>OZ035874.1:14860660-16060660 GCA_964034865.1 Eristalis intricaria
ATGTGCCATCCGCTTCCATCTCACCAATTGTATCTATATATTCACACACTGAAATTTTCATTTCACATGGAAGTAACTGCCGATACTATCAAAAACATACTTCTGCTGGACATGAGAGGTCTGCAATCAAGGTCTTGAAACCAGCCTTCAAAAATTAATTTTTTTCGAGTACTATATTCACTGGAGCCACAACTTGAAATGTAAAATTAATCAATCTGATATTTGAATACAGAGTGAGTAATTCACTTTTTTATTAAAATTATTTTCTTAAAATAGCTGCTCACTGATGAAATGCCCAACATCTCTTAGCTTAAACTTCGACGAAGCCAATCATTGTAAACAGCTCGCTAAAATTGATCGATGTCATGTTGATCAGCGACAAACGCTAAGTGAAACTATATAGTCAACTTTCTATTATCTCTATTAACTAACTATTCGATTGGAATATTTTATTAATTTCCTTGACATTAAGAGCATTAACGACAGTTTTATTGGTGGTCTCATTTTTCCCTTCAACTTGTTAACAATCCTATGACGACTATGTCAATTGCAACTGCAAATATAACAAACCACTGTATGTGTTGTGCTCTGAGTTCTTGTTTTATGGTTGCGATGTGATCCAGATTCCTTTGATGAACCTCGTTGTGGTAAAGTGAAGAAAATGTGAAGAGGTTCTAAAATATTAATCATTTGTGCCCTAAGAGGTTCTGGGATCGAATAAGTTATTTTCTTCTTGTTGATGTAAACCTTATCGTCGATCGTTGTTTTCTCTTCGAATACTAATAAGTAAGTTCCATTCGCAGTAATTGTTTCGTTGTTCCCTTCCTGAACTCTTGTGATTTGGTCATTGGTGGTTATAAGTCCATCATCAACAACATTAATTGGATCGATCAGAGATGCTGGGGATGTCTTGCATTGAGCTGTACTGTTGTTCTGTAGTTGCTGCACACATGTCGTATTGGAGTTTAATTGAAAAAAAAAAACGATAAGCACGTTCGTTGTTCATTTTTTTTGAGGGCCTTATAAGTGTTGTCACATTCCGCAGCATCATTTGTTCGACTTCCATGGGAGTTGGCACATGGTGGATAGCATCATGCTGCTTTTTATAATGAGGGTAATTAGAGTGAGTCGGTTGATTGTTCCAACTGTGAAAAAAAATTAGCAAAAGCATAACGTGCCTGATTTGCCTTCAGCTCTTCAGCGAGTGCGACCGCACTCGGCACACACATTGGTCTTTTTAGGCCAGAAAGAGAAACCCTGAGCGCATCCTGTCTATATTTTTGGCTGAGCGAATTTATAAAATTAGTGCTGCCCTTAAGTTGCATTATAGTTTGCTAATAAAGTAAGTAAATTTTTGCTCGAGTACGTCGTAGAACTGATTAACTGTCATTCCTTTTCGTAGAGTTGACAAGCAAGCTCAATCAGATAAACGGGGCGTTTATCGGCGTAAGTGAAGGCAAACACTTTTATATGGCGATTGATATATATGATGACAACTTATCTTGTATTTCAACAGGTATGGTCTTATTATCATGGACATCTTTACAGTAGAAATATAATAATTCGGCTTCGCCGTCCTTTTAGAATAACGTTCCTTGGCCGAGATCAATGTGATTATTACTGTGTACTGTGAACAGGAAGTAGGAAAAAAGGAGTATCTCTATCGAAAATGTTCACTATGCATTTATATGCAATTTTATTTGTCCCATGTATTGATCTCACAAGGAATGTATTATCTATTGGTCTTACACCTAATGTTGGCGAGAGGCTTAACATAATTTTTGTTCATGCCGGTATCTATCAACAATTTTATCTTCCGTCCTGCAAGTGTACGACTTACATATGGCAGGAAAGATTTACCCCTAAAAAATGCACCTCATCTGATATAAAATTGTATGATAATTTATCTTGCTCTTCATAGGGATGGTTCTCAGAAGATATGGGCACTTGGTTAAAATTATTAATTCTCTGTAATTTGGGGATAGATTGTTCATCAGATTCGCGTTGTCTATTCTGCGTCAAGTTTAGAAATTCCGGCATATTGTTTCTTTGGTGGGAATTTTCACAGGTGGGACATTTCGATAATTCGCCGTAGGAAACGTCAAACGAACATTAGACATACCAGGTATATTTGTTCTCCCTGAATTTGCCGTATTAGACCTATAGCGAGAGGAGGAAGGTTCGACTTCCATGGGAGTTGGCACATGGTGGAAAGCATCATGATGAATTTTTTTATAATGAGGGTAATTAGAGTGAATCGGTTGATTGTTCCGACTGGGAAAAAAAATTAGCAAAAGCATAACGTGCCTGATTTGCCTTCAGCTCTTCAGCGAGTGCGAGCGCACTGGGCACACACATTGGTCTTTTTAAGCCAGAAAGAAAAACCCTGAGCGCATCCTGTCTATATTTTTGGCTGAGCGAATTTATAAAATTAGTGCTGCACTTAAGTTGCATTATAGTTTGCTAATAAAGTAAATACCTTTTTGCTCGACTACGTCGTAGAACTGATTAACTGTCATTCCTTTTCGTAGAGTTGACAAGCAAGCTCAATCAGATAAACGGGGCTTTTATCGGCGTAAGTGAAATCAAGGCAATCAATTATAGCTCCAAAGTTCAGGACGGTATTAAATGAAGACAACATAATATCCGCGGAACCAATAATTTTGTTTTTTATAATGGCTACAATATGGAGTGCTTCTATGATTCTTTGGTGATTCAATGTGTCGAAAGCTTTGCTAAAGTCAAAAAAGCACTAACACGTGATGGCGTTTATTTAGGCTTCTGTTGACGAGATCGGCGAAGTTGGCCAGTAGTTGGTTTGTGTTATTTTTTTGGAAGCCGTATTGGCTCTCGCTTGGGACATTATGCTTTTCTATAAGGTCCCAAATTCTATCAACCACAATTCGTTTCATAATGTTTTCTATCGTTGGTAAAATGGCTATGGGTCGATAGTTCTCTGTTTAATTCTTTGTGCCTCCTTTGTACATGAATGATTTTTCAAGCTTTGTAGGAAACACGTTTGGGAAATCTTTTCAGTGAAAATAAAATTCCTCCGCAATGTGTCGTCTAAGGAGTCTTTTCTACGTCATTAATTATCGACCAAGCCTAGGATGTTGATGCTAGAACCTTTTTTGGTAGTATTGGTTTTTCGCGAGAAGTATTTTCTTGTTCACTTGGTTGCGTGAATGTAATATGTTTGAAAGGTTGAGCTGGTACGATTTTGTTCCAGTTTTTGTAAATACGATCACGTGCCTTGAAGATTGTAATAATATCTAGTGTGATCCATTCCTCATTTTTCCAAGCGACATTTTTTTTTATTTATTTCTGCTGATTTTTCATAAATGTCTCATATCGTCTTCTCAAATGCATTATAGAAATCATTTGCTTGCTTCTCATCCACCAGATCTTGTGTGCATATTTACTTTTATGGAATTGATCTTATAGTTAGAAATTTTCTACAACTCTCTCACTTTTTCCGTATTCTTCATACATTGCGCAACAGTGCTGACAATATTTTTACCTTTGGTAGTGCACTAATATACGGTCAATCATTGTAGCGCAATTTGCTCTTAAATCGACTCTAGTATTGTTTCGAATGATATTATGTAGTCCTTTTTGGGCAAATAATGCTTGATATTGATATCTATCATTTTCAGTTCATATCAACTACTATGTTTTTTCTTTTTTTTTTGTTTTTTGAGGATGTCAATCTGCAAATCTCGATGCAGGTCACTATTTCTAAGATACTATGGGGCATTCACTATTCCTCGAAGGATCTTATTTTGAAAAATTTTGCAACATTTCTACATTTGTTTTCTTTCATCTTCATAATTGGATACCATATGTCCAAACGCGTTTAAGTATCTGATTTCATAATAGAATTTTATTCTCAATGGACAATTGTGAATTATATTCTAGCAACCAATTAAGTTTTCTATATCTAATAATTAATTCTTCTACATTCTTTTTCACATGTTTCGTATAAATTTTCAGCTTAGCATCCAGATTCATAGATACTTAGCTGTGTTAGAGTAAGGAACTACTTGGTTACTAATAATCACGGTAAGTTTCATTATTTTTTTATTTGTAAAATTAATATGGGTTTACTTCAACTCACTAAGTTTAATTCCCTATCGCTGCATAATTGATCAAGGATATTCTTAATCCTAGGCAAAGGGAAAGCATCGCCAATTGTTATTTCGTTGATTTTTCGAAAATCACCTACTACTCTATATTTTGCAACACCATTCTCGTCTGATTGCTTAGGAACAAAATATGACCATTCCAATGACTCTTACTATGTGTTATGATTTTGTCCCTAACCATATGCTGGATTTGTAGTATAGGGTAGCCGTTCTCCTTCGAGATTAAAGAAACAAAAAAATATAGTTTGTATTGATGATCGCTCTTCCTGCTTTAGGTCTTCTCGAAACTTAAGTTCTTGGTGCAGTTTATTTTAATGCTTCTTGTGTGTTTCCCGAATTGAACTGTAGGTACTAACTTTGTATAAAGAATTTTGTGGCCTTTTCTCCGCTTTTAGTTGTATGTAGTTTTTAAATCGAAAAAAATCAATAGAAACACCATTTAGAGTGATTTCGACTGTGCTTAAGTTGACTAAACTTATAACTGTTGAACGGCTATTAATTTGCGAACGGATGAAGCCAGGTAAATTTGGGGGCATAATTCGTTTTTTTTCGTTCTCCACTCCCATAGAATTATTAGAACCATCATGTTCAGAAGATGATTGACAGACATGATAAACTTTATCTGTGATTCTATTAATAGCTCCATTAACTTGCGCAGGTAACATTTGAGTGGAGTTTACAATAGCCAACAAGTTTTTTTTCACTCTTATGAAGGAATCTTAACAGTTTATTTGGCCCTTCAATGTTAGTGCATTTGAATAATATGTCCTGGGCAAGGATGCCATCTCAATTCAAAGAGGAATGTATTCCGTGACATATAGCTTACACCTTATGGGAAGATATAGTAGAACTTTAACTTCAATCGATTCCAATCTAGTTCCTGTTAGAGTTCATGTAACTCCTAGCTAACAATATTAATGCCTTTGTTACGTGAAGATGTCACTACTTTTACTTTTTGTTTTTCTTTCTTTTTGAAGTTTGTAACTCACTCTTTTGAAAGTTGTCACGAAGTGTGGACGGATAAAAATAAACTTGAATTTTTAACAGTTGTTTATTTTATCAGGTTATGGGCCCATACTATTTTACTTAGACATTAAATTGTTTTATCAGTAATTGTCCCCTATGGCTGCAAATTTTTCGTCGCGGTTTGAATTATTATCAAAAGATAATTATGATACGTGGAGCATGCAGGTGGAGGCGCTTCTCACAAAAGGTGATCTCTGGGATTTTGTTAATGGAAAAGAAGAAATACCAGATGATCAATCTAAAATGGAAGAGTTGTTGAAATTTGACAAGGAAGCTAAAGCAGATTTAATTTTGTCTATTCAACCATCGGAGCTGAAGCAGATTCGTGGTTGTACTACATCCAGAGAGGTTAGGATAAAGTTGGAATCGATTTATGCTTCGAAAGGACCTGCAAGGAAAGCGACTTTGTTAAAACAATTAATGAAAGTGCAAATAAATGGAGACATACTTTCCATAATGCTTTTGTAGTCTGTCCGCTTCGTACGAAAACTTTCGCTGTGCGATCGATGAATTACCATCGGTTGATGTCCTGAAAATTAAAATTATTGAAGAAAGCAAATCACCATTCTTCTGGTGGTGCAGTCATAGCACTGGCGGCTGGTAGAAATCGACGTCAAAATCGTTTTCGAAAGGGAGAGCGAATGGAATCAACAGAAATGTTTAAATTTAAATGCTTTAAATGTGGCACTTTGGGGCACAAAGCAGATGTTTGTCCAACAAAAAAGTCTGTGGATGTCAAGCGAAGGATAAAGCAAACTGCAAGTGTTGTTGATGTATCTTTTGCTGCAAGTCACACAGCCATGAGTGCAGATGATGAATCAATTGCAGGTTCAATGACTAGGAGATGGATACTCGATAGTGGATGCACCTCACATCTGTACGGCGATGAATATTTGTTCAAATCTATTGGAGATTCCACCCAAGTAAAATTAAATCTTGCAGGTAATGCATCAACTGTAGTTAAAAGAAAAGGAATTGTGAATGATCTTTAATCGCAGATTGTCAAGGTGAGCTGTATTATGTACGAGAAAGTTCAGAGTGCGCAAAAGTGGTAGAACAGCCGAACTGTTGAAGTGGCATGAAAGATTGGGTCATCTTAACGCTAAAGACTTAGTTAAGATGGTACATGGCGGTTGTGTATCAACGGTCGATTTAAAGAATGTCAAAAAATTGAAGAAATGTGTAATATGCTTGAAAGAAAAGATGAGCGCATCAGAAGAAGTCCTTAAAATTATACATTCGGATGTGGTTGGCCCATTCCGAAGAGAATCAACTGGAGGTGGTAAATATTGTGACCTTTATCGTTAATTGTACAAGATGGTGTGAAGTTTACTTTTTAAAACAGAAAAGTGGTGTTTTTTGAGGCGTTTAAGCTCTACCAGCAACTTGTTGAGAGGCAAACTGGACTAAAAATAAAATGTTTGCAATCTGATAATGGTCGGGAGAATTGTAATGGGGAGCTTGATAGGTATTTATCCAGCCAAGGTATAACGAGAGGGTTGACTATTGCTCATACTCCACAGCAAAATGGATTAGCAGAGCGAAAGAATCGAACGCTTATGGATATGGCTAGATGTAGATTTATTGCTACAATCAAACCTAAGTTCTTCATTTTGGTCTGAGGCCGTCGCAACTACATGCCATATTGGAAATAGATGTCCAACGAGCAGTCTATGTGGAGAAATTCCATTTGAAAAATGGACCAGAAAAAGGATCAAATTGAACTATTTGAAAATATTTGGTTCTAAAGTACTTGTCCTCGATAAAGATCCTGCAAAAGATAAGCTTGCACAGAAATCAGTTGAAGGTGTATTTGTTGGATATCATAGAGATAGAAAAGGGTATCGAATATGGTTGCCAAATAAACACAAGATAGTTCATGAGCGTGATGTTCAGTTTCTGGAAACGAAACTAAATATACAACCAGACATTTTAGTTTCAGATGAACTATTAGAGCCGTCATTAAACGTAGAGGATTTCACAAGCAGTCAGAAAACGTTCTTCCCATGTCCGTTGATGTCAGTAACGCCTGCAGAAAATCTTCAAAACACGACAACAAACCAGTAGCCTGAAAAAGAAATTAGACAGTCCGTTAAATTACCGTGCAACTTATGTTCGAGAGGGTGACAAGAGGTATTGATTCTGACAACAACAGCTCAACAGGAGTTCAAAGATTTGATTGATGAAGAAGGTCAAGATCATTCTGAAGATAATGGGTATGCTGGTGTTCGAGCGTATGAGTTCGCTCGCCGTTGTTAGAGACTTTTTAGCTTTACAAATGTAAAATATTCCTCCTCAAAGAATTTAGAAATGAAGCGAAAAGATACGAAACATTGTGACTTCAAAATGTACTCAATTTTACAAATATAATTGCGAATTAGCAAAATTAGCGAAAAGAGCGAAAGAAAAGCCAGGAAAGCGAAAGACAACTAACTCGTTCGATGGTCAGAATACAAGATAGTTTATTCAATTCTTTTACACTTCAGTCTGGTGACAATTGTCGGTGTTAGTACTTCAATTTGGTATAAAACAATTATGGAGTTTGGCGCAAAACTCAAATTTTTGTACACCAACTTTATGATGTCGAACTAATCTTAATTGAAATACATTGAATGAAAATGAACATTGAATAAATCGATACTATATAAATACGATAGTATATTATTTTGTATTATTGTGTATATATATGAAATCCAACAGCTGGTGTTGCTGAAGTAATTGTTGCACACGCCTTACGGAGCTGTGATGCTGAAGAGTGGAAGAACGCCATGGAATCCGAGCTGGTAAGCATTATAAAAAATAATACTTGGGAAATTATAATGAAGGACGATAACGATCACGTTGTTGGATGTCGCTGGGTTCTCACAACTAAAAATTCTCCAGATGGCAGTGTTATTAAACATAAAGCTCGTCTAGTTGCAAAAGGATACTGTCAGAAATATGGAGTGAACTATCATCAGACACTTGCTCCAGTTGCAAGGCTTGAAACCTTGCATCTACTCTTGGCGCTTTGGGTGCAGCTTGGTCTTAAAATCTGGCAATTTGATGTTGTGACAGCATATTTGAATCTGTCTTTGAATGATAATGTCGTCATGGACGTTCCAGAGATGTTAAACGTTTTACTGGAAAGGATCATATCAAAGCATGAAAAAGGTTCGTACTTGGATGACCAAGCTTGTAAGATGAAAGCGAATGTTCGTAGCGGAGAAAACGCTTGCAGATTCCAGAAGGCGTTATACGGACTTCGCCAAGCAGGTCCGCAATGGTACGAAAAACTTAGAGAAAAGCTTTTGGCTCTGGGGCTAAAAGCCAGTGTAAATGAACCATGTCTATTCCATAATAAAAATGGAAACAGTTATTTGTTTGTCTTAGTGTACGTTGACGATATGCTTGTCGCATCGAGTGATATCGGACGTATTAAGGATCTATATAGATGTGTATTGAAAGATTTTGAAATGAAAGACCTCTGTCCGGCTAAGAATTGTCTCGGCTTAGAAATAATACAAGACGAAGATATAATCAAACTTTCCCAGAAAGGATACTCTCTTGGATTACTTAAATAATACGGAATGGAGAATTGCAACTCTGTTATAACTCCTTCAGAGGTCAATATGAATTTCAATCATGCAGATGACAACAAAACTCTAGAAGATTATATCGTATCGTGTATTATTTTGGTATCGTGGTCACTCGTCCAGATATAGCTAATACTTTATTAAGGTTGGCGCAGTTTACGAGTAAGCCAAAAAATTGTCATTGATATCTAGCTGGAACTACAGAAAATGGAGTGGAGTGTACAGGAAATCGAGTGGATCTTTAATGGCATACACTGATGCCGACTGGAGTGAATGTACTGTAGATCGTCACTCATATTTGGGGTACGTATTTCTTCTCAGTGGTGCAGCTGTTACCTGGAAGACTCAGAAGCAGCGGACGGTTGCTTTGTCGTCAACAGAGGCAGAGATTGTCAGTCTGGCAGAAGCAGCAAAAGAAGCCATCTACCTGAGGAGCTTAATGCTTGAACTTGCTCTACATAATCGATATAAAGTATCATTTCATACGAGACACGATTGCTGCTGGCTTAATTACAATACAACATATTTCTACGCAAGATATGATAGCGGATATATTGACGAAGCCTTTGACAGGAGCCAAACACGAGAAGTGTTCAAAAGGTTTGGAATTGGTCAAGTGAAATGACAAGAACGTTAATATTGAGAGGGCGTCTTAGAGTTCATGTAACTCCTAGCTAACAATATTAATGCCTTTGTGACGTGAAGATGTCGCTTCTTTTACTTTTTGTTTTTCTTTCTTTTTGACGTTTGTAACTCGCTCTTTTTGAAGTTGTCACGAAGTGTAGATGAATAAAAATAAACTTGAATTTGTAAAAGTCGTTTATTTCATCAGACATCACATTGATTTAAAATTGCATCCGTTCCCAGTGCTTCCTTGTTAATTATGCTTACAGCTGATCCCGTATCCACTAAAAAATTCAATTTTCTTTTTAATCCTACATCGATTGTGATCGCAACAGTACCGTTCTTAATACTCTTCTTAGATTCATCAAGTATGTTGTCGTATGATTGACCTAGTGCTTTCATTGATCATACGACAACTATTAAGTTTTTTTGATTGGCATTCTTTTCGTCCCACCTTTTTTCGTGTAGCAGTCTGTAATTTCGTGTCCGATCCTTAGACAGAAATCACACTTTTGGTTAGTTGGTCTTGTTTGTTTCCGAGTACTATTTGAATTCATTGCCTTTACGTGGCCTTAAGTTAGTTTTTATACTGTAGATCTTGAGTATTATTTCTCCTTCTGCAGCTGGTACTGTAATGACCGTCCACACAATTTGAACAATTTGAACAGGATGGTGTCTCTTGCCGCTTTCTACACTTTTGGTACGTATTATTGGACTTACAGCAGAAGTTACAAGTTAAGTAAATCTAAGATGTTTCGATCAAATAACTGGAATTATTATAGATGATTGTTAAGATGTTATATTAATGTATCTATTCTTTGTTTAAGGTTCTTTGCATAATTGAATTTGAATCACTTGTTTAATTTCTATCTTGATCACTTTCAATTATAGTCAGTCTTTCATTTGTTCATTCTATTGTATGTCAATAAGCTTTTCACTACCTTTTGAACTATCAACTGAAATAGTCGCGTTTTCCTTAAGTCGCGTTTTATAACAGGTTATGGGCCCAGGACATAACCAGGAATTTTGAAATAGTTATATAACACTTAACATGAGTAACTTCTCAGGAAAAGTTCCATTGTTTAGTGGAGAAAACTTCGGCACATGAAAGCATCTGATGGAAGCAATTCTGCACAAGAGCAGGCTGTCGAAATTGGTAACTGGAGTTGAAAAGAAGCCGGAAGATGCAGAAAAATTGTAAGAATGGAAAAACAAAGATTTGGATGGAAGATGTGAAATTATTATTTCTATGGAACCAGCACAGGTATCGCTTGTAAAAGGAATAGGTACGTCGAAAGGGGTACGCGACAAAAAGTAGAGGAATTTCGTAAGTTGATTAATCTAAAAATGCATGCAAATATAGAAATGGAAAATCATCTAATTAATTTTAATTTAATTGTTACTCGGCTACGGGAGATGAATGCCAAATTGGATGATGACTTATTGGCTGTTCTATTGCAAGACAGTTTACCGGAAACCTTTAAGGAACTCTGAGCAGCTTTCGACGCATCGTTGGAATTCCCCTCTATGCTACGAGAAAGCAATGAAGGAAGAGATGACGCGTTAAAAGTAAATTTACGGAAAAATTAACAACGCCGTTCAGGAATGTCCAGCATTGCTTTTAAGTATAACTGTCATCGTTGTGGTAGAAAGGGGCATATGAAGAGGGATTGTCATTTGTCATTTGAAGTTAGGCAAAGATAAGTCACAAAGGTAAAATTTTTCATATGAAGATTTTCAAAAATATAAAGGATTTATGATTTTAAGAGAAAAAAGTAATGTAATCCAGGCTATTACTAATACTGTTAAATCTGTTAAGCAAGATTTGGAAAAAAGCAGTTGGTACATTGATAGAGAGGAGCTTTTTACAGTTCTAAATAAAGATTAAACGGGTGCAGTTCAAGTAGCAAATGATAAGTCTTCCGAGGTAAAGGCATAGGAACCGTATCTATAAATGTTAATTTCAATGGTAGTCGGAAAACTATTATGCTATGATGTAAGGTTGTAATGCAAGGAATACATGCAGTGATTTGAAAAAATGGGAAATATTTTGATGAAAGCAGTTAAATCAAACAATGTATTTGGTTAAATGTTTGGTTAAATGTTTAGGAAATGTCAAAGCATTTAGTACATGACATGAAGAGAATAACCTTGAACGATGGCATAAACGTTATGGCCATCTTAATATACAGTCGCTTTTGAAACTCAAAAATCAACAAATAGTACTAGGATTACCAAATTTTATTAAAACGCCACTGAATTGTGTATAAGAGGAAAACAAACGAGGCTACCGTTTATAGCCCAGATTGAAAAATCGTCTAATGAATTATTGCAACTTGTCCATACAGATTTATGCGAGCCTATGTCCGTTGAGTCAATAAGAAAAAAGATATACTTCGTTACATTTATTGATGATTGGACAAGAAACGTTTTTGTTTATTTCTTAAGAAATAAGTACTTGCAAACATTTCAAAATTCTAAAATGTTTGTAGAAAACCAAACCAATAAAGGAATCAAAATTCTTCGAAGTGATAACGCCCCGAATGGTATAAAACATCATCTATCAGCCGAATATACGCCACAACAAAATGGTGATGATGCGAGTATTGGTTGAAATGACAGCAAATTTACCTAAGTATCTGTGGGTCGAACTTGTCCATACATATGCATATTTACGTAATCATTGCCCAACATCGCTCAATATGAATAGAACACCTGAACAACTGTGGACCGGAAAAGTAGCAATCGTAGGACATTTTAGAAAACTTGGTTGTCGAGCATTTGCATTAAATAAAACTATTTCTAAATCTAAATTAGATGCAAGAAGTGAGGAATTTGTTTTAGTTGGCTATTCAGAGGAATTCAAGTCAAATCGCTTATGGAAAAGGGGATCACAAAAGCTTGTTAAAAGTCGAGACGTTCGTTTCATGGAAGATTTTTCTAAAGAGCAGGTCCCCGATAGATCTTATAAATTTTTATTGAATAATGAAGGTAAATGACAATCTGACGGATAAGATCGATTTTAAATGGGATGAGAGAATTTTGAATACAGGCTTTCGGAATCTGAAAATACTAGAAGTCAAATTACAGAAAGTGAAATTATGAAGTCAAAAGAAGAAAATGGAATGAAGGAAAGACTTAGACCTAGACCGTGGCATTATCTAAAGAATGTAATCGAGTTGCCCTCCAAGCGAGTTCATTTTCAGATCCAACAAATTTAAATGAAGTTCGGAACTTGCCTTACTCTACCAAATGGTATGAGGCTTTGTATGAAAATCTTAAATGTCTTATGAAACATAATACTTGGACTTAATGCGATTTGCCAGTAGGACGTAAAGCCATTGGATGTCGATGGGTGTTCCAGTCAAAACGAAAACCAGATTGGAGCATCGATCGTTGGAAAGCTAGGTTGGTGGCTCAAGGCTAGTAAAACGGATAAACTATGTAAGCTCAATAAAGCTTATAATGCAGAAGACCAAACACCAGTTACGAAAATAGTTGTTCGAAGAACCCTCAAAGAAGCTGAGGATGAGAAGTCACTTCAGAGCTCGTTGGAACAGATCCGATGTGAGCAGGGAATTAATCTGGGTCTGCCAAAAAAGTAACATGGTGCCAAACTGACGCAATATGTTGGATGCCAGAATTCGGTGAGAGAAGGGATCCAGGCAAGTCATATCGAACCCTTTGTTCTTGTAAGGTTTATGTAAGTCAACACATTCATCTGCTGCTTAAACTCTACGTCCGTAAAAACTTAATCCTCTACTTTTTTAATTACAGAAGTCCAAGCTCGTGTAGCAACGTAAGTTTAAGTGAATTTGATGTGCCATCCGCTTCCATCTCACCAATTGTATCTATATATTCACACACTGAAATTTTCATTTCACATGGAAGTTACTGCCGATACTATCAAAAACATACTGCTGCTGGACATGAGAGGTCTGCAATCAAGGTCTTGAAACCAGCCTTCAAAGTTGGAGCCACAACTTGAAATGTAAAATTAATTAATCTGATATTTGAATACAGAGTGAGTAATTCACTTTTTTATTAAAATTATTTTCTTAAGATAGCTGCTCACTGATGAAATGCACAACATCTCTTAGCTTAAACCTCGACGCAGCCAATCATTGTAAACAGCTCGCTAAAATTGATCGATGTCATGTTGATCAGCGACAAACGCTCCGTGAAACTTTATAGTCAACTTTCTGTTCCTGTATGTCTGTACCACAATCTTGTTTTTGTTCCATTTGATATTCGATTGGAATATTTTATTAATTTCCTTGAAATTAAGAGCATTAACGACAGTTTTATTGGTGGTCTCATTTCTTCCCTTGAACTTGTTAACAATCCTATAACGACTATGTCAATTGCAACTGCAAATATAACAAACCACTGTATGTTTTGTGCTCTGAGTTCTTGTTTTATGGTTGCGATGTGATCCAGATTCCTTTGATGAACCTCGTTGTGGTAAAGTGAAGATAGTGTGAAGAGGTGCTAAAATATTAATCATTTGTGCCCTAAGAGGTTCTGGGCTCGAATAAGTAATTTTCTTCTTAATGATGTAAACCTTATCGTCGATGGTTGTTATCTCTTCGAATACTAATAAGTAAGTTCCATTCGCAGTAATTGTTTCGTTGTTCCCTTCCTGAAATCTTGTGATTTGGTCATTGGTGGTTACAAGTCCATCATCAACAACATTAATTGGATCGATCAGAGATGCTGGGAATGTCTTGCATTCAGCTGTACTGTTGTTCTGTAGTTGCTGCACACATGTCGTATTGCAGTTTAATTGAAAAAACGATAAGCACGTTCGTTGTTTATTTTTTTTGAGGGCCTTATAAGTGTTGTCACTTTCCGCAACATCATTTGTTTCTAAAGCTATTATTCTATCTACGTGTATTACAGGAAATAACTTGATTTTATCG
Organism: Eristalis intricaria; assembly: GCA_964034865.1. Lineage (NCBI taxonomy): Eukaryota > Metazoa > Arthropoda > Insecta > Diptera > Syrphidae > Eristalis > Eristalis intricaria. The sequence goes on from OZ035874.1 coordinate 14,874,953, forward strand.
AATTTTTGGATAATTTATATTAAATCGTTATTTGTCATTATTTTTAGTCTAGAGTTATTCAAAATTTGACTTATGCTAACATTGGTGAAGTATTCCGCTCTAATTATGGATTCTATTTCTCCGTCATGTAATTTAATGGGATTTTCAAAATTTACTTTGCCCAAAATAATAGAGTTAATTATGTTATCCAAACCAGTTATGATAGCCTTATTCCTACTTGCAATTATTTAGAATAAATTTACTGAATCGGTTTTAATTTTTTTAGCATTGCCAACAAGTTGCAACTGCCTGTTTATTAGGACTTGGCGCTCATTCGCTTTGATAAGGGCCTCCTCCCTTCACGTCGTTAAAACCATCAAAATCAGGATTACCGGCAATATATTTGAAAGCCGTTCCTAAAAAGTTAATGTTTCATGCATGACGATGGTGAATCCCAAGTATGCTCAAAAAATGTAATATCTGATCTACGCCAATCTGTATTGCCTTTTTGAATTCCGTTTTAGTAAACAGGGGTATGAATTGAAGGTTCTTGTAAGCCAGAAGTTCATACTCCGTTAGATTATTACAGTGCTTGAGATAGACAAAGTCGTCGAAAGTGGCCACTTTTCTATCATAGATGGGTATAAAACGAGCCTGTGTGTAGTCCAGGAGCTTGGAGTATGCGGAATGCACTAAGTTTGAATGTAGGAGCCTAGGAAAAAGAATTATCTTAAATTATCTTTATGTGCTTGTCTATTTATATGAACCACAGTTCCTAAATATTTCTGCACTACTTTTTCAACAAGAAGATTTGAAAACTTATTTCCTATTCGTTTGTTATCTTACCATCAGGTTTAAATATTCAGACTTGCTTTTCCTCTTATGATAATTTAAACTCATTTCCTGTGTTGAAATTACATTATTTTTATTGTAATTTCTTAACGCAGATGGCATCGAATGAATAATGTTAATGGGCTTGGACTTCTAAACCAAATGAACTGTTCTATTGTAATCAGAAGGGGCAAGGAGTATTAGCTCAGTACTCATCATTAATATTTGTTTGCAATTAATACATCTAGCTATTTCTGGTAAAGTGCTGTGGAATATTCCACTTGTCCATTAATTAAGCAATGGAGTGGTGGTGTTATAAAGATAGTTACATTAAAGTGATCTCCGAGTAATGATTTAATTGTTTCCGAATTTAGGGATCTTTCTTTATCACATACTATTTTTTTTTGTATTCCTATAAATATTGAGAATAGCCAAAAGGGGTACTTTTATGTCGATTATAGCACGAGACCCTATTGGCATGGCAATTGCAAATTTTGAAAATTTATCTATAGAAGTTGAAAAATGTAGTTTGTCCGTTAAATAAATATCTATATTCAGGATTTCACTGGGGTTTTGGAGTTTTGCTTATTTCTTATTTTAACGGAAGCCTCTGATACTTTGCCGCACTGCATACCTTACAACTTGAAACGATTTTCTTGAGCATCCTCCTAATTGCGACGAAGTAATTGTCATTGAGGACTTTGTGCATATTTTCCTGTACAGATCGATGAGCCAGGATTTCTGTTTTTTTATCTGGTTAAAAATGTCTGTTACAAATTTGTCTATATGGACAAATTTTACAGATGGAAAATCTTTTACTAATCTATCTTGAATTTTCGCTAAAACGAAAAGCTCGCAGTGTATGACAACATTGGGATTAATGGTCCCCTTAAGTATTTCGAAAGTATCGTCTATGAATCTGAACGTAATGGAATGTCTAATCCTATCTTATCCGTTTTTTTTTTCACTTCATTTATGATTAACGTTAACTTTTTTGCATCACGCAACAATGACATCAAAGACGAAAAATGCGAATTGCAATTGCCGACGGTAATTATAATCGCTAAAGCCGACGACGACGGTATGGAAGACGAATCATCATGTGAAGCAAAACAAAGAAAAAAAACTGCACGCTCAAAAACTGCTATGTTCTTTGGCCGCACGCACTAGAGGCCATGTTCTTCTATTTCGCTCTTCCCACTGAGCTTGTATGGAAGAATGTATGAAGGAGAACGGGAAGAATCAGCTGTAACATATTAAGTCTAATGTGTTAAATCAGCTGCATCAGCGGTGAAGACGATGGATCTTCCAGCGGTAGCAGCAACTGGACAACCGCCGGGATCTTGGGTCAGTGACCAGATCGCTGATTGAAGGTAAAGGAACTATAGGTTTTCTTTCCGGGAAATAAAGTGCAAATCACTTATTCCCAATTAGACCAGCAGTGAAGAAGGTTTTATGAAGTCAAATATTACACTAACAGAAATAATGCATTTTATTTTTTTGAATTCTGTGTGTGCGCTTGAGAAAAGTTGATTCAACGCACTGTTCATAGTTTTCCTTATTTTTTGATTTAATTTTTGCTAGTTTTCGTGTGAAACAATAGTTATGGACCTGGTTTTTTGTGAAAGTACAGCTCAAAAAGCATGTGAAGAGGTGGTCAAAGGTGGTCACATCAAAGGGTTTTCATAGTCAGGATACAAGAGAAGCACATCCTGAAGGAATCCGGAAGTTAGAATGTTTTTAATTTTCCTGGAGACACCTATGGCTTTTTCGTCCAATCTAATATTTATATATTTTGATTTTCTTGCAGCCACATGACCGTTCTCCTGCCGTAAATATTGAGTAAATAGTTTTACAATAGGGGCATAGTCCCTTACAAATCGTCTATAATATCCTTATAAGCCGAGGAACGATCGCAGGCTTCGAAGTGTTTTAGGAACCTCGTAATTCACAATATCTCTTATCTTGTCTGGGCAAGTTATACCATTAATTGATACATAGATGTGACAGATAATTCCTATTTCCTCCTTTAAAATATCGTCTGTGGCTCATTGAAAAATGCTGGGTGCATTCGTTAGACCGAAAGGGAGTCTGCAAAACTCGTATTTTCCATTATTTATAGAAAATGTGAAATCCTATCCCGTTCAGATAATATAATATGTTGAAATCCAGATTTAAAGTCCAGTGTTTTGAAGAAGAACGATTGACCTAAATTTGAAGGAATAATTGTCATATCGGGAATCGGGTACTTGTCCCTTATAGTTTTTTTCAGTCAGATTCCTCAAATCTATAACAACAATATTAGTTTTTCAGGAGGATTCATTTGGATAGGCAAACCCTTTTATATGGCGATTGATATATATTATGACAACTTATCTTGTATTTCAACAGGTATGGTCTTATTATCATGGAAAGCTTTACAGTAGAAATATAATAATTCGGCTTCGCCGTCCTTTTAGAATAACGTTCCTTGGCCGAGATCAATGTGATTATTACTGTGTACTGTGAACAGGAAGTAGGAAAAAAGGAGTATCTCTATCGAAAATGTTCACTATGCATTTATATGCAATTTTATTTGTCCCATGTATTGATCTCACAAGGAATGTATTATCTATTGGTCTTACACCTAATGTTGTCGAGAGGCTTAACATAATTTTTGTTCATGCCGGTATCTATCAACAATTTTATCTTCCGTCCTGCAAGTGTACGACTTACATATGGCAGGAAAGATTTACCCCTAAAAAATGCACCTCATCTGATATAAAATTGTATGATAATTTATCTTGCTCTTCATAGGGATGGTTCTCAGAAGATATGGGCACTTGGTTAAAATTATTAATTCTCTGTAATTTGGGGATAGATTGTTGATCAGATTCGCGTTGTCTATTCTGTGTCAAGTTTAGAAATTCCGGCATATTGTTTCTTTGGTGGGAATTTTCACAGGTGGGACATTTCGATAATTCGCCGTAGGAAACGTCGAACGAACATTAGACATACCAGTTCTATTTGTTCTCCCTGAATTTGCCGTATTAAACCTATAGCGAGAGGAGGAAGGTTCGACTTCCATGGGAGTTGGCACATGGTGGAAAACATCATGCTGAATTTTTTTATAATGAGGGTAATTAGAGTGAGTCGGTTGATTGTTCCGACTGGGAAAAAAAATTAGCAAAAGCATAACGTGCCTGATTTGCCTTCAGCTCTTCAGCGAGTGCGAGCGCACTGGGCACACTGGGCACACACATTGGTCTTTTTAGGCCAGAAAGAAAAACCCTGAGCGCATCCTGTCTATATTTTTGGCTGAGCGAATTTATAAAATTAGTACTGCCCTTAAGTTGCATTATAGTTTGCTAATAAAGTAAATACCTTTTTGCTCGACTACGTCGTAGAACTGATTAACTGTCATTCCTTTTCGTAGAGTTGACAAGCAATCTCAATCAGATAAACGGGGCTTTTATCGGCGTAAGTGAAATCAAGGCAATCAATTATAGCTCCAAAGTTCAGGACGGTATTAAATGAAGACAACATAATATCCGCGGAACCAATAATTTTGTTTTTTATAATGGCTACAATATGGAGTGCTTCTATGATTCTTTGGTGATTCAATGTGTCGAAAGCTTTGCTAAAGTCAAAAAAGCACTAACACGTGATGGCGTTTATTTAGGCTTCTGTTGACGAGATCGGCGAAGTTGGCCAGTAGTTGGTTTGTGTTATTTTTTTGCAAGCCGTATTGGCTCTCGCTTGGGACATTATGCTTTTCTATAAGGTCCCAAATTCTATCAACCACAATTCGTTTCATAATGTTTTCTATCGTTGGTAAAATGGCTATGGGTCGATAGTTCTCTGTTTAATTCTTTGTGCCTCCTTTGTACATGAATGATTTTTCAAGCTTTGTAGGAAACACGTTTGGGAAATCTTTTCAGTGAAAATAAAATTCCTCCGCAATGTGTCGTCTAAGGAGTCTTTTCTACGTCATTAATTATCGACCAAGCCTAGGATGTTGATGCTAGAACCTTTTTTGGTAGTATTGGTTTTTCGCGAGAAGTATTTTCTTGTTCACTTGGTTGCGTGAATGTAATATGTTTGAAAGGTTGAGCTGGTACGATTTTGTTCCAGTTTTTGTAAATACGATCACGTGCCTTGAAGATTGTAATAATATCTAGTGTGATCCATTCCTCATTTTTCCAAGCGACATTTTTTTTTATTTATTTCTGCTGATTTTTCATAAATGTCTCATATCGTCTTCTCAAATGCATTTTAGAAATCATTTGCTTGCTTCTCATCCACCAGATCTTGTATGCATATTTACTTTTATGGAATTGATCTTATAGTTAGAAATTTTCTACAACTCTCTCACTTTTTCCGTATTCTCCATACATTGCGCAACAGTGCTGACAATATTTTTACCTTTGGTAGTGCACTAATATACGGTCAAACATTGTAGCGCAATTTGCTCTTAAATTGACTCTAGTATTGTTTCGAATGATATTATGTAGTCCTTTTTGGGCAAATAATGCTTGATATTGATATCTATCAGTTTCAGTTCATATCAACTACTATGTTTTTTCTTTTTTTTTTGAGGATGTCAATCTGCTAATCTCGATGCAGGTCACTATTTCTAAAATACTATGGGGCATTCACTATTCATCGAAGGATCTTCTTTTGAAATATTTGCAACATTTCTACATTTGTTTTACCATATACCATATGTCCAAACGCGTTAAGTATCTGATTTCATAATAGAATTTTATTCTCAATGGACAATTGTGAATTATATTCTAGCAACCAATTAAGTTTTCTATATCTAATAATTAATTCTTCTACATTCTTTTTCACATGTTTCGTATAAATTTTCAGCTTAGCATCCAGATTCATAGATACTTAGCTGTGTTAGAGTAAGGAACTACTTGGTTATTAATAATCACGGTAAGTTTCATTATTTTTTTATTTGTAAAATTAATATGGGTTTACTTCAACTCACTAAGTTTAATTCCCTATCGCTGCATAATTGATCAAGGATATTCTTAATCCTAGGCAACGGGAAAGCATCGCCAATTGTTACTTCGTTGATTTTTCGAAAATCACCTACTACTCTATATTTTGCAACACCATTCTCGTCTGATTTCTTAGGAACAAAATATGACCATTCCAATGACTCTTACTATGTGTTATGATTTTGTCCCTAACCATATGCTGGATTTGTAGTATAGGGTAGCCGTTCTCCTTCGAGATTAAATCGGTCTTCCTGCTTTAGGTCTTCTCGAAACATAAGTTCTTGGTGCAGTTTATTTTAATGCTTCTTGTGTGTTTCCCGAATTGAACTGTAGGTACTAACTTTGTATAAAGAATTTTGTGGCCTTTTCTCCGCTTTTAGTTGTATGTAGTTTTTAAATCGAAAAAAATGAATAGAAACACCATTTAGAGTGATTTCGACTGTGCTTAAGTTGACTAAACTTATAACTGTTGAACGGCTATTAATTTACGAACGGATGAAGCCAGGTAAATTTGGGGCATAATTCTTTTTTTTCGTTCTCCACTCCCATAGAATTATTAGAACCATCATGTTCAGAAGATGATTGACAGACATGATAAACTTTATCTGTGATTCTATTAATAGCTCCATTAACTTGCGCAGGTAACATTTGAGTGGAGTTTACAATAGCCAACAAGTTTTTTTTCACTCTTATGAAGGAATCTTAACAGTTTATTTGGCCCTTCAATGTTAGTGCATTTGAATAATATGTCCTGGGCAAGGATGCCATCTCAATTCAAAGAGGAATGTTTTCCGTGACATATAGCTTACACCTTATGGGAAGATATAGTAGAACTTTAACTTCAATCGATCCCAATGTAGTTCCTGTTAGAGTTCATGTAACTCCTAGCTAACAATATTAATGCCTTTGTGACGTGAAGATGTCGTTACTTTTACTTTTTGTTTTTCTTTCTTTTTGACGTTTGTAACTCACTCTTTTGAAAGTTGTCACGAAGTGTGGACGAATAAAAATAAACTTGAATGTGTAACAGTTGTTTATTTTATCAGGTTATGGGCCCATACTATTTTACTTAGACATTAAATTGTTTTATCAGTAATTGTGCACTATGGCTGCAAATTTTTCGTAGCGGTTTGAATTATTATCAAAAGATAATTATGCAGGTGGAGGCGCTTCTCACAAAAGGTGATCTCTGGGATTTTGTTAATGGAAAAGAAGAAATACCAGATGATCAATCTAAAATGGAAGAGTTGTTGAAATTGGACAAGGAAGCTAAAGCAGATTTAATTTTGTCTATTCAACCATCGGAGCTGAAGCAGATTCGTGGTTGTACTACATCCAGAGAGGTTTGGATAAAGTTGGAATCGATTTATGCTTCAAAAGGACCTGCAAGGAAAGCGACGTTGTTAAAACAATTAATGCTTCAAAAGCTGGAGTATAGCGGCGATGTAAAAGACCGTACGGGAATGTGCTTTGATGCAGTGGATAAGCTGGAAAGTTTGAAAGTGCAAATAAATGGAGACTTACTTTCCATAATGCTTTTGTAGTCTGTCGGCTTCGTACGAAAACTTTCGCTGTGCGATCGAGTCTCGCGATGAATTACCATCGGTTGATGTCCTGAAAATTAAAATTATTGAAGAAAGCGAATCACCATTCTTCTGGTGGTGCAGTCATAGCACTGGCGGCTGGTAGAAATCGACGTCAAAATCGTTTTCGAAAGGGAGAGCGAATGGAATCAACAGAAATGTTTAAATTTAAATGCTTTAAATGTGGCACTTTGGGGCACAAAGCAGATGTTTGTCCAACAAAAAAGTCTGTGGATGTCAAGCGAAGGATAAAGCAAACTGCAAGTGTTGTTGATGTCTGATCTTTTGCTGCAAGTCACACAGCCATGAGTGCAGATGATGAATCAATTGCAGGTTCAATGACTAGGAGATGGATACTCGATAGTGGATGCACCTCACATCTGTACGGCGATGAATATTTGTTCAAATCTATTGGAGATTCCACCCAAATAAAATTAAATCTTGCAGGTAATGCATCAACTGTAGTTAAAAGAAAAGGAATTGTGAATGATCAAATTGAATTTTCAAGGTGGGCTGTATTATGTACGAGAAAGTTCAGAGTGCGCAAAAGTGGTAGAACAGCCGAACTGTTGAAGTGGCATGAAAGATTGGGTCATCTTAACGCTAAAGACTTAGTTAAGATGGTACGTGGCGGTTGTGTATCAACGGTCGATTTAAGAATGTCAAAAAATTGAAGAAATGTGTAATATGCTTGAAAGGAAAGATGAGCGCATCAGAAGAAGTCCTTAAGATTATACATTCGGATGTGATTGGCCCATTCCGAAGAGAATTAACTGGAGGTGGTAAATATTTCGTGACCTTTATCGTTAATTGTACAAGATGGTGTGAAGTTTACTTTTTAAAACAGAAAAGTGGTGTTTTTTGAGGCGTTTAAGCTTTACCAGCAACTTGTTGAGAGGCAAACTGGACTTAAAATAAAATGTTTGCAATCTGATAATGGTCGGGAGAATTGTAATGGGGCGCTTGATAGGTACTTATCCAGCCAAGGTATAACGAGAAGCTTGACTATTGCTCATACTCCACAGCAAAATGGATTAGCAGAGCGAAAGAATCGAACGCTTATGGATATGGCTAGATCTAGATTTATTGCTACAATCAAACCTAAGTTCTTCATTTTGGTCTGAGGCCGTCGCAACTACATGCCATATACGAAATAGATGTCCAACGAGCAGTCTATGTGGAGAAATTCCATTTGAAAAATGGACCAGAAAAAGGATCAAATTGAACTATTTGAAAATATTTGGTTCTAAAGTACTTGTCCTCAATAAAGATCCTGCAAAAGACAAGCACAGAATCAGTTGAAGATGTATTTGTTGGATATCATAGAGATAGAAAAGGGTATCGAATATGGTTGCCAAATAAACACAAGATAGTTCATAAGCGTGATGTTCAGTTTCTGGAAACGAAACTAAATATACAACCAGACATTTTAGTTTCAGATGAACTATTAGAGCCGTCATTAAACGTAGAGGATTTCACAAGCAGTCAGAAAACGTTCTTCCCATGTCCGTTGATGTCAGTAACGCCTGCAGAAAATCTTCAAAACACGACAACAAACCAGTAGCCTGAAAAAGAAATTAGACAGTCCGTTAAATTACCGTGCAACTTATGTTCGAGAGGGTGACAAGAGGTATTGATTCTGACAACAACAGCTCAACAGGAGTTCAAAGATTTGATTGATGAAGAAGGTCAAGATCATTCTGAAGATAATGGGTATGCTGGTGTTCGAGCGTATGAGTTCGCTCGCCGTTGTTAGAGACTTTTTAGCTTTACAAATGTAAAATATTCCTCCTCAAAGAATTTAGAAATGAAGCGAAAAGATACGAAACATTGTGACTTCAAAATGTACTCAATTTTACAAATATAATTGCGAATTAGCAAAATTAGCGAAAAGAGCGAAAGAAAAGCCAGGAAAGCGAAAGACAACTAACTCGTTCGATGGTCAGAATACAAGAGAGTTTATTCAATTCTTTTACACTTCAGTCTGGTGACAATTGTCGGTGTTAGTACTTCAATTTTAAATGGTATAAAACAATTATGGAGTTTGGCGCAAAATTCAAATTTTTGTACACCAACTTTATGATGTCGAACTAATCTTAATTGAAATACATTGAATGAAAATGAACATTGAATAAATCGATACTATATAAATACGATAGTATATTATTTTGTATTATTGTGTATATATATGAAATCCAACAGCTGGTGTTGCTGAAGTAATTGTTGCACACGCCTTACGGAGCTGTGATGCTGAAGAGTGGAAGAACGCCATGGAATCCGAGCTGGTAAGCATTATAAAAAATAATACTTGGGAAATTATAATGAAGGACGATAACGATCACGTTGTTGGATGTCGCTGGGTTCTCACAACTAAAAATTCTCCAGATGGCAGTGTTATTAAGCATAAAGCTCGTCTAGTTGCAAAAGGATACTGTCAGAAATATGGAGTGAACTATCATCAGACATTTGCTCCAGTTGCAAGGCTTGAAACCTTGCATCTACTCTTGGCGCTTTTGGTGCAGCTTGGTCTTAAAATCTGGCAATTTGATGTTGTGACAGCATATTTGAATGGGTCTTTGAATGATAATGTCGTCATGGACGTTCCAGAGATGTTAAACGTTTTACTGGAAAGGATCATATCAAAGCATGAAAAAGGTTCGTACTTGGATGACCAAGCTTGTAAGATGAAAGCGAATGTTCGTAGCGGAGGAAACGCTTGCAGATTACAGAAGGCGTTATACGGACTTCGTCAAGCAGGTCCGCAATGGTACGAAAAACTTAGAGAAAAGCTTTTGGCTCTGGGACTAAAAGCCAGTATAAATGAACCGTGTCTATTTCATAATAAAAATGGAAACAGTTATTTGTTTGTCTTAGTGTACGTTGACGATATGCTTGTCGCATCGAGTGATATCGGACGTATTAAGGATCTATATAGATGTGTATTGAAAGATTTTGAAATGAAAGACCTCTGTCCGGCTAAGAATTGTCTCGGTTTAGAAATAATACAAGACGAAGATGTAATCAAACTTTCCCAGAAAGGATACTCTCTTGGATTACTTAAATAATACGGAATGGAGAATTGCAACTCTGTTATAACTCCTTCAGAGGTCAATATCAATTTCAATCATGCAGATGACAACAAAACTCTAGAAGATTATATCGTATCGTGTATTATTTTGGTATCGTGGTCACTCGTCCAGATATAGCTAATACTTTATTAAGGTTGGCGCAGTTTACGAGTAAGGCAAAAAATTGTCATTGGCTCGCAGAGAAACGAATCTTGAGATATCTAGCTGGAACTACAGAAAATGTGGAGTGGAGTGGAGTGTACAGGAAATCGAGTGGATCTTTAATGGCATACACTGATGCCGACTGGGGTGGATGTACTGTAGATCGTCACTCATATTTGGGGTACGTATTTCTTCTCAGTGGTGCAGCTGTTACCTGGAAGACTCAGAAGCAGCGGACGGTTGCTTTATCGTCAACAGAGGCAGAGTATGTCAGTCTGGCAGAAGCAGCAAAAGAAGCCATCTACCTGAGGAGCTTAATGCTTGAACTTGCTCTACATAATCGATATAAAGTATCATTTCATACGAGACACGATTGCTGCTGGCTTAATTACAATACAACATATTTCTACGCAAGATATGATAGCGGATATATTGACGAAGCCTTTGACAGGAGCCAAACACGAGAAGTGTTCAAAAGGTTTGGAATTGGTCAAGTGAAATGACAAGAACGTTAATATTGAGAGGGCGTCTTAGAGTTCATGTAACTCCTAGCTAACAATATTAATGCCTTTGTGACGTGAAGATGTCGCTTCTTTTACTTTTTGTTTTTCTTTCTTTTTGACGTTTGTAACTCGCTCTTTTTGAAGTTGTCACGAAGTGTAGATGAATAAAAATAAACTTGAATTTGTAAAAGTCGTTTATTTCATCAGACATCACATTGATTTAAAATTGCATCCGTTCCCAGTGCTTCCTTGTTAATTATGCTTACAGCTGATCCCGTATCCACTAAAAAATTCAATTTTCTTTTTAATCCTACATCGATTGTGATCGCAACAGTACCGTTCTTAATACTCTTCTTAGATTCATCAAGTATGTTGTCGTATGATTGACCTAGTGCTTTCATTGATCATACGACAACTATTAAGTTTTTTTGATTGGCATTCTTTTCGTCCCACCTTTTTTCGTGTAGCAGTCTGTAATTTCGTGTCCGATCCTTAGACAGAAATCACACTTTTGGTTAGTTGGTCTTGTTTGTTTCCGAGTACTATTTGAATTCATTGCCTTTACGTGGCCTTAAGTTAGTTTTTATACTGTAGATCTTGAGTATTATTTCTCCTTCTGCAGCTGGTACTGTAATGACCGTCCACACAATTTGAACAATTTGAACAGGATGGTATCTCTTGCCGCTTTCTACACTTTTGGTACGTATTATTGGACTTACAGCAGAAGTTACAAGTTAAGTAAATCTAAGATGTTTCGATCAAATAACTGGAATTATTATAGATGATTGTTAAGATATTATATTAATGTATCTATTCTTTGTTTAAGGTTCTTTGCATAATTGAATTTGAATCACTTGTTTAATTTCTATCTTGACCGCTTTCAATTATAGTCAGTCTTTCATTTGTTCATTCTATTGTATGTCAATAAGCTTTTCACTACCTTTTGAACTATCAACTGAAATAGTCGCGTTTTCCTTAAGTCGCGTTTTATAACAGGTTATGGGCCCAGGACATAACCAGGAATTTTGAAATAGTTATATAACACTTAACATGAGTAACTTCTCAGGAAAAGTTCCATTGTTTAGTGGAGAAAACTTCGGCACATGAAAGCATCTGATGGAAGCAATTCTGCACAAGAGCAGGCTGTCGAAATTGGTAACTGGAGTTGAAAAGAAGCCGGAAGATGCAGAAAAATTGTAAGAATGGAAAAACAAAGATTTGGATGGAAGATGTGAAATTATTATTTCTATGGAACCAGCACAGGTATCGCTTGTAAAAGGAATAGGTACGTCGAAAGGGGTACGCGACAAAAAGTAGAGGAATTTCGTAAGTTGATTAATCTAAAAATGCATGCAAATATAGAAATGGAAAATCATCTAATTAATTTTAATTTAATTGTTACTCGGCTACGGGAGATGAATGCCAAATTGGATGATGACTTATTGGCTGTTCTATTGCAAGACAGTTTACCGGAAACCTTTAAGGAACTCTGAGCAGCTTTCGACGCATCGTTGGAATTCCCCTCTATGCTACGAGAAAGCAATGAAGGAAGAGATGACGCGTTAAAAGTAAATTTAAGGAAAAATTAACAATGCCGTTCAGGAATGTCCAGCATTGCTTTTAAGTATAACTGTCATCGTTGTGGTAGAAAGGGGCATATGAAGAGGGATTGTCATTTGTCATTTGAAGTTAGGCAAAGATAAGTCACAAAGGTAAAATTTTTCATATGAAGATTTTCAAAAATATAAAGGATTTATGATTTTAAGAGAAAAAAGTAATGTAATCCAGGCTATTACTCATACTGTTAAATCTGTTAAGCAAGATTTGGAAAAAAGCAGTTGGTACATTGATAGAGAGGAGCTTTTTACAGTTCTAAATAAAGATTAAACGGGTGCAGTTCAAGTAGCAAATGATAAGTCTTCCGAGGTAAAGGCATAGGAACCGTATCTATAAATGTTAATTTCAATGGTAGTCGGAAAACTATTATGCTATGATGTAAGGTTGTAATGCAAGGAATACATGCAGTGATTTGAAAAAATGGGAAATATTTTGATGAAAGCAGTTAAATCAAACAATGTATTTGGTTAAATGTTTGGTTAAATGTTTAGGAAATGTCAAAGCATTTAGTACATGACATGAAGAGAATAACCTTGAACGATGGCATAAACGTTATGGCCATCTTAATATACAGTCGCTTTTGAAACTCAAAAATCAACAAATAGTACTAGGATTACCAAATTTTATTAAAACGCCACTGAATTGTGTATAAGAGGAAAACAAACGAGGCTACCGTTTATAGCCCAGATTGAAAAATCGTCTAATGAATTATTGCAACTTGTCCATACAGATTTATGCGGGCCTATGTCCGTTGAGTCAATAAGAAAAAAGATATACTTCGTTACATTTATTGATGATTGGACAAGAAACGTTTTTGTTTATTTCTTAAGAAATAAGTACTTGCAAACATTTCAAAATTCTAAAATGTTTGTAGAAAACCAAACCAATAAAGGAATCAAAATTCTTCGAAGTGATAACGCCCCGAATGGTATAAAACATCATCTATCAGCCGAATATACGCCACAACAAAATGGTGATGATGCGAGTATTGGTTGAAATGACAGCAAATTTACCTAAGTATCTGTGGGTCGAACTTGTCCATACATATGCATATTTACGTAATCATTGCCCAACATCGCTCAATATGAATAGAACACCTGAACAACTGTGGACCGGAAAAGTAGCAATCGTAGGACATTTTAGAAAACTTGGTTGTCGAGCATTTGCATTAAATAAAACTATTTCTAAATCTAAATTAGATGCAAGAAGTGAGGAATTTGTTTTAGTTGGCTATTCAGAGGAATTCAAGTCAAATCGCTTATGGAAAAGGGGATCACAAAAGCTTGTTAAAAGTCGAGACGTTCGTTTCATGGAAGATTTTTCTAAAGAGCAGGTCCCCGATAGATCTTATAAATTTTTATTGAATAATCAAGGTAAATGACAATCTGACGGATAAGATCGATTTTAAATGGGATGAGAGAATTTTGAATACAGGCTTTCGGAATCTGAAAATACTAGAAGTCAAATTACAGAAAGTGAAATTATGAAGTCAAAAGAAGAAAATGGAATGAAGGAAAGACTTAGACCTAGACCGTGGCATCATCTAAAGAATGTAATCGAGTTGTTGCATCATTTTCAGATCCAACAAATTTAAATGAAGTTCGGAACTTGCCTTACTCTACCAAATGGTATGAGGCTTTTTTATGAAAATCTTAAATGTCTTATGAAACATAATAATTGGACCTAATGCGATTTGCCAGTAGGACGTAAAGCCATTGGATGTCGATGGGTGTTCCAGTCAAAACAAAAACTAGATTGGAGCATCGATCGTTGGAAAGCTAGGTTGGTGGCTCAAGGCTAGTAAAATGGATAAACTATGTAAGCTCAATAAAGCTATATATGGATTAAATCAAACCAGCAGGAAATGGCACAACATTTTAAATTAAAAATTTAAATAGTTGAATCTTAAACACTTGAATTATGACCAATGCATATAACACAGAATTGACTGCTATTAGATTACAATTCTAGGAATATACGTGGATGATATTGTTGTTGCATCCAATAGTACTAATATTATTCAACAGATCAAAAACCATCTTTCTAAAGTTTTTAAATTCGTGACTTAGGTCAACCGACTTTTTGCATTGGGCTAGAAATCGAAAAAAATCCTTAAACCGAAAATTGTCAAACACAAATCAATAAAATTTTATCAAAACACAACATGCAGAACAGTTAACTATCTAAAATACCTATGCAAGTTAAACTTAAATTGGAAAAGTAACCTACTATAGTTGTAGAACGAGTAGCTGTCAATGTATCCAAATATCAGGAGTTAATTGGATCACTTATGTATCTAGCAGTGTTTAGTAGGCCAGACATTGCTTATAGCATCAGTTCTCTTGCTCCATTTTTGCAAAATCCGAAAAAACAACATTGGAATGCTGCACTATATTTATTACAATATTTGAATTCAACAAAAACCGTAAAATTAGTTTGTAAAAAGACTCCATCCTCCTTAAAGGGTTACGTGGATGCTAGTTGGGCCGAAGACTGTAATGATAGGAATTCTCAAGGGGGATATTGCTTTCTACTTGCAGGAGCCGCAATAAGTTGGGAGTGGAGGAAACAGCGCCCCGTAGTAACATCTAGTGCCGAGGCGGAGTATATCGCACTCTCAGAAGCAGCAAAGGAAGGGTATTCACTCCGTTTTTTACTGATGGATTTGAATGTTGATTGCAAAGAGCCGACAGCAATATTTTGCGACAGTCAAAGCGCACAGCATAGCTAACTATGTTGGAAAACATTCTCGAACACATGCATTACAAATACCATTTTATAAGAGAAGCATTCGAAAAAAGAGCAGTTCAAGTTAGATACCTTCAAACAGATTAAATGTCAGCTGATGCTCTAACCAAGGCTGTTCCTAACGATAAATATCGATACTGTTTCACCACTTTGGGAGTGCAATTTTAAAACTCATTAGCTTCAAAATTGAGGAGGCGTGTTAAGATATTCTATTAATGTATCTATTCTTTGGTAAAGGTTCTTTGCATAGTTGAATTTGAATCACTTGTTTAATTTCTTTCTTGATCACTTTAAATTATAGTCAGTCATTCATTTGGTTATGTTATTGTATGTCAATACAATTTTCACTACCTTTTGAATTATCAACTGAAATAGTTGCTTTACCTTAAGTCGCGTTTTATAACAATGATGGGTAACGAATTTAGTCCGAAGATTTGACAATCTTCAAGCTCTATCAAATGCAATCGCATTTCCAGAACTACAATTTCCTTTATCACCCGACACTAAACGGTAGCCCTTTCTATAAAAACCCATTGCTGGACCCATTGCAACCGTAGAGTACAGGTATTATGGCTTCTAATGAATAACAGATAACTCCGTAAGTTGTTTCTGAGTTATTACTTGAGGGCTTAATTCAAGCATACTTAAGATCAGGCAGGACATCTTACAAATTTCTCTGTAATCTTTCAAAGTTTGTCAACATAAGAATTAAGTACGAGGCCAACGCCGTCAATGCTTGCCTTTGCTCATTTTCTTTAACTGAGTCTTTAATCGATTACGATCTGTTACGGTTAGGTACGCATTCAAAATCTTGAATTGATTATTTCTCTGTGAAATAGATCGTTACAAAATGTAAGCAGTGGAGTCGGCTATAGAAGTCTGTTTCTTAAGTAACTCAGACAAACGATTCTCGTTATCCTTTACCTTAGATATTTGTTCTTCATTATGTTTAGCATAATCGCTATCTAAAATTCCAAGCAACCCAGCAACCCACGAGAGGGTTGTCTCTTTATACTATTTGGGATTTCAAAGGTGAAACCGAATATCACGTCCATCGGTGTTAGTTTGGTATTAGCATGAGGATGATTAGTATGGACATACATAGCCTGACGAAGTCAATCGTCCCCATCTACTAAATTACTACTTGAGAATGATCGTAAATACTCTATTAAGGAACCATGATTTCTTTCTAGAGCAGCGTTTGTTTGTGGATGATAAGCAGTTGTCTCCAGGTTACTAATTTTTAGAAATTTGAACAGTCTCTTAAAAAGGTTACTATAGAAATTAGTTAGTAATTGCATTGAATTCTATATCTACATATGATTTCATCAAAGAAAACCCTTGCAACGGTGTCTGCTTCCCCGTTTGGAAGTGGGTAGCAGCCCATAAACCTGGTGAGATCATCTTAAAAAGTCAAGATAAATTTGTTACCGCGGATAGTGGTTGGGGAAGGACCGACAATATCCATAAATACTTTGTCGAAAGGCTTTTTTGAGGTCACAGACACCATCATAGGCATAATAGTACGTTCGGTTTTTTTATATACGTGGCATTTTCGGCATCCTCTGACATATTTTTTATGGTTCCAAACATACTTTTCCATGTATAATACGGTCGAATTCGAAGATATTTTTAAAGAACTCCCTGATGACCACCTAATGGCGAGTCGTGGTCTTTTTTAAGAACTTTGTTAACTTCCTCTATATCTGTCAGGAAGAAAGTCTTTCCTTGTAATTTATTTTCGACCAATACATCTGTTTCACTATCAACGCCTTGCAGTCTTCATCACTTGTGATACAAATGTCTGTACTCGGCGATTTATCGGGTATGATTTCATACCGTATATTGACTCAGTTTCATTGCCACCTTCAACCTAATTATCCCTTTCAATATCTGTGATGTGAACCGGAGTATTAAGCTTCTGCACTCTCGTTATGACGCGAATATTTGGACTTTCCTTACTTTGTGGGCCTATACGACTGAGTGCATCAGCTACAACATTCTGTTTTCCAGGTTTGTATTTGGTATCAAAGTCGTATGCCAACAAGAATTTAAATTTTGATATTCTGAGTCATTCGTGATTTTGCAAAAATGAATGAATGATATGTGATCTGTGTATAAGGCAAATTTCCGGCCCAATAAGTAGCATCTACAATTTTGTACAGCCCACACCATGGCCAATGATTAAATGATGAGATTCTGTCGGACTTAAGATTCTACTGGCGAATGCACTAGGCAAATCTAATACGTCCTTTTTCTGAGATAGCACGGCTCCTATAGTCGTTCCACTAGAGTCGGTTGAATGATCAAAATGCTTGGTGAAATCTGGATATATATGAATCGGAGGACTGATTATAATTTTTTTAAGTTCTTGAAAGCTGTTTCACATTCCGTATTCCATCTGAATTTTTTAACCTTGTGAGTGATATCCCATAATGGTTTTTCATATTTAGAAAAGTTTGGTATGCTTCTTCTGTAGAAATTAATCATGCCTAAAAATGATTGGGTTTCTTTGTATTTGTTGGCGAAGGTATCTGGAGGATGCTCTTAATTTTTTTGATCGTCTGGTAGTGGGTGTTATCTTATGCCCCAGGTAAACTACTTCTCGTTGAAGGAATTTACACTTTCGAGGTTGAAGACGGAGGTTGAATTTCACAAGACGTTCTAAAATATAAGTGAGCTTGGTGTTATGGTCAGTTGAGTTTTTTCTATACACTACAGTATCACCTAAATAGACACAACATTTAATGCCCTGTAAGCCACTTAAGATATGGTTCATAAGGCGTTGAAAAGTAGCTGAAGCTCCTTTCAAGCCGAATTGCATTCGGTTAAATTCGTAGTGTCCCGTAACCTACTATAAGCCAGTTTCTGCCTTTCAGCTTATCCTGGTGATACCCGCTTGCCAGATCTAAGGTGGAAAAGTATCGGCTGTTACCTAATTGATCAAGGATATCCTTAATCCTAGGCAACGGGAAGGCATCGCAAATCAACTACTACTCTATATTTTTAACACCATTCTCTTTTGATTTCTTGGGAACCAGCAAAATAGGACTATTCCTAGGACTCTTACTATGTGTTATAATTTTGTCCCTAACCATCTGCTTGATTTGCTCATTTATAACGCGTTTACGTACCGCCGGTAGACGGTATTGCTTTGTATTTATAGGGCTGCTATTATGCACTGTTGGGATTTTGTGACAGGTGGATGTAGTATAGGGTAGCCGTTCTGCTTCGAGATGAAAGAAACAAAACATATAGTTTGTATTGATGATCGATCTTCCTGATTAAGGTCTTCTCGAAACTTAAGTTCTTGGAGCAGTTTATTTAAATGCTATTTGTGTGTTTCCCGAATTGAACTGTGAGTACTAATTGTGTATAAAGCATTTTGTGGCCTTTCCTCCGCTTTTAGTTGTATGTAGTTTTTAAATCGAAGAAAAAAATAAATTGAAACTCCATTTAGAGTGATTGCGACTGTTTTTAAGTTGACTAAACTTACAACTATTGAACGGTTATTAATTTGACCCACGGATGAAGCTAGGTAAATTTGGGGGCATAATTCCATACAGTGACATACGAGTTCAGTACCTTCAGGAAGATCAAGTGAGCATTTGAAAAATACTTCACTACGGGGGTGTATGGTGGTAGAAATATTAACAGTGACAACTTCGTTCTCCACTCCCATTAAATTATTAGAACAATGGGAGAGATGAGAAAATGGTTGACAGACATGATGAACATTATCAGTGACTTTATTAATAGCTCCATTACCTTGTAACATTTTGTTGTGTGTAACATTTGAGTGGAGTTTACAATAGGTAACGATTTTTTATTTTTTTTAATTTTAACAGTTTATTTGGCCCTTCAATGTTAGTGTATTTGAATAATATGTCCTGGCCAAGGATGCCATCTCAATTCAAAGAGGAACTTTTTCCGTGACATATAGCTTGCACTTTATGGGAAGGTATAGTAGAACGTGGGTCGCCGTGGCGTAGTGGATAAGTGCGTCGACTCCTACGCCGAGGGTGTCAGGTTCGATACCCGAATTTACCACCTATCATTATTCACTGCTCCACCTCTTTCGAGTCTCTGACAATACTCAAAGAGTACTCCTGTCTAGATAAAGCTTCTCAACATCCCCGTTCGGAGGCGGCATTAAGCTGTAGGTCCCTTCCACGCGTGAAAGAACAATAGCACGCACAACGCAAGTGGTTGCTGAGAAGCTGGGCCCAGGTCCACCTCGGACTGTCGCGCCACCCATATTATTATATTTTATTATATTATAGTAGAACTTTAACTTCAATCGATCCCAATGTAGTTCCTTTGATTTAAAATTGTATCCGTTCCCAGTGCTTTCTTGTTAATTATGCTTACATCTGATCCCGCATCCACTACAAAATTAAATTTTCTTTTTAATCCTTAATCGATTGGGATCGCAACTATACCGTTCTTAATACTCTTCTTAGATTCATCACGTATGTTGTCGTTTGATTGATCTAGTGCTTTCTTTGATCATAAGACAACTATTTAGTTTTTTAATTGCATTCCTTTCGTCCCTCCTTTTTTCGTGTAGCAGTCTGTAATTTCGTGTTCGATACTTAGACAGAAATCACACTTTTGGTTAGTTGGTCTTGTTTGTTTCCGAGTACTATTTGAATTCGTTGCCTTTACGTGGCCTTAAGTTAGTTTTTATACTGCTGATACTCAAGGTATTACTTCTCCTTCTGCAGCTGGTACTGTAATGGCCGTGCACACAATTTGAACAATTTGAACAGAATGGTGTCTCTTGCCGCTTTCTGCACTCTTGGTAAGTGTGATTGGGCTTATAGCAGAAGTTACACCTGACTTGTGCAATATTCGGGAATAAAAATTATTTGAATTTCTGTTTGGGGAATTTTCCGCCAAATGGAAGCTTGACAATGTTCACTTGTGGAGCATCTCTCATATGGGGCCACATTGGATAACTATTTTGTAGTGACCACCCATTTGATACTGAACAGATTTGTTTGTTTCCAATTCTTGTCTTAAAAGATTTTCACATAAGTCCTTCACTAACGTTACTTGTGCAGTAATAGCATACTGCCTCAAAAGGGGGTTTGATATTCCTGACTTAATTGCATATGAAGCCGCTAGTTCGGTATTAGTGCCTAATGCCTTAGCATCAGCAGGAAATTGCTCACTTGCGGAACTTTTACATTCGGCAACTAGATTCTTTACTCTTAATAGAAACGAGTTCAGCATTTCTGTTTGAAATTGCGCACATTGCCTTAGTTTATTCGACACCTGGATGTATGTCTTTCTGGGAAGAAAATATTCCCTAAGTGTTTTTTCAAACACTTTTGCATAGCCAAATATGCATTACCCCGTAATTTTGTCATAATCAGTTGGCAAAAAGCTTTTACTTACGCCTGTACGTCTACAACAATTAAGGAAAAGTGTAGCTCTGCGGGTAAGTTTTCGTTTTGTTCCCGTAAAACATTGGTATCAGATTTGAAATCAGCTGTATAATGTTCGCTTGCTGATTAGATGAGTAAAAAGATTTATCAGCAATCAGGGATCTGTTGCTTGGGTTCAGAACATTAATTTTGTCTGGAGTAGATGTTGCTGGCTCGACAGACATTTCTTTATTTAAGCTTAAACTTAAACAACTCTGTCTTTTGCTTAGAACTAGTACCTATAGATTGCCTATCAAATCTCTCTACTAAATCTAACAAGGTTTTATCTAATCTCCTATTTTCTGACACTAGTTTGGTTAACTCACTACTTTTCTTGTAAGTAAATCCGGATCGAAGTCGTCGCATTTCGATGGACTGGATCTGCTGCTGCGGTGGACTTCGGCTTGTACTTCTATACATTCTTTTGGTGGCTGCCTTCTTGTCATTGATGTTCAGTTTATTCTATTTCCACTATGGGTCAGTTGACTGTATATTTTTTGTTGTTGTAGGGATTTTTTTGCTTCTTTGTTTTGCACTGTCCACTGTTTTCTGTTCACTCTTTGTTATTTGCTGTGTTTTACTTATTTTTTTGTTCGACTTTTCTACTGGCCATATGCAAAAATATATGTTGTATATATGTGCGCCAAAAATATGTTGTGTGTTAAATGAAACTAATTCGTTCACGGTAAAAACGCTACGTACTCTCGAAAACGGAGAGAGGTGCCTCAAAGCATCGCCTCGTAGATCAGGTAGATACACGTTGTGGGAACATCGAAATTCACTTGTTACACAGTCTGTGCGAAACCTGATGTGCACACGGCGTAAAAATGCAAGCGATACATATGTCTGCCGAATTACTCACGTAAAGTATTTTGTATACAATTACGTAGACGACACTTTACACTACAACTCCTCTGTTTACTGACGTATTGTTGCAGTAAATCTGGCGAGCGCAGCCAAAAATGTTTCACTTGATAAGTCGGATAAAGCTTCTAGATGAAAAGCCTTAGTTGCTGGGCGTAGTTTGCTTGTGTTCGTCATAAACGGTCCGGCGTAGTCCACTCATGTGTAGATGAATGGTCTTGACTTCGTGGCGAATTAAGGAACTTGGAGACGTGCCTCTTGAAGCTAGATCAGCTGGGTTTTCCTCTGATTTCACGTGGTTCTATGAATATCCGGTATTGAGTTGAATTTCATGCAACCTGTGTGCAACAAAAGCTCTCCATTTGCTAGGTTGAGCGCTGATCCAGGCCAAAACTTTAGCTGAGTCACACCAGGCAAAGGTTTCTGCGGAGTCGATATGTCCTTCTTCACCTTCAACAGTAACTTAGCTAAAAGCGTAGCTTCACATAGTTCCAGTTTTGGTATAGTTATATTGGTTTTCTGTTGTTCATTCCCTTATCTTGGTGTTACTTTGTTTTTTTGATGTGAGTAGAGTTTATGTAACCTTGTTGTCTTTGCTGATTATGCGTAGATATATTGCAGCTCCATAAGCTCTGTCTGATGCGTTGCAAAATCCATGCATTTCTACCACATCAATGTTGCGTGAATATTCCGTCCATCTTGGTATTTGAAGTTGCTTAATACTGTCGAGATCCCTTCCAAATTCTTCTCATTTGTGTTTTAAACGGGCTGGAAGTGTGTTATCCCAATCCATTCCATTTGCATCCGTATTTCTTGTAAAAGGGTTTTTGCCCTTAGGAGAACTGGGACAAGCCATCCTATTGAATCGAATATGAAAGGAATTTCTGAAAATACTCGTAGTTTCGCCCAGATTGTGTTAAAATCGTAGGGTTTTACTTCAAATGAGAAGTAGATCTTAGCTAGACACCAGTGTAAGCCCAAAGATTTAACGTGTTCTTCTTTTTCGAACTCGAACACATTAACTGATTGAGATGAATGAATAAATTATCTCCCTAGTAAGCTGTTTACGTTACTATTCCACTTACGGAGATTAAGTCCGCCACTTTTAAGGAGATTTGTCAATTGCTTTTTACTTTCTCTGACTTCTACCAAGGAATCGCCTCCCGATATATTACATCAACTACGTAAAAATCAGAACTTAAAATTTGTTCTGCATTTGGATAATTCTTTCCTTCATACTTTGAAAGTTGTTTCAAGGCTTTGATCTCCAAAAATGGATCTGATGTTGTGCCGTATGTAACTGTATTGAGTTCATACTCGGATATGGCTTCACTTGGTGAGATCAACCAAAATCTGTCGATACATTTTTTCTATGTCAGCGGTAAACACCATCCTATGTTTCCGCCAACGGATGAGAATTGATGTCAGATCATCCTAAATTTTAGCATTAGCTGATTTATACTGTTTTCATTCGAAGATGTTGCTGAAGCGTCAACCACTACTCTTAATTTAATGGTAGTGCTGTCCGGTTTTCTTACAGAATGATGTTTTTTTTGTTCTAATGATTATGCTTCAGCAAGAACAAAATCGTTCAGGGGTTTTTTTTTCGGATTTTAAAATTTACAATGTTTGTCAAATTTCAGGAGAGCTCATTACACACTGTTGGAACGCTGTAGTCTAGCTGTCTTCTACCGTAGTTATTGTTGTATAGTGGTGTTTGGTGCATACCTCGAGCTAGTCGTCTGGTGTTGTGTTGATGGTCAATAGATATTTTGAAGCGGCTGTCATCGTAATTCTCTAAGCATAGCGTCAATTTGAAAATCTGTTTTACAGTTAGTACCTTCCATGAGTTGTGTGCGTCTGGTGGATGTCTGCTAATTATCTGCCTTAGGATAGTATCTTGCAGTCTATTGATGTGCGTATTTTATCCCGTATACCAATTTGGATTCGACCATTGGCATAATACACCTGTTTCTGAAAAAAAAAAATCACCTCGATATCTAAGCGAAGTTTGTCAATGTGTTTATCTCAAATGAAGTTGCTGTCTATAGTGATTCCCAAGTATTTGTAGTTTTCAACAATTTCTATGGTCTGGTTTGGCAATGTATTTTGGCAATTACTGCTACGAAAAGTAATTTTATGTTGGTCCACGAATATGCATCATTTTGGTTTTGGAAGGGCTTAATACAAGTCCATTGTCATGTCACCATTCAACAGCTTTATCAAACTCATCTTGTAATATCTTCGTAGCAGTAATAAGACATTTATGTTGGCTGCGAAAGCAAAAGGGATGCTCTTTTTGAAGATGCGAAGTACTTCATTTGTAAATAGGATGAACAATAGTGGTCCAAGTTTCGACCCCTGTGGTACTCCAGAAATAACTGGTGTGTCGTTACTGTATTTGTCTCCTACCTTCACTCTAAATCCATGAATAAAACAAAGACATAATGGTTTTTGTTTAAGCTTCATAATACAGCTTCAAAAAGCTTAGTTTCTTGTTCTTCCATCTTCGGTACAGTCGGTCCCTTGCTTGCATTTTTTCCTGATATCAGTAGTAATCCAAGCATTTAGTCTGATTTTCTTGTGCGAAGTATTATTCACATTTGAGATGTCATAAATATCATTCATTTTTGTCAGCTTCGCATACATATCGTTAATATCACTATCATTTAACAGTGTCTCCCAGTCAGTTGAGTGTATTTGTAAGTCCACCATCCTATTTCGAATATATCATTCTTGTCTTCCTTCAACCCATATAAGACGACGTAGTGGTCTGATATATCGCTTTCTACGACTAAAGATAACATTGGATTATCTATCTTGCTTACCACAATATGTTGTATCGAAGATGATTATACCAACACCTCTGCGATCATTTGATGTGGTAAGTAATGTGAACCTTCCTTTACTTTCTGGCAGTTAATCATATGACCTAATTGAAGATATTCGGTCATGAAGTTTCTGTATTCATGGCAAGTAAGCGACATTCTTTCAGGATTTTTTACTATGGTATTACCGGATATCATGTGATTTCTTTAACATCATCCTGGAGAAGATCGTGCAAGACTCACACGCCAACACTAGAGGCACGATCTTCCAGAAGTCCGTACAACTGCTAGCATACGCGGATGACATTGACGTGATTGGAAGAACACTGCGAGCCGTCAATGAGGCGTTTGCTGGCATTGAGGCGGAGGCGGCTAAAATGGGTCTAGCGGTGAATGAGGGCAAAACGAAGTATATGCTGTCATCAAGAAAGGACACACAACATCGACGTCTTGGACAGAGCGTCACAATGCAGTTTGAAACATCGATTCCGAAGTTTTTGATTGCTGAAATGCATTCTTTTGTGGTTTCCAGCAATCGTTTCAAAGATGTAGTTGATTCGTGTATCAAGTTTGGCTGATTTATGAGTTTGTGCAGGTCAAGTATATTTTGCAGTCAAGTGTATTTTCAGGTATTGCATTTTCTGCACTGAGTTTAGGGCTTTGTTGTTGTGCACCAGCGTTTTAAACATTTCATAGAATGATGGCCATGTTTCATATCAAATGTTGGTATGCTTTTTCTTTCAAATCTAAGCTCATTGTGGCTTTTTGCGCTCGTCCTTCTTTTAGTTTCAATTGCAATTTCCTGGTACATATTCTCAATCTTCTGGTACTGTTCCTTTTTAAGATTCATCTATACATCTATGAGCAATAATTTCGTCAGTTATCAGTATGATGTCTCTGATCCAAGGTTGTCAATTGTCAGCTTCAGCACTCAAATTCTGATTTTTGACGCGTATTTCACATTCTTCATCAATAGCTGTTTTCAATGCTTCGTATACTTCATTCACTTTGTCGAAGTAATGTTCTTCGAAATACGACTGTTCTGTATTTCCAATGAACTCATTTAGGATCGTGTCATCAGCGACGAACTTTGTCCATAGTTCTTTCAACGCTTGACGTTGTTTGTTTAGATAGTCCTCACTTTTTCGGATTTTTGGCATTCCCAATTTCTTTTTGCTTTGCCACTAAGTTCTCCATTATATTTTTTTTGTTGTTTTAGTGCCTCAGCCCTAAGTATACTGTTTTGGTGTTAGTCCCTAAAACGCTGTTGATGACACTCTTTTTTTGGTTGAACCTCCAAACATGTTGAATTGCCACCTTACCACTGGCGGGGGGATAGCTATTTAGAGAAGAAGAAAACTGCTTGAATGTTTTACTTATTCTGATTTATTTCAAAAAAATAGATTCTATTTATACAGGTAAATTGCTTGGATCTACAAATACTTTATGCACAGTTTGGTCGTTGGTTATTTGAAACCTCTTGTATTTGTCTGCCATCGATCAGGGGAACATGATAATAAACGCACTGTCTTCATATTAACCGTTTTTTTTTCGTGTATTTCACGTATGTGGGAATAAATACGCCGTCTTCAAATTAGTTGATTGTTTGTGTGTCGCACTTTATGGAAATGCATGCACCGTCTGCAAATTAGTCGATTGTTTGTGTGTCGCACCTTGTGGAAATTAATGCACCGTCTGCAACTTGATTTTTGTTAATGTTTCTTACACAGCCTCTTTCCGAACAGATGGAAATCAGCATTTGTCCAGCCCGACCCTAAAAAGGGCGAATCTTTGTCACCCACCTCGTACTGACCCATAGCATGACCTAGTCTTTCTAAGGTCATGGAAACGCTGAAAAATCGTCAGCTTATGAAATAACTTTAATCGCGGAAGATTCTTATTAAAAAAAAATAATATGTTCCGCTGGTGATCTGATATCTTATCTCACTGAAAAGTGGAACCAGTCTTTGCAGAGTTTGCATCTCTTTCTCATTTTTATAAATAATCTATTGTCTGCTACTTCTAAACCAATCCATTCCTTCGCTGATGACAGCAACCTTAGCTTTTCATATTTGCTCCAAGACTCGCGATCCCGCCCTTCGGCAGTAGAATTGGAACGGCAGTGTATGTTAAGCACATTGAATTCCGAACTTGACAGCATAATTAAGTTGGGAAAACCAAAAGAGTGGAAGTCAATGCTTCAAAAACTCAATGCTGTCTGGTCACACTCAAGCGAACCCTTGATAATCAGCCATTAGGAAAACTTTCTATGCTTGGTATGTATATCAACACAACACTTAGTTGGAACGACCACATATTTGATGTCGCCAAAACTGCTGCGAAATGTTTAGGTTTCCTCAATCGATGCAAGAAATATTTCATCCCCTCTGATTTGGCTATAGTTTATAAGCCTTACAGCCGCCCCAAGCTTGAGTACAACGCTCATATCTGGTCTGGTGCTCACAAGACCACCTTGCACCTACGAGCGATAAGACTTATAAGAGACATTAGACTCGCTCGAACATCGACGTACCGTCCCTTCTTTGTCCGTGTTTTATCGCTTTTTCAACAAACGATGCTCTAGTGAGCTAGGAATACCCATCAGTATACCCTTGAGTCTACTTTCGGACGCACAGATAAACTCAGAGACTCGTTCTTCAGACGCACTACACGGATATGGAATGATTCGTGTCTTCATCACTGGAGGGAGGGTAATGTAGTAATACTGTACGTACTACCTTACAAGCAGTCATCATTGTCTGAACAGCTCCAACAGAAGCAATTTCGCTCTTACCGAAGACGACAACCACTTTACTCGCCACAAGTTATTTGAGCGTTAGTGAAAGCATTTTGGCAACTGTGTAAGACTTTAAACGGATGCGCATTCAAATACTGAATAAATTGTACTTGTTTGTTTTATCTTAAAAGGTGTGTTTCACTCCGTCAACCACAATCATTTTTAATAACAAAGCGCTATGTAGATATGTAAATATGTATTATAGAATGTGACCGAACAAAATCCTTTATGCCCGTTTTCACAGTGCAAGCTAACCTGCTGGTATAGCTAAGTGTAGGATCGAACATAAACTTCACTCAAGAAAGTTTATTTTTCACAATCAATTTTTAAGGATGGTATTGTTAAGTCATAGATTTGCTGACATTGTGAACTATTAAATCCACCAACCAACATAACCCTTGAACGAAAATGTAATTGTGATTGAACACGAGCAGCACCCTCCTGAAGAAAGGAACTTACACACCAACTCAACAGGCGAATCATCATGCATGTAAGGATATTGTTATAATACGCGTACATCTATTAATTTGTGTGCTCTCTGTTCTCTTGAGGAGCATTGCCAGACAAAATAATTGGTTGCTTATTTAATTTTAATACACTAATGGCAATTATGTATTCTCTGGATTGATACTTCAGCCATGGCAATCGGCGGCTTAAATTAAACCACTATTTAAGTGGAATCTATCACTTAACTTCCAATATTAAAATAAAATTTCTATTGATTCTGAATTTAGCAATGGATCAACACTTAAGCTCACACTGTGAATTCGAGCAGTACGACAGTGGAGCAAGAGGTCCTAGTGGCGGATATAGTTCGAATTAGATCGGCATTACCTTGAACCTTGACTGGAGAATTCTAAGGTACAAGAGCTTTGAAATACGACTGAATGTCAGGGAGGGGAAGTCTACGAGGATCAACCAAGTTACATGGAAAAAAGGAACCTAGGATTCCGTCGAATTCAGAGTACGTCTTCTGGGCAGAGGACGATTGTGACGATCCCAGCGCATTGTGGGAATTATAAGCGGAAGAGCAAACACAAGCCTCATAAAAGTCGTCAGAAGAACACTCATTGAAGCTGAGGATGAGACTTCAAGCAGAGCTCACTGGAACAAATCCGATGGGAGCAGGGAAATGATCCGGGTCTGCCAAAAACTACAGAGAGCGAAGAACATGGAGCCAGACAGATGCACGAGGCAATAGAAAGAGAAAGTGCTATCGCCTTGGTATACTCGGCAGAGAAGCTGAGTCCGCTTCATGGGGTGCGTGAACATAGTGACTTGATTGATTTCCCGGGAAGTAAGGTATGTGACAGTGTAGAGGAAAATAACGGAGGAATTTCTGGACATCACAACCAGAGTTGAGAAAGCGGAACAGATGTTTCAGAGGGTTGGATGTCCGACTTTAGTGAATTCGGTACTCGCCTGATGCCGTTTATAAATAACCTGATCCTGGTCCATATCGGTGTGGCTTCCGGCCAGGGAAGTCCACCATCGACCAAATTTTCACACTACAGCAGATCCTAGAAAAAAGCCAAGAGATGCAGATCGACACCCACCACCTTTTTGTCGATTTCAAGGCCGCGTATGACAGCGTGCATTGGGACGAGCGTTTGCTAACATTGAGGCGGAAGCGGCTAAAAAGGGTCTAGCGGTGAGTGAGTCATCATGGAAGGAACACAACAACATCGACGTCTTGGACAGAGCCTCACAATGGGCAGCAGTTACTTGAGGTAGTTAAGGACTTCGTCTACCTCGGCTCCGCAGTAAATAGTACAAACAACATCAGTACCGAGATCAAACGCAGAGTAACTCTTGTCAACCGCCGTTTCAAGAGTGCTCAAGAGGCAATTGAGTAGTAGAGCCATCTCTCGAAAGACCAAGCTGATTTTATACAGACTTTGATTATCCCAGTCCTTCTGTACGGCGCGGAGCCATCTCAAAGCGGATGAGGAAGTCCTTGGTCTCGAAAGGTTGGATTTTTCTTCCTCTTTCACTATACCCCCAAAACTTAAAAATATCCTTAAATTTTGTGTCCAAAATTGTATGAACTGACTGACGCTGTTGATGAAATTATGTATTATATTAATATTTCGTTATTTTAATCTTTAATGTGACACCATATTATATTAAGACTAAGACTAAATGAATCGATCTGTTCAGATTCAGAACAGTTTATTACAGTGTGCATATATACAGAAAGTCGAAAGCGGCTAATTATTGGCAAACTTGACGGTGGGCCTACCCACAATAACAGAGTCACAGTAAGCGTTGACCACCGCCCAGTAACAATTTAGTGACGCTTAAGGGCGACCAAAGAACCTTGCTGAGGGCGA
The DNA here is from genome assembly GCA_964034865.1 of Eristalis intricaria. NCBI lineage: Eukaryota > Metazoa > Arthropoda > Insecta > Diptera > Syrphidae > Eristalis > Eristalis intricaria. Next base: position 14,904,689 of record OZ035874.1, read on the forward strand.
GGCCCATATAACACCTCTAGCATCCACAGATCCTAGATGTTGGAGGATCATAGGATGCTATATGCTGCCTCGATTTGGGCAAGCACAACCACCATGATACTCCCACTAGAGGGCCTACCTCTTGATAGCACGGAATAGGATGTTAGGAGCCTGCCACAGCAAGAAACAATGTTGGGGAGAACCCCCAAATGGGATCCGAGTGGGTCAGGAGGAGACCTGCACGGCCCTCCTCCCGAACAAACATCCACCATCTGCAAGTTTCAAGGAGGTTGCGGACTAAGTCCAACCTGCCAGCAAATCGGGAGCTCTTGAAGCATATAACCGCAGACTACACTAAGCCTTGCGCCAACCTCATATAGCCAGGACTCTTTATGAGTCGAGCACCACAAACTGAGGCCAGCGCTAAGTGAATCCCTTGTAAAACAGCAGTTTCTACTACAAGGACAAACATTGCCATTATTGCCACCGTATCTGAAAGATTTTGTCGGCAAAGACAGCTAGATTTTCAGCCGTCTCCCTTGAGAAAAGAACACGACTTAAATCCAAAGTGTCACCTACCCGCACTACACCCATCGCAGAGAGATCCCTGCAGTAAGCGCATCACGGACGCTGGATTAGAACATGCCGCTAATCGTCTCTCAGTGCACCACACGAGCACTCCGCCGAGGCAGCTAGGGCCCTTTCATGCAGGAAAGAATTTAGGGAACCATGACCAGTCAGTAGGAAGCCCACATAGAGTGAGAAGTCCAGACACTCCCGCCCACATGCATAAGCAACTTCAGGAAGAAACTTTAACGTTACTCTTACTTTGCTGCCCTCTTCCCAACGCAACTGCCACCTGGAAATAACGCCATTTTCCAACAGAGCCTTCAGTTCGCGGGCATTTAGACCCTGCACATTGCGGCATTCGCTCTAGATGCTGAGAGCGACCGCTGCCTCTGAAATCTGCCGGCCATACCACGACGAATGACCTCCAGATCTAGCGGTGGCACACCTGCCAAGACTTGTAGAGGCTCCGTAGAGACAGTCTTGCATACTCGAAGTTAACCAAGGAGCATAGTTCTCTAACAACTCAGGAGCTTGCTTCTTCCTGTCACGGCCTGAGCAACATCGTACAATACCGGTGCGCCAAATGCCGCGCAAGCAACTAATAGTCCACCATACACACACATTTCACACATTTCATATACATATTCACACAATATACACACATTTCATATACAGTCACATTTCAGCACCCGTCTGACTGCTGGCACCAAAGATCTGAGTTTTGCTCTTACCTTAACATATGAGGAACAAAATTCATCCTCTCTCCGACGGTAATACTAAGATATTTGACTTCCGTCACGTATCTTAGAATCACCCTGTCAGACTTAACAACCGGAGAGCCGATTCAAGGATAATTTACCCTTGATCAGCATCAAAGACGTTTTTTCCACCGCAACTTTCACACCGACACCCGATCCCCAGTTTGTCACCACGCCCATGGCCTCCGTACCCCTACTCTCCAACTCAGCACGAGACTGGCCTTCGAGAAGGATAAGGAGATCATCAGCATACGCAACAACACTGCAGTAAGACTGCCAGGATGAAAGAAGCAGCAGCAGAGGATCCATCGTCAAGTTTCATATATATGGACCCGCAACAGACCCCTTAGGACATCCCCTCTTAACACCTACCATCACACTGTCAAATGAATTGATAACGCGAGCTGTTCTGTTCGAAAAATAGCTCTTCCAAATGGTACCCTCTCTAGTCCCTACCTCTCGCAACCTCCGCAGCACACTTGCGTAGTCAAGGCAATGGAAGGCACCCTTGAAGTCAATGAAAATACCAAGGACATACTTCCGAACAGATCCGTCAACCGTGTCAACCGTCTTCGACAATGCGCCCTGGTTTGAAACCAAACTGAAATGGAGACTGCCCAAGGATGCGCTGCATCAGTCTGTCCACCAAGACTCTTTCCAGCTCATTTCCAAGTACAGGAAGGAGACTGATGCGACGATAGGAGCCCATCGTTAGATTTGAGCAGAACTATCACCTTTGCACATTTCCATGCTAGGGGAAAATAATTCTCCCTCACACAGCACGAGTAAAGAGCCATCAAGTATTCGGGAACCACTGTCCAGATAGCTTTCATCATCTCTCCAGTTAGTCCGTCGAATTCTAGTGACTTCCTCGATTTAAGCGTAGACATCGCGCAGCCAATTTCAGCTTCACTCACCGCAGGCACAACCCCCGGCAAACCCACAAGTGGATCAATCGGACCTATGGCTCTGGGAAAGAAAGTACCCATCAACACAGATACACAGTCCCTCCATGATGTGAGCACTTGGCCCTCATGATGGATGACACCAAGCAAGGATTTCCTTCCCCGACAAACACGGTAAAGATGACCCGAGGGGTTAGGTCCTCCAATTTTCATTCTAACAGGGGACAAGCATACTCTTGTATTCAGCCAAACCATGCCTATAAGCAAGCTTTGCTTGATCCACGTCTACAAATCCGTGACGTCTACAGGTTTGAAAACGCATTCGCAATCCCTTAACCTGCTTACGCTTCACATTTAACTCAGATGTCCATCACTTAACCCTTTTCCAATTCAACATACGGCTTCTTGGAAAGAGTGGGTCCTTGACATCCCACATACATTCATTGATGAGGGCAACCTTACCATCGAAACCCGAACGTTGAAAGCCCTTAAGTGGTGTTGATGTGACCTTTCTTGCAATTTCAATCTTGTATGTCATCCAGTCGACATTCTTGAGAAGCCAGCGCTTCTCATTTAAATTTTCCTGCACATCTAGCGTACCACTGGCGCGAACAATCTCAACCTCCACGAGGCTGTGATTACTCAATCCCTCAGAACGCCGGATGCGCCACTGAAAATCAAAGCTACGAAGCGCCGTCATATTTTCCAGGGTCACATCAATATCACTTTGCTCGTTTGGACCATCGAAATTATACAAATCACTAGGCTGATTGAGAACAGCAATGCGATTAGCGGCTATCCATTCGCTTAGCAGTTCCACCCTGATGGTACTGTTAAATTGGGACGTGCGTCCTGTCATTTTACTGAACCACAAAGAGGAGACTGCATCGCAGCGCTATTCCCAATCGTCCACAGCAACTCAACGAGGTATGCCAAGTACGGTTCAATGTCCAAGGCATGCTTAACCAAAGCTACCCTCAACATTCACACACACACCCCATTCAATTGACCCTATCAGGGAACGAACAGTGTTTATATCATTTACTACGACAGCAGCATGACCACTGTCATCCACAAACGATCGCATGTGCTCAGACAATTACCTCACACGTCTTGCAACTAAGTAAGATTCCTGCAACAACTCAAAGCTGCACTGTGGGCTACACGGTATCTGTCCTATCTTGAACATGGCTACTCGAACACCCTGGCAGTTAAATTGAATTGATTTAACTGGCATTTGTAGTATCGAGCACTGACCACCGCCGCAGCATAGACTGGACAATCCATGCTTATCATAAAGTGTATAACCGAGTTTCTCCTGAAGTCACAATCGCGGCAATGAATGGCATTACCACAATCACGCTTAGAGTGGCCCGACTGTCCACAACGCCAGCACACAGAGTCCTTCTGCCTACACCTGATGCAAAGTGATCCAGGCCGCGACTCCGGTTACACCACTGCACCAACGACTTCTCCTTTTCTTCGAGAAGGATACTCGCGGCTCTAGGGCTGCACATTAGGACAGCATTAAGGCGACCATCCCCTGCCTCCCAAGGTGTGGAAAGGCAGACCTCCTTTTCAAACTCCTCCTAAGTAAACTTGCATAAGTTCAACTTATGCAGCTCACCCAGGAACTCTTCAGGGGAGATCCGTTTCTCCACCCTCTGCACGACAATAGATTTAACCCTTTCTGCTTCGGCCAACAGACCTCTTCGAGCTTTTCATGCCCGAGGAACGCATCCCGCTCAGCTACCGATCGCGCGCGGACCAGAATGCCACCTTGCTTGCCAGGGCGCACAGTATGCACCATGACACCCATGGCAGGCACCAGTTCCTCAACCATCTTTTTCTTCAGTGCCCCCACTGATTCTCCCTGCTTGCCCTTAACTTTCAACGACCACGTACTGGCTTGTCAGGTTCAACATCAGGTTTCCTAACCTGACTTTTGCCTCCCATACCACCAGAAAAAGTGGCAGTGCTGGCAACCTGTGCACACGAAGGTCGCCTCTCGACACTCATCCCAACAGGGACTCCTAAATTGACGGTCCCACTTGGACCGTCAATGCCCTCTACCGACTCCGAAGCTCACACTGCAGAGGCACATCCGGAGTCCTCCCTACCCCTATGATGCCCAAGTGCCCCTGTTAACTCTAAAAAGAGCTCCTCATATTGTGAGGAAATCTCAGCTAAAGGAACGAAGATAAATTCCAAAATTATAATAAGGAAGTTGTAGATAAGTGCCGGCAAGTGGAAAGGAGATGAAGGTTTGGTGATTATGAACTCCAGATAGTTCAGTTGGGTGGAATAAAGCCAAGGCAAATTAGTCATCATTTTTAAGGTTTTGTTTTGGGAACTTGTAATTTTTTGACGTGTGATTTTACAGATGTCCCCCATACTGGACATGCATAAAGTATTATGGCTTGAAAAATAACTTTGAATATTAAAATTTTAATGGTACTCAGGAATGATTTCCTAAATATAAGTGGGTATAACATTATGGTAGCAATGGTTATTTTGTTGAGGATATTTTCAATATGATCCTAAAAAGTTAATATGCTGTCTAAATATACACCTAGATATTTAACAGAATAAACCCATGAGAAAAAAACAAGTTTTGCTTTTCTTGATGGCTTAAATTTTGCGTTTGGTTTTATTTTCCATGTTTTGAAAAAATTAAAACTTTTGCTTAGATCATGTTGCACCTCCTTTTCAATAACTAACCAGATTCGTTTGTGCTGTAAATAGCTGGAAATATACTGCTGGAACATCAGCGACATATATTATGTATGAAAATGGGTCTAATACCAACTTTAAAATTGTTACTGACTGCAACTCCCTGAACCTCACGCTAAATAAAACGGAGGCTCCTCGGATTGCTCGCTACGTTTTGCAATTACAAAATTATGATTACACTCTGTATTACACTCAGACTAAGTAAATGAAACGATGTGTTCAGTACAGGATCAGCTTAATAACTGCTTGAAAAGTACAGTATGTGACTTATGTGTACATGTGTATGTATATATGTATAAATAAAGGAAGGAATCTTTCTCTAGTAAGAGAGAGACAATACAATATCCATTCCCAAAATTGTAATTTTTGCAATATATATGTATTAATGTAAATGATCGAATGAGAGAGATGCTTTAGAAATGCATAGCCAGGAACACATCTATTATATTTTATTTTCTTTTCATTTATTTATTAAAAATTATATTTTATATATTTCATATTCATTAGGAACTTTTTACCCGATCTAAAAGTCAGAAAGTATTCTTCCTTTTGTATGTCTGTTGTGTCAGGATTCTTCCCCGCCTATATAGATTTCTCATTGCTAATATCCCTATGATTTCCACGATATTGCTTAACATGCTCATCCTCAATAATGAAAGATATTGGTAGATCGGTAACTTCTACTACGTTGCCTTTTTTCCCATTCTTTATTTGGGAACTTTTTAAATAATATCGATTTATCTTTTTTGATTGTTGCACGCTCTTAAGCTTGTTTATCATAACTGAATTTTACTTGAGTGCAATGATTCTTATAGGGAAACGTGTCTTAAGCTTCCGAAACATCAACAGCTGCTAAGGTAAATAATTATGTTGGGGAGTTGTTTGGAGGTTAAGAAGTTCTAGATATCCGTACTAGTTTCACTACATTTTGTTAATAAATTTTTTATTGCCTGAATAGATCTTTCAACAAGACCATTCGCGTTGGGATAATAGGGACTACTTGTTTTGTGATCCTGACTCACACTTTCATGACCTAGTGGAGCTCTCGGTAACATGTCTGTGACTAACATTTTCATTCCGGGCTTAAAATTTACCATCAAATCGTATGCTTGGTGGATCGGATGAGATTACAATTGGTTCCGACAAATAAAAATATGGAGAACCGGCGGTATTGTGACAAGACTGTTAAGACGAACAAAAACTGTTTCTAAGGTATTATTCCACTGGAAAGTGAGATTTTTCTTAAGCAGTTGCCTCAATGGTTTTGTTTCATTGGACAAATTGTGTATAAATGATCCAAAAAACGTCATCATTCTTGCTTCTTGCTCTTGCTGCACACCTTTTACAAAGTTCGGTGATGGCATGTCGCATAGATTTTGTCCGTCTCAGTTTGTTCACCTGATTTATTAAAAACATGACAAAGTACCTCTGTCAAGCCAAATCCACATTTTCAAGATTAAGCCTTAGCCGATACTTGTCCATTTTTTCCAAAACTCGAATCAACGTTCTATTGTGTTCTTCAATTGTTTTCCCATAGAATAAGAAATCATCTATGTAAACTATTATGTCTGTGGAAAATGTCTTGAGCTAGCCAAGGTTAAACTCTTGTCTAGTTCAGCCTGCCTGATCTCACGCATAGGTGGCGGTGGCTTCTTCTTAGGCAATGTACTCGCACCAGCAGAGCCCGCAGTGGCTTGCACCCTCGACAGGGCATCTGTGGGAAGAGACGACTTGACTTCAGCCAAAGCTTTAGTCAAACGCGCCCTAGCCACAGGAGGACCCATCACCTTCGGCACACTACCACTGCGGCTCACCGCCACGACTGCATCAGCCAACAAAGGCACACCACACGTGCCTCCTTCGAAACTACCTTCTCGGAAGTAGAAGAAGGCTCGGTAAGCGCCATCTTGGCCACCAAAAGTCTGGACCTAAGAGTTTGCCGGAGCACCCTTTTCAACCGGCTTCTTTCTGGTCTTACCACCTCCGCAACGCTCTCCGTCTCCACGGCTGAGTCATCTACCACGGAGGCCTAGGCCGACGCCAAGGATTTCCGGCGAGCCTTCCTCGTCTTCTTCTTCCTCTTCTTCTTGTCCTCCGCTGCCACCGTTGGAGTCTTCAAGAAGAAATTTTTTAGGGGGACATCGGAGGCAACAGCCTCACTCTCACAGTCGGAGGTGAGGCCAACAAAGGTCTCCTTCCTCCGACCGCCACTACCACTCAAGGCTTTCCCCTCCTCCATAAGCTCTCTTGCAAATATATACACGAATATATATGTATATATTACAAGAAAGGAACACTCAATATATAAATACACTCACCCAATACCGATAACAGCACGTGCTACGGCGCAAACAAGTTTCGCGTCAACAACTTCCCGTTAGTGTGGAGAAAATTCCACAAACGCACAGACTATCCTCACTAATTACACTGCACTACCTAAAAGCAAGACTGATCGCTTCGAGAACACACCGTGGAATGAGTGTGTATATATACAGAAGGAATCTACTAGAGAAAGAAAGAGAGAGAGAGAGAGATGTTGCAGTACTTCAATATAAAACACTCTGGAACATCGAAATGGAGCGCGGATGCAACATGTAGATACATTATGTCGTGCGATAAATTGGCATTTGACCTTAAAAGGGAATACTTTCGAACATAACTTGTCAGTACAGGGAGGATGCCATTGCAGTATACGAAAGCAATTAGAGAATTCGGGAAGAATATTTTATGAAATGCACAACGGTCTGGTATATAGAAAAGTCAAGAGCAATATTCTTTTCTACCTTCCGATGGATATGGAAGACCATGCGTTGAGAAAATATCTTGATGAACTTGGATACATAGGTCGCGAAAAACTACTAGAGGCTATGATGACAACGTATTGGTTACCGAGAATGAGGGCGAAGATCGCCTATCGATATCTGTTTGTAGTTCATAGCGTTCTCGCCGAAATACGGCAAACGGGAGCGTTTGCTGTCGAAAAGGGTAATTCACCCTTTGAAACCATTCATATTGACCATTTCGTGCCAGTTTTGGTACATAATTCGGAAAAGTAGGACGTCTTCGTCTCTCTTAATGGTCGACGCTCTAACGAAGTTCGTGAAACTGTTTCCGTAATTAAACCGTAATTTCATGCGTATAGTTGGCCACGAATATTGATTACTGACCGAGGAAGCAGTTTTCCGTCTAGCGAGCTTAAAGTATTTTTTATAATGTATTTTTATTTAATTTTGAATTATTTTACTTACTAGACAAAAGCAGGAGTCGACGCACTATTTTTTTTTAATGTAATTTTATTTTCTTCCGAATAATTTTACTAACATGCTAGACAAAAGTACTTAAAACTAGCTTAACTAACTTAAGAATTTACAATGTTCTTAATCTAACCTACTGCCCTATCCGGGTACTCTAAGCTAATCTAATCTATGTTATAAATGCGCCTTTCGGCTTGATCTGCGTTTTTTTAGTCTTTAGTGACAATCTTTTATTTATTTATTCTCTTGCCAAGAAAACTTATAAAAAACTTGGTTAAACCTAACTACTGAAACTACCTTATACTAAGTTAACATTTCATAAAACTGAAGCCTATCTTAACTATGTCCCTAACAGTTGGGACACGTACACCAGGGCGAATATGTAGTGTATATGCCTAACATATATAATGTATACGCCGTGATGCACTTTTTTTTTGTTTTTGTTGCATATATATATAAATATATATATATTTTTTTAATTTTTTGTTTTTTTATTTTTTTTTTTTTTGATCTTATATTTGTTTTATAATTCTTTTTTCTCTTAAAATCTACCTTAGAAACTATGTAGGCCACTATGGTCAACTGTCTGATCCTCTGGAAAAGCTAGCGGTGGCGGAGGGTGGTTTTGGTGTAACCACCAGTAAAATTGCCGTTCTTTGGCAGACTCTTTCCTATCTCGAGCGGGGATCGCTCTACTGAACCGGAGAAGATCATCGTGTGTGCGAACGACATCCGGTTCGTACTGGAGTCGCCTGTCCACTGTTAAGCGTACGACGTGGAAGATGATAGGACATCCTTGTGGATCCTGTGTAAGGCCACTTGTGTCTAGATAAAGGAATGCTTCGGGAGGAATAAAGCCGCTTAGGAGCACCCTTTCATGGCACATACTTTTGGGGTAGTAAACCCCAAAGATCAGACTGTTGGAAGAGGACATAGCAACACACTGCACGGTGTATTCTAATCAGCTTAATAATAAAATTCAAGTTTGCATCGTTGTACAGGACCTCGTTAGGATAGTACTTCTTGTACTCAGACTCGGGTGTACGATACAGACGGAGACAGCTCCTAAGACACTGCCTCTCGAACACCCTCATCTTTTCCATCTGGGAAGGACTAACGTGGACAACCGTACACCATAATGCACCGTACTAGGGCTATGTAGCAGATTACCTTCACTCTGGTATCAAGTTGGCTGCTGAAAAACAACCTTCTTGCCTCAGCAAAGACTTTTCTGGATTTCGTCAGAGCAATATCTATATTTTTGTCAAAATACAGATATTGATCCAGCCAAATGCCTAGATATCTAACTACACTTTTTTCAGCTAACGGCCGACCATGCGGGTCAACTATGCCGAACTTACGCCAGTTTTGGCGCATATCCCGCGTTGCCAATGCCAACGGAATCCGGAAAAGGCTAGTTTCGCACTTCTGGAAGTTGATAAGCAACTTTCAGTCGTCGCAAAATCGATGGATTTTCTCGAAGTCACGCTGCAGCACGATGTTTATTACCTCGACCTTCGGACCTGATCAGTTCGCAACTAGGTCGTCTGCCTACGCAATTAAGTGCGGCATGGAACCTTTAAGATCTGTAGTGAATATAGAAAACAAGATCGGGGAACCGATGGCCCCCTATTGCAGATCGTTTTTAATGTTAAAGACCATAGTGAAAGTCACGTCACCATTTTCCACAACGAACTTTCTACCTGTTATCATGTAATAGACCACGCATAGCAATGGTTTACTTATACCAAGCCTGACCAGCTTGAGGAATCCGAACTGGTTATCCGGTATGATTTTCTTTTCATCAGCCCATTGCTTCAGAACTCGAATGAATACCTTTTCAAAAACCCTGCTTATACAGGGAAGAAGACTGATCGACCGAAGATTTGTCGGAATGGACTTGTCTTTGTCCCGTTTAGGGATCGGGTAATGTGCATTACTCAACGCATTGTTGAACAAGTTTGTGGAAATTTGAACCGCTTCGGGGGAAACATGGCGAAGCGCAATGTTCGGTATTCCATCGATTCCCAAAAACTTTTTCTTCATCAGCGAGTGGAAGATGCCCCGGAGATCTATTTGAGAAATCAAGATGTGATTCCCATCATTGGCGATGGCACTTTGTGCCATGTTCTCGTCATTGAACCTGGTTAGACCTGGATTCTCTGATCGCCATTGACTTATCTCATTGCGGAGATAGAAATGCTTTAGCAGGGCTTTGTTCTCCAGATCGTGATTCGGTCTACTAACCTCGTTGACCATACAAACTCTCTGCAACACTGCACCAATAGCTGTAACCTTCTCTTGGGGATCTTCGACCGCAAAGAAGTCATTGTCTAACACTGCCTCATCTGGATCGATGCCAACTGAAGTCAGTAAGTGTTCGTTATCTGTCGTCCTGGGAAGTCTTACGATTTGAATGTCGTTTTGATCTTTCCTCCGAAATATTTTATTTACTTGCGGGAACGTACCTGGGTTGTTGGATCGTACAGCCCGGATTTTGTTGCCCTATTGAAAGCTTATAGCCAAGCTATAGCTTATACGTATTAACTGTTGGAGGTTCTTGATCTCCGACTTCAATGCTCTGACTTCCGCGGTTTGCAGATCAATAAACCGCCTATGTAAGCGTTTGAGTCTTGACAGAAGCCTACTTTTGTGCACGTGAAGTGCATCGATAGTAGCATTTCGATAAAAACATCGCAGTTGTCGATTTGAACTACCTTCGGCATTGTTTTGTCAATCGTACGTCGTCCATTTATATGAGCTACCTGTCTACCTCTTCGTTCGTCAGGTTTCTGTTTGTCGGCGGATTGATCCCACTCGAACGTAGTTCTGTGGATAAAGTCCTGGAGAAGCGTGGCCAGCGGGCCTTTGTATAATTATACATACGCCTCCAGTCCTTCCTCGTTACTTAAAGTATTTCTTGAGGAGAATAATGTACAGCATATTAAAATCGCGACCAAGTCTCCACAACCTAATGGTCAGGTGGAAAGTGGCTGGCGGCTTTGATAGCGATATAAATTGTCTAGCGGGAACTCTAACGCGAGTTTAGATAGCGTTTTACCAGACATCGAATTTTCAATGAATAAAACCGTACATCGTTGTACGGGTACAACGCCAAGTGAACTCCGGTCCGGGGTGACCCAAAGAGGTACAATCGTTGATTTCGTTAAAGAATATCTCGATAGTAATGCGGAATGTTTACCTCTAAGAGAATTGTACAATCTTAGATCAAGCCTTTGACAACCAAGATAAATTCCAAAATTATAATAAGGAAGTTGTAGATATGTAAGTGTCGGCAAGAGATAAAGGTTTGTTTATTATAAACTCCAGATAGTTCAACAGTTGGGTGGAATAAAGCCAAGCCAAATTAGTCATCATTTTTAAGGTTTTGTTTTAGGAAATTTGTAATTTTTTAATGTGTAATTTTACAGAAGTCCCCCATACTGGACATGCCTAAAGTATTATGGCTTGAGAAATAACTTTGAATATTAAAATTTTATTAGTACTCAGGAATGATTTCCTAAATATAAGTGGGTATAACATTATGGTAGCAATGGTTATTTTATTGAGGATATTTTTAATATGATCCTGAAAAGTTAATTTGTTGTCTAAATATACACCTAGATATTTAACAGAATTAACCCATGCGAAAAAAAAACAAGTTTTCCTTTTCTTGATGAAAAAGATGGCTTAAGTTTTGCGTTTGGTCTTATTTTCCATGTTTTGAAAAAATCAAAACTTTTGTTAAGATCATGTTGCACCTCCTTTTCAATAACTAACCAGATTCGTTTGTGCCGTAAATAGCTGGAAATATACTGCTGGAATATCAGCGACATTTACTATGTATGAAAATGGGTCCAATACTTAGTTTAAAATTGTTACTGACTGCAACTCCCTGAACATCACGCTAAAAAAAAAAGGAGGATCCTCGGATTGCTCGCTACGTTTTGCAATTCCAAAATTATGATTACACTCTGTATTATATTCAGACTAAGTAAATGAAACGATGCGTTCAGTACAGGATCAGCTTAATAACTGCTTGAAAAGTACAGTATGTGACTTATGTGTACATGTGTGTGTGTATATGTATAAATAAAGAAGGAATTTACTAGAGAGAAAGAGGGATTATGTAGTACAACAATATACAACTCAATACAATATCCCTTCACAAAATTGTAATTTTTGATGTATATATATGTATTGATGTAAATGATCGAATGAGAGAGATGCTTTAGAAATGCATAACCAGGAACATATCTATTTTATTTTATTTTCTTTTCATTTATTTATTATAAATTATATTTCATATATTTTATATTCACTAGGAACTTTTTACCCGATCTAAAAGTCAGAAAGTATTCTTCCTTTTGTGGGTATGTTGTGTCAGGATTCTTCCCCGCCTATATAGATTTCTCATAGCTAATATCCCTATGATTTCCACGATATTGCTTAACATGCTCATCCTCAATAATGAAAGATATTGGTAGATCGGTAACTTCTACTACGTTTCCTTTTTTCCCATTCTTTATTTGGGAACTTTTTAAATAATATCGATTTATCTTTTTTTATTGTTGCACGCTCTTAAGCTTGTTTATCATAACTGAATTTTACTTGAGTGCAATGATTCTTATAGGGAAACGTGTCTTAAGTTTCCGAAACATCAATAGCTGCTATGGTAAATAAGTATGATGGGGAGTTGCTCATAGGTTAAGAAGTTCTAGATAGGGATCCGTATTAGTTTCACTACATTTTTCTACTGTCTGAATAGATCCTTCAACAAGACCATTCGATTTGGGATGATACGGACTACTTGTTTTGTGATCTTTTTATCAGCCTGACTCACACATTCATGACCTAGTGGAGCTCTCGATAACATGTCTGTCACTAACATTTTCTTTCCGGGCTTAAAAGTTACCATCAAATCGTATGCTTGAAGGATCGGATGAGATTACTATTGATTCCAACAATTAAAAATATGGAGAACCGGCGGTATTGTGACAAGACTTTTAAGACGAACAAAAAACTGTTTCTAAGGTATTATTCCAGTGGAAAGTGAGGTTTTTCTTAAGCAGTTGCCTCAATGGTTTTGTTTCAGTGGACAAATTGGGTATAGATGATCCAAAAAACGTCATCATTCTTGCTTCTTGCTCTTGCTGCACACCTTTTACAAAGTTCGGTGATGGCATGTCGCATAAATTTTGTCCGTCTCAGTTTGTACACCTGATTTATTAGCAATATGACAAAGTACTTCTGTCAAGCCAAATCTATATTTTTCTGGATTAAGCCTTAGCCCGTACTCGTCCATTTTATCCAAAACTCGAATCAACTTTCTATTGTGTTCTGCAATTGTTTTCCCATAGAATAAGAAATCATCTATTTAAACTATTATGTCTTCGTTTAGGAACAATTCTGTCATTTCACTGTGGAAAATTTCTTGCGCTACTTTTGGTCCATATGACATTCTAAGGAATTTACAGCTCCCAGATGATGTGTTGAAGGTTCACAGATTTGAACTTTCCTTATCCAACTTCAACATCCAGTATGCCTTACTAGCATTAAGAAATATAATAGTACCTTGAACCTGACAACGTGTACTTAATGTATTCTATGTCTGGTATTGGATAGTGCTCAGAAAGTAATGCCTTATTCAGGTTTCTAGGATCTAAGCAAATTCTCAAAGACATCAGTTTTCTCAACTATGCTCATTGTTCAATGGTTCTAAACTGACCAATTTCGTTGGACACAACTCAACTATTCCATCGTGTAACATCCTACCTAATTCTTGGTTTAATGTATCATGCAATTGGAAGGGTATTTTTCTAGGTGCATCTATGACTGGACAGACTCAGGATCAACTTTGAGACTATATGTGCCTTCCAAAGAGCCTACACCTTCTAAAAATGAGTTAAACCTTGTTAGCATCTGTTTAAATCAGACAGTTGATTCATGTTTAATTTCATTAACTAACGATGAAACAGCACGTTTTACCAAGCCAAACTTAAGACAGTATAATTTTCCAAGTACTGAGCTTGTATCTCCTTTTTCAACAAATAGTTAAATTTGTATGGTTTTATTGACCTTATCAACAAAAGACGCACTGACAAAGCACTGATCTATAATATTGACCATAGACCCACCGAAAGCTGTTAAGTTGCCTACGCAATTGTTAAGTTTAAATTTTTTGTTAAAATTTAAGTAATTGAATGTTCTTAAGGAAATTACATTTGCTTAATTTTCTTAATAATTCTTAAATTACGTAACTGACTTATTATTAATAATAAATGATTTCGTGAAATAAACATTAGCATTTTCTATGATACATAAATTATTTTGGTTTTCAATCACATGAAAAAATCGTTTTCAATATTAATAGATTCATGACAATCAGTTTGATTACTTAAAGAAAAATTCTGTCAATCTTTTTTTACTTACAGTACTTTGCAAAGTGATTTAATCCTTTGCAAATATGACGCTTTTGAGCCATCGTTGGACATTTATTTCGATAAATGTTGAATTTGATTGAAATTTTCTCATTTCTTGAGCGACTGAATCAGTATATATGACTGTACGTTTTTCACCTGTCCCCAAAGTAAGATCATAAATTTCGAGAAATAAGTGCCTGAATTTGTCATCAGAAAGACCTATTATGAAGACATCACGAATCACGCCATTCTGTAGCAGACCGTACTCGCAGACTTGTGCTAATTCTTTTAGGTGTTTGAGAAATTGATTAATTGTTTCTGCTGTCTTTGGTCTTGCTGAAAGAAATTTGTATCGCTCAAATAAAATATTAGTTCGTGGTTCAATGTAATTGTTAAATTTTTCTAAAAACCTCAATAAATTTGAGATCCTTACAAAATGTGTTGTAGATGCGAATTATGTGGAATTAAAACAAACGTTCACGCTGAGTTTCTACTTCAAACTGACACTTTACTCAAATTAAAAAACATAATTAATTCGTACATAGTTCAGGTGGGCAACATGACAAACACATTTTCCCACTGTTCAAAATGTGTGATATGATATGATCTTATTACATACAGATACAGTACAATTTGATCTGATTTGCTGCCTTCTCCTATAACTATTTTGATGAAATGGAGCTGACCGAGTGTCAACTCCCAAGTGTGTACAGATATAATGTGTGTATATATGCATGTATATAATGCAATATATTTATATATATATAACTCCTCCATTCTTCAATATTTGGATATACAGATGGAGATGTGGAATGTTGAACTTCTTCCCTAGCAGCACGATTTAATCGCTTGCGTCTCCAAATGTAAGCGGTTTTTTTTGCAATTAGTAGGCATAAGTCAGTATGTTGCATGGTGCTTTGGAGGTGCGCCGATTACGATTTTTTGTATTCTTTCCTGGTGTCGTAAAAGGTGATGGATCTCGTCCAACGGTATATCATTTAATAATATTTTTCGTAAATCCTTTGGTTTTGATGAAATGGTAACTTGTGGCAACAAGAGTGGATGTTCCTGGTTGCTTGAAAATGTGTGCTTGGAAGTATGAAAAGAACAATTAATAGGTAATTCAATTAGAAATGTTCCTTGCAAGGAAAGTATGTCCACGGGTAATTTAAAATCTTGAAATAGGTATGTGCCGTGAACCATTTTACATGCACTTTTCGTACTGGTAGTGTTCAGTTGATATGGTTAAAAAGGGTTCAGAAGGTAACAGGGAAGTTTTGTTTTTATTTCGTAAGGGATAAAGATGATAAAGGGTATAAGTGTTTGGAAATATGATAGGAAAATGCAGAACAAATACTGTTCTATTATTAATCTGATAGGAATCGACATCAGTAATCTTATAATAATCATGTGTATCAGAAGAGTTATTTCCGACAAACATTTGATTATTTGTATAGTGCTTTGAAATTTAAGATGTATTTCAAATCTTCAAATTTCAAAACGCTATAGTGCAATATTCTTTGTCTTGCGAACACTAGCGCGTTTTCCAGATTATCGAGGACGCAATTTCAATGTCGAAAAAACGTACTATGTTATTTTTAATGTTTATAATTTCTTCAATTTTAGCGGCCAAGTGATTTTCTTTAACTTACGTGATCGTCTTGTAATCCTCTATTTTGGTTATTAGTGAAATTTGCTTATATAAAACTGTTGATGTTCTGTGATTAAAATGTTTAGTGACGGTTATACTTTTGAGAACTAAAATCTCTTGGGAGAGATCAATGTTTTTGATTTCTCATTTAGTACATTAATTTGAAATTTTATAAGCTTAATTTTAGTTCTCTTGGGAGAGATCCATGTTTTTGATTTCTCATTTAGTACATTAATTTGAAATTTTATAAGCTTAATTGGGCCAATTATTTTAATAAATGTAAGTTTAGAAAAATCGATGGTCTCATGTATACTTTTAACATGCCGACAAATCATTTCGATTTTGTTCTGGATTGGTATGAGATCAAGATAATGAATGAATGTATGATTCTTCTCTCGAATCCTAGCGTTTCCCAGTTTAAAAGGGAGGATTCCGCGATTTGCCTCTAAATCTGTAATATTAATTTCACAACTGACCAAAATGGTGATTATAATTATGCAGAAATATTGGTTCTTTGAAGGCATTGGAGGTCCTTTGATTTCAGAAATTTCACTTGGAATTTATTTTTATTTTAGAGAACTTGTTTTTAGACGCCCTGTTTCTTCCTTTTTCCTTTCGATTTAGTTTTTTTTTTCACTGTACTTTTGTTTTGGTTTTGTTTCTTTCCCCACCACTTCTTTTTTTTTTTTCTATGTTTTAATTAATTATTTATTTTCACAATGCTTCTGTTGATTCCTTTATTTATTTTCTTTCACTGCACTTCTCTGTTTCCTTATAATTTGATTTATTTATTTCCACTACTTTTTCGCGTAGTTCTTTACGCAGAGAATACGTTCCTAGGTAGAATTTTTCTTCTGCAACCGGTGATTGCGCCAATTATGTGGAATTAAAACAAACGTTCACGCTGAGTTTCTACTTCGAACTTGCACTTTATTCAAATTAAAAACCATAAGTAATTCGTACATAGTTCAGGTGGGAAACAGGTCAAACACATTTTTGTTTTTGATCTGATCTGAATGGAGCTGACTGAGCGTCAACTCCCAAGTGTGTACAGATATAATGTGTGTATGTGTGTACATATGTATGTATATAATGCATTATATTTATATATATATAACTTGCATAAGCCATCATCTCCAATATACGAAAGAATGGTATTGACTTGTCTTTCCTCTTCCACTATACCCACAAAACTTAGAAATATCTTTAAATTTTGTGTCCAACATTGGGTTGAATAAAATCTATTTCTTTAGGTGGTTTCGCGCCGAAAGAGATTTCCATCATGGGTGAGGTGACGGCAGATGTAATAAGATTGCATGTTTGATATTGTACAGTTTTAAATTTGTAAAGAATGTATTTTGAGTAGGCCTTGTAATTTTTGACATATTTAGATAGTTATAAGACGCACTCATCAATGTATTTAAAATCTGCATAAGTGCCTCATTTGAGCGTCTAAAATCATCGTGACAACATAAATAATTGGATAAATAAATATAATAAAAAATGAATATTTTTTTAAAACAGTCTTTTGCTTATAATATTTTGCCAGAAGTAGCATTTTGGAAAAAAATCTGGAAGATATCGTTCATTTTGAAGGCATTTGATGAATATTGCATTCCAAAAAAGAATGCAAGTATGGAATCATTCAAAAACGCCATTTCAAGCATTTTTGTCCACATTAATGGAGACCGTAGACGGTACAACAACAACAATGGAGAGCAACGCCAATACTCACTTAACTGGGAGGGCACAGGTAATTTTGTACAATGCATTGATAGAGGTGCGAATAGGAATATTAAAGTAAAACGTATTTATAGAATAAATTTAAGCAGCGTAGCTAGTCATAACAAGCGATGGTACAAGGAATAGCAGATTGAAAATCAGTACTTAAT
The DNA here is from genome assembly GCA_964034865.1 of Eristalis intricaria. Classification (NCBI taxonomy): domain Eukaryota; kingdom Metazoa; phylum Arthropoda; class Insecta; order Diptera; family Syrphidae; genus Eristalis; species Eristalis intricaria. The sequence goes on from OZ035874.1 coordinate 14,922,853, forward strand.
TTTAAAATTGATACGGAATGCAGTCCACGCAGTCCGTCCAAAATATATTGCAAATTTAGAAAACAAAAATGAAAACTATTCGAACAACGATTATAACGGAAATAACGTAAATGTTACAGTGGTACAGTGAAATTAAAATGTATTGATCCACAGTCTAAAACGAAACATGTCTCTCACTTTATTGTTTTTGATGACGTGTGTGAGCCGATACTCGGTCTTGAATCGAGTGAACGATTTGGGCTCATTTCACCTGTGGATTATCCAACTGACTTGGTCATTAATTTGGAAATCGTCGAAAAGCCAAGCTCAATTGAACTTCGAATTTGTTTAGACCCGAAACCAGTCAATGAATGCATCAGGCGTGAACATTTTATGATTCCAACGATCGATGACTTAACGTCTGGTTTGGCAGGTAAACGCGTTTTTTCTGTTCTAGACTTGAAATGCGGCTATTGGCAAATGGAATTGGACGAAGTGAGCTCCGATTTAACAAAATTTAAGACTCTGTTTATGATATATAAATTTGATGGCGTGCCATTTGGGTTTAATTTTGTACCGGCATTGTTTGAAAGTTAAATGCTTAGAATGCTGGAAGATATTGAAGAAGCTATAATTTATTTCGATGATGTAGGTATTTGCGCGTAAACCGAAGTAGAACATGATAAGATAATGAATAAAGTGCTGGCGCGTAAGCTAAATAATAAATTCAGCATCGAAAACGTGAGGTTAAATTCATGGACCATATTTTATTTGAAAGAAAGTTTAAAGCGAATTTAAAATATCGGGACGCTATTTTGAAAATGCAGAAACCAGGTGATAAAGCCATCGGTTACCGTCGGCACATTTACGTAGCATTATGCGAAATGACGTTGCATTTAAATGGACGGAGAATCATGATCTGGAATTCAAAAAATTGCTTGAATCGAAACATCGGAAACGGTGTTTAAGATTTATGATCCTAAGTTGCCTGTCATTGCAAACGGATGCATCCAAAGATGGGTTCAGAGCATATTCATCTCCGGCGTTGAGTAAGAGTGAACAAAAGTGGGCTCAGATCCAAAGGAGTTGTTAGCAATTCTTTTTGCATGTCGGCGATTTTATTATTTCTTGTATGGAAGAGAGTTCACGGCTTCAGCGAATGCTCATGTCACTTTTGAAATATTCAAAGTTGACTGTTGTTTGCAAACCGGGCAAAAAATGCTTATTGCTGATCGCCTATCACGAGCCCATCATTTGGAATGTCATGAAGATGCGATTTTAACGGGAATCATTCATTAAGTGACTAAATTGGCATGTTTATCGAAACTAAATTGTGATTTGTATCGCTCAAACATTGAATATGATGAGAATTTTTTCGGAATTTGTCTATGTGTAGAAAATAGTTGGCCAAATTATCATCTACTGGATGATATGTGCCGTGTATTTCACATCTTGTGACATTTCTGAAAAGCTTGCGCGTAGCCAACAAAGGGAGGAACGTGCAGGAAGAACTGCCGAAGTATCCGTTTCATATAGTGTCAATGGATTTGTTTGAGTATGCGGGACAGGACTTCTTGTCTCTTATTGATGCATATTTGGGACATTTTATTTGTTGAACATTTCAAAATAAAACAGCGCAATCATCAAACAGTGCATAATCGGAAAACTAAGAAGTTATGTTAAAAAAATCGGATATCCAACTATAGCTAGATCAGACAATGTACCATTTACGGGAGTTTGAGCAATATGCAAATGATTGCAACATCATAATGAAATTATCAAGCCCTCGCTATCCGCAAAGCAATGGATTAGACGAGAAGGGCGTTGCGATTGCCAAAAATTAATTAAAACGTTATGTGGGACACGGAAAAATTACCACTGTCGGATTTTGGAATATAAAACAACATCAGTGGCAAGAATGCAATTGGCACCAGCCCGGTTGTTTGTTGGTCGGGTGATCAAGACGAGAATACCGATGTCGGATTCATTGTTACGTCGAAACAACATAAATGAAGAAACTGTTCAAAATAAAATTAACGAAAGAAGAGTAAAACTAAAGCATTATTATAACCGGTATGCAAAAGCACTACCAGTACTATGAAACAATAGTTGGTAATGTTAATGCTCGATCATATATTATAAGGAATAACTTTGAAAACTATTTTAGGCGTAACTGACGGTTCATTGCTAAGACTAAGAGTAATTAAGCGAATGGGGAAGATGTAATGGTTGAGGAAAATGTAAGATGTAATGTTACAAATACAGATAGTTTGAAACCGATCGAAATTGTACCGCCACTTGGGCGCAACGTAATACTCCTCCATATTCAACAAGTCATCCCCACGTCCATATCAGCTCCCTAAGGGTGACCAAAACCACTGGCATGTGGGCTACCAACTCCTTTAAGCCCTATAAGATGGCAGGACCTGGCATTTTGCAATTTTTCAAGCAGAACTTCTTCATACCCAAGATTGGGTAATGCTCACATGCCAATCCAAAGGATCTAAAGCCTATAAGAATATCTTCCTTTCTTCTGAAGACATTGGAAAAATTGATCGACGTATTCATCCGACACATAGTCACAGATATACTTTCGATCTCTCAGCATGCCTACAACAAGGGCAAATCTGTGGAAACAGCCCTGCACTCGTTTGTTGGCACTATAGAAAAGTCCCTCGATTTCAAGGAATTTATTCTCACTGCCTTTTTCGATATCGAGCCTATAGTGGCTTTTATCCACCAGCTTCTCAATAACAGAGTGATAAGCTTGAAGCTTGGTGATATCACGATCCGCAAATCTGTGAACAGAGGCACACCGCAGGGTGCTGTACTCTCCCCTCTACTGTGGAACATAGTGGTCAACTTGTGAAACTAGATGGGACTGGGTGTAAGGTTATTGCCTATAAAGATTATATTGTCATAGCAGTATCTGGGAAATTTATATCTACGATCAGGGATATTATGGAAACTGCCATATCCAAGCTAGTGAAATGGAGTAGCGAATGCGGCCTTGGTGTCAATCCGCAAGAAACGGATCTAGTCCTCTTTACTAGGAAGTATAAAATTCCTAACTTTGACCCTCCCACACTATGCACTACTCCCTTAGTGCTAAGTGACAGCGCTAAGTTCTTAGGTCTTATACTAGACACGAAGTTAAGCTGGAAGCTTATTATCCAGGAACGTGTCAAGAAGGCCTCCAGGGCTCTCTACTGCTGTAAAAGGGCCATTGGGTGCAAATATGAACTGCAACCCCGAATGGTTCACTGGTTATTTACATCAGTAGTCAGACCCGTACTGCTGTATGGCGGCGCAATTTCGTGGACTGAACTCGATAAGAAAATCATCACATCATCCCACTCGCTAAAGTGCAGAGGATGGCTTGCGTATGCATAAGCGGAGCGCTAAGGACTACCTCCCCCGAAGCACTAAACATACTCCTCAACCTGCCACCGATAGAACTTGTTGATTAAGATCACTGAGCAGCTGGAAAGATCTGCAGTCGGGACATTCAACTATCCTACGCAGGTATGCCTCTATACACGTAGATACAGACTTCACTTTACCTTTTTTTAATTCATTTTTATTTTAATAATTCAGATGTTCATTGTTACTACTTCTAACTTACTGGTTTTTGGTGGGCACTCTAAGCTAAACTTAATCTTATTGTATTTCTTTCGACCTAACCTAACGATGAATATAAATGAAATAAATGAATATTTACATGTACGGCTTAATATTAAGAAAATTATGGAAAAAACTTAATTACAGAACTGTTTTACTTAAAACATATATACTATCTTACATACTTCCATAAAATAACCTAAAACTCCCTCAACTAAACATACATACATATATATATACATGCATGTATATTATGCATGTGACGCGATCTCGAAACACTCGGTCACAAACTAGCAAGACGAAATGGAATGTGAACACCCTAGATGAGGAGCTCTTAGAGTACGCAATTGCGGAAGCTACAGTTGATGGGAGAACAGCAAACGAGATCTTACGTCAAGTAATGCGACAACTACACGCTGCCTGCGATTTATCGATGGCTCGAACGGGGACCCAAAACCGCGGGCGTCCAACGTATTGGTGGAAAGACGACATCAAGGAACTCCGATCAGCCTGTCTAAAAGCAAAGGAAATATCAACGGTCTAGACGCGATACGGATAGGCACTTGATATTAAGGACAGCGTATAAAGAAGCACGTGCCTTAAATCGGCAATTAAGACTAGCAAAATACAGTGCTTTAAGGATCTTTGTACGCAATTGAACGAAAATGTATGGGGTAAAGCGTACAAAATTATAACCGCGAAGCTCAAGACGCCTCAGAGACTGGCGCCAACTTGCCCACTAATACTCAGCAGAATTGTAGAAACTCTGTTCCCCTCTCAATAGGACGGAGTTCTACTAAGCGAGATCGGTGAAATACGCGAACACATTCCTGCCGTAACAGCTGATGAGCTCACCGCGGCAATAGAGAGGGTAGAGCATCGGAAAGCTCCTGGTCCAGACCAGCGTACCAAATCGGGTTTTAAAAAAATCAATGAAGGCCCGCCCGGACATTTTCGTTGGCATGTATACTGCATGCTTAAACGAGGGAATATTTGCAGAAAAATGGAAACGCCAACGGTTGGTATTATTACCGAAAGGAAATAAACCACCTGAGGAGCCCTCATCTTATCGACCGCTCTGTATGCTCGACACCATGGGCAAAATATTAGAGCGAATTATATGTAACAGACTACAGCCTATCATTAAAGCCAATGATGGACTCGCGGAATATCAGTATGGCTTTAGAAAGGGCCGATCGACAATCGACGCGAGTAAAGTCGTAATAGACAAAGCCCAATCGGCTATAGAAGGAAGACGATGGAGAGGAGGCAGTAAAAAGTACTGCGCCGTGGTTACACTTGACGTGAAAAATGCTTTTAACTCGGCGAACTGGTCGCGTATCTTACATTGCCTTGAAAGACTAAATGTACCGAATTACATATTAAGAACAATCAGGAGCTACTTTACCGATAGGTTGCCCCTTGTACGACTCCGACGACGGAACGAAACTGTATAAAATTACAGGGGGCGTACCCCAAGGATCAGTGTTAGGTCCCCTACTGTGGAACGTGATGTATGACGACGTATTGCGACTCCCAGTCCCCAGGGAAGTATCCATCGTAGGTTTTGCGGACGATATTGCTGTTATAGTCGTGGCGAAACGGCTTGAAGAAATCGAGTTGTATAGCAACGAAGCAATAGCACTGATAAAGAACTGGCTACGCGATATGAGCTTAGACCTAGCGGATCACAAAACGGAGTCCGTTCTCATTACGAGTAGAAAAGTGCTAGAGACCATGACGATAAAAGTCGGAGAGCACACCATTATTTCCAGTCCATTTATAAAATACCTGGGAGTGATGATTGATGCTCGGCTAAATTTCAAGCATCACCTCGCATACGCTTGTGAGAAATCATCAAAAGCGATAGGCGTCCTCTCAAGATTCATGTCGAATATCGGCAGCCCGAAGCAAAGCAAACGATTAATGCTAGCGAGAGTTGTGGCTTTCATACAGCTGTATGGGGCGCAAATATGGTCTGACGTTGCGAACAAGAAGACACGCATGAAGGAAATCAAATCCGTCTACAGACTCTGTGCACTGCGAGTTAGCAGTGCATTTCGTACGGTATCCCACGACGCGGTATTGGTACTATCCTCTATGGTACCAATCGATATCTTAGCTCTAGAAGCTAGATGGCTCTATGACAATCGCGTGCAAGACGGGCCAAGCATAAATCAAGCGAAGAAATTTGTAAGAAGCCGCAGTATTGAAGCGTGGCAACAACTATGGAACGAGTCCCAAAAAGGGAGATGGACGTACCGACTAATCCCACGGATTGAAAGTTGGGTAAATAGAAAACACAGCGAACTGAACTTTTATCTTACACAGATCTTGACTGGTCACGGTGGTTTCCGGGAATATTTATTCAAGCGAAACCGTGACTCGAGTCCGGCCTGTCCTCACTGCGTAAACGCGGCAGAGAACGTGGAACACGTCTTCTTGGAATGTGCTCGATATGGAAACGAACGAGCTGTATTGCGGGACGCATTTGGTGAACCGCCAACACCAGAAAACATTGTCCAACATATGTTGAGCTCTGAAAACCTTTGGTCTGCTGTGAACGACACAGCAGTACGAATAATGTGCGATCTAAGAAACTTAGAACGGCAGCGGAAAGCGAATTCGCTAAACGACACATGACCAAGCAAAAAGCTCGAATCCGTCCCTCGCAAAGTAATACCTAGCGGTAGTTCCGCGAGGGAATAAACGGAAAGTTTCCACGGGAGGTGGTTTTAATCAGTAAGATTCTGACACTGCCAATGGACGTCGAACCATTGGTGCCTATGCAAGGTTTCCACCTACCCACGAGGAAAAAGAATGCATGTATATTATTATACTCAAATATATATATATATATATATATATATATATATGTACCTCCTCTATATACATTGTGTATACACATAGCTACACTCAGGTGTGCACATGGTGGTATACGTACTTATACATTTTTTATATATATATATTTATATATATATACACATCTATAAGTCGGCCATAGGTTCGGGTGATAGATTTCCATCTCATCCGCTGCAAGACAGAGACCGAATGCGCCCCATAAGGGGGGAGTGCACTACCCTCTTTACACGGGTCGAAAAGGTTCGACGCTGGAGTTCCCACGCTTCCCAGCCACCACAAATTTTGGTGCTGCCTAGCAACATCCCGAATGTCCCGGCTGGATACCGCCATACTGAACCGGAGGAGACCCTCCTCAGCTCGATGTGCGACGGAACGGTCGTGGTTGAGTCGACCATCCACAGTTAATCTGGCTATGTGAAAAATGAGCGGTACTGCATTCATATCTTGTAATAGGCCGTACTTATCAAAATGGGGAAAAGCTTCTGGGGGGACGAAGCCACTGTGGCTTACCCTTTCGTGGTATTCTGAGATCAAGTTATTGGACGAGGTTATTGCTGTTGCAGTATGACCTCTAATCAACTTCAACAGGGAATTATCCACTCTTATCAGGTTTGCCCTGTTATAGAAGACCTAATCGGAATAGAATTTTATGTAATGGGACTCTGGAGTTCTATAAAGGATTATATATATTCTATATGTGTCACTGACAATATGAATAGTGTCATGCCCCGATTTGAAACCGAATTGGTTATCTCGAATTATATTTTTTTCCTTACTCCAGTTGATCAGAACTCTATCTATCCTTCGTCGACGATGGCTTAATCTGCCACGTTATCATCATTGAACACGACAAAGTGTGTGTTGTCAGATCGCCATTGTTGCAGATCCTCACGAAGAAGAGTGTTGTTAGTCAGTACGCGGTTCTCCAGGTCGTGGTTCGGGGGAATACTCTCATTCACCTTGTACACTTCCTGAAAGACCGCGCCAAGTACATCCACTTTTTCTTCGGCGTAGAATACGGCGTTATCTGGATCAATACCTGCTGTAGTCAGTATTTGTTCATTGATCGTCGTTCTAGGAAGCTTAAGACATGGAAGATAGCTTTGCTTGTTACTTCTGATGAATTTATTTATTTAAGGAGACATACTCGGGTTGTTAGATCTCACAGCCTTAATCTTATCGTTCCAGTACATTCATGTCTGAATGTTCTTAATTAGCGATTTCAGTGCCCTAACTTACTCACTACGTCTGTCTACTTTTGTTGGTGGAGTGCGTCGATTGTCGCATTGCGGTACAAGTTTTGGTTATCTTTACGTATATACCGTAGTATCGTTCTGTGCATCGTTCGTTTGCTTGTCTCGTCCAATTTAATAAGATAGGTTAATTATTTAAACACGACCTCTTCTTTTGGAGACTAAACAACTAGTGCAGCTCCGTTTATTGAAAAAATATGTCTACCTTACATCAAGCATACAATTACCTTAAATGTAACTTAACCCTATGTGCTGCCCCGACGCTGCATCAGCATTACTTCCACGTTCGGTTCGCACACCGGTGTTGACTGCATTCTGCTGACGCTACTGTGCGCTACTGTGAGAATTTTAATTTAATTAAATAAAATAATAAAATATTTTATATATCTTACATAGTATAACAGTATCTTATCAATAGTGGTATAATTTGCTCAAGCTTGCACAGAGATATGGTTACATAAAACCTTACTACTGAAAATACAATGGTTTTGTAAATAATGCAGTACGCTAAATTAAAGTAAAAATTTGGATGAAAACTATGAAGAAAAACCTCCATTTAAGGGAAAAAAAATAAATAAATAAATAAAGAATATGTATGCACATGTGCGTATAGAGGTATACAAAAGGCAAAATATCACAGACGAGAGTAAAAAGTAATATATAATAATAAATAATAAATAATAAATAATAAATAATAAATAATAGATAATAAATAATAAATAATAAATAATAAATAATAAATAATAAATAATAAATAATAAATAATAAATAATAAATAATAAATAATAAATAATAAATAATAAATAATAAATAATAAATAATAAATAATAAATAATAAATAATAAATAATAAATAATAAATAATAAATAATAAATAATAAATAATAAATAATAAATAATAAATAATAAATAATAAATAATAAATAATAAATAATAAATAATAAATAATAAATAATAAATAATAAATAATAAATAATAAATAATAAATAATAAATAATAAATAATAAATAATAAATAATAAATAATAAATAATAAATAATAAATAATAAATAATAAATAATAAATAATAAATAATAAATAATAAATAATAAATAATAAATAATAAATAATAAATAATAAATAATAAATAATAAATAATAAATAATAAATAATAAATAATAAATAATAAATAATAAATAATAAATAATAAATAATAAATAATAAATAATAAATAATAAATAATAAATAATAAATAATAAATAATAAATAATAAATAATAAATAATAAATAATAAATAATAAATAATAAATAATAAATAATAAATAATAAATAATAAATAATAAATAATAAATAATAAATAATAAATTATAAATTATAAATTATAAATTATAAATAATAAATAATAAATAATAATTAATAAATAATAAATAATAAATAATAAATAATAAATAATAAATAATAAATAATAAATAATAAATAATAAATAATAAATAATAAATAATAAATAATAAATAATAAATAATAAATAATAAATAATAAATAATAAATAATAAATAATAAATAACATTACATATAGACAAAGTTATACAAACTTTACAATAGTTGCAGCTCCCTAACCAGTTGATTATTAACGTTAATGCATCTAGTCATGAACTTTTCATTGAGGATTTCAATTCTCTTTCCAATCTGGACAACACCTGCTCTTTCATGCAGTATAAGGGTTGAGAAGTCTCTTGGTAAGTTAAGCATGATTTTGAGTATTTTGTTTTGTGCAATTTGGAGTCTCTTAATGTGCGTTTTCGCGCAGTTACCCCAGACAGGGGAGCCATAGGTCATCAGTGCTTGAAAGACGACCTTAAAAATTATCATTTTGTTCTTCTGGTTCAGAAGCGATTTGCGGTTAATAAGGGGATATAACATTTTTATGAGTATATCGATCTTAACTAAAGTTTGACGTATGTGATGCCCGAAGGTTAATTTCTGGTCTAAGTACACCCCGAGGTACTTTACAGAATTAACCCACGGTATTTTGGTGTTGTCTAGTTGAAGATTCCCACTGGGGAAAAAACAGCTAAGTCTTCTTCTCGTAAAGAAGATAGCTAAACACTTACCAACATTTATTTTGATTTTCCAATGCTTGTAATATTCAAAAAAACATTGGATTGCGGTTTGAAGGCGGTTTTCTATCACAGAACCGTATACATGTGAAGAGTATAGGGCCAAGTCATCTGCATAGAGTGCAATGCAACAATTGGATACACTGGGAAAGTCATGTAGGTATATATTGAAGAGAGTGGGAGCGAGTACTGATCCTTGTGGAACTCCTGCTGGGACAGACTTAATTAAAGATAAACAACCATTGAGTGAAACCTTGAAGGATCGATCGACTAGAAAGCTTTGCAATATTTTTGTTATGTATAAAGGGAAATTTAGCTTAATTAGCTTGTATATAAGCCCGTTGTGCCATACTGAGTCAAATGCTTTCTCGATGTCCAGCAGTACTAGACCGGTTGAGTTTTGGAGGCTAAGCTGTTGCTTAACAGTCGTACATATCCTTAACACTTGGTGTGAGGTGCTATGGTTTTTTCTAAATCCGAATTGTTCAGAGGGTAGTATATTTTGAACGGTTAAGAATACATCAATCTCACTTTTAATGACCTTCTCAAGGATTTTACTAAAACTGCTTAATAGGCTTATAGACCTGTAGCTGAGCGGACTAGATGCGTCTTTTCCTTGCTTTAAGATTGGCACTACCTTCGCTTCCTTCCATTTCGTGGGGAAGTATTGAGTTTTTAGGCAGGCATTGATTATAAACGTCAGGTAAATCAAGGCACTAGTTGGGAATTGTTTGATCACTGGATTACTTATATTGTCCATTCCAGGGGACTTTCGATTTTTGAGACCTGATACAATAAATTCAATGTCGTCAACAGACACTAATTCATTAGGTGGTATAGAACATGTGGAATCATTGAAGAGAGCTATCTCGTTTTCAACATCACCTTCAAATGGGGATACATAGTTACTCGTAATAGAATGATTAGTAACGAACGTATTAGCCAGAATTTCTGCTTTGTCTTCTTTAGATACCACTAATGATCCATTTATATTGAAATTTGGGCAGTAGTTATTCTTCTTGCGCAGTATTTTGGCTACATTCCAAAAGGGTCTGGACTTCGTATCAAGTGACCTTAGTTTATTGTTCCATAAATAGTTTCTGTACTCAATTATTTCATACTTGATCATTCGAGTGAGGAAATTCATTTCCAGGAAATCATGATCTAATCTGTTTCTCTGCCATAGTCTTCTGTAACGGTTTCTAATCTTTATAAGGTTTAATAATTCTCGAGGAAGCGAAAATGCTCTTTTAGGAGCTGATTTTAAGGGAACAGAAGCTTCAATACTCTGTAATATTTTATTTTGAAAGTTTACAATGATATCGTCAATCTGTTGGTTGTTATTTACAAGTGAAATAGCTTTTGGACAATTCCGTAAGTTGAAGGTGAGATGGTATCTGAACTCATCCCAGTTCTCATTTTTGTAATCGAAGTATTGCACATTATTTCTAATAGGACTAGAAAAGATATCACAGCTAACAGGAAGATGATCTGAGCTTAACGCATTGTGAACAACAGGAGTAGTAAATAAATTGGGAGTGGTGGTAAGGAATACGTCTAGTGTCGATGGGGAATACCTACTGCATGCAGGTATGTAAGTGGGGCTAGATGGGTGTAATATTGTAAAGTTATGTCGTAGACATAAGTTGTACAATGTGTTACCCCAAACATTAGCCCTCAAGCACCCCCAGCTGCGATGTCTGCAATTAAGATCGCCGCCTATGACAATATTCTCATGGCTGAGTAATTTTCTAAGGTCGTTTTTCAAGCATTCAATTCTATTTACGTTGCGTGATCCTCCAGGAAAATAGACAGAAAAAAGTTTTAGACTAGTGGAGTTACTTAAATTAATTTCCACTCCGATATTTTCTAGTACTAAAGTATGAACTATTGGCAACACTGAATGGACAATATTTATTTTTACAAAAATGGCAACACCACCTCCTCTACTATTACGATCACACCGATAACAGGAATAGTTACTACACTGAAAACGAATATTGCTTTGGAGACCAGTTTCACAAACGAGACAGATATCAATATCCAGATTAGAGAGGAAATTGGAAAACTCAATGCCCTTGTTGCGAATGCCTCTCGCATTCCAACATAAAAGCTTAAGGTTGGATTGAGTATTATTTAACATTATTATACAAATATTTACTTGCAAGCTGAGAGACTACTTTAAACTGTTGTGCTTTTGTATTGCATTTTTCAAGTTCGGAGACCATTTCGAACATTAGAGAGGTTAGCTCTTCATATGAGAAAAGGTCGGCTTTCGCTGATGAAGGGGATTCCGATGGGGGACGTCCTTGTTGTTGTTGGACTAATGATTGGTGTTTTGTCCAGTAATGTTGTTGTTGCTCTTGACGTGAAGATCGTGGAAGAGAAGGAAAATCGTTCACGCTGTTGAAATTAAAGCTTTTTTCAGCAATTGATGGTCGAGTAGTTGATCTCAATGGAATGGATGTGCGAGCGCGAGGAGTTTTTTGCGACTTTTTCTTAATAATTTCTAGATAATCCGTACGACTTTTGCAGTTTTCGTCCGTCGATTTGTGATTACCTCCACAGTTTGCACATTTAGCTATACCAACAGAAGTGCATACATTAGTTTTGTGATTGCCGGAACAGTTCGCACAAAAAGTTTTCACGTAACAATTCTTTTCACCGTGCCCCCACATTTGGCAGTTGTGACACTGAGTGACGTTTTTTTAACGCGCCTTTGGAATTCCCCTCTTACTTGTGTGCGGAAAATTGATTTAATATTTTTCCTAAGATCGGCAAGACGAATTGAACCATTTTCGAAATAAACAATATACAAATACTCTACATATTTCTCGTATTGCTTTCTTATCATTTTTATGTCTTTGCACTTTAAGCCCAGGGCATTCAATTCATTTTTTATGGAGATTTTTTATGTTCGTCGAGGCCGAACAAAACCACTTTAAAAGATTTTTCGCACTTTAGCTCGTGGGAGAAAAATTTACACTTTTGGAGTTTCAACGCATTTATAGCAGTTTTGTACGATTCTATAGACTCACAAAAAACCTTTATGCCTATCGACATTTTTTTGATGCAGTAGTCAGAGATTTTAAGTTCTTGAAGGAATTTGTGCACATAATCACAGTTTTTTTGCAGTATTTTGATAGGAGGAATTGGTGTTCTCCTCGGCACTTGTTGGTCGATTTCGTTAGTACACATGTCCTCCTCAAGATCGGTGTCCGGGTGCAGTTGGAGAGGTGTAAAGGAGTTGCCGCGGCGCAGCACTTTGCTGGACGAGGATGTGAAATCCTCTATGGTAAAAGCGCGACGCTTCAGTTTATCGATTTTAGGAAAATTCACGTACTGTAACCGAAAGCTAAACCGATCGCTTCGACAGATCGCGTGAGAAACCTGCGCTACTGTGAGAACATTTAGTTCCCACAGCACCGAACGTATTTGGGGCACTCGATCAAGTATCTGCATCTCTGTTGAAGTAATAATTGGTTGTATGTTCAGATTTCTTGGTTGTATTTTAATGCATAGTATTATTATTATAACAATAATAAGTGCAGAAGATATCCCGTACCATAGCCAGTTATTGGTTTGAGTGGAACTTTTAAGTTCTTCGATTTCTTCGATATTTTTTATATGTAGTTTATGAGAAATGGCAACGATAACTTTTCGTTAAATTTAGTTTCTGCTGGTAGATGAGTTATGTCGGATGGGGATGTAGAATACTTTTTCCCATTAATGGTGACGTTGCTTATAAATGTAACAAGAAATGTCCCATTAAGAGATACTTGTTGATTATTTTCCGTCACATTATTTTCTTCGCCGTGCACTACTATTACGCCTTCTCTTATGGTCTGGATGTTGTCGATATGAAATGCTGATGTGGTCGGACAGCTAGCTGTATTATGATTTAAAAGTTGAAACAAACATTTATCTTCTGAATCTATAATGCAATAATTGTAAAGCCAAGACTGTTTACATTCACTTATAATATAATATGGGTGGCGCTACAGTCCGAGGCGGACCTAGGCCTAGCTTCTCAGCAACCACTCGTGTTGTGCGTGCTATTGTTCTCTCACGCGCGGAAGGGAACTACAGTTTAATGCCGACTCCAAACGGCCAAGTTTGAGAAGCTTTTTCTAGACAGAAGATACTCTTTGAGCATTGTCAGTGACTCGAAAGAGGTGGATCCGTGAAATATGAAAGGTGGTAAATTTGGGTATCGAACCTGACACCCTCTGCGTAGGAGTCGACGCACTAACCCACTACGTCACGGCGACCCACATTTACATTCACTTAAGGCTAAATTATTTCCATTACAATCTGCGCTTACATTGATTTTCATATCTATGACATTATTATTATGAATTACAGGTGCAACTAAAAAAAGATTACATATTTTTTTCAACATAAGGCATTTTAATTAAATATACAAAAGAGTTCTCATAATAATATATTTTTACATCTGCTATATTCAACAAATCATTTAGTGGAATAAGCATTTTTTCATTAAGTAATATAAAATCAATTTCGTTCATGTTAAGCATAAGTGGATTCACAATATTTCTCTGTGCTAAAACGATTGCGTTGACAACGTTATAAAGATTTTGAATAACAATTCGGTTTCTATTTGACATTAACATTGTTAAGAATTCATAATTAATGTTTGCATGGTTACTTAATGTATTTATTCTATCTGTTAGTTCGTTAAATTTGAGTTCTATATCTTTATTGATTCCTACTTGCTTATTGTTTGTTTTTATTAGTTCGCTATCTCTAATTTGAAATATTTCGAAATCCTGATGATCTGGTGTACCTGCTATAAATTTTAAGGCGGATCCAAGGAAATCGATTGCTCTTTTTGTTTTATTTGGAGGCTTTAGGATTTTCGACAATCGTGTAACCTCTTGTATGTCGTATTCAAGTATTTCATTGCCTTGTTCGTCTCTGAGTACATTAATAAGATTATAAATGTCATTAAGAATTTGCTCCAATAAGCAGAAATTTGTTACATGTTTTAAATATAAATACTCTTGGTAGACAGCTACTTCGCCGTTTTGTATTGGAATAAGCAGGGCATTTGAATAATCCGTAATTCTGCCGATTGCGGATGAAAATAGAGATATCCTGAAAATGAGGACAAAATTTACCTCAGGTTATTTTTGTGAACCTCTCTGCCATCAATTATGACAGCAGTTCCTAAGTCTGCTTGTATGGTTTTCAAGCTGTAAGGATTTGATAATTTGTTGCCTAGTCTTTTATTTCTTTTCAAATAGACTTTGTCTCTACGATTATACTGCTTTTGGGTAGTACCTTTGTTGTGATAAATCATGTCTTTTTCCTGTTTTGATACTAGTTTTTGTACTATTTCCGTTTTTAATTTGCTGTTACAGCAATGGAACACTTCAGAAGGTTTATATCCAGTGATACTGTGAATGGAATTATTATATTTATAGACGGCTAACAGAAATAATTCAACTATATCAGTAGTGGTCGCTTTGATACATCTTGCTATTTCCGCAAGAGTAGAGTGCAGGCGTTCCACTTGACCGTTACTCTCGCTATGAAGAGCAGGGACAGTGTACAATGATATGTTGAAACAATTCTTGACAAAGTTTGTATTGAGTTGGATATGAAAGCACTTTCATTATCAGAAATTATCAGCAGAAATGTGATATAATTTCTGTAAGAGGATTTTTTATATCCGTTGCATTTCTGGAGCTAATATGTTTTATAATCGCAAACTTAGAGAATTCTGTCTAGACATGTTATAAAGTAATTTTTTCCCGTATTATAAATATCGATGTGAAGAATTTCACCGGAATTGGTGTGGGACATATCGGATGCTTAATCGGCTTTCGGTGGTATTTATTTTCCTGACAAATCTTGCAATTTGTTATAAGATTTTTTAATAATATGAGGAAAAAAATAATCTGATATAATCTGTTTATAGTTTTCTGCTTGTCCTCTATGTGCTCTGTTATGCTCAGTTGCTATAATATCCATTTGGTCATCACTATTCGTTATATCTTGTACAAATTTCTTAGTGTACTTCATTTTGACTCCTGGGAACTGATTAATCAAATCGTTTTGTATTTTACCTAGAACCTCAAGTGTGCAAAATATGTCATTGTTTACATCAGAATTGATTATTTCCTTCATAGATTCAAAAAGTTTCGTTAAGGAAGAAAATTTAACATAATGCCTCAACTGTTTTCGAAATAAGATTTTCTTTTATCTGCTATCTTCAGAGCCTTGCTCTATGAAGATTTGGTTCTTGAAAGTATTTAACGGTTGTGGGACTGATGGCATTACTTTTGATAATGATTCCTCGCTATGGATCGTAGAACCACAGGTACTAACCACATTTATGTGTTACCGTGATAACGCATCAGCTACCTTGTTATCTTTTCCGGGTTTATAGTAAAAAGATGGTGAGTATTCTTCTATAAATGCTCTCCATCTTTTGAGTTTAGTATTTGGATTCTTTTCAGACATGGCGAATGTTAGCGGTTGATGGTCAGTGAAATCACGCTCATTCTTTCATTTTGTTCCACCTTGCTCAGAGTTCTGGATATCATTGTTATAAGACGTCCGTTTTGTGAAAGCACGGCAAAAGGCTTTTTGAAATCTGGGTACAAAAGAAGAACATCATCCGATGCCAAGATGGTTTTAATTTTTTCAAATGCTTCCAACGCTTCTGCATCCAAGTCGATTTTAATATGTTTTGACTTGTGAGAGCTTATATGTCCATTATCACCGCTTAAGTATTTCGTTAGTGGCTTGGTAATGAGAGCATAGTCTTTCCAAATTTGCGGTAATACCCAGACAGTCCAAGGAAGGCTCGCAGTGCTCTTAAAGACTTGGGAACTTCGAAACTTAATATATCACGAACTTTTTGGGGACATGTTCTAATACCGTCGCATGAAACGGTAAGGCCTAAGAATTCGACTTCTTTTTTGAAGAATTTTGATTTTTCCGAGGCTATCCTGATATTAGCTTCGTAAAGTTTAGAAAATATTCTGTCCAAATCTTTCAAATGATCTTCTGCGGTCTTAGAAAAAATGATCACATCATCATTTTTTCGTTTAGTTTTCTGTAATCGAATACCAATCTTAATTTCTTTGTATTATCCGCGTTCAGACCCTTTTTATTAACGACCAGTATAGGTGTATTATAGTTAGAACGGGACGGTTGGATAATACCATGCTTTAGCAGTCGTTCAATTTCATTATTGACGAACTCATTATGTGCCATAGGATATGGTCGGGGTCTAGAATAAATGGGTTCTGAACTTGTTTTTCTAATCGGTGCTTTAAAAGAAGTGTTAAATGGTAATTTTTGTTCTGTCTTAGCAAAGACTTTTACATGTTTTTGATTAGTTCTTTAAACTGATTTTTTAAACCGGATGGGACAGATTTGCAATCGATATCGATAGCATTAACGTTTTCACAATTTAACAACTCGAAAGGTTCTTCTCCACCTGGATTAATACATCCTTTTCGGCATCGATTTTAGCTCGTATCTGCTTTAGAAAGTCATAGCCGATTACAGCATCAAATGTACTTAGTTGCGGAAGTAAATGAATATCGGTAAAGTAACCGAATAAATTCATTTTACACTTTTCTGTGATCTTATTCTGTCCGTTAAGGGTTTTAGCGATAAAGCTATTGTTGTTTGAAATGACGTCTTTTAACTGTGGTAACTTCTTTATATAATTTTTGGCAGTACCTGTATCAATAAGAATTCTTAATTCAAGGCAATTATTAAGTTTCTTTTTGATAAAAGGTAGTGCCGACCCTACTCTAAGAAATTCACCTGGTTTATAAGGTTATCATTCTGGTTAGTTTTAAAGTGCTGTTATATGTGATTCACACGCTGAAATTTTGGTAAAGTAGATCTATCAGATTCGATATCTTTTCCCAAATTGGTTCTGTGACGTTTTTTAAATTTTATTGTGTATTGTGCCGCAATTTAGAAGACGTTGGATCTATATCCATTGCATTGTCTTCTTGTCTTGTAACCATGTTATTTTGTGATTCTGTTGTTCTCCTGAAATGTGGATTACTCCGATAAACAATGTTATTCATTTGCCGGGAGTTAAAAGCTCTTGCAAACTCATATCTGTATTGGTTAGCTTCCAACTCTTGTGCTTTGGCGAGAGCTGAGGGAAGATCTAAACAACCAGACGAAAAAAGGATATTACAAAAAGGTCTATTTAGTCCCGAAATGAATACTCGTAAAGCGTCAGAATGGTATTTGTTTGACAATGAACTTATCAGTTCGCTGCTGCCGGAATAGTCCATTGTTATTTTGTTCATTATGAGCGTGAGATTTTTTTCGATTTCATCATAAAAATCGGAAATTTTCATTTTGCCTAAAATACTCAACTGATTTTCTAGAACGTGTAAAGGCCGTCTGTTCGAATAGGTTTGGTATCGCCTGGCTATTATTGCATCGAAATTTAATGTAGTATTGAACGAAGATAGGATCAGGTCTGCTGACCCAACTATTTTATTTCGAACTATGGCAACAGCTTGGTAATATTTTTCGGTGCCAAATGCTGTCAAATGCTGTATTAGCGGTTTGTCGCCAACTTACATATCTTGCCTGTTCACCGGAAAATTCTGGAAGGGACTTTACTAAATCCAAAGAGATAGGGCATATTAATCCTGTATTAGAAACGCGCACAGGTTCTTATGATACCACTGGAGGCGAACTTATTTGAACCTCATAAAGTTTGGCGGTTAAAGCGGATACTTCTGACTGAATGTTTTGATTATTTATTTTATTTTCATTCATGATCTCTGCCATTCTCCGCATGATACTTGAACAAGCAGTCTCTACTGCAGTTTGAACTATTACTAACACAATTCACTCTTATTTTAGTAACAAAAAAAAAACACTTAGTTCACTAACGCTTAACAATATTAAATCCTTACAATAATATCCACATTATTTAATTAACTCTGTTTACCTTTAACAAAGAATTTCGGAGTTCAACTTTTACTATTTTATTTCGCTTTTCCTAGTACAAGGAATTTTGGAAAGACCGGGTAGTTGGGCGCCAGTTAATTATTTATACACGACCTCTTCTCTTGAAGGCTAAACAACAAGTGCAGCTCCGTTTATTGAAAAAATATTTCTACCTTACATAAAGCATACAATTACCTTAAGTGTAACTTAACCCTATGTGCTGCCCCGATGCTGCATCAGCATTACATCAACGTTCGGTTCGCACACCAGTGTTGACTACATTCTGCTGACGCTATGTCGGTGCGCTACAGTGAGAACATTTTGTTCCCACAGCACCGAACGTATTTGGGGCACTCGTGTTAACTGATACATGTCAATCTCTTCGTTTGACAAGTTTCTATTGGATACCGTCCAAGTGACGGTGAAGAGTGCTCTCTTCATTTGTCTGGAGAAGCGTGTCCATCGAGCCCTACTGTAATTGTAGGGGTACGTTTGAACAAACTCCCCTAATTCCGCAATATCGTTGGGGATCTAGGTGCTAGGAATCTAGGTTTCGACACTGAGTCCGCAATGGTCACTGAGGTACAAACAGTTTATTGTGAGTTTGTGTCTTCAGTTGCAGTCTTGCGCCTAACAGCAGCAGATCCAGATACGAGCCGCTTCAGGGATAGGACGAAAGCTCTGTTGCTTTCAAATCGAGTCTATAGTCGACACTGCGTAAGCAAAACCAGCTATAAAGCTGTTCCCCCCTTCGATTCGAAACCATGTTTCCCCAATATCCATGTCGGGCATTTAAGTCCCGGCCAAAATAAAATAGTTCTCCTCCGAGTTCAGCCTCAGACATCGAAAGAGTGAATCGAGCTCTGATATAGTTGTTTTGGAACTAGGGTTGCCAGAGGAGTAGACCGACACCGCTGGAATTGGGCCGGTCTCTTCTAATAACATTATAATTACTGTGCTCCAGTATTCCTCTCCGATTTATCTTGGTTTCGCTAATCAGCAACAGCTCTGAGCTTTGGTCATCCAGAAGTTTATAGAGCTCGTTTTTTCGAGGGATCCCTATCAATGAATTTGCATTCACTGCGAGGATCTTTTAAATAAAATCGTTCGTCTGCGCAGCCATTAAAATTATTGACGTTGTTGGCTCTGCAGAAGCGCCAAGATTTGGTCTACCAGCTCCTCTAACCTCCATACGCCTTTCAATGAAGGATTTCTAAGCCGGCGTTGGATCGTGTGCTTTTGGCATTGAAGGCTACTGCACTACCTTCGGTAGTTACTGCTTTGCCGTATTCATATGACCGGACGCCATTTGGGCGTAGGTCATTTGAGGAGTTACGGGTATGGCTGCCTGAGTGGATTTTTCACTGGGGGCTGCTTCTGCAGAACCATTTTTGTTTTCCGCTTTTGGAACTTAGGGCAACCCCAATAGTTAGTGGCGTGCCCCGCGTTCCCGCAGAGTACCCATTCGAGCTGACTATTGTCAGCTGCTCCCTTTTGCCCCAGAGGACGATTCTCCGCACTGTGGCTCTCACTGCACTTGACGCATCGAGGATGCATTTGGCTGTTTGACGCGGCGTGCCGGAACCTTTGGCAACAAAGGCATTGGAGAATGCCATCCCGCCTTCTTATACTCTCCCACTCTCATTTGTGGTAATCTAAGAGCTTAATTTTCTTTAGATTATCATTGCTTGTGGGTGTAACCTGCACAATATAGAAGGGTAATTTCCGCCCCTCTCTCCTTGCCTTAAGTGTGGTGAAAAGCTTGACCTCGACGTACTTTGAGCAGTTGGAGGACCCTCTCTGCTTCGAATGGGCAGGTAAGCTTTAACAGCCGAGACGGGCACTTTTCGCCTTTTGGAGTGAACGAAAATAACTCCAACGTCTAGATAGATAGATATACTTTATTTCGTTTCTTAAGTTTACAAGCGTTAGCCACCACACAATTTACAATACAGAGATATGATATGTTACATATATCTTTCTACTGAAATATTTCAATCAATTGTAGGATTTTTTAATAATGATTTAGCAAATTGAAGGGAAACAACGAGAATAAATAAATAAATAAATAAATAAATAAATAAATAAATAAATAAATAAATAAATAAATAAATAAATAAATAAATAAATATATAAATAAATAAATACATATTTGAATAAATAAACAGGTAAATTTAATTACAAACAGATTTTTAATAGATAGAACATACATCGAATAAATAATTGAAATAAACAAGTTTAATCGAATTAATCATGAAATGGCTGGTTTAACTGATTTATGAGTGGGTTATCGGAGAAATTACAACGTATCATAAATGCTTCGTTTAGCTTCCGTATTCTATAGGAAATCAATTCAACATCGGCCTTGATGTGTAAATCGGCTGTTGAGTAATGCCAAGGAAGATTTAGCATCATCTTGAGGAGCTTGTTTTGCTGAATTTGTAATTTTTTAATGTGGTAGTCAGCACATCTACCCCACACTTGGCATCCATACAGCAAAATTGCCAGAAAGATTACTTTGTGCAGTATAATTTTATTTTCATCTGTCAATGAAGATTTCCTGTTAATAAAGGGATACAATATCTTAATGCCAATGCCGACTTTATTAAGTGTTCTTGCTATGTGTTCCTTGAAGGTCAACTTAGCATCGAGATAAACACCTAAATATTTAACTACCTGTCCCCAACTAATTTGATTGCCATTGACGGTTAGCTGACTAGACGGTAAGAAACAATTCTTTCTTTTTCTTGTGAAAAAGATAGCTTGAATCTTTTCCGTATTTCGACTGCAATTCGAAGATTGGTCTCAATATTGAGACCAAACGAATGCGACGAGAATATGGCAGTAACATCAGCATACATAGCAAGTTCACACTGAGTTAACGCTGGTATATCCGACATATATAAATTATATAATATAGGTCCGAGGACAGAACCTTGCGAGACTCCACAGATAATATTTATTAGACTCGAAGGACTTTTGTTCACATAAACTCTGAAAAGACGGTTTGACAGAAAACTTTGGACAATTTTACGCAGAAACAGTGGGAAATTAAAGTTAATCATTTTAAATAAAAGGCCATTGTGCCAAACGCTGTCGAATGCCTTTTCGATATCTAGAAGTACCATACCCGTTGATTTACCCATTCTACGATTTTCCTTGATCGTGTTGCATATTCTGAGAACTTGGTGGCAAATACTGTGATGTTGCCTAAACCCGAACTGTTCATTTGGGTAGATGCTTCGATCGTTAGTTATTTGTAATAATTTTAATTTCAATACCCTTTCATAAACCTTGCTTAAGCTGTTAAGTAAACTTATCGGTCTGTAACTATCCGGTCTGTTTGGAGGTCTTCCAGCTTTCAATATGGGGACTATTTTTGCTTCTTTCCAGGCAGTGGGAAAATATTGCATTTTGAGACAAGCTTTTATTAAAAAGGTTAAATATTTATATCCTATTTTAGGCATTTGCTTAATAATACTGTCTAACCCACTGGCTTTCTTAATAGATAGATTGTCTTTTATATATTTTATATCCACTTCGCTCACGAGCTCTCTTGCCGGAGTTTCACTCATAGCGGAATTAAATATTTGAAGCGAATTTTCTACAGCTGCTTCTGTATTTGCATCGCCAAGGTGTAGCGAAATGGTATGATTCTGTGCAAATTGCTCACAAAGGACATTAGCTTTTTCTGCATCAGTGTAAAACATATTACCATTGTTCTCTAGGATTGGAATCTGCTTATTTTTGTTTTTTATGACTTTCGCAATATTCCAGAATGGAATGGAAAAGTGCCCAATTTGCGTTTTTCAGATCAAGGGAATATTGTACAGTTTTATCTCCCGACCACGCAAGGTGACATAGAACTGGCTTGTGATCTGATGGCAGATCGTGAATAGATATTGGTTGAGAAATATAATTAGATGAATTTGTAAAAAATAGATCAAGAACAGAGGGTCTATAACGAGAACATGCTGGAAAATAAGTTGGACTGGACGGATATAGAACGCGCACAAATAACATAGCAAGTAGGTCACATAAGACATTACCCCAACCACTTGCACGAACACAACCCCAGTCCCTATGTCTACAGTTAAGATCGCCTCCTATCAAGAAATCGCCACTTAAACTGAATAATTTTCGCAAATCTGATCCTAATCCTTGTTTAAGCAAACTTCTTCTTCCACCTCGAAAATAAGTTCGAAATAAGTTTCCATTTCTTAGCTTTATTTCTTAGCCTATATTTTCAACATATTGGGTATCCCCACTTCTCAAAAGCGTATGTTGAATTGATTTCCTTATTAGAATTGCCACAACACCACCTGTTCTATTTTCTCTATCTAGTCGATAGCATTTAAAAGAGGGACATGAAATTCTATTAGAACACTTTAACCACATCTCCGTTACTAGTGCAATATCGATATTGTTTGCATTTAAAAAATGTATGAGTTCGACATGTTTTTCCTTAAAACCCTTTCCATTCCATGTTACAACATTTAAATGACTTTCTACTATGTAACTTTGCATTAGAGTACAAGAACTTACTAGCTAATTGTGCGATGGCATTGAATTGTTCTTGTTTAGTTTTACAAGCACCTAATTTGTTTATCATTTCCATACAAAGCATGTTCTGTTCTTCTAATGAGAACAAATCATTATTGGTAGTGTGTTGATTGTTGATGTTCGTAGTTGATGGCGAAGATTCATGTTGCCATACGATTGCTTGAGGAACATTGCAACGTTCTGATTCCACCCGTTTCACTGCACCTTGACTTGGAAGAGCAGGAAAATCACTCATCGATTGGAGAGAAATCATTTTATTGTTGGTATTGCTAATACTCCGACTAAGCTTTGGCACATTGATTGAAGAGCGGCTGTTCTTTGCAGCATGTTTAACTCTCATTTCCAAATATTTATTTCTACTGACGCATGAACTGTCAGTGGATTTATGTTCTCCCTTGCAGTTTGCACACTTCACTTTCCCATTGTTATTATTACATACCTCAGTCTTATGCGGACCGGCACAGATGGCACAGTATGTCTTAATGTGACAGTTACGTTCGCCGTGTCCAATCATTTGGCAGTTACGGCATTGTGTCACCCGATTTTTTTGCTTGCGATAAAAGCTCCAGTTCACTTGCGTGTGGAAAATGGTTCGAACGTTTTTCTTTAGTTCATTGAGCTTAACACTGCCACTTTCAAAAAGAACTATGTAAAATGTGTCTGTAAAGTGATCGTATGTTTTAGTTATTGGTTTTATGTCCATGCACTTAAGTCCAAGTTTAGTGAGTTCACCTTTTAGTGTGTTTGACTCAATCAGATCCAAACCATACAAAACAGCTTTGAACACTTTTTCACTTTGCGGATCATGAGTAAAAACTGACAACCTTCTTCTTTCAATTTAATCAACACAGATTTATACGATTCCATGGTGTTACACATGATCTTAATTCCGATAGTAATTTGTTTAATTGAGTAATCAACAACACTAAGCGATTTTAACAAGCCGTGCACATATTCAGGCGTTTTTTGAATAACTTTTATGGGAGGAACATTTACTTTTTTAGTTTTTGGTGAAATGATTTCGTCCATGTCTTCGGTTTCTTTGTCACTGTCCGGTAGACATTGCAGGGGGCTCCAATAGTTGGAGCGAGAGTCTTTTTTAATATTTGCCATTGCTGGAAGAGGTGGAACTTTTTTTTTCTTAGAGGACAGTGAACTGTCCCCTAAATTGGGGGATCTTGACCGTTTATTAATTTTGAACTGACGGGGGAACAACAGATAGGTAGCGATTTCAATATCGATAGACGGTAGTCGATGCGTAAAGCTTTAAAGCCGCGCCCAGACTGACTCCAACGTCTCTCCAAATCTCTTTAAGAATATTTTTTATGTGTTATGGTCATCCACTGTCTTACAGTGGATTGCGTACTTTTCTACTCGTTTACTTCGACTAATAAGAAAATAACCTGAACCTACGGCCTCCTCACACATCATACCAGTTTGCTCAATATCCGCCTTGTAGATGTTAATAGACGACACTTTCTCCTTTTTCGTGGGCTGCTGTTGAGTTGCTGGTTGCTGCTGTTGCTTTACTTCCTGCGGTCGCTGTTGTGTTGCTGATCGTTGTTGTTGCTGAACAGCTGGCAACTGATGTGTTGTTGGCAGTTGTTCAGTTTCTGGCCGCTGCTGTTGCTGGGATACTTGTAGCTGTTGTTGTTGTTCAGCTGCTGGTTGTTGTTGCTGCGCTGCAGCCCTCTTTTGTTGCTGCTTCTTTTCTTCATACGAAATACACGCTCAAGTTCATCTTCTATGTCGGAGGAGAGCGAGTGAAAGCTGTTGCTGCTGACAGCGAACAGGTATTCCCCTCCAGCCAACACGTATTGAACGGCATCTTCTCCAGATTCAGCTGCTGATGTACTAGCTGCCGAACTTACGCCGCTCCTCCCTGCAGCCCATCGGGTGTTGCATTTGTGTTGTGGCGCTTTACGTTTATGGGAGAAGTTTTCTTTCTTCTGCTTTTTGTGCCTTCTTGGGCAACTGTAGACTGGTGGCTTGATTCAGCCACCCGCTTCTAAGAGCGCGGACCGCTCGTTTGATTCCATTTTCTCCACTCAAGTGTTTTACACAATATTAAAAAGAAAAAATAAAAAAGTCTTTTTATCTTTGTCCCTGCTGGGACTCGAACCTGAGACCCGTAGAGTCTGGAGCACAGACTCTTTTTTAATTTTTTTTAATGTAATTTTAATTAATTCAATATATTTTTCTTACTTGCTAGATAAAACTACTAACAAGAATTTACAATTCACTCAATACTAACTGACCCTATTCGCGTACTCTAACTTCTTAAACTACCTTATTCAGTATAACCTAACATAAAACTTAATACTATCTTAACTATGTTCGTTACAGTACGGACACGTGCACCAGTACGTATATGTTATGTATATGCGTAAAACAAATACACAATACACACAATTCTCTTTTTGTGCGATATCTTTGGTTGCTGTTTTTCTATAGAATCTTGTATGGGATTTCCCTTTTTTGGGGAGGCTTGTTTTGAAACGTATCTACCGCATAAAAAGAGGATTGAGTGTAGTTTATACGCCCTGGTGCACCTTTTTTTGTTTTTTTTTTCATATAAATATTTCTTTTTTGTCTTATTATTATTTTTTTTTTGATTTTTTATTTTATAATTTTTTTTTGATGTTTTTGTTTTATTTTTTTCTCAAAAACTACCTTGGAAACTATGTAAGCTGGCCACTAAGATTAACTATCTGATCCTGTGGAAAAGCTAGCAGTGCCGGAGGCTGATTTTGGTGTAACCACCAGTAAAATTGCCGTTCCTTGGCAAACTCTTTCATATCTCGAGCGGGGATCGCTCTACTGAACCGAAGGAGATCATCGTGGGTGCGAACGAAATCCGGTTCGCATTGGAGTCGCCTGTCCACTGTTCGGCGTACGACATAAAAGATGATAGCACATCCTTGTGGATCCTGTATAAAGCCACTTGTGTCTAGATAAAGGAATGCTTCGGGAGGAATAAAGCGCACCTTTCATGGCACATACTATTGGGGTAGTAAACCCCAAAGATCTGACTGTGCCTTCGGATCAACTTAATAATAAAATTATCTACCCTGTTCACGTTTGCCTCGGTGTACAGGACCTCATTAGGATAGTACTTCTTGTACTCAGACTCGGATGTACGATACAGACGGAGACATCTCCTATGACACTGCCTCTCGAACACCCTCATCTTTTCCATCTGTGTAGGACTCACGTTGAACTACAATATGCAACCGTACACCATAATTAGCCGTACTAGCGCCATGGAGCAGATTACCTTCACTCTGGTATCAAGTTGGCTGCTGAAAAACAACCTCCTTGCCAGAGCAAACGCTTTTCTGGCTTTCGTCAGGGCAATATCTATATATTTGTCAAAATGCAGTTATCGATCTAGCCAAATGCCATGATATCTAACTACACTTTTCAAAGCTAACGGCCGATCACCCAAATCAACTATGCCGAACTTACGCTTACGCTAGTTTTGGTGCGTATCCCGCGGTGCCATGTACAACGGGCTCCGGAAAAGACTATTTTCTGGAAGTTGATAAGCAGCTTCCAGTCGTCGCAAAATCGCTGAATTCTCTCGAAGTCACGCTGCAACAAGATGTTTATTACTTCGATCATCGAAACTGATCTGTACGCAACTAGGACGTCGGCGTACGCAATTAAGTGCGGCGTGGAACCTATAAGATCTGCAGTGGATATAGAAAACAAGATCGGAGAACCGATGGCCCCCTGTTGCAGACCGTTTTTAATGTTAAAGACCGTAGTCACGTCACCATTTTTCATAACGAACTTTCTACCTGGTATCATATCATACACCATGTATATACGATTACTAGAATGACCTTTATTCTACGTTTTTTCTGTTTTTACATTTTAATTACTTTTTATTTAAATTAAATATGGCTGGTAAGGCGAGAAATTCAAATTTTATAACATTTAATATATTTTCCTTTTCTTACATATTCACAATCATTTTCATTTTTTAAATTTAGCTTGTATATTTTAACTGTGTTGTGGTTCTACTAAACACCGGCCGCGTTGAAGGACTGTCTTCAATTTTGTTCAATAATCTTCATGTAGAACCGCGAGCTTTACAATGGGGCGTCTAATTACGCCGCCTCGAGTCTTTACGTCCGCCACTCTCACCTTGCCGTCGTCTCCTGCGATGACTTGGATGATTCGCTCTATCGTCCATTGCTGTGGTGGCGCGTTTTCCTCGTGGACCACGACGATTTTTCCTACGGCGAGATTTGGTTCCTCTTGCAGCCACTTGTTGCGCTGTTCGAGGCCGGCTAGGTAGTCCGTTGACCACTTCCGCCAGAACTGCTGCTTGAGACAGCATACAAGCTGCCATCTTCTTAAGCAAGCCTGTTGATGGGCGGCACTAGTTCCGGCGGCAGTGCTCGCAACGACGTTCCTATTAGCAGGTGTGCGGGTGTGAGCGCCTCGCCGTCGTTTGGATCTGCGCTGAGTGGAGCCATGGGCCTTGAGTTGAGGATCGCTTCTACCTCGCTGAGGACAGTTTGCAGTTCCTCGCTTGTGAGAAGTGCGTTCCCCACGGTTCGCTGCAGAAGTCCCTTGGCTGACTTCACCGCCGCTTCCCATAGACCGCCAAAGTGAGGGGCCCTTGGTGGTATGAAGGCGGAGCTGAACCCTTCCTTTGCTGCATACTGGCGTATTGCTTCTCGCCCTCGCTCGAACTGTTGGCGAACTTCCTCCAGCTTCCGTTGAGCTCCCACGAAGTTCGTCCTGTTGTCGCAGTGGACTGTATGCGAAATTCCTCGTCGGGCGATGAACCTTTTAGGGGCAAGAATAAAAGTGTCGGAAGACAGATCAGTTTGGACGTGAAACAGACAAACGTATAGACGGGACCACAAAAATCAACGCCACATATAAGAAAGGGCCGTTGTGCTCTCAAACGGTCAGCTGGTAGATTGCCCATTATCTGCGTCAGCAGTTTCGGTCTGTACCTAAAGCAATGTACACAGCTCTGTACCATTTTCCTGCATGCTTCTTGGGCATTGACTAGCCAAATTTTCTGTCGAAGCAGCGCTACTAATGCTTTCGGACCAGCATGGCAGTTCTTTATGTGCAAGTACTGCAAATACCCTTTGATAAAGGTGGTATTTTTTGTTAATAGAAGAAGAAACTTGGCATCGTACTCAATCGGCGAATGAAGAAGACGACCACCCACACGAAGTAGGGTAAATGTGCAGTTACTGTCTTTGTATTCATGTAGAAACGGATTGAGTTTTTGCATGTTTGACGGAAGTGCGACTTTGCGTTTTAACTTACGAATTTCCTCTTCGAATTCGTAGCGTTGAACAATCTCTATTAGTTTTAGAAAGGCCAACCTTAATTCTTTTGCCCTGGGTACCTGTTCGAATTTTTCGGTGTTATTTTTAAGTCTTCGAATAAATCGCATGACATATGCAAAAATTCTTACTAATTTTGCATGTGACGAAACCTTGTCGATGATTTCCATCCCGATTTTTCGAGATTTCTCGACGGCTATTAAAGCACATTTCGTTTTTCGCTTTTCCAGTACCTCATCACTCAGCGGTAATTCAAAATGAGCATTGAAAGGCCAAGTAGTCTGCTCTTTCAGTAGAAACTGTGGACCCGTGAACCAAATGGAACTTTTCAGTTCGTCCACGTTGCAACCTCTAGAAACTATGTCCGCCGGATTTTGTTTGGTAGGGACATGTCTCCATGAGCAACTTTGCGTCCATTCTTGGATTTCTGCCATCCGATTTGCCACAAAGGTTGCTAGTGTTGATGGATGAATCCTTATCCTTCTTCTTCTTCTTCTTCATTTGGCGCTACAGTCCGGGGTGGACCTGGGCCTCAACCAACAAGCCTCTCCAGCTAGCACGGTCTCTGGCTAGCTGTCTCCAGTGTCGCACGCCAAGTTGTTTGAGGTCCTTCTCCACCTGGGTGCGCCACCTTAAACGCGGGCGTCCTCTGTTGCGTTGTCCCACGGGTTCGGAGTCGAAGACTCTCCGGGGCGGAGCTGAGTTGTCCATACGCTCTACATGGCCTAGCCATCTTAGGCGTTGGATCCGAAGACGCCTGACTAGACTCATGTCGCTGTACAGCCCGTACAGTTCGTGGTTGAATCTTCTCCTCCAAAAACCGTCAACGCAAACAGGACCAAAGATCGCACGCAGAGCTTTTCTCTCGAAAATACCAAGGACTTCCTCATTCGCTTTTGAGATTGTCCATGCCTCCGCGCCGTACAGCAGGACTGGGATGATCAAGGTCTTGTATAGGGTCAGCTTGGTCCTTCGAGAGATGGCTCTACTACTCAATTGCCTCTTGAGCCCATAGAAACAGCGGTTGGCAAGAGTTACTCTGCGTTTGATCTCGGTACTGATGTTGTTTGTACTGTTTACTGCGGAGCCGAGGTAGCCGAAGTCCTTGACTACCTCGAAGTTATAGCTGTCCATTGTGACGCTCTGTCCAAGACGTCGATGTTGTGTGTCCTTTCTTGATGACAGCATATACTTCGTTTTGCCCTCATTCACCGCTAGACCCATTTTAGCCGCCTCCGCCTCAATGCCAGCAAACGCTTCATTGACGGCTCGCTGTATTCTGCCAATCACGTCAATGTCATCCGCGTATGCTAGCAGTTGTACGGACTTCTGAAGATCGTGCCTCTAGAGTTGGGGTGTGAGTCTTGCATGATCTTCTCCTTCTTCAAAACTAGACATGGCGTTGTATAGGTCGTCCCTATGCACGCTGTCATATGCGGCCTTGAAATCGACAAAAAGGTGGTGGGTGTCGATCTGCATTTCTTGGGTCTTTTCCAGAATCTGTCGTAGTGTGAAATTCTGGTCGATGGTGGCCTTCCCTAGCCTGAAGCCACACTGATATGGACCTATCAGGTTATTTATAAATGACTTCAGGCGAGTACACAGAGAAGATCTAGTAAGCGATGTTCAGGAGACTTATCCCTCTAAAGTTCGCGCAGTCAAAGGGGTCTCCTTTATTGTGGATCCCGCAAACGATACTGAGATTCCACTCATCGGGCATGCTTTCCTCCGACCATATCTTACAGATGAGTTGGTGCATGCGCCCAACCAGATCATCTCCAGCTGCCTTAAAGATTTCAGCGGACAGTCCGTCCGCACCGGC
Organism: Eristalis intricaria; assembly: GCA_964034865.1. NCBI lineage: Eukaryota > Metazoa > Arthropoda > Insecta > Diptera > Syrphidae > Eristalis > Eristalis intricaria. The sequence continues at coordinate 14,953,336 of OZ035874.1, forward strand.
AGCTTTGTTAGACTTCAGTCTTGATATTGCTATCTTGACCTCGTCTAAGTCGGGGGGACGGAATTCTCGTCGATCATCGTCCATATTGAGTGGAACATTCTGCCTGACAGCGGTATTGGTGTCATCATCGCCGTTTAGCAGTCTGCAGAAGTGGTTCTTCCAAATTCTCAGTATCGACTGCGACTCTACTACTAGTTGTCCATTCTCGTCCCGGCAGGCTTCTGTCCGAACCTTATATCCACTGGATAACTGTTTCACCCTCTGGTAAGACTTTCGGACATCGTTCCTACCGTAGCACCTCTCCATCTCCTCGATCGCGCGCTTCTCGTGCTCTTTCTTCTTTCTTCTGAGAAGCCGGGTCTCATCCCTTCGTCTCTGTTCGTAGAGCTCACGAACAGCTCTCGTCGCTCGTTGCAGCGTTGCTTTGTAGGCTTCCAGCTTCGCTGCATGTGCCAGCCTATACTCGTTGTCAAACCATGGGTTTTTTCTAGGTGGTGCCGTAAAACCCAGCACATCAGTGGTAGCATCTTTGATGGCTTCTTGACAACGCCTCCAATCTTCTTCGATTGTTTGCGCAGGTGGCGACGAACTTAGAGAGAGATTCCGGGAGACTCGATCGGCAAAGATCCTAGCAGTCCGTTGCGATTGTAGCTTTCCGACATCAAACCGTGGTGTCCTTTCTCGACTCCGTTGATCTCTTGATATCCGAGTTCTTACCTTGGCTACAACAAGGAAATGGTCCGAGTCGATGTTGGCTCCTCGGAACGTTCGGACATCAAGAATGCTGGAGGAGTGTCTGACGTCGATCGCAACATGATCAATCTGGTTGACGGTTGATTGATCGGGGGACCGCCAGGTCCCTTTATGGATGTTGAGGTGTGGGAACCGCGTGCTAGCTACAGAGAGATTACGTCCCGTGACAAAGTCCACCAGCCTGAGTCCGTTATCGGATGTAGTGTCGTGCAGGCTGTGTTTCCCGATGACTTTGGCAAAGATGTCTTCCTTACCCAGCTTTGCATTGAAATCTCCTAGAACGATCTTGGTGTCGAAGCTGGGGCACTGATCGTAGGTCCTTTCTAGGAGATCATAGAAGTCATCCTTGCTGTTGTCATCTTTGTCCTCTGTCGGGGCGTGGGCGCAAATCAGGCTGATGTTCCCGAATTCAGCCTTGATGCGGATTGTTATGAGGCGTTCGCTTTTACAGACAAAGCTTAAGACTCTTTGCCTAAGTCTGCCTCGAACAACAAATCCGCATCCAAATAAGCGCCGCTCCCTGTTACAATCACCGTAGTAGATGTCGCAGTTTCTCATCCTCTTCTTGCCCGGCCCATTCCACCGCACTTCCTGGATTGCGGTGATGTCTGCTTTGTAGCAGTCCAGGGCCTCCGCGAGTTCTTCGGCTGCACGTGCTCTGTTAAGGGACCTAACATTCCACGTGCAGAACCGAAAATCGTTGTCCTTGTAACGTTTGCTGGGGTCGTCAACATTAATTCCGTCCGTATCCGAGGCAGTTGGTTGTCTCTGAACCATAATATTTTTACGTGGTGAGGGAGTTAACCCCACGCACGCACGAATCCTTATCCAATGTAGCGTAATTTCGGAATCTGTCCAAAATACACATTGTTCTACTTGGAGATTCAACATTGCTGATACTCTCATCCATAATTTGGAGAGAGAATGCTCTGCGCAAAGCTCCAATCGCGGAAGCAATTTAGTTTTCAAAGGGGCCACTTTAGACTTTGCTGTTAGCAGCGTCAACTTGATCCCTTCTTTGGCTTGACTGAGTATATATATACAGCAACCATACGCTCTCATCGAAGCAACTTCGCGTTGGAATGTGTATTCACAAACCGTGGTATATCAATGTCGCGAAGTTGAGTCAAATTCATTTTGAAGTTCTGCCAACTCGTATCAAGGCGCAGCGGAATCGACCCATCCCAGTCTAATTTGGCAATCCATAGTTCTTGCAATAAGATTTTGGCTTTTGTAACTATGGGGCAGAGTAATCCAAGACGATCAAACAACCGCGAAGAAACAGACAAAATGTTCCTTTTCGTCGCTGGTAGATGATCAACGTTGTTTTGTAGATTGAACCTGAAAACATCTTCCTTTGGTTGCCACTGTATTCCAAGCGTTTTTGTGGAATCTCGCTCATTGAAGCTGATTTCCTTTTGTGGACTATTAGCCTCGTAAAACGCTGGATGATTTGAAAACCACCACATGATTTGAAAACCACTAACTGGAACCCACCTTGTTCTAGAATATATCTAACTTTTTTTTGGGGTTTCGCCAGGGTTTCAATATCATCGGCACCAGTCAGGAGATCATCGACGTAGAAATCTCGCTGCACAACTTCAGACCCCACCGGGTGTGAGTTTTTGTATGCATCCCCCCCCCCCCCCATCTTCAAGCACCGTATTGCTAACAATGGTGCTGACGCAGTACCATATGTGACTGTGTTCAATCTAAAATGCTGTAAGGGTTGGGATGGATGCTGCCTCCACACTACGAGCTGGTAATTCGGTATAGGTAAATGGTACCTTTTCGTGCGAAAACAGAGCAACGTCGAAAACAGCTCCTCTTGAATGGTTAACCCAACCATCAATATGTCATTCAATGATTTCTGAGTCGAAGTACGACTCGATGCATCGGACACTACTTGCAACTTTGTGCTTGTGCTCTGCGGTCTTAGCACACATTGATGCGGAATGAAGTAGTGTGGACTTGTAGGTATTTCGTTTTTCGTCGGTGACATATGTCCCAAACTTAAATATTCATTCAAAAACTCTAAGTACATTTCTCGGAGTTCGGTATCTTTGCATAATCTTCTATCTAGTGAGAGCTATCGTCGTTTCGCAGTCTCGAACGACGCTCCGAGTGAGGTAGGAGTTACCTTAAATGGTAGTTTTACCTCAAATCTACCTTCCGGTAAAAGTTTTGTGTTGTCAACAATGTGCTTTTCACACATTTGTTGCTCTGGAGTGAAACTTTTGTTTGAGTCTCCAGGAATTTCTTCTAATGACCAAAATTTCTGGACGATTTTGTCAAGAGAGGTGGCCTCCTCGGTTTGGCATACCATACTACACAATTTCGTGTTTGTATTTCGACAATTTGAATATTTTCCGGATACTATCCAACCCAGAAGCTTTTTTTGAATGGTTTGGTATTCCGGGCCTTTTTTGATTTGGCCAAAGGATAGAAGTTCGAAGAACGTTTCTGTGCCTAACAACAAATCTACTTTTTGTGGTTTCTGGAACCAAGGATCTGCCAACTCTATATTCCGTGGGATATCCCAACTTGCGGAAAAGATATCCGGAAATAGATGACATGACCCAGTAGTCTGACGAGAACGAATGCTCGTTCCAAGCAAATTCAACGAATTGTCTTCTTTGCGAAGGTTCAGCCTCTGGACTAGCTCTTCAGTTATGAAGTTTACTTGTGAGCCAGAATCAAGCAAAGCTCGCAATAGCAAAAAGTCGCCATTTTTGCATTTGATTTTGACCACGGCTGTTGCCAGAATGACATGGTCAGTTGACGCAGAGGCTTGCATTGCTTGCGAGGTCAAAGGTTGTGAACTATTAAACGATGTCACATATTGATGTAACAATGAATGATGCGAACGATTGCATACACTACACCGGCTGAGTTTGCACTTTGATACAGTGTGTCCTTTCCGAAGGCAATTAATGCAAATCGGAACACTTTTTGAAAATTCGAATCTTTGCAATACCGGGAGTACGGTAAACGACTGCCACGCGGTTATGAAATGATCGTCTGATTTGCAAAAGACGCATTTTAACTTATTTGGTTGTTGTTGCTTTTGTTGTTGGGGATTCTGTTGTGAATTAACGCACGATAACGATGACCGTTGCTTCTTTGTCGAGCAAGATCTCTTTTCTGATTTGACTGCTTGTCACAAGGCTTTACACGTGACGTGGAGGACACTTCAGCAGCAATGTGCTGGTAGCTTTTATTGAGCGCTGTCTCACAATCACTCCATAAGGGAAGAGTGCTGTAATCTAGTTGCTCTTCCCACTTCGACCTCGTTGTTGCGTCAGCTTTTGACATCACCAAATGAATGATTATTGCGTTCGTGTTGTTCTTTTCGTCACCTAATGACAAAAGAGAGTCATATATCGCAGAAACGGTATCGATCATGCTGCGTAATGCAGGTGCCGATGGTTTTGTGATCTCAGGAAGATCAAAAAGTGTAGAAATAATGTCAAGAAATATTAGACAATTATTATCATACACTCTCTTCAAACTAGCCAACGCTTTTGGATAGTTCTGTTCAGTAATTTGAAAGCCTTTACTGTACCTAAGGCTTCACCGGAAAGACACGATATCAGATGATTGAATTTTTCAATATCTGGAAAATTTGGATCATTGTCCACTAAACTTTCAAATAAACTGATAAAATTTTTATATTCAGCATATTTCCCGCTGAATTTGGGAAGAGAAATTTTCGGAAGTCGAGTGTTTAGGCCCAGCAAAGGAATATTCAGCAATGCTAGATTTTCGCCTCTTATTTAACGTACTCATTATAAGCAACTTTGTACATTGCACACATGTTTTCTAATTCCCCGCGGAACGTGTCTGTGCAATCAGCTAGTTCTATGTCGGATTGACATGTCAAAGCTTGATCGATGTACGAATTCAACAAATCCAATCGACATTCAAGTTCAATTGGATTTTGCGAAATTATCTTTTTCCCTAATGCCGTTTAACCCGATAAATATTTGCTACAATAATCGACCTCTGATGCTTTAATTGCTCAAGAGAGTACTTTTTGTTCGGAGATGCTTATCTCTTCGGTGCCATTTTATTTACGCGAGAAATTTTTTCAGTTAAATCACTTCGTATTTTGTGTGGAATTAGTTTATCCACTGGCTATTCACTAGTTTTCAATTAAAAGTGCCGTAAAAGCAAATGATCTCTTTACTATTATTGCACGAAATAGACACGCATTCACTGTACGTAATTTGAACCAATTAATGAAAAATTAATTTTAAATAAATATTATATTATTATTATTATTAATGAAAAATTCATGTGCTTTAGCCGAAAATACGACGCAATAACTTTGTGTAATAATTTAACTCTACTCTCACAATATTTTTTTTTTTTAACTGCCGCACTTAATTATTGATTCCTCTGGATGCATTTTCCATCACTAAAATTGAAAATTATTGTGATCACTGTATTCACTCTACCAATGTACACTGAACTGTGACTTGGTTTACTAAAATGCAAATGTAAACAAACCGAATGTAGACAATGAACTGTCAAATCGGTTTGTGAATTCAAAAAGTGTGCGAGTGATTCAATTAAATTCCGATAATTAGTATCGAATTAAAGTGATCGAACAATAAAATTATTTGCGAAGTGCTGGGAAACGAATACCCTTGTGTCAATACGCAATAGAGGACAATGGCGGACCAGCGGAGGAGAGGATCGCGATGGCACGGACGAACAACGTAGCACTAAATTTTCTTAACCCGATTGTTTAAACGCGAGTGTTAAGTTTAAGTAATTACTTAACTCTGAATTTGTTAACTTATTAGTTTTAAGCGACAAATTGATTCTTTTAGTGAAATCGCGCACTTGTCTTTTATTTTTCACTTGAACTTTGTTCTGTTCGTGTATGTGAATGTGTGTGTGTGTAGCTTGTCCCATTGTTCTAGGTCATAGATCTGTATATAACATATATATATAAAGAACATGCAAATTTACAAGACTTGAAAGTGGCAATCGGAGCACAAGACAATTGCTCTACACTTTCAATTTTTGTTGAATACCTGTGGCGAAGAAACTTCCCTTTTGCAATCTTCGCAGTTGTAGTTTGTATGAACCATTGGATGAATTGATTTTTGTTTGATTGCACGGCGCGAATTTGGATTGTAAATGTACAAATGTTACAAATTGCACGTCGCGTTTTTTGAATTTTTACAAAGTCGCGTTTACTTACGTCTAATTTTTAAATTATCGGGAGCGAAAAAAAGGGAATCAAATAAAACGCGTGCGTTCGATGTGGTTGCGATTACTAGAATGACCTTTATTCTACGTTTTTTCTGTTTTTAAATTTAACTTCGTTTTATTTAAATTAAATATGGCTGGTAAGGTGCGAAATTCAAATTGTATACCATTTAATATATTTTTCTTCTCTTATATTCTCAATCATTTTCATTTTTTAAATTTAGCTTTTATATTTTAACTGTGTTGTTGTTCTACTAAACATTCGGTATGATTTTCTTTTCATCAGCCCATTGCTTCAGACCTCGAATGACCATCTTTTCAAAAACCTTGCTTATGCAGGGAAGAAGACTGATCGACCGAAGATTTGTCGGAATATCTATGTCCCGTTTAGGGATCTTTTGAACAACAGCTCTTTTCCAGTGCGTGAGGTAATGTACATTACTCAGCGCATTGTTGAACGCATTGTAAATTTGGACCGCTTCGGGGGAAAAATGGCGAAGTGCAATGTTGCCCCAGTTCAGACTTTTAGCCAAGCTATAGTTAATGCGAAATAATTGTTGGATGTTCTTGATCTCCGACTTCAATGCACTGACTTCCGCGTTATGCTGATCTGTAAACCGCCTACGCAAGAGTTTGAGTCTTGATAGCAGCCTACTCTTGTGAACGTGAAGTGCATCGATGGTAGCATTTCGATATACAGCTGTTATCGATTTATACTACCTTCAGAATGGTTTTGCCAATCGTACGTTTAATTACGTAGTCCCTTTGTATGAGGTACCTGTCAACCTCTTCGTTCGTCCGGTTTCTGTTTGTCGGCAGTTTGGACATACTCCTCCAGTCCTTCCACCTCGTTCGGGAGCTGAATAGCTGCGAAGAGCAGTGGTCACTCTCGTACTTAACAGCAGTTAGACAGTTCCGTGTGCGTTTTTCCACGTTCAGTATAGTCAGTCGTTTGTTTATCAGCATCAGATCCAGATAGGACCTGCTTCTAGGATAGGATAGCATTTCTGTTGCAAGCTGATCCAGCTTGAACTCAACATTGCCCCACTCTATATGCCTCGAGTTAAGGTCCCCGGCTACGATATAGAGAGTTCCGAGCTCAGTCGAAGGCTAGTCAGAACCTCTGAAATGAAATACTGATTGATGCGTACCTTGTCAGACGCATAGATAGCGATCACATACAGCCGCTAAGCTTAGCTAAGATGATGGTAAGTTTCGCAAACCATAAACACATCAGGATTATTGGTCTGCAACAAATTGCCAAAATTTAATTAACGTTCAATGCGGATCAGTAAATTCACATTTTTGATTTCTTAGACCTTAGGACATCCCCAATAGTTTACAGGGTGCCCGCTGGTTTTGCAGAGCACGCACGTCAGCTTGCTCCTATCATAAACTTTATCCGTCCCTAAAGGACATTACTTTCGATTGTGCGTGTTGTAGTTCTCCGTGGCATGCCCAAACCTCTGACAACGGGCACACTGGAGTGTGTTCTTTATCTTTTTTACTGTATCCCATTTATTACAGACAGAGTCCCTTATTTGGTAATTTCCTTTAGGCTCTCCAACTTGCTGTCTGGGTTGACCTGAACTAAGAAAAACGGAAGTTTCCTATTCTTCCTTCTCGGTGCCGCAGTGATGAAGAGCTTAACCCCTACGACCTGGACATCGTCGCTCTGCGCTTGCGCAATATAGTATAGCGAGCATCTCAACGAGATCAAGTTCAGGATCCACGTCCTTAAGCAGCATGGTCTGCACCTTTTCCCCTTATGGGGTGTAAGAGAAAAACTCGGCCTCCGTCACAGCTAGCCTTTATTTGACTACGTGATAGTCTGCCATAAGCAATGGACAGAGACACGTAGTGGACCCTTATACTTAATATAATTTGACTATTTTGTGGCTAACTTACATAGTATATCCACGTCCTTCGTCTCCAGTCCGAAGACGTTGATTGGAGGGCATCTCTCCTTGTTGGCTGGTTCCTGCTTCGGCTGCGTTTGGACAGCTGTCGGACGCTGTCCCTTTGGGAGCGGTTGGGACGTTCCTGGTTGTTGCTGCTTCGGCTGCTGCTGCGGTTGCTTCCCCTTGGTATGCATCTACTGTTGTTGTTTCTGCTGCTGGTTTGGCTGCTGCTGTTGTTGGGCAGCCTTTTTGGCTACTCTCCTGGCCCTTAATTTGATTTGAAGGGCCTAGATGTGGGAATTCAGCTCCTTCCTCTCTCTGGCTTTTCGCCAGATGCCTCCGGTCCTCCTCACCTTCGTCCACCGATTCAGAGGACGTTAGAGTATGGGAGGTGCTCTCTCTCCGGCTGTAGGAGAATCTCCCCCTCCCCTTCTGTCGACTCGTACTCAACGTAGTCGACCATTCTGGATGCCGCTTTTTTTTTGTCGCTACAGTTGTTGTTGCTACTGCTGCTGTTGTGATTGCGGCTTTTGCCACAATTTTCGCCTGATCCAATGCTGGAAAGGTGTTTAACAAGGTTCGGCTGTGGCTTCAGCTTCTTCCTCCTTTTCTTCCTTCCCTCTTCATTTGTTGACTCGTGGTCTGATGTCCCAGCCACCGGTACAACATCACCCGATTTTCAGAGTTGGGGTCGCTCAGCTGGATTCATTTCACTTTTTCACACTTGAGTGTCTTTATTTCTTTTAATTATAAAAAACCACCACGAAGTCACCAGTGAACACTCTACCGCGAAGCTATCGGGTCTTGCAATTTTTTGCTTCACTTTACACACTTGATATTATCTATGTTCGCACTAAGTCGAAACACGTCTGCACTTGGTGGAGGTCTGTAAACGACTGGAGCACTGACTCTACGTACTCGATCACTGCTTATTTTTACCAAACGGCGCACTTGCCTGTCTTTCGCACTTCAATGCCTTTTCACTAATTCCTTTATTTATTCGAAGTCGATACTCTCGCGACCTATCACCGCACTGCTCAAAGGTCTGTGAACGACTGACCTCACTTTACCTAAACACCTCTTCGAATTTCTAAACCAGCATACCGCCCAGATCTTATTGGGAGTCTGAACAGACACTGGAAGGTCCACTGCGAATCTTCACAGATGCATCGAATATGGATGCAGGAGTGGGTGCTGGTGTCTATTCCAAGGATCTAAATTTCCAGCAATCCAGATCGACTACCTAATCACTGTAGCGTCTTTCAGGCTGAAACTATAGTGATTAATGAATCCCTGTCCTGGCTTAAAAACAATTTAATATCGCGCACAGATATCGTCATCTGTTCCGATAGCCAGGCAGCGATCAAATGATGAATTGAATCACTTTAAATTCAAAGACTTCCCTTAATTGCCGCCTATCTCTTAATGAGATGGCCAAGTATTTTAACACCCAACTTATGTGAGAGCCGGGACACTGTGACATTCCAGAGAATTGCGAAGCGCACGAACTCGCTAGGAAGGGCACAAACTCTGTGCCTGTGGAGACCCACCCACCATGCCTATTGCTACTATAAAACATGAATCCTAGAGATATTCGCAAAACTGCATTTGTCACACCAAACGGTTTATTTGAAATTTCCACCCCGATGCCGTCTTAAGAATGCTCCAGCGACATTCCAAAGGCTAATGAACGAAATACTAAGTGATTGCATCAACAAAATCTGTCTTATATACCTGGACAACATATTGATATTTTCCACGAGCCTACAAGAACATATAATAGCAATCAAAACAATTCTGGACGTTTTGTCAATCAATCATAAAATTCAATTTGATAAGTGTTCATTTTTAGCGAAAGACATGGAATTCTAAAGACATATTCTAACTAAAAATTGCATGAAACCAAATCAGAACAAAACTAAATACATAGTTAATAACAAAATACCAACTGCAGAGAAACGACTAAAAGGTTTTCTTGAAACTATAGGGTCTTACAGAAAATTCGTGAAAGACTACTCGAAAATAGCACACCCCAGATCAAGTACCTGTAAAAGAACAATAAAATCAATGTTGACGATCCAGAATATATCCAGGCGTTTGAGACACTCAAATTAAAAATCGTCAATCACTCAATACTCAAATACCCGAGATTTGACAAACAATTTACAATGTTCACTGATGCATGGTTACAATTGGTTAAAATAGTAACCAATCCATCAACCAATAAAATACTTAAGTAAAAAGTATAATGGAAAAGAATTTTCCCAAAGAAATCAAAGATGGCTCTTGAAACTATCTGAGTTCAACCATTGAGTATATAAATGGGAAAGAGAACAAAATCGCAGATTTCTTAAGCAGAATAGAAGAAGTAAAAAAAAAGGTAAAGTAGGAATCTACACAAATCTTAATGACCATGAATATAGCAAAATAGAAAGGGTATAGACATCTCTATTCCGACAAAATCGACAAGTAACATTCCATAAATGCACCCTCAAAACTAAAGATATAAGGAATGAAGAAGAAGTTAACACAGAAATATTAGCACACCATACCAAGGAAAGCAGTCATTCGGGCATTATAGAAACAAACAATACGTTAAGAACTAAATTTTACTATCTAAAACTTATAAAACATATTCATAGGATTATTTGCAATTGTCAAACAAACGACATCATACACATGGACATATTTCACTACAGTATTTACTTGACATTCATTGACAAATTGACTAAGGAAGGATTTGTATACAGATTAATAAGCAAAAATCAAGTTCACAAGATAGAAAGTCTATATATAAATATATATAGAATAATAATAGCTATAAAAATACCCATCAATTATATCAATGTACAATGTAATAAAATAATCCATATTCCTAATAAAATGAATTTTGAAATAGTAACTGATAACGGCACATATATTGAATTTAATAATATGCAATGTGAATACAATGATAGAGGAAGGGATTGCTTAAAGGAAAATAATTGTCAGTTTATAATAACTACCCAACTCATAATAGAAGATATAAACGATAATACATACGTTATTATAAATGCAAGCCATGTAAAAATAGAAAACAATTTCGATGACAGAAATTCAAATTGTTCATTAAAAAATGGAAACCAGATAATAAATGCGAAACCCATAGAATTTATTCATAAGTTTCATTATGAATCAGAAAAGAATATTTCATTAAGCAAGACCCTAAGAGTTAATAGTTTTACTCTGGAAAACATACAAAATATAAATTCAATCACAATTAAATTGAAAAATTAACGATCAAGCAAATCGTCAGAAATACAACCGATGCATTTTTGCTGACCTATATTGATCAGTCAGCAGTAATGACTGAATTTAGCTCACTTGATCGTTCATCACACCGACGATGAATGATTGTTTTGATGTTCGGTGTCAGTTCGTGTTGCACCGTCATTCAAAAAATAATAAAGTGTTCTTCTTGTGTTTTGCTTCTTACTCGTTTTGGGTGTTTTATGCAATTGATAATAAAATACATTTCTCGCATGAAATCAGAATACAACTTTTGAGAAAACCGACGTTCCATAGCGTATAATCGCGACACAGAATGAGAAAGCATATTTTCAAAAGGACGGTTAAGAGTTCTAAATGGAAGAACAACATACTTTCTCTCAGGGGCTCTCGAAAATATACGACGAAAGTGATTCCCGGAGAGATTTCCTCAAGTTCCCAGAACCATTTCAAGAGTACATCTGTATTGACAATTGAGTAGAATTATATAAAGTGATATGATTCATGATTCGGTTATGATTCATCCGAAATAGTATTTTCTGCAATTAGGCATCCATTTACACCTCGAATTTGTCCTTCCTTTGTGATATTCCAGAGCTTGTCACCTCTAAGAAAACATCGATTGGAGCCGCGACTTTGGATCCGCTTTCGAGATTTCGAATACGAGACCATCCAGAAACCTCAATCGTCGGTAAATTCGACTTATTTGTCGGTAAATTCGACTTTAGCTTCTTAAGTACGAAGGCATTGACGACCATATTGAATGAGTTTTATCATAAATACAAACTAAACGAAATTTATGTATAACCGATTTGAGTAGAAGATAATCCTACAATTTGGATTTTTGAATGCTTTCGAGGACACCCGAGCCTTTGAGCGAAAGATTCAACGATAAAAAGCACTCGACAGTCTATAATCTGACCTTGAATATCTTGAATTTTAGCTAGGAGAGTTGGTAAAAGAGTCTTCTTACGAAAGTTAAAATCAAGCGAGTGGTTATTGACAAGCGAAACGGTGGAAGTCGATTGTGCGAGATTTGTTGGTAGAGGTGAAGATTGATTCGAGTTTGCGATGCAGCTTCAAATTTATTGTTGATATCATTAGAATGCACAAGCAAGTGATGACGTGATTTGCACACTCGACAGCGAAAAGTAGAGTGACATTTTTGTGATGAATGTTCCGGTCGAAAGCAATTGAAGCAAACATTTGTACATTGATATAAGATATGAGTTTGTTGACACATTGGGCAATTTGATGTCGAAGCTGAATTTGAAGACCCAGCTAAATGGGCTCAAATGTTATTTGATGGCTTTGTACGCGAGGTAACCGAACTATTATTCAGAGATTAGCAAGTTTCGAGAGCATCGCACCGCTCTTCTAAAATTCTAAGAATTCGTCGATAGTACAGTCTTCCCGCGCGCCGATATGCTTAGCCCATGATTGCTTTGGGTCTGGATCAAGTTTACTTAACAATATATAAATCAGCCAAGGATCACGAACCGATTTTCCTAAAGCAGTCAACGCTTGGACCTTTGAGTTACCGACAGTGGGAAGCGACAAAATAACATCGATTAACGATTGAACTATTAACTGGGAACGATCGTACCGTTTTTCTAAACGGTCCCACGCTTGCTCATAGTTCACTTCATTAACGGTTAAATGCTTTAGAAGGTTAACAGCTTCGCCGCTCAAATAAGATTTCAAATAATGAAACTTATGGGTTGAACTAAGATTCGCCGATGGTAAGATTCGAAAGGATGTCCAATCCTTATAACTTCCAACAACTGTTGGCACAACGATTGTAGGGAGCTTAGAAGTATTTTCCATATTAAACGACGATAGGTTAAGTTTTTCAAGAAGGCCTGATTGCTGATTAGCTCACCGGTCTATAGCTGAATTATCCGATGATGGTGGAGTCTTGGACCTTAATTTTATACAACGAATGGCTTTAGCAAGCTTAGCATTTGTCGTAAAATATTTTATTTCGTATTCCGAAAACTCTCGTTCGAGTTCAGTCACTTCACCTTCATCTACAACTGCAAGAATCTGGTTAAGAAGAAACGAGAATTAGCACCACGCGGTTTCAAGATTTTTTAACCGAATTGCCAGAATTTTGACCGATGTAGAGCTCTTTAAGCAATCAATTGAGAACAGATTTCTGATTTCACAAGCAATCTAATAAGCACTAGTTAAAGACTGTTAAACCGTTAACAATGGTTCATAAACCGTAATGACCTGACATGGGTTTATTCAAATCGATTTGCCGGATGAATTTCTTCAAATATACATATGTGAATATGCAGACTTCGATAATAAATATATAATTAATTGACAATTTTCTATACTTGACTTGCACTTGACAATTTTCTATAGTTTTTCAAAAAAAGTCCGTCTCGAAGGACCAAAAATGTATGTGTAGGAAAAAAACACACGTGGGAAGGATATACCCTACCCTTCCCTAAGCTAATCGAGGGTTCCACAAATCCAACCCTGGGTGAGGTAAGCGGATAGCGTCAACTCCTGCTTGACTGATTTCTGAGAGGTGCTGAGTCCGCTGGGTTCTGTTTCCTGCCGCCTTTAGTGACCTACTGACGGGTGGGACAGCTCTCCCCTGTGCAGAATTGCTTCGGCAACAGGAGAAGGGGGTCTCATCAGTGCTTCGTCGCTTTCAACTCTCTGTGGATCGGTCATTGGGGGGATAGCTACTGGTCCTTACTCTCAGCCCATTCTTTCAGAAAGGTCAATGCGCTCTCAAGCTTTCTTTTGTCACATTCCTTGGCCAGATTTTCCCTGAATTCTTCTCACCGTCTGCTTGCAGTTGTGACCCCTTCTGCGTATGGAGGCAGCAGAGCTCCTTGAAGTTTTGGTTCTATTGTTATTAATTTTGAAGGACGCACTACACTTTTAGGTGTTTTCAAATTTGATAATTATACATAATCAGTTCTCTGCCATCCTCCGACACGTGCGCTTGTCTCTATCCATGCATTACGGAAGCCATTCAAATAATAAGCCCGCTGTTCTTCCACCAGCCACCCACAAGATTCGCGAGTGCCCGGAAAGAAAAAAATAATAAAAAAAAGTATTGAACAAGTGCTAGTGGGAAGTGTTTCGGTGTCGAGTACGTCCGATCCGCTCCCTCTTGCCACATTCCTTCACAAGCCACTTCTGCGCATTCTCGATCACAACTCCTGTTTTACTTCACCGGGTATGTGGAGTCACTGACTGTAGTATTCCTCTCGCTGCAGCTTCACTACTCGCAGTCTGAGTTGGTTTTTTTATATCTCCGTTTTGTCTTTTATGGGAAGTTGTAGGGTTGATGTTGGGAGAGAGCAATGCATGGGCTTAGAGCTTATTTCTTCGCGGTGAATGTCCACCTATTCCGCTTCAAACCAGATGTCTTGGCGCTAAGTGAAACACAGGTAGGGAAAAATACCGAATTATCGCATTTGAACCCTGCTGAGGAAAACCGGAATAAGTTTAAAGGGGCCAGAAATGACTGCAATGCAATTATCAGTGTCCCGAGGGTAGAAAAAACGTTTGGTCATTTGTAAAAAAAAAAAAAAACAAATTCCGCCTCTTCAATTCCCACGCTCATTTACATTGGCATCCCAGCAGTCAGCTCTTTAGACAAAGGTGCAGATTACATTGCGGCGCATTTTGCAGCCTGCTCAACTCTGCCGGATTCCAATATGTCTCCACCTGTACTAAAGAACGTTGATTTCGCCATGGGACAAATCCACTTCCGCACTCGTTCAGTTGTAAGAGTACTTAAAGATCTCGACGTGCACGAGTCCGCTGGCCCAGATTATATTTTTCTTATACTTCTAAAGAGGCGTTCTTTTGCGTTGGCGAAACCACTGCGATATAATTTTTATCTATCCCACACTTTAGGTCTCTTTCCGAGCAGGAAAACAGCATTTGTCCGGCCCATCCCTAAAAAGGGAATCTTCGTCAGCCACCTCGTACCGACCCATAACACTTACGTCCCTTCCCTTCTTTCTAAGGTCCTAAAAAGGCTGATAAATCCTCAGCTTATGAAATATCTTGAATCACGGAAGCTTCTTACTGACCGGCAATATAGTTTCAGCAGCGACAGGTCCACTGATAGCTTATCTTACCGAAAAGTGGAACCAATCTTTGCCGAATGCAAGCGAAAGCAAGATCGTTCTGTTTGGTATTTCTAAATCATTTGACAGTGTTTGGCATCAAGCTCTCTTGTGGAAAATGCGTGCACATGGTATCTATGAATCCCTTCTTTTATGGATTAGAAATTACTTTCGAACCGTTCAATTCAAGTTGTTTGGACGGGATTCGTTCCAAGACTCCAATACAGAATTGGAACGGCAGCGTATGTAATTAACTGGGGAAAAACAAAAGAGTGCAATTCAATGCTTCAACAGATCAATGCTGTCTGCTGTCACTCATGCGAACCCTTGATAATCAACCATTATCAATGAATGGCGCTTGTGTCGCTGAAACCGGAGATCTTTCAATCCTTTGTGTGTGTATCAACGTAACACTTAGTTTGAACGATAACATATTTGAGGTAGCCCAAACTGCTGCGAAATGATAAGTTTTCCCTAATCGATGCAAGAAATATATCATCCACTCTCATGTGGTTTTTAAGTTATAGGACGTATATCTAAGTCCAAATGTTTTGTCGCAAGGACAATTAGCAAAAAACAAGAATCACGATAGATTTGGTTGCCGGAGACTGTTATACCAGACCCTTGATCCAAGTGTTAAGTGGAACTGGGAAGTGAAACCCTCGCGAACGCGCAAAGCCAGAAGAAAATCAAACTACAATTATTTAACTTGCTTCGGTCAAATTCAAATTTATTTCTGATGTGTTTTGTTGTATTTTTATATTGGGAATGAATGTATCATCAGGGTCATGCCCACAAGAAATCTCTCGTCCGTTTTTTTTTTTCTTTTTGGTAGTCCAGCTACAGAACCTTGAAACCTCTGATTTAATTCACCACCCTGTGCCTCCCGCACCACGAATTCAGTGCATGTATGCACACCCAGAACATCGCATCATGGGCGGAGCCAACGCCTGGACATGAAGCATGAAAACAATTAGTGCATGCATGCACACTATGACTTCAATGTATGTGTGCACATCGCAAAATCGTCGCATAGGAGGCGCCAACGTGTGGTCGTTGACCCATTGTCTAGTTCAAGACTAGCAGATCGTTTTTTTCTTCTGATCTCTCAATTTGGTTGTCGACAGCTGACTGGATTCCGTTGCCGTCGGTGTTTCACCTTTGATTTGCCGTCGGTGTTTTAAAATGCTAAATTTTTACTGCATGTTGCGTGCAACACCAAAGCTTGATAACATATCTGGTCTGGTGCCCCCAAAAACACCCTGCATCTACTAGATAGAATACAAGAGCCAGCGATAAAACTTATAGGAAAAATTATATCGCAGAGTCATTAGTTTCACTCGAACACTGTCGCACCGTCACTTCATTCTCCGTATTTTACCGATATTTTCACAAACGATATAGAATAAATGCATCCCTTCTCTCCATGAATTCATCCTAAATACCCGATTCGCAAATAATGGCCATCAGTACTTTCGGGCGCACAGTTGAGTTCAGAGACTCGTTCTTCAGCCGTACTACGCAAATATTGAATGCTCTTCCCCGCCTAATATTTCCCACAGACTACATTTCGCAGATATTTAAGACCAATGTGCACAGATATTGTGCGCTTCCTCTACACCTTCGGCCAATGATGTGTCTTGACCCCGGATACATAGAGGTGTTAGCAATCCCTTGATCGCGCACAAATTAAAAAAATAAAATAAATAAATAATACAAAAATAGTATTGACAAGAAATAATAATGTACTTGTTGCTGCAAAGCAAGAACCGAGAGTACTAGCACACATAGCAAAAAATAACAAATAATTATAAATATATAGCACACGTAGCAAATATTAATATATGTGTGCTATATAAAATATGTGTGCTATAATAAAATTAATATTATAGCACACATAGCAAAAAATAACAAATAATTATTAAGTTATTGGCTTGGAAAACAGTTTATAAGCAAAATAATAAAAAAAATACCAGAGTTGGCTAATTTTGTACGGGTTATTGGCATAGCATTTGGTTCTTTCCATTAGTTCTAAGGCGTTGATAAAATTGTTTACCTGTCAAACAACTGATGCTCCAATTGCTGTCTGGGGGCCTTCTATGGGTGCTCGACGGCCTCAGTTCGGGCGCGAGAGAGAGACAGCTCAGATATCAATAGAAAACTCCCTACCATCGAAGGGCAAGCTATCGTCTAAAGTCAGAAGTCAGCCAACGCAACACCATCGGACATTGTTGGTTCGACGATATGGTTCGAGTGCATCGTCCACCAACTTTAGGTGAGGCTTCTACAGTTGCTGATAAGTCAAATCACCCCTTTATTCTCAACGAAAATTCTGGATACCGTTTGTTCGTAGATAGCGGAGCTTCTATGTCAACATTATCCGTCAAAAATATAGCAAAGTTATAACCAGAGCTACCATGCTACCAGCTATCAGCAAATAAGCACTTTCGGTACGACAACGTCTGCCTTGGATTTTGCTATGGGACGCACTTTCCGTTGGACCTTCACCCGCACTGCAATTCCGTAGTCAATATTGGAGCAGACTTTTCATGTTTCTCGTTTATGGCTGCCGACTCGTCGATCAAGGTATCAAATTCAGCACACCGCATCGTCTCACGTTGCCTGATGAGGTCTCGCTAAATGCCCTTAATCACTACGACGTTTACTCAAACATGCTCCAGCGTTACATAAGCATAATTCATTCGCTCAACGCACCTCGAACACCACAGCATTCAGTGTGTCATCACCTGGCAACATACGGTCCCCCGATTCACTGCCGTGCAAGGCTATTCTACCGATATACTTAAAGATGGCTAAAGCCGAGTTACAATGTATGGTGAGCGAAGGCAACAACACAAGGAGAACACCTGAAGCACCTTGAAGAATTCAAGACGAAAACAATATCACTTTGAACAGGGGAAAACGCTCTGCAAAATTCTTCAGGGAAAACTGTGAATTCGGTAAAAAAACAACCATATTTCTGTGATATCAAGTGGATTCTGAGGGTATTCGGCCCTCAGGAAAAGTTGAAATGGGTAACTCAAGAACTACATGACTACACTACAGCTTATAGATTGCAACACGTCCATATTGACATCGTCGGCCCATCGCCAACCTGGATTCAGCTATCTGCTCACATGTATCGACCGAGCAACGTGCTGACTGGCGATGCATTCCTCCTCAACCGGGTGGCAAAATTTGGTTGTGCACAGTGTTTGACAACAGACCAAGGCTGCCTGTTTGAATCTGCCATGTTTCGTAGATTTTCCCAAATTCTAGGCTGCGAAGGCTTTCAAAACCACAGCTTACAATCCTCAGGCCAACGGGGTGGTAGAACTTTGGCAACGCGCATTAAAAACACCACTCACACCTCACAAATCGCTCAATGGTTAATGTGTTCGACACAACACCTGCACAGTTGATGCTCGGGGTCGAACTATGTCTGGTAGCAAATTTCTTCGAAAGATCCAGCGCTTAAGGTAAACGAGTGAGCTTCATACAGGATTTGAGGGAGACTCTTCAACGACTCGAACCAACGTACTCCAGCCACAATTCGAAGCTTATTTTCATACCAAAGGAACTGCGACCTTCATCGCAAGTTTACGTCGGCAACGATCATGTTCAGCGCCCCTTACAGCCTTGAACGACAGCCTAATGCTTTCAAAGTCTAACTTCCAAACAAGCAAGTTTTCATTTCTGTGCAGCAACTTAAACCCTTCGGATAAGGGTTAGAATATATCCGACGTAAGGTATGTATGTCGTAAAAGGCGACTAAAAGTCATAGTTTGTTAACACAAACAGTAAAACAAACGGTAGTAGTACCCCAGGAGGAATGCCAGTTTGAGACGCTCTCCGAATTCTGGGGAGATGCAGTTATTGCGTTTGATTGACCCTTTTGGAAAAAGTTCAAGGGTAAAAGGTTGTGATCACAACCATCACGATTTTCTAAAGAAACCATGTGAGTGTTAGCGCCAGTTAAAACCACTGCATCCAAAATGCAGGTAAAGAAATCTCCAACGAGACCGCATTCGCCACTTCAAGACGAACACGCATTAGCGGGACTCAAACTTCTCTCTCTTCGGACTAACGTTAGAGCTTGGTCAACTAAGAACGAAAAATACGGAAAGGCAAGCAGCTAAGTCCAAAACGAAACAAAATGCGAACATTGAATACCTCACAGATGAAGAACAATTCGATCGTGAAACTGGCTGGTTAGCAAAAAGGCGACCAGGCAAAAAACAAAAGTCGGCTCTTCGCCAGAGCTTGTCGATAAAGAAATTAAGCTAAGAAAGAATAATAGTGGTAACAATGGAACTAAGCAACTGAAGGCACGACCACCTCCTGCACTTAATGTACTCGCATTTAAAGAATACAATGAACTGAACACAACGTTAAAAAAAGATGCACGTTGTATTTTGTACGCTGGAGATCACCCATGCGAAGTATTCAACACAAAGGGAAGCACCCAGCTAATTACCGAGCCTATGAAGTAGCTAAAGAGCGGTACAGAAAAACGTGACAAAATCAAAGCAAAGCTGTTCCAACCACCCAAACCAGTAAAAAAACATTACTGCAACCGCTGAAAACAAAACAACGGAAGAGTATAAATGCAAAACCGAATACTCAACAAGCACTGTCGCAAACGTAAAATCAGCTAAGTCGTCACACATTGGAGTGAAAACATTTGATCAAACAGTAACAGCTCCGAGTGAGAGTAACAGTAAGCCACTAGATCCCATTTCTCGTACACTCTCCATTATACTGCAAACATTTGAGGAACAGAGTCAGACGAACAAACTTATTTTTGAAAGACTTTTAACTGTCGAAACTAACATTAATAACATAAATAACCGAATATGAATAAGACAGTAAGAATATTGAATTGGAATGCGAACGGACTGCCGCAAAAGCTTGACGAACTAGAGCTTTATATATCGACATATGTTTAATTTCCGAGACACATTTAACGAAGGAGTCTCGTTTGAGTTTAAAAGGTTACTGTAAAAGGCGGATCAGCATTGTTTAAACGAGATAACATCGAACACTTAGGATTAAAGATAGAATCCCATACAATGCAATACTTGGTTTGAAACTTGGTTGCTTTTACTCGACAGGGAAATTTGCCTACTGGCATACGGATTTCACGAAAATACCAGACGTTGTAGATTTCTTCGTTATGAAGGGTATTCGCGAAATTATCTAAAACTGGAAGAAAGCTTTGATCTCAACTCAGATCATTCCCCAAGTATATTGAATAATAGCGACACGCTCTTGAAAAGGGAAGCGCCGCCTACATGATCTAATCATCGTACAAGTTGGCAAGCATTTAGGAACTACTTGTAAAATAATGTTGAACTTATGATACCGCTGCGACTTAGAAATTGAACTTGACAAAATTATTGAATGTATACAATCTGCCGCATTGGGCAGTACACCATGCACAAGAAAAGGGACAGTTAAACACGTCTTACGATACCCACCAGACGTAAAATAAATGCTGAAGGAGAAAACGGAAACGACGCAAGAAATGGCAACAAATTCACTCGCCGAAGCATAAAACTCGTCTTAACCCATTGTGTAATCTGTTGAAGGCGAAAATCAAAGCATTCAGAAACAATAACTTTAATATTTATCTGCAAAAAAAGGAACCAACTACTCACTCTGAAAGGCGGTGAATTGATTAAAAAAACCTGAATCACATAAGGCGCCAATCCGAAAGAATGGAGACGAGTGGGCAAGAGAAGATAAAGATAAAGCTATTCTTTTCGCAGATTAATAGGAGGAAACGTTTAATCCATTCAACGGTCAAACTATTCCTGTCACTTACAATGGACCTGACGTATATGCGTACATGACGACAGTTACGTATTGAGAAGTGCTACCTTGGTGGAGTTCAAGGAAGAACTAAAAAACCTCAAACCGAAAAAAGCTCCTGGTTACGATTTAGTTACATGAGAAATAATTAAAGAGTTACTTAAGAAAGCTGTTCTTGAGTTAATTATCCTAGTCAATGGTTACATGTCCCTAGTCAATAGAAAATGGCAGAAGTTATATTGGTACCAAAACCCGGTGAAACACCAACGATTAAAAAGTCATATATACCTATTTCACTACACCCGATAATATCTGAAGTATTTAAAAAAATTCGTTTAATTGAATTAATTTGGTTTTAGAAGTAAACACTCAACTATTGATCAAGTAATCGTATTACTCATGTAATAGAAAAAGCATTTGAACATAAGCTCGCTTGTTCAGCCACATTTCTCGATGTTGAAAATAAATATTAATTGAATTGAATTGTTTTACAAATTTAAAGATGATTTCGTAATTACCGGACTTAAAAGTGGATGATGATTATTTGAGCATCCATCAATGTCACATAACTTTCTCGGTGAATAGCTTTTCCACCTAAGGGACGGGTTTTGACATCGAAAGCAAATAACTTTGTTCTTAAGGAACGCGAACCTCTCCTCTACTGTCAAGGTTTTGAACTCACCATTTATGTAAAGTGGCTTCAGCTTAACCTTATTTAACACAAATACCCTACCACAACACGCTGACTGATGGGTTAGTACTCTTCTGAAGGTTTCAACGGCTTGAATAGTTCCGGAGACAGATTGTGTACTTTGTCGCTAAGATAATTTGCGAACGTTTCTACGTTATCACTAAGCTATTTGGACTTGTTTTTTGCCAGTCCTGAGCAAAGCTGCGGAGCCAACTTATTTGCAAGATATGTTAAGATATAGTTGTTATAAAGATCCTTGCTCAGGTCAATCGCCAACGAAACCATTGAATGTCGTAGTCCAGTGCCGAAGCTTACAGTCACCTCCAGAGCTCAGAGCCGGTAACTTTAGAAGATTATTTTTTGTCTTTAGCCGTCAAAAAACTCGCCATATCTGACTAGTGGCATTCGCTGTTTTGTGAGCTCTGGTAGATTGCTATTGATTTAAAACTAACCGGCTATTTGCTTATGTCTGCAATTAATTTGTCGAATTGCCTATAGCCTGTCGTTATCCACACTGTTCAAGACTGTAGGGTCTACTTTCTATTCATTTTGAATCGAGACCGAAGTTCCTGTGACCTACTGCTCCCTTAATTTATCCATTTAAGTTTTAAGTATGGCAATTTCATTACCCCTTTCTGCAACAGCCGACTGAGCTACCTTTGCCGCCTCAATAAACTTATAAATTGTATCAGTAGGCAGATCAGCATCAGAAACTTCGTCGGTATTATATTTTACTTCGCCTGACCTCATAGCAAGGTTAAAGCGACTGAACCAAGGAGTATCTCTGTCAAATAGAGTAAGTTTAAATCCAACACATGAATAGTTCTACACCTGTTTGCAAGTTTTGCATAAAACCATGTGGTCGTTATCAAAAATAACACACTTTGGAGCCTAACATTAAATGATACTCGATGATAGTTTTTTTGTACAGAATTTAAATGAATTAGTTGAAGTTCACCGTTCAAAAGAATCAGTTGTTTCGACCCTATTCTCACTTGGGAAAATGGTGCTGCACCATTACATGTGTGCAGAATCTAAAGGCAAGTTGAACCTTCAACTGGAGCGGCCTATCGTAGTCTAGTTACGAAAATTGTTTGTGTCGCAGCAGAATATCTCAATTCCCAGGAATTCCAGCTCTGCTCTGTAAATAATCTGACCTCATCGAAGAAGAGTTGCAACCGTTATTTCTACGTTTAACTGACGCCCACGAAAGCCTAAATGCTATGGATAAGGAAATAAACGCCAAAGCCCTCTAGAAAGCAGAGAAATTCGAAAAGAACATGGAGAAGACGGCGGTCTACCAAGATAAGGCCATCGAGACTTTAGCACGTTTAAAAATTCTACGGTAATATTGGTGATCAATAGAGTATCAGACAGTGACAAGTTTTGTTATCTTGAATCCGTTCTAACCGGAAACGCGAAAGATGTATTTGGTGGTTTCATCGCTTCTGGAGCTTGTTATGAATCAGCCACCTGATTTTTTGAGCGAACAACGTCATAGAACGAACATTGAATAGCAGCCGACGATTGTACATTTGTATTTTTTGTATTTGTGTTGTATTTATTTTTCTTAAATTACTTACAAATATAATATAAAAACAAATCTGTATAAAATTCAGTACGTTAAAAATTTATAAAGTAGAGTAAGAAACGATCTGGTGGCAATCGTTATTTTATACTGAGTGAGTTCAAATAGTGTTAAATGCCACATTAATAGGAACAAAAAAATAAGATGGGGTGGGTTGTTGAACAAAAAGATAGAGAAAAGAAAAACCAATTTTTGCAATTTAATTCACTTAACATAAATATCAATTTCTTATCACTTCATAAAGGATGCAAACATTTATCAAATATCAAGAGGTGAAAACAAAAGTTAGATCAAAATATTAGAAGTAAGAGAGTCTATACTATAATAATGTTGAGAAAACATCCAATTTTTTACGCACTTTAGAAAACATTTGGACATGTGAACACATCTGATTTCTTCCGGGAGGACATTAAATAAACGATTACATACAACTGAATAAGAATTTCTATATGCGGTGGTTCGATAGTTTGGCAATGGTAACATATTTAGCGATTTATTTCGTAGGCTATAGTTTGAGATTATACGAAAGTTTCCGTTACCAGACTTCATAAAGAATGCTTTTAGAACCTTAAAACAGTATAAGTGACGAACACAGAATCCCTAAATGACAAAAAAAAGGAAAACTAGGATGCCTACCAGGTTAACGACAAATCTTTCTGACGACATTCTTTTGCAAGACAAGCAATGGCTGAACTTTGTTTTGGTACCCACTTCATCAGCAATTTATACCGTATTGAAGCTTAGAATTAAAAAGTCCATAATAAATTGTAGTTAGGAGTTTAGTCGAACATTTCTTACGGAGGTAAAAGAAATGCCTAAGTGTGGAGATAAAGTACTTCTTCAATGCAGTAGCGTGGGATAAGAATTTCATATTAGAGTCAAGTAAGAGTCCTAGGTAGGTAGGAGATAAATAAAAGAACATTAATTTCGTCTTGGGACTTATTACAAGTTTGTGTTCAGCGAACCATTGTCTTAGGGTATGTACATCACAATTTATGTCTGCATAGGTGCGCCTTTTAGATTGAGCTGGAAGAGAGAGTTAATATAAATTAAGAACAGAATTGGACCCAGGACCGAACCTTTAGGCACCCCAAGCCTGATTAATTGCACATCACTTCTCGTCTCAACAGAATTTTGAGATTATTAATTTTTTTATGGTCAACCATGTCGAAGGCTTTGGTAATATCAATGAATAATGCAGCTGTACATTTTCTTCTGTCAAGATTGCTTATTATCTGAGAGCAAAACTCTAGAATTGCGTCCTCTGTTAATTTGCCTTTTGAATTCGAAATTGAGAAGGATGAAAGAACGTCGTCTTGTCTAAGAAGATAACTAACCTAATTTTAATAAAAAAAATGTTTCTTATGGTTGGCAGAAGAGAAATTGGCCTATAATTTCCTATTTCAGTTGGAGAGCCCTTTTTAAGCAAATGATTAACATCAGCACACTTAAGATCGTCAGGAAAAATACCAGAAAAAACACTACGATTGAATACATCAGCTAATACATCCACAATGAAACATGTAATGTTTTTAAGGACAACATTAGAAATACCATCGACACCACATGAATTTGATTTATTCAAACTGCCAATCGTACTTAAAACCTCTAAAGGAGTTATTGGGTCGAAAACAAAACTTCTACAATGCACAGAGTTTACTTCACCAATAGTAGAACATTGAGAACATAGATTTTGCGTTAGTCCACTATGTAATTTAAGCCCGATACTTGAAAAATATCTATCTTTGTAAGTGCCAGGCGTCCTTCTCTAACCCTAACTATAGCAACAAATTTAAAGTCTCTGAATGACACAGTCAGTTGCATTTTTTGTGCCTCCGATCGACATGCCACGAAAAATTGTGACAACAAGCTTTCAGTAGAGGAAAAAAAGACATTTTGATAAAACGAAATCGTGGTTACCGTTGTGCAAAGTCTGGTCACATATCTAAAAATTACAGAAGTGATAAGCTTATCTCGTGTGCAAATTCATTTTACTTCCGTGACAACCCAGAAATGAAAAAGTAGTTCAAGATGGTGTTATAATGTGTACTTGCGATTCATCGCAAGCGTTCTTACATATTCGAAGATATAGTGAAGGAATTGAAAATCCCTCTTACCAAACTCCATTGAAGCTTTTCTATAAGGTGCGAGTTCTCCTCGGAAGCCAGTACGACAATCAGCGCGTTAACATTGAAGCAGTGGTTACCACCAGGTTTTTGTCCACCTACCAAGTATTTGTATTGAGCACCGAGCCTACCTTATGGCTGATATTCATCGTGGAAATATCAATGTCGATGAAGGATTGGGACTTCTCTTTGGATTTGATACCACTGGACTGGTAAACAGCGGTTTATATCGCCTTCCTTTAGAGCAGTGGATACTGTTTTTGGGTAAACAATTGAAGTTCAAGTTTTTCTAAGTAAAAGTTCAAGTCCTCCAAGTAATTGAAGTGCTGCTTTAGATCTCTCATCTTTGGAGTTTGATAGCACCGCATGTTGCAGAAAAGGAACAATTAACTGAAGATCTTATTTCCAAATGTGTATCAAGAAAGGAATCGCTACGAAGCTTGCAGTTGATAAATGTGGATTCTGCTCTCCGAAGCGGTAGAGAACAAGCCTTGTCACGATCGCTATCATTAACAATGAGACTGTCCAAAAACTCAACACTTCTTTACAAATCTGATGCAGCCGTTAAAAAAAATATTTCCGACGACTTTGTTGAACCTGTCCCTGCAACCAAAGCATGTGTTCTATACCCCACACCATCAAGTATTATAACTACTAAAATGAGAATTGTGTTCGATACCTTTGTTCGCCGTCAGGACTCACCTTCAGTCAATGACATGTCGCTAAACTGCTTCCAAATGTCTTTAAGCCCTGCTAAATTCTGGATATGGTCGTTATGGTGTGGTAGCCAACGTTGAAAAGACTTTTCTGCAGGTTTTACTCAATGAGAACGACCGAGATACACAGTTTCGTATGGTCCACTCCAGGAACATTTTCTCTGAATTTGTTGAAGCATATTGCAATAGAGCAGACCAAATAATAAACAAAACACTTGTTTTTTGGTTATGTTTGTTGTTCGTACTAGCCATTATTTTACTGTCTTTGTCTTCTTATACTGATTCGCGAACAAAAAATTGCTGACCCAGTAGTTACAAAAAAAACAAGTAAATACAAAAATTGTGGTCACTGCCCAAACCATTGCATGTACAATTCGAACAGTTATTCATATAAATCCTACTGCTGTTGATGTTGTTGCTAACCCGAGAGGACCAACACCGAACACACGGACCTGAACACCCCGATGTCAAAATCATGGATTAGCATTAATAACTATTAAACTTGCGTTGGGCCCCTATTGTTGAGCCAACATCTTCCTATACGTTAAGCTTTTAGCAAGAAAGACCAATTGTACAGTTTTTTTGTTCAAATAAATTTGAATTGAGGTGTTGCTGCTGCCGTCTCTAATATTTTTGTTGTTGCGTTGACGAGATAAAACAGATGACATTTTATTTCTTATGTCTCTCATTTATTCATTACAGCATTTATACACACTATGTTGGAAAGTTTTTTTGCTATCAGTATTTGACCTGTTTATCTTAACGTAACACGAGTCGAGCTCTGATTCACTGATCTCTTCATCGATGATAGTGACTAGCTCGTTCAATTTCTCCTTCACATTTGTGTTGGTGATATTGGAAACACCAATGATGTCCATTGCACACTCTTTCTGTTCTTGCTTCATTTTGTAAGTTTCATTTCAAAAAAATGCACTCTATTATGTAACGACGTATTGCACTCTTCAAAAGTTTGGATGTTGTTTAAAATTGCCTGCTTCATTTGCACAAACTCTTTGTACAGCATGTCCAGTCTTACAGTTAGTTAATATCATGGGAAACGATAGCTGGGGGCAAACAATTGATTTTAAAACTGCTGTCTATGTGCTAGCTGAAGTATTTGAGGAAATTATATGTACCGTAAGTAGAATTGGCACGTCAAAACAATAACAGCAGCTGAACCCTTGATTTTCTCTTTCAAAATACTCGACTCTTTTAGTTCAATACTCGCGCACTTTGCATGGTAGTATTCCGTACATATGTAGTACTGAATTTTTAACTCATGTCGATCAATTCTTTAATTATACGAGCCGCACTTTTTATAACTTATTTAAAAAAGAAAAACGAATGTTTTGTTTTGTTGTTTAGATTTTATTTATAGAAATACTTTAAGACAATTTAACTTTTTTAAATAACAACTCCCTCTCTGCGTGACCCCATTAACAAACACAAGTATAACAAGCCAGTGCGATATCTACAATTTTCTGTTCATTCCTAGTAATGAAGGTGAATATATTACCTTGGTTATAAAAATCCAACTTGCTACTTATAATGTATTTAAGTAGGTACTCACCTCTTTCATAAATATCCGTGCTACCGCATATCAGGTGATCGGCATATCCATCACAGCCTAGGATGAGAGCGGTTTTGGTTCTTTCCGCCTCAGAGATCATTTTTCACAGCATCTCGGATAGAGGAGATTCCACATGGTCATGAGCCATGTACGCCTAGACGAACCATATCTTGGTTCTCCCTACGTCCAGACAAAAGGTGATTGAGTCGAAATCGCTGTAATTGGAAAGAATATGTGAATTCATTAAGCTAATTGTAAGAATACAGGCCCATAGCTTACCTTCATTTGTTGGCGCACGATAGAGAAGGTTTCCGAGACTCCAGGATGTAAGTAGCGACGATAAATGTAGGTCACGATAAAATTGAAGATCGGTTGCTTATGACAAAGAATAATTGGATGTTTAATATCGGCGAATAAATGAGATTCTTGAAGTCGACCATCACCTCGAAGAATGCCATGCTTATCAATAACTGGAGCCTGTTTTTGGACTTTGGATGTGGTTGATAACGTTATATCCTGTTTAAAGGCACTGATGTCGCCTCTAAAATCAATGCCTTGAGCAAGCTTAATGAAAGAACATTTTGCATTATTGAGCTCTTAGACTGACTGAAAAGATGATACCGAAAATATACCGCAATTACACGATATAAACGCGACCACGACGAGAACTTACGAAAGAGAGAGTCAACGAATTCTACATCTCAAGCATTTACGAGTTCCTCAACTGGTTTTCCGCTGGAGATATTTTCTGTAAGGATGCTACCAAAGAAAAAAAAGTATAACGTCTATGAATCCGCCGCTGAGATCCAATTTTGCTCTACATTAAGTAAAAGAGCGCAGTAAAAAAATGAGTGGGCTGCAAAAAACCCCACCTTATAAGAAAAAACAGAAGCAACAATAACCTTAGCAGTAATAATAGAACTTCGAAAATACACAAATGTCAAAACGACCGTGCTCTGATCTTTCGCCCGAGCTAAAATCGTCTTCCTTTGAATCGAAAGCAAAGATGGATTCACGAACGGGCGGATATCAGTTGGTTGTATGAAAACTCCGGAAAGCCTACTAGCAGCATTCTTTAATGATCGACTAGAAAATTCAAATTGGAGGCGCTGGAACGTAGCAATGAAATGCTTCAATACAATCTTCAACAAGTTTAGAGCAAATGTGATGTTCTGGAACGGCAAATTGAATTTTTTTAAATCAAACGAGAAACAAACAATTTTTGTCTGGATCTACTACAACAAGACAACTCAAACATAATAACACAATGTTTCGGTAGAGATGCAGCTAAGCCACGATATTCCACGGATTCTAAAGGTTACCGGAATTTCCATCCATCGGAACTATTCCAGAGGAGCACGCGAAAAAACGTTCACGTTTACTACAAATAAACAACAAAAATCCTATCTACAAAAACACAAAGTTCAGTTTCAGTTGGACAGTCCCTATTTATAGAAAACAAAACTTTTTATTTCGACCTAAACAACAGTCTGAAGCGCGATGACCAAAATGGAATGCGTGCTGTAATGTGGTGCAGGCAGTGGAGTTGGGGGTCTTATTAGTAGTTTTTAGTTATAATGCCGTCCACCAATGTTTCAATAATGCAGAATTAAATGAATTAAGTAGCACAAGGAATTGTTACAAGATTTTATTACACAATGTTAGATTAATAAGTCTCTTTTTTGTGACTTCTATAATGTTGTAAGCAGTTTTGATTCGATGTTATGAACGTATGTTACCGGAAAACAAATATGCTGAATTGATAAATAAAATTATAGTATAAGGACTAAATAATCTAGTATACCAGATGTTATCATAAATAAAGGGTTTTAAAATAAGGACTTGCAACTTCTTTTTTAATAAGACTTAAACCATTTGAAATGTTTCAAAAACTTTATTATCAACTTGAAGTACAATCAAAACATTTATGAATGGAACTCGACTCCGTTCATATGGCCACAGCGGCCACTTTTGCAGCGGGGGATTCGTCTGATCCAATTTTCAACAACTCAGCCACACAATTCGACCGAAACGGCTGCTATTTCGCGTGCAATGTTTGCTCTGAGTCCATCCAACGTCGTCGGCTTGTTGGCATAAACCAATGACTTAACGTAGTCCCACAGAAAATAGTCCATCGGCGTTAAGTCGCATGAACGAGGAGGCCAATCGACTGGCCCATTTTTTGAGATGGCACCACCCTGCTGAAACCAAAAATTCAACTATTTAGGCCAAAAATAATAGGCTATATAATATAATAGCGCGATAAAGCTGACCGTTCACAGTAACGTGACGATCGTTATCGTCGGCTCAATAACGTCGCAAGCATGCAAGCCACACCAAACTTTTGGATTTTCACACTGCCAATAATACATATTTTGCTTATTGACGAACCTATTTATCCAAAACTGAGCTTCGTCGAAAATTGTAGCTCAGGCTCTTAAAGTTATAGTCACCGCCTCCGTAGGTAGAACATTTTTATAATTTGCAAACGTTGCTCGTTCGTGTAAGAAAAATTAACATTTTTTAGGCTTAGGTATTTTCAAAAACGAGCAGCTAGAAAGAAGTCATCGAAAAAGATCCGCACAGCAGAATTATTTTCATCTTTTAACAATTTTCTTTTTTTTTTTTGTTACTTCGGTTGGTGAAAATCTTCAACAAGACACTATTTGGCTCGTGTCCACATAGTATTGTCAGATTATTACTGACTGAAAACACCCTTCCCTTTTGGTTTTTCTTTACTTGGTTTTTCTCTTCCTTATCTAGTAGCTTACATTTAAGGATATTTTCGCGTGTTGCAGGTAAACCTTCGGTAAAATCACTCATGACCATCGTTAAGATGGTTGATTACTATTGCACGAAATCGAGCGGTCTTCTACGCTGGAGTCGGCGTACTAAACGTCTCATGTCCAAAGTTTGGAGGATGGCATTGTTCAATGACCACGAAATCTTATCTTAGCTTTCGAGCGAAGTTTGTTATTTCTTCGTCGACGGTAGTTATCCCTAGATCCCTTTGTATATCAATATTCCTGTGATACCAGGGAGATTTCACAATATCCCGTATAATTTTATTTTGAAAGGACTGAATAAATCCTCTGTTGTTTGCTTTGGTACAACCCCATAGTTGTGTGCCGTAAGTCCATATAGGCTTCAGTACTTGCTTGTATAATAGCAGTTTGTTGTACATGCTTAACTTGGAGTGCCTTCCAAGTAACCAGTACATTTCTCTATACCGGTGTACGAGCTCACCTCTTTTCTTTTTCACGTGGGCCTTCCACTTGCGTTTCTCATCAAGTGTCATACGAAGATATTTTGCTCCATTAGGGTACGGTATTTGTACAGAATTAATGAAAACTGGTAAATTTTCAATATTTCTGTAGGTAAAATTTATGTGCGTTGATTTGGTCTCATTGGGAGCAATGCGCCAGCGTTTTGACCATTCTTTTATTTTGTCCAGAGCTCGTTGCAGTTTTTCAGTTGAGGACTCAACTGTCTTTTAACAAATAGAAATATTTAAATTTAAATTATTAAAATGAAGACGACTTTATAATCCAATTTACAGCAATAGGTGAGCATTGGCCGGATGAGGGCCATGTAGCAGATAACCTTCACCCTCGCATGGAGTTGGCTGTTGTAAAACAGTCTCTTTGTAAGGGCAAATGCGCCTCGGGCCCTGGCCAGAGCAGCATCTACATGTTTGTTAAAATATATATACTGATCCAGCCAGATCCCCAGGTATCTGACTACAGTCTTTTGCGCCAGTGGTTCCCCGTCTCTTCCAACGATTGAGAACTTTCGCCAATTCTTTTTCGTATCCGCCGAGGCCTTATACAACGGCGTCCTGAACATAATGGTTTCCGACTTCCGGAAGTTGATACTCAACTTCCAGTCATCGCAACTTCTCATGAATGAATCGAAGTCACCCTGCGTGAGAGTAGTGATTTCCTCGATCTTTTTGCCTGATCTGTACACGATCAAGTCATCGGCGTACGCAATTGCATGAGGAAGAGAACTAAACAGATCGCTCAAGTAAATGTTGAACAGGATCGGCGAATTAACGGCACCCTGTTGGAGACCATTTTTTACCTCAAATATAACTGTGGAGGTCACGTTGCCATACTTGACTACGAACTACCAGGTACTACCGGTAAGCATGTTACACAGTAGGTATAGCAATGGTTTGCTAATGCCTAGCCGATTGAGCTTGTAGAAAAGTCCTTCTAAACATACGGTATCAAAGGCCTTCTCCAGGTCAATCAAGCAGGCACCCGTACATTGTTTCTGGCTCTTGTTCCATTGGATATCCGACACCAGTTTCGACGCAGCATGAATAGTGTCATGCCCCGCTTTGAAAACGAATTGATTATCCGGAATTATATTTTTGTCCTTAGTCCAGTTGATCAGAGTTCTATTGATCACCTCCTCGAATACCTTGCTGATGTTCGGAAGGAGACTAATTGACCGGAGGTTGCGAGGATTCGAAGAATCTTTTCCTCTCTTGGATATGGGTTGCACAATAGCCGTTTTCCAATGCACCGGATAATGTGCATTATTCAGAGCATTGTTAAACAGGATTGTGTCCATATTAACCACTTCCAGGGGGAGGTGTCTTAGCACAATGTTGGAGATCCCGTCGATTCCAACAGACTTTTTCTTCTTTAATGATTCGAAGACCGCTTGGAGTTCTGTCTTCGATATGAACGGGGGATGAACCCCTTCGTCGGCGATGGCATTATATGGCCATGTTATCATCATTGAACATTGCAAAGCCAGTGTTCTCAGATC
Organism: Eristalis intricaria; assembly: GCA_964034865.1. Classification (NCBI taxonomy): domain Eukaryota; kingdom Metazoa; phylum Arthropoda; class Insecta; order Diptera; family Syrphidae; genus Eristalis; species Eristalis intricaria. The sequence continues at coordinate 14,985,873 of OZ035874.1, forward strand.
ACCATTGTTGCAGACCTTCACGAAGAAGAGTGTTGTTAGCCAGTACGCTGTTCTCCAGGCCGTGGTTCGGGCGAAAACTCTCATTCACCTTGTACACTTCCTGAAAGACCGCGCCAAGTACCTCCGCTTTTTCTTGCGGGTCTTCGACCACAAAGAAATTATCGTCGAGTACGGCGTTATCTGGATCAATACCTGCTGTAATCAGTAGACACGGAAGATCGCTTTGGTTGTTACTTCTGAAGAATTCATTTATTTGAGGGAACATACTCGGGTTGTTAGATCTCACAGCCCGAATCTTATCGTTCCAGAACGAATTAACAGAAAGTCTGTAATTCTGGACAGTTAATGTCTGAATGTTCTTAACTAGCGATTTCAGTGTCCTAACTTTCTCACTACGTCTGTCAGTAAACCGCCTATACAAGGTTTTTATCTTGACAGGAGTCTACTTTTTTGTTTGTGTAGTGCGTCAATTGTTGCATTGCGGTAAATGACTTGCTTGTTTGTACGTATATACCGTGGTATCGTGCTGTCCATCGTTCGTTTAATTGTCTCGTCCAATTGAATTAGATACATGTCAATCTCTTCGTTTGACAAGTTTCTATTGGACGGTATGTGGAGCGCGTTCGAAAAGAGTGCTCGCGTCATTTGTCTGTAGGAGCGTGTCCATCGTGCCCTAATGTAGTTGTAGGTGTACGTTTGAACATACTCTCCTAATTCCGCAATGTCGTAGGAAATCTTGGTTTCGGCACTGAGTCCGTAATGGTCACTGAGGTACACGAATGTGTTCAAACAGTTTACCATTTGTGCGTCTGTGTCTGTCAGCTGCAGTCTTGCGTCTAACAGTAGAGGATCCAGATACGACCCGGTTCTGGGGAACGACGAGATCTCTGTTGCTTTCAAGTCGAGTCTATACTCGACACTGTGTAAGCAAAACCAGTTATAAGCCTGTGATTGGAAACCATGTTCCCCCAATATCCATGTCGGGCATTTAAATTCCCGGCCAAAATGAAAAAGTTCTCCTCCGAGTCCATCCTCAGACATCGAAAGAGTGAATCGAGCTCTGATATAGTTGTTTTGGAACTAGGGTTGCCAGAGGAGTAGACCGACACCGCTGGAATTGGGCCGGTCTCTTCTAATAACATTATAATTACTGTGCTCCAGTATTCCTCTCCGATTTATCTTGGTTTCGCTAATCAGCAACAGCTCTGAGCTTTGGTCATCCAGAAGTTTATAGAGCTCGTTTTTTCGAGGGATCCCTATCAATGAATTTGCATTCACTGCTAGGATCTTTTAAGTAAAATCGTTCGTCTGCGCAGCCATTAAAATGGTTGACGTTGTTGGCTCTGCGCCTGGTCTACCAGCTCCTCTAACCTCCATACGCCTTTCAATGAAGGATTTCTAAGCCGGCGTTAGATCGTGTGCTTTTGGCATTGAAGGCTACTGCAATACCTTCGGTAGTTACTGCTTCTCCGTATTCCTCAGACCGGACGCCATTTGGGCGTGGGTTATTTGAGGAATTATAGGTATGGCTGCCCAGAGTGAATTTTTCACTGGGGGCTGCTTCTGCAGAACCATTTTAGTTTTCTGATCTTGGAAACCATAGTATAGTTATCCTCCGAGTCCAGTCTCAGACATCGAAAGAGTGAATCCAGCTCTGATATAGTTGTTCTGGAACTAGGGTTGCCAGAGGGGTAGACCCACACCGCATATAACCTCCATCCACTGCGGAGCGAAATGCACACGATGCAGGCCCCCAACTCCTGAAACCTTCGTACTTCACTACTATACACTACCTTGTGTTTAATGTTATTTTTTATGAAGATCGCAACACCGCCTCCACCACTGGAATTGGGCCGGTCTCTTCTAACAACATTATAATTACTGTGCTCCAGTATGCCTCTCCGAGTTAGCTTGGTTTCGCTAATCAGCATCAGCTCTGGGCTTTGGTCATCCAAAAGTTTATAGAGCTCGTCTTTTCGAGGGACCCCTATCAATGAATTTGCATTCACTGCAAGGATCTTGTAAGTAGACTCGTTCGTCTGCGCAGCCATTAATTTGAGGAGTTACGGGTATTGCTGCCCCGAGTGGATTTTTCACTGGGGGGCTGCTTCTGCAGAGCCGCCTTTGCTTTGCGTTCCTGGAACTTAGGGCAACCTCGATGGTTAGCGCTGTGTCCCGCGTTCCCGCAGAGTACGCACCGAACCTTTGGCAGCGAAAGCATTGTGCAATACCATCGCGCCTTCGTATGCTGTCCATTTGCATTGCCAGCCATCTAAAAGAATTGTTTTCTTAAGATTGTCTAGTTTGCTATTGGGTGAGAATTGAACGATGTACAGGGGTAATTTCCGCCCCTCTCTCCTTGCCTTTACTGTGGAGAAGGGCTTGACCCCGACGATCTCAATTCCGTCGCACACTTGCTCTTTGAGCATTTGAAGGATCTTCTCCGCTCCGAGCGGAAAGGCAGTCCTCAACAGGCGGGACTGGTGCTTTTCGCCTTTTGGGGTGAAAGAGAAGAACTCCAACTTCGAGATCTTAAGATACTCTATCAATTCATTATAGTCATCCACTGTCTTGCAGTGGATTGCATACCTATCAGCGCCTTTATTTTTACTAATATAGTAATTACCTGCACTTATGGCCACCTAACACACATTAGCGGCTCGTTCAATGTGTGCCGTGTACACGTTGATTGGTGGCACCTTTCCGTTCTTCTGCTTCTGCTGTTGGTTTGCTGTCTGCTGCTGCAGTTGTGTTGCTGGACGCTGTTGAGTTGCTGCCCGTTGTAGTGTTGCTGGTCCTTGCTGATGCTTTGTTGCTGGCTGTTGTTTTGCCTGTGTTGTTGGCATTTTCTTGATCACTGGCTGTTGTTGGTGTTTCTTAGCTGATCGCTGCTTTTGCTGCTGTGGTTGAGCAGCTGTTGATGGCTGTTGTTGCTCTGCTGTAGATTGCAACTGTTGCTGCACGCTTAACTGAAGCTTTTGTTTTTGGTGCTGCTTCTTTGGCACTTGTTGTTGTTGTAAATGTTGTTGTTGGACCTTTGACTCTTGGTCCAACCTTCTCTTCTCAAGAGTACAAGCTTTCAGCTCTCTAATTTCATGCAGGAGACGCTGAATTTTCTCCTGCATGTCGTCAATCTGCGTTTCTTTGAGACGAAGCACACGCTCCACTTCGTCTTCAGTATCCGTGTCCAGCGAATCGAAGCTGTTGCTGCTGACAGCGAACAAGCCTTCTCCTCCATCTGACACGTACTGCACTGCCTCTTCCTCCTCCGACTCGGCTGCCGTTGTGCACTCCGATGTCGCTTCACTAGGCTCTTCCCCCTGCCGCTCTTCGGTTGACACGTTTGTTTTGCGGCGTTTTCCACATTTTGGAGACCCCTTCTTCCTCCTCCTCTTGCCAGTGCCTTCTTCGGTCACTGATTGCTGATGGCCTGAAAAGTTTTGCTTCTGTCACAATTCGGGCTCGAACCGGGCACCTGCAGAACCAGGAGCACTGATTATATTTTTTTTTTTTAATGTAATTTTATATTTTTTTTTCTGAATAATTTTACTTACATGCTAGACAAAAGTACTTAAAACTAGTTTAACTAACTTAAGACAATGTTCTTAATACTAACCTACTGACCCTATGCGGATACTCTAAGCTAATCTGAACTACTTTCTAAATGTGCCTTTCGGCTTAATCTACGTTTGTTTTTTTTTTTTTAGTCATTAAGACAATGTTTTATTTATTTATTAATTTGCCAAGAAAACTTTTAAAAAACTTGGCTAAGCTTAACTACTTACACTACCTTATTCTAACTTTACCTAACATGAAACATAATACTATCTTAACTATGTCCGTAACAGTACGGACACGTGCACCAGGGCGTATATGTTGTGTATATGCATAACATATATAATTTATACGCCGTGATGCACCTTTTTTTGTTTTTGTTTTTTTTTTTTTTTAATTTTTGTTTTATATTTTTTTTTTTGGATTTTATTTTTGTTTTATATATATTTTTTTTCTCTTAAAGCTACCTTGAAAACTATGTAAGCTGGCCACTATGCTCAACTACCTGATCCTGTGGAAATGCTAGCGGTGGCGGAGGCTGGTTTTGGTGTAACCACCAGTAAAATCGCCGTTCTTTGGCAGACTCTTTCCTATCTCGAGCGGGGATCGCTCTACTGAACCGGAGGAGATCCTCGTGGGTGCGAACGACATCCGGTTCGTATTGAAGTCGCCTATCCACTGTTCGGCGTACGACATGGAAGATGATAGGACATCCTTGTGGATCCTGTATAAGGCCAATTGTGTCTAGATAGAGGAATGCTTCAGGCGGAATAAAGCCGTTAAGGCGCAACCTTTCATGGTACATACTATTGGGGTAGTAAGCCCCAAAGATCAGACAGAGGTCATACCTCGTGCAGGGTGCCTTCTGATTAGTTTAATAATAAAATTATCTACCCTATTCACGTTTGCCTCGTTGTACAAGACCTCGTTAGGGTAGTACTTCTTGTACTCAGAGTCAGGTGTGCGATACAGACGGAGACAGCTCCTAAGACACTGCCTCTCGAACACCCTCATCTTTTCCATCTGGGAAGGACTCACGTTGAACCACAATGGACAACCGTACACCATAATGGGCCGTACTAGGACCATGTAGCAGATTACCTTCACTCTGGTATCTGGCTGCTGAAAAACAACCATCTTGCCGCAGCAAAGGCTTTTCTGGCTTTCGTCAGAGCAATATCTATATGTTTGTCAAAATATATATATATATCTATATGTCGCAAAATCTCTGGATTTTCTCGAAGTCACGCTGCAACAAGATGTTTATTACCTCGACCTTCGGACCTGATCTGTACGTAACTAGGTCGTCGGCGTACGCAATTAAGTGCGGCATGGAACCTATAAGATCTGCAGTGAATATAGAAAACAAGATCGGGGAACCGATGGCCCCCTGTTGCAGACCGTTTTTAATGTTAAAGACCGTAGTGGAAGTTACGTCACCATTTTTCACAACGAACTTTCTACCTGTTATCATGTCATAGACCATGTATAGCAATGGCTTACTTATGCCAAGCCTGACCAGCTTGAAGAAGAGGCCCTCCAACCAAACGGTGTCGAACGCCTTCCCCAAGTCAATCAGGCAGGCATCCGTGCACTGATTTTTGTTTTTATTCCATTGTATGTCGGACACCAGTTTTGACGCGGCGTTAATGGTATCATGCCCCGCGCGGAATCCGAACTGGTTGTCCGGTATGATTTTCTTTTCATCAGCCCATTGCTTCAGAACTCGAATGACTATCTTTTCAAAAACCTTGCTTATGCAGGGAAGTAAACTGATCGACCGAAGATTTGTCGGAATGGACTTATCTTTGTCCCGTTTAGGGATCGGTTGAACAACAGCTGTTTTTCAGTGCGTGGGTTAATGTGCATTACACAGCGCATTGTTGAACAAGGTTGAGTAAATTTAGACCGCTTCGGGGGGAAGATGGCGAAGCACAATGTTCGGTATTCCATCGATTCTCACTGACTTTTTCTTCTTCAGCGAGTGGAAGATATCCTGGAGATCTTCTTGAGAAATCAAGATGTGATTCCCATCATTGGCAACGGCACTATGTGCCATGTTCTCGTCATTGAACCTGGTGAAACCTGGATTCTCTGATCGTCATTGACTTATCTCATTGCGGAGATAGAAGTGGTTTAGCAGGGCTCTGTTCTCCAGATCGTGATTCGGTCTACTAACCTCGTTGACCGTATACACTCTCTGGAACACTGCACCAATAGCTGTAACCTTGTCCTGGGGATCTTCCACCGCAAAGAAGTCATTGTCTAGCACTGCCTCATCTGGATCGATGCCAACTGAAGTCAGTAAGTGTTCGTTGTCTGTCGTCCTGGGAAGTCTTACAATTTGAATGTCGTTTTGATCTTTCCTCCGAAATATTTTATTTACTTGCGGGAACATACCCGGGTTGTTGGATCGTACAGCCCGGATTTTGTTGCCCCAGTGCAAGCTTATAGCCAAGCTATAGCTTATTCGAATTAACTGTTGGAGGTTCTTGATCTCCGACTTCAATGCCCTGACTTCCGCGTTTTGCGGATCTGTAAAACGCCTGTGCAAGAGTTTGAGTCTTGACAGCAGCCTACTGTTGTGCACGTGAAGTGCGTCGATGGTAGCATTTCGATAAACATCGCTGTTGTCGATTTGAACTACCTTCGGAACTGTTTTGTCCATCGTACGTTTGATTACGTCGTCCATTTGTATGCGGTACCTGTCAACCTCTTCGTTCGTCAGGTTTCTGTTTGTCGGCGGATTGATCCCACTCGAACGTAGTTCTGTGGATAAAGTCCTGGAGAAGCGTGGCCAGCGGGCCTTATTATAGTTATAAGGGTGCCTCTGGACATACTCCTCCAGTGGCCAGCGGGCCTTATTATAGTTATAAGGGTGCCTCTGGACATACTCCTCCAGTCCTTCCACCTCGTTCGGGAGCTGAATAACTGCGAAGAGCCCGCAGTGATCACTCTCGTACTCAACAGCAGTTAGACAGTTCCGTGTGCGTCTTTCCACGTCTAGTATAGTCAGTCGTTTGTCTATCAGCATCAGATCCAGATAGGACCCGCTTCTAGGATACGATGGCCTATCGGTTGCTAGCAAATCTAGCTTGAACTCAACATTGTGTCCTTCCAACCAGTTATACAATGAGGTCCCCCTGGTGTTATGCACCACGTTGCCCCACTCTATATGCCTCGAGTTCAAGTCCCCGGCTACGATATAGTAGTTCTCCTCCGAGCTCAGTCGAAGGCTAGTGAAAAGAGTATCGAGCTCTGAAATGAAATATTGGTTGATGCGTGACTTGTCAGTCGCATAGATAGCGATCACATAGAGCCGCTTACCACCACGAAGGGGGATGCGTGCGATACACGTTTCTATGGCCTGGAATCTCCGCACTTCACCGCTATACACGACCTTATGACAAAGGCCTTTTTTGATTAAGAGTGCGACTCCACCAGCTAGGTAGTTTCGATCTCTTCTAATGATATCGTAATTTTTGTACCTGAGTGGGTGCGTCTGGCTTAGCTTAGTTTCGCAAACCATCAACACATCAGGATTATGGGTATGCAACAAGTTACCGAAATTTAATTTACGTTCAGGGCGGATCGGTGAATTCACATTCACTGCTAGAATTTTAAGGTTGCAGGCTGCCTGCGCAGCTATTATACCGATGTTGCGTTTGGCTCTCCAAACAGCGTCGAATAGATGAGGTCTATTCGCGCTGCTTGTTCTTGTAACTGGTTTTCGAATTGAGTTTGGAGTTGAGCGATCTGCCTCTGGATAGAGAGCAGGATCGTCTGCACATCCAAATTTGCTTCTGGTTGCCTGGCCACAGGCACCTGGGTAACTTTCGGCACTGTCTGTTGAACCGGTCGCCCAGTCGATGCCACTTGGGCATAGGAGACTACCGGTGTAACAGTGGTAGCTGGAGAACGGGGCACTGGCCTCGCTTCTACCATTTTTCCATTACGTTTGGCCTGTATAATTCTTCTCATTTCTTGGACCTTAGGACATCCTCGATAGTTAGCAGGATGCCCGCTGGTCTTACAGAGCACGCACGTCAGCTTGCTCCTATCATCAACTTTATCGCTACCTAAGGGACATTCCCCGCGATTGTGGGTTCCTGCGCATTTGACACAGCGAGACTGCATATTGCAGTTCGCCGCGGCATGCCCAAACCTCTGACAACGAACACACTGGAGTGTGTTCTTTGTCTTTTTTATTGTTTCCCATGTAACAGACAGAGTGCCTAAATGGGTAATTTTTTTTAGGCTCTCTAGTTTGCTGTCTGGGGTGACCTGCACTAGGAAGAAAGGAAGTTTCCTATTCTCCCTTCTCGATGCCGCAGTGATGAAGGGCTTAACCCCTACGACCTGGACATCGTCGCTCTGCGCTTGGCGCAGAATAGCGAGGATCTCATCGGGATCAGTGTCAGGATCCACGTCCTTGAGGAGCATGGTCTGCACCTTTTCCCCTTTCGGAGTGTACGAGAAAAACTCGGCCTCCGACACCGCTAACCTTTCTTTGACTACGTGATAGTCTGCCATTGATAAGCAATGGACAGAGACACGTAGTGGACCCTTATACTTAATAAAGTAAGCATTTTTTGTGACCAACTTACATAGAATGTCAACGTCCTTCGTCTCTAGTCCGAAGACGTTGATTGGGGGGCATCTCTCCTTGTTGGTTGGTTGCTGCTTCTGCTGTTGTTTCTGCTGTGTTGTCTTCTGCTGGGCAGCTGTCTGGCGCTGTCCCTTTGGCAGCGGTTGGGTCGTTCCGGGTTGTTGCTGCTTCTGCTGATGCTGCGGTTGCTTCCCCTTGGTCTGCATCTGACGCTGTAGTTGCTGCTGCTGTTGTTGTTGCTGCTGCTGCTTTGGCTGCTGCTGTTGTTGTTGCTGCTGCTGCTTTTGTAGCTGCTGCTGTTTTTGTTGCTGCTGCTGCTCTATTTGCGGCCTTTGCCGCAAATTTCGTATCGCCTGATCCAAGGCTGGAACGGCGCTTGATGAGGTTGGGTTGAGGCTGTAGCTTCTTCCTCCTCTTCTTTCTCCCCTCTTCGTTTGTTGGCTGGTGGTCTGATGTCCCAGCCACCGGTATACCATCACCCGATTTTTTGAGCTCGGGTCGCTCCACTGGCTCCATTTCACTTTCTTTTTTTTTTTTTTTTCTCACACGTTGTGTCTAATTCTTTATATTTGAATAAAAAAAGATTTCACTTTTTCTTCGGGATTTGAACCCGGCACCGCGAAGTCACCGGCGAACACTTTACCGCGAAGCTATCGGGTCTTGGAATTTTTAGTTGCACTATAAACACTTCAAACTATTTATTTTCGCACTAAGTCGAAACACGTCTGAACTGCGTGGAGGTCTGTGAACGACTAAGCACTGATTCTACTAACTCGGCTGCTTTCCTGTTTAAGAAACTTGTGCCAGCTTCAGTACTTAATATCGTGAATTGTTTCTCTTTTTATTTATATGAAATCGAATCACTCGCGAACTGCACTACTCGGAGGTCAGTGAACGACTCACCCTACTAGACTAGGGTTTTGTATGGACCTAAACTTTATTGGTGCATATCATTGACATATATAGTACAAGTTTGCAAGATTTAAATTGCCTATGCTACAAGATATGTTTTTGATGGGAAGAAATAAGAAGCGAAACAGGTGCTTACAGATGAACGAAAAATGTGCACTAGAATGATAGTGGAAATAAGATCTGAATATGTCCAGTTGTGTGCTGTGTGCGATATGAGTTGGCGTCATATATCATCAATTGTTGTGATCACAACATTCTGGGGCCGCCTATACCATAAAGTGGTGAATATTGATGACGCGACTGGTTCACTTCGTCGACTACGTGGTGCTGTGTAAGGCGTGCTCAAGATTTTGATTTTGGCTGATATTCCTTTTCTTAAGCTTTTTCAGTACAGTAAAGCATACTGCGATTTCAATGACAAGAGTTATGCCACCGCTTAATGAATACTGCTGAATATTGTGGCTTCGGCTTTGGTAAGATAACACTGTTCAATTTAAGATGTAATATCAGTCGAACTCAGGTATTTCAATAAGAGCAGATACATTTTTGTAACGAACCAGAACTCGCCGAACGAATTCACACTTCTCGTGTTTTTGTAGCACACAGAATTTGACAACAATGCAGTCGGTCGCACGGCTTGATGTTGATGTCTTTGCAATATTGTAATCAAAAGGTGCAATTAGTAACAGAGCTCGACGCAGTCTGTAGTGTAATTCCAACCGGTCAAAAAATAAAAACCGGAAAAAATACTTGTGTTTTATTCATATTGTGTATACTTGCGCACTTACAAAATTGAACAAATACTTATTGACTTCTTTGGAGAGCGATCTCATGTTGTAACGTTGCGATCTGCTATGAAATGTCCGTTCCTACAGCAGGTGGTTGTTCGTTGTGATACTGATATACTGATCAGCTTGTAAATCAGATATGTTTGGCAGTGGTAAATATGATGAAATTATCCTCGTGTTTACTGACTGCCTGCCAAAAATGATCATGCTGGATTGAAGAATCCTGCAGTTCGATAGCAACTGCAATATTCCAGTTGTCATCAATTGAGCTGTCGAAGATCAATTGAGCTGACCACATGATATGTCTAAATTGACCGCGCTTGGTGTACTGTATATCCAAGTAAGAGTGTGGTGCCTTTTTTACCCAATATATAAAACTAACGTTTTGAACGACGCAGGAAAGTGGAATCTCTTTTGTATGTCTTAAGAGCCCTATTTCACAGGAACAAGTTATCGACTCAGTAAAATACAGTAGATGTTTCATGTTACACCAGAATGTTCCTATCGATCGCTGCTAACACATCGAAAATGGCAATTCGTTCAGAGGCTAGAAATGGTCGCCTTAAATATTAACTATCAAATAGTCTGATGACGACCATGGACAAAGAAATAAGGACAACGATTTTCGGTTCTGCAGGTGGAATGTGAGCTCCCTGAACAAACCACGTGCTGCCGATGAACTTGCGGAAGCCCTCGAAGCTTATAAGGTATATATTACCGCCATTCAGGAGGTGCGGTGAGATGGGCGGGCAAAAAGAGGATGAACAACTGCGATATATACTTCGGCGATTGCTACAAAGAGCGAAGGCAGCGCTTGTCCGAGCACGGACTCAGGCTGTTGGACTTCGTAACGGTTTGAAACCTCTTTGTAGGCAGTACGCGGTTCCCTCACCTCAACATCCACAAAGCGGCCTGGCGGTCTTCAGATCAAACAACCGTCAACCAGATTGATCACATTGCGATCGACGTCAGACACTCCTCCAGTATTCTCGATGTCCGAACATTCCGAGGAGCCAACATTGACTCGGATCATTTCCTTGTTGTAGCCAAGGTAAGAACACGGATATCGATAGGACAACGGAGTAGAGCAAGTCCAAAACAGTTTGACGTCGGAAAGCTGCAATCGCAATTGACCGGTAGCAGCTTTGCCGATCGAGTCTCCTCAGAGAGTCCAACCCTGCCAGGCGAAATAATCGACGAAAAATGGAACCGTTGTCAAAACAACATCAGAGAAGCTGCATCTGATGTGCTGGGTTTTAAAACGTCCTGGCTTGGCAACGAGTGCAGGCAGTCACATTCAGCGAAGCAATCAGAATACAAGGCAATGCTAGACAGAAGGAAGAGCGGTCCGTGAGCTCTACGAACTTAAAAGAAGGGAAGGGTACCGGCTTTTCAAAAAGAAAAAAAAAAGCATGAGAAGCGCGCGATCGAGGAAATGGAGAGGCGTTACGGCAGAAATGATGTCCGAAAGTTCTACCAACATATAAAGCAACTATCCAGTGGAAACCAAATTCGGACAGAAGCCTGTCTTGACGCAGAGGGACAACTCGTAATAGATTGGAAAGATCATTTCTGTAGGCTGTTAAACGATGAGGAAGACTCCAATACCCGGCTGTTAGGCAGAATGTGCCACCCCACGCAATTGACGATGATCAACGAGAATTCCATCCCCCGACCTAGACGAAGTCAAGATAGCGATATCGAGACTAAAGTCGAATAAAGCTGCTGGTGCAGGAATGTCTGCGGAACTGTTGGAGCTGGACATGAGCTGGTAAGGTACATGCACCAACACTTCTGTAAAATATGGTCGGAGGAAAGCATGACCCACGAGAGATCCCTTCAACTGCGCCAAGTACCGAGGGATAAGTCTCCTCAACATCGCCTACATGATACTCTCTGCAGTTGTTTGTGAGCGCCTGAAACCCTTCGTCAACAACCTGATGAGGTTCTTATCAGTATGGTACGGTTTCAGGCCGCGGAAGTCCACCATCGACCAAATCACATTACGGCAGATCCTGGAAAAAACCCAAGAAATGCAGATCGACACCCACCACCTATTCGTCGATTTTAAGGCCACATATAACAGCGTGAATAGGGACGAGTTGCGGCTGGCGCATCAGGTGACCAGCCAGCACAGCCTGAAACGCGGCAGAAGAGGAGGAGGAAACTTCAACAGAAATCGGCTGTAGTTAAACGCCGTTCCACTGTCGCATTAGGCGATACTACATCTGTGGGAGAACCAGTAGCAGAAATTGCAGTAACAACAACAACAACAGCTGCAGAAGCAGCCTCGACCACAGCAGCAGTGGAACAACAACAGCAACACGGCAGAGGGCGAGGGGAGATTCTCCTACGGAGGTAGAGGGAACTCCTACAGCGCTCTTATGTCATCCGAGTCGGAAGATGAAGAGAAAGAGGACCGAGAAGTCCTCGAAAAAATACAGAGGGAGAAAGAGGAGTTGGATGCCCACATCAAAGCCATCCAAGAAAAGTTAATGGCCAGGAGAGCGGCTAAAGAGCAACAGTAGCAGGAACAACAACTGCAGCCTAGTCAACAGAAGCAGAAGCAGAAGAAGCAGAAGCAGCCACAGCAGCAGCAGAATCAGCAACAACAACAACAGCAGCCAAAGGAACAGCAGCAGAAGCAGAAGCAGCAACAACAACAGCGGAAACAACAACAATAGCAACCAACCGCAGTCAAAAAGGAGAGATGCCCTCCGATCAACGTCTTCGGACTGGAGACGAAGGACGTCGACATCCTATGTAAGTTGGTCACCAAAAATGGTTATTTTTTCAAATATAAAGGGCCCTTAAGATTGTCTGTCCACTGTGGCAGACTATCATGTAGTAAAAGAAAGGCTAGCGGTGTCGGGCGCCGAGTTTTTCTCGTATACCCCTAAAGGGGAAAAGGTGCAGACCGTGCTCCTTAAGGGTGTGGATCCCACTATTGAACCCGAGGAGATCCTCGCTAAACTGCGCTTGGCGCAGAGCGTCGATGTCCAGGTCATTGGGGTTAAGCCCTTTATCACTGCGGTATCGAAAAGGGAGAACAGGCAACTTCCGTTCTTTCTTGTTCAGGTCACCCCAGGCAGCAGAATTGAGAGCCTAAGGAAAATAACCCATTTAGGCTCTTTGTCTGTCAAATGGGATACATTAATAAAAACGAAGCACACACTCCAGTGTGCTCGTTGTCAGAGGTTTGGGCATGCAGCGGCGAACTGCAACATGCATTCACGCTGCGTCAAATGCTCACAAACCCATACAAAAGCGGAATGTCCATTAGGGACGGAAATGGTCGATGATAGGAGTAAGCTCACATGCGTTCTCTGTAAGACTAATGGACACCCTGCTAACTATCGGGGTTGTCCTAAGGTCCAGAAGCTCCAAAAGATTATAGAGGCCAAACGAAAAGCTCAAATGGTAGTAGCGAGGCCAGTTCCCCGTGTTTCAACTACCACTGTTACACCGGCTGTCTCCTATGCCGAAATGGCATCAGGAAGACAACGGGTACAACAGACAGCGCCGAAGGTGGTCCCGGTCCCTGTGGCCAGGCAGCTTGAAGCAGATATGGATGTGAAGGCTGTCTTGCTCTTTATCCAGAGGCAGATCGCCTAGCTCCAAAAACAGTTCCAAGAGCAAGCAGCGCGAGTAGACCTAATCTACTCGACGCTGTTTGACGAGCCAAACGCCACAAATTTTTGATGGCTGCGCACGCAGCTAGTAGCCTTAAGGTCCTAGCAGTGAATGGGAATTCGCTGATTAGGACCGAACGAAAATTAACGCTCGGTAACCTGTTGCAAACCTACGATCCAGACGTGCTGATGGCCTGCGAAACTAAGCTGAACCAGACGCGCAAACTCTGGTTCAAGAACTACCACGTAATTCGAAGAGACCGACCACAATCTCTGCAAGGGATTGCTCTCCTAATCAAAAAAGGCCTCTGTCATAAGGTCATGTATAACAGTGAAGTGCGAAGATTTCAAGTGCTTGAAACGTGTATCGCACGCATCCCGCTCCAGGGTGGAAAGCGGTTGTTTGTGATCGCGATTTACGCACCCGACAATAAAGACCTCAATCGATATTCTATTCACTAGCCTGCGACTTAGCTCGGAGGAAAACTATTATATCATTATCGGTTATAACGGTTGTTTGTGATCGCGATTTACGCACCCGACAATAAAGACCTCAACCGATATTCTATTCACTAGCCTGCGACTTAACTCGGAGAATAACTATTATATCATAGCCGGGGATCTGAACTCCAAGAATAGAGAATGGGGCAATATGGTGCACAATGACAGGGGAACCCCCTCTGTATAACTGGTTGGTAGAGCACAATATTGAGTTCAAGCTAGATTTGCTTGCAACCGATAAGCCATCCTTTCCCAGAAGCTGGTCCTATCTGGATCTTTTGCTAATCGACAGACAATTGACGATACTAGACGTGGAAAGACGCACACGGAACTGTCTTTCTGCGGTAGAGTACCAAAGTGATCACTGTGGACTCTTCGCAGCTATTCAGCTCCCGAACGAGGTGGAAGAACTGGAGGACTATGCCCAGAGGCACCCTTATAATTATAATAAGGCCCGCTGGCCACGCTTCTCCAGGACTTTATCCACAGAACTACGTTCGAGTGGGTCCAATCCACCGACAAACAGAAACCTGACGAACGAAGAGGTTGACAGATATCTCATACAAATGGACGACGTAATAAAACGAACCATGGAGAAAACCATCCCGAAGGTAATAGAAATCGATGACAGCGATGTTTATCGAAATTCTACCATCGATGCACTTCACGTGCACAAAAGTAGACTGCTGTCAAGACTCAAGCTCTTGTACCGGCGGTTTACAGATCCGCAAAACGCGGAAGTCAGGGCACTGAAGTCGGAGATCAAGAACCTCCAACAATTAATACGCATAAATTACAGCTTAGCTATAAGCTTGCACTGGGGCAATAAAATCCGGGCTGTACGATCTAACAACCCGGGTATGTTCCCGCAAGTAAATAAAATATTTCGGAGGAAAGATCAAAACGACATTCAAATCGTTAGACTTCCCAGGACGACAGATAACGAACACTTACTGACTTCAGTTGGCATCGATCCAGATGAGGCAGTGTTAGACAATAACTTCTTTGCGATCGAAGATCTCCAAGAGAAGGTTACAGCTATTGGTGCAGTGTTGCAGAGAGTGTATACGGTCAAAGCAGTAAGTAGGCCGAACCACGACCTGGAGAACGAAGCCCGTCTGAACCACGTTAATCGTAGTAACGAGATAAGTCAATGGCGATCCGAGAATCCGGGTCTAACCAGATTCAGTGACGATATGGCACATACTGCCATTGCCAATGATGGGAATCACATCTTGATTTCTCAAGAAGATCTCAAGGGTATCTTCCACTCGCTGAAGAAGAAAAAGTCAGTGGGAATCGATGGAATACCGAACATTGTGCTTCGCCATCTTCCCCCGAAGCAATCCAAATTTACACAACCTTGTTCAACAATGCGTTGAGTAATATAAATAAACGCGACAAAGACAAATCCATACCGACAAACCTCCGGTCGATCAGTCTTCTTCCTTGCATAAGCAAAGTTTTTGAAAAGGTAGTCATCCGAGTCCTGAAACAATGGGTTGAGGAAAATAAAATCATACCGGAAAACCAGTTCGGATTCAGGGCGGGGCATGAAACCATACATACCATACCGCGTCCAAACTGGTATCCGACATTCAATGGAATAAGGGCAAAAAACAATATACGGGTGCCTGCCTGATTGACTTGGAGAAAGCGTTCGACACCGTTTGGTTGGAGGGCCCCTTCCTCTAGCTGGTCAGGCTCGGCATAAGTAAATCATTTCTATACATGATCTATGACATGATTACAGGTAGAAAGTTCGTCGTGAAAAGTGGTGATGTAACTCCACCACGGTCTTTGACATTAAAAATGGTCTGCAACAGGGGGCGGTTGGTTCGCCGATATTGTTTTCAATATTCACTGCAGATCTTGTAGGTTCCATGCCGCACTTAATTGCGTACGCCGACGATCTAGTAGCGTACAGATCATGTCCGAAGGTCGAAGTGATAAATAACTTGTTGCAATGTGACTTCGAACAAATCCAGCGATTTTGCGATGACTGGAAGTTGGTTATCAACTTCCAGAAGTGTGAAACAATCCTTTTCAGGACCCCGTTGTACATGGCATCTTGGGATACTCGCATAAACTGGCGTAAGTTCGACATAGTTGACCCGCAGGGACGGGCCTTGGATGTGAAAAGTGTATTAAGCTATCTTGGCATTTGGTTGGATCAATATCTGTATTTTGACAAACATATAGATATAGCTCTGACAAAAGCTAAAAAGGCCCTTGCTTTGGCAAGAGGGTTGTTTTACAGCGGCCAACTTGATACCAGGGTGAAGGTAATTTGCTACATGGCCCTAATCCGGCGAATTATGGCGTACGGCTGTCCCCTGTGGTTCAACGTGAGTCCTTCTCAGATGGAAAAGATGAGGTTGTTCGAGAGACAATGTCTTCGAACCTGTCTCCGGTTGTATCGCACACCCGAGTCGGAGTACAGGAAGTTCTATCCTAACGAGGTCCTATACAACGAGGCAAACTTGAATAGGATTGATAATTTTATTATAAAGTTAATCAGAAGGCACATTGCACGAGCTATGACTTCTTCCAACAGTCTGATATTATTTGGGCTTATTACCCCGGCTTTGTTCCACCTGAATCCACCTCGTTCGGGATACTCAAGGATGTCCTGTCATCTTCCATGTCGTACGCCGAACAGTGGATAGGCGACTCCAATATGAACCGGATATCGCTCGCACCCAAGAGGATCTTCTTCGGTTCAGTAGAGCGATCCTCGCTCGAGATAGGAAAGAGTCTGCCAAAGAACGGCAATTTTACTGGTGGTTACACCAAAACCAGTCTCTGCCACCGCCAGCTTTTCTTAATGATCAGGTACTTGACCATAGTGGCCAGCTTACATAGGTTTTTAAGGTAGATTTTAAGAAAAAAAAATAAAAAAATATATATAAAACAGAAAATGCAAAAAAAATATAAATAAATAAAACAAAAAAAAAGGTGCACCACGAAGAATAAATAAAACAAAAAAAAGGTGCACCACGACGAATAAATTATATATGTTAGGCATATACATAACATACACGCCCTGGTGCACGTGTCCGTACTGTTACGGACATAGTTAAGATAGTATTAAGTTTTATATTAGGGTAAGTTAGTATAAGGTAGTAGGTTAAGAAGTTCAGTCTGGCCAAGTTTTTCATAAGTTTTCTTGGTAAACGAAAAAATAATAAAATTTGTCTTCAAAGACTAAGAAAAAAACACGAAGATTAAGCCGAAAGGCACAATTATACAAACATTTTAGTATCTTAGTATGAGTATGAGTATGAGTACCCGCTTAGGGTCAGTAAGTTAGTATTAAGAGCAATTGTTAACTGTTAAGTTAGTTAAGCTAGTTTTAAGTACTTTTGTCTAAGAAAAATAGATATGAATAAAACAAAATTACATGAAAAAAAAAAATATAAAAAAATAAGGACAAGCTATACAACGCCATATCTAGCTTTGACATCCCTGCTTAGCTCGTCAGGTTGTGCAGGATGACGATGGAGAACTCTCGCTGCTCCATCAAGGTCGGTAAGAACTCACCGAGACCTTCAATCTCAAAAAAGGTTTTAGATAAGGCTACGCTCTGTCATGTGACTTTTTCAACTTTCTTTCATTCTTGAGAAGATTGTGCAGAACTCACACGCTAACACAAGAGGCACGATCTTTCAAAAGTCAAAGAAGGACTTCGTCTACCTCGTTTCGCAAGTGAACAGTACAAACAACACCAGTACCGAGATTAAACGCAGAATTACTCTTGCCAATCGCTGTTTCTTTGGGCTCAAGAGGCAATTGAGTAGTAGAGTACTCTCTCGAAGGACCAAGCTAACATTATATAACACCTTGATCATCCCTGTCCTGCTTTATGGTGCTGAGGCATGGACAATCTCAAAAGCGAATGAAGAAGTACTTGGTCTTTTCCAGAGAAAAGTTCTGCTATTTTTTGGATCGAAGAACTTGTTTTGGTTGTAGTGGACGTTATCGGTTGAGTATCATTTTCTATGGGCAGAGGGAACAGTTTTGTTATTGGCCTTTTCGCTAGTCTTTTGTTGCAATATACAGTGACTGCACGTACCTGTGCATCTACAATATGTCTTAACTTGATCTAGTCTGCGATCTGGTAATGCATTTAGTGCTGATCCAATTAAGAAGTGTCCAGGAGTTTGAATCTGATCATCATGTCAATGGACGTGATTTCAAAAAAGCTTCGATTTGTGTAAGAGTTGTTCTGAATTCTCCAAAGGTAGTCGTAGTGTCACCAATAACTCGTTTTAAGTGATATTTCATCGATTTTACCCCAGCTTCCCATAAGCCTCCGAAGTGATGGGGAGCTGGAGGTATGAAGTTCCATTGGATGCCATCCAAAAGTAATTTGTCTGTCACTTCATTTTTGATCTACTTGGTAACGAGTTGAATAATACGTTGTAATTCCTTGTTAGCTCCTATGAATGTTGTTCCACAGTCACTATAGAAATTGAAGCAAAGACCCCTTCTCGACACGAATGTTCTCACAGCTGCCAGGAATGCTTCTGATGTCAGATCACTAAAAAGTTCAAGATGAATTGCCTTGGTTGCAAAACAAACGAAAACTGCCACATAGCACTTTGTAGACCGAAATCCTCTGCCTTTTGATACTCGTACTTGAAAAGGCCCAGCATAGTTTACTCTAGTATGAGTAAACGGCCTCGATGGTGATACTCTTGCTGATGGTAACATTCCCATTATCTGATGCCTTGCTGATGTGTTGAATCTTTGACATCTGACACAGTTATGTACAATTTTTCGCACCAACCGTTTTGCATGGGGAATCCAATATGATTGCCTTATTGGCGCCAAAGTAAGTTTAAGTCCCCCATGAAGCGTCTTCTTATGAATGTTATCTAGTTTGCGGTAGGTTTGCCCTTTCGATGCGTCCCCCCACAATTAAGATTCCTTCATCGTTTAGTTGTGGATCCAATGACAATAGTTTGCTGCTTTTGGGAATTGTGACCCCATCCGAAAGACACCTCACTTCATTCGAAAACTCCTTTTTTTTATCTATACGGATTATGTGTTTTCTCGCGTCTTCAACTTCATTCAATGTAGTACTGCTGCCGGAGTTTTAAGGTTGAACATAAACCGTTTACAATAGGCTAATGTTCTGATTAGCTTAGTGTAGGAGGAAAGTCTTTGAAATATGTTACATCCTTCTACCGTCGATGTTAACACCATTGGTGTGCCAGTAGACTCTTCTGATAATCGATTTGGTTCTAATTGTAAAGGCCATATTTCCTCTTTGTCTTGCAGCCATCTTGTCCATTCCACCATAATGTATGATTCTTTAATTGTTTAGGCGTCAAACCTCAGGACGCACAGTCAGCAGGATTTTCTGCAGATCTAATATGCCTTGGATATATGGCTTCGCGTATTTTGGCTACTCTATTTGTTATGAACGCCATTTTACTCTTGAGTAAATCACCGCTGCATAAGCACCGTCTGATGCATCACAAGACCCGCAAGTCAAATTGTTGGGACCCGGATGTGTTCATCCATCTAGGAATTGTGATCAACTCAGCATCAGGTTGTTTGGTTTTAACGCGAGTCCAACATCGTTGTAGTTCTGCAGTGAGTAGATTACCCCAATCGAGGTTAGTGTTCCATATACGTTGCATGAGCATCTTTGCTCTGATTGCTAGTGGTGGCAACCATCCTAATGCGTCGAAAAGGCGTACAATTTCGGAGAGTGTGACTCGTTTCGTTGATGGCTGGTCAATATTCGTATGATGGGCTCCAATTGATGCCTAGTGTTTTTATGGTGTCTTCTTTATTAAAGTTAATGACAGATTGGCAATGAGTTCCCGAAATCATATCAAGCATATCCACTTTTCAATAAGGTTATCAGTTGTTGCTGTGCGTCCTGGCATTCTTCTAAGTTGTCGCCTCCAGACATAAGATCATCAACGTAGAAATCTCTTCTGCTGATATCTGCGGCAATTGGATAGTTTTGTTGCTCATTAGATGCTAACTGGTGAAGTATTTTAACGCTTTAGTATGGCTCGGAATCTGTCCCATATGGTAAGCTTATACACAATCTTTTATTTCTTCATTTCTTGAGTTTCTCCATAATATTCGTTGAAGGTTTTGATGTTTCTCATTTATTTTAATTTGACGGACCATTTTTTCGATGTCCGCTGTGTATACGTACTGATGTCTTCGCCAACGCGTAATGATGGTGGTTAGATCATCCTGTAGCCTTGAGCCCACTAGTATAAGTTGGTTAAGACTGATTCCGGTTGATGTTGATGAACACCACACGTAATTTTGTGGTAATACTGTCAGGCTTAAATACTGGGTGATGCGGCAAGATCTTTCTGCTTGCTTATCACTGGAAGCAATTTCAACCACGTGGCCCAAATGTATCAATTCGTTTATGAATTTCGTATGTTCAAGCTGCAAGCGACTATCTGTTTTGCATCTTTTTTCACTGAAGTCACTCTTGTCCGGATGGGTCAATTAGGGTCCTTGTCATTCTACGATGACCATCCATGTTGGTCGCCATGACAATTGCTGTGGCGAGGAGTACACCTTGGTTTTGATGCCCATAATTGATTGTATTCCTTGTGATTGAGTTTGATCGGGTTGCCTCCCTGTCGTGTAGATATCTTGGTGAAGTAGAGTACGATGTTTTCTATTGCACTGCTTGCATGTTCGCAAACTATTGTAAGTACACTTTCTATCATGCCTTAGCCAGTTCATGCATAGCCTTGCTTGTTTTACTTACTCAGAACTTTCTTTAGGAATCCAGTTCATGAACTTATTATATGAATAAGTGTTATGGTCGTTTTTGCAAAATATAAGTTAAATAAAACGCTTCGCTTCGTTTTCGTTCCAGTCTATGACTGATTTTATTTTCAATCGTTAAACTTAAACTCTTAACAATAAAATGATTACCAAGGGAATTGTTCTGTGCAATGTATGAATGATCAAAAAGTGTTGATTGTGTATCGTGTGACGGAAGTGCAGGGTGAATGTGCTTGGAATAAATGTACTGGAGTGCAGTGTGTGACGGAAGTGCAATGTGAGCTGTAAAGGGAGTGTGCAGGGGAAGTGCATAGTGGAAGTTCAAGTTGGGGTTACGCCGAGTTGTTGCTGTCAACTCCACCCCTCCTTATATTTGGACGTCCTTGTTCATAATTTTTGTTATCCGCATTTTTAATGCCTCGTTATCTAATGGTGGAGATGATATCGCTGCCTCATGATCTGAGCTTGTTGTGATTTGTCTCTGATTCTCGGTTTGAGTTTAGCGTATAATAGAACAAGAATGATTATAGCAAGTATTCCTGTAACGCCATACCACATCCACTTATTTTTCTCTAGAGTAATACTGAATTCCTTAATTTTTTCGTTGTTGATGAGATGCAACCTGTGCAAGTAAGTCAAAGATATTTTCTTTTTGAATTCAGTTTCGATCAGAATTGTTTTCCTTGGCGCTGGTAAGTTGATGACTTCTGCGGGACGAGTTATGTTATAGACTATTCCATTGATGGTGATTGCGTTGCGGTATGTTTTCAGGAACGTCCAGTTGATGGAAAAACGCTGGCCATTTTCTTCCATTGTTAGATTTTCGTCACGAGATACAACTAATCATTCACCAATGAGTTTAATTTTCTGTAGGTGGTCAGAGGACATTGTTGGGCAATTACCTGTATGGTTAGTAAGGAGCTGAGTAAGGCATTGGTCCTTATAGTTTGGTTGGCAATAGGCGTATGAAATAGGATTTTTACAATTGGTCAGTGGAAAGTAATCTTCATTTAAAATAGCAGTTAAATTATCTCTTATATCTATAATTTTATTATTATGAGGAACAGTGACTATTTCAAAAAGTTCACCATACTAAGTTACTAAAGGCATTCTTTTAAGTATATAAATGTTTCAATAATAAGTCACTTATGGAAGTTGCAAAATTTTCCTTAATACTAATGACATTTATTTCATCTACATCTAATAAAAAGTGGTTAAAGGTATTATGTTTCTTTAATAACATTCCTAGCAAATTGTTATTTAAGTTTTCAATAATTATCCTATTATATTAAGTTATTAGTTCCGTCTGTAATTTCATTAATTTTAAGTTGAACATTTTTGCTCTTATCTATTTGTCTATTATGTTCTCTTACAGGTTATTTTTCTTTCAGTATTTCGAAATCACTATGGTCAGGTGTTCCAGCTATAAATTTAATAGCTGATCCAATAAATTCAATAGATCTTCGCGTTCTTGAAGGGCTTTTGAATATGCGTAATAGCCGCTGCAATTGTTTTAACATCTTCACGTAAAATTTCTTAGTCATTTTCGTTTTGGAAAGAATATATTATTTACAAGTTTTCACGAATAATGTCATCGACTGATGATAAATTGGGCGTATGTTTCATGTACAAGTATACCTCAAAAATGGCTACACTTCCTCTTGGAATAGGAATAAATTCTGCATTTTACAATGTTTGCTTTTGTGAGCGTGAAAAGGAATAGTCTGTAAATAAGAAAGAATTATCTTATACTAGCTGTACCCGCGACTTCGTACGCGTAGACATTCGAATTTCCTGACGCGATGCCTGCTAAGATTACGTTCATGTTTATGAGTCCAGCAGGCATTTTGTCAGCTCTTATGACAATTCTATGATCGTCCGATGACATTCTGTCCAATGCCGTCTTAAACAGTCATCAATAACGGATTGCTGATGAAAATAAACTTGCAAGTCAGCAGTTATTTCTCGAGGATGGTGCGCGTTTTATCAATTTCGTCATTGCAATTCCCACGAAAATATATTTAAAAAAAGGGTGAACAATTCAATGCTGACAATCTAACTTGATGAAGTGATGATCCATTTGGCTTTTTCTTTTTTTGTGCGAGGGTAGGTGAAAATCTTCAAGAGATACTATGGGGACCGTTCCCACATAACGAAAGGGATTTTTACACAGTAAAAACACTCCCTTCAAATAAAGTATTGACATTGAGAAAATTTTTATGAAGTACAAACATAAACAGTTAGTGTGCAAATTTTCATTAGAATTAGCCTTAAACGGATTTAAATAAAAGGCAAACATATGTACATGTGCATACAACCATTCTTTTTTAAATAAATAAATTATTATTAGTTCATATTAAATATACACATTTGTATTTACATACTTCAAATGTAATTGAAAATCCTTTACCATTGGTATGTTATATCGAGACTTTTACAAATATTCATACCTGTTAGTAAAAATTAGTAAGATATATATGCATTTCTGTACTTAAATAATACGTACCTACAAAGATGGTATTTTTGCTAGAGCACTTTTTTGTATACAACATTTGAGGTTGTACGATTTGGCGTTGATATATGCAAATTTTCCTGCTTATTTACTCGTGAGCAGGCTACGAATAGTTGTCCATGGAAAAAGCATTCATTGCTCAAATCAATACCGGTAAATTTATCTGTTTGACCTAGAGCCTTATTTATAGTCATAGCAAAACATAACTTAATTGGAAACTGCAGCCTTTAAAAAGAAATGGGTAGTCCGAAGATATCATCGGTATTCGTGGAATATATACATTCTCATCTGTGCCTGGTCCTGTTATATGTCTTAAAGCTGTTACCAGTAACCTTGTTCCATTGCACAGCTTTGGAGGACACAAATTTCTAAGCAAAATTATAGGCACTCCAACTTTTAAGAAAATGATGTGCCCTGGTAGTCCTGCTGGATTCGTAGAATTTGAAAATTCTGTTGGAAAATGTACCGAATCATCCGTAATTACAACGGTGTCAATAAATCGATAAATTTGTACGTCACCGTTGATCTTACTTAAAATGAATTCATTGATTCTGGACTCTGAATCTTGGAGCCAGAATAGCTCTTTCTGTGAAACAAGGAGGGGTCTTTCTACTTATAAGTTGAATAGAGGGATATATCGAATCCACCAATTCATTAATATCTCTTACTTGCTTCCCAACGGAAAGAGTAACTTTACCATTTTCTTCTTGTACCGTACCATTTCCAATTTGCAGAAGCATATTCGAAAATTTTTCAGCATCGATATCGTTATGCAAATGAACTCGCATATTCTTTGAAAGAGTAGTTTTTTCAACGAATTGCCATATTGTCGATTTCTTAAGACAGGCATTCACTTCGTCTGTTCGAGTTCCCCGAATTACAACGGGTAATGTTTGACGAAAGTCACCTGCTAGTGGTAAGGTTACACCTCCAAATGGCGCATTATTTGATCTTAAGTCTCTCAAAGCTCTGTCGACAGCTTCTAATGAATTTTTGTCTAATGAACTTTTTGTTCCAGTAGACCTAATTTTTGCTAAAATTAAATATATTAGAAAGGTTTTGCCCGTTCCTCCCGAAGCATCTAAAAAATATATTTTGTTCATATCATGTTCGATACTATTCAGAATATTATTGAACACTAATTTTTGCTCTACAGTCAAAGAGTTTTCGTGTTTATTTACTTCTTGCAGTAGCTCCTCCCTGCTATATGAGATTTCTTGAATAAATTCAGTATCAAGTACTATATCATCATTAGCACATAAAGTTGGGAGAGGAAGTCCAAAATCGTGTATACTTTTATTGCCTATTGACTGAACGATTCGTTCAAGAAGCATGAGAGCTTCATTGTATGTATATGCTGTCGTTGTAATCAACATCTGGACATACGACCAAATATTTCTAAACTCACGCCAAAGGTACAATGGCTCGGATGCATGCCAGAAAACCAAAAAAATAGCGAAAAGATTGCGCAAAGATGTCGGTGATCGAAACAGAGTTGCGTCAGATAGGCATTCATGCCAATGTGTATCATCTTCGAGCATTCCTAGTGCTTTGCAAGTATATTGGTAGCTGCACTGAGAAACTCCGATTACTATTTTTAACTGCCAAATGATGTTGGACCCCGGATATGATGAAGCAGCATACGGAGATAAACGCACTCTGAATAATTAGGGTGTACCGTATACACACGTCCTATAGCATTGCTTTTACGCACACCGCCATGACCACTTACATTCTCGCCTTGTTTCCGTCGTTGGAACTTATTTTGATTCCATGTGTAGAACATTGGTACCTCATTATATAGAAGAGTTCTCGCAAAATCGTCTTCCGTGCAGAGTTTAAAACAGGCTGTTAAAGGTGTTTCACGCGGTGCTTCAATAACGTGTTGCATATTTTCTTCGGTAAAAAAAACTCTTTGGCCATTTTCTAAGTGAATCGAAAGGTGAACGACAAAAGGCGAGTGTTCGTGAATACTAAATGACAAAATTCGCCACACTGCCTCCGATGTACTAAAATATCGTCCACTTTGATACTTTTCTATTTCGTCCTGTTGATTTTTTAAGGAAAATGTCGCTTGATCACTTCCTTTATTAACATATTTGCAGATATATTTTATTGATTTCACCTAACTGCATAGCTCAACATTAATATGTGCATTGAATGTGCGAAGCAAAACCGGATTATACGGCACAACCCAACGATTATCAATAGTTAAATTTCTCTTACACATATTTAATTCTGCAGTTCTCCCACCGCTTGATGGAGGACGTCGCCTATACTTTGGGTAGCCATCATCTCATGTTACAGTTTGGTCCAGAAGAGGTTTTGGATATTTTTTTGTGCACATATTAGAGCTCATACAGGGTGACATTGTGTTAACAGTACCACATGGACCGTGGATCATATTCTTTATTAAGACAACGTAGAATTCCTTGTCTCTTTCAGGATCGGGTATTTCAGCATGTATCACGGAATCGATGTCATGGCTACGAATCTTTTCAGAAAGCCAGAGTAGCAAGTGTACGTGGGGGAGACCTCTTTTCTACCAGTCAATACTGTACACATAACAGAGACATCAAAAACTGTTCTCTTTGTTTATCAGGTTCATTAATTTCTTAACCTTTCCATGAAATACCCTGGCAATGATATCATGTCGGTCATGACTTTTATTACCCGGAAGCAAGTTGTTTGTTATTTCGGGCCATTTGCTGTTGGACGTCATAGTAATAAAGAGATCAGGGCGGCCATAAGCTCTAACGTATGTCATTGCATCTTGAGTCTTTTCGTGCACATATCGTGGAAGGTAAAATGTACAGCTTACCTATATTAGAAATATTTTCATCAGCACGCAGGGCATCGCGTAGATGAATATAGGTTTCTGCTCTAAGCTTTTTTTGATTGAGTCGTATATAGGTAAGACGTTCCGTTTCCATTTTCGTGTAAATGTCAACCCAATACTGATTGGTCAACTGACCGCAACGCTGGATTGCATTGAACGTGTTCTCCCGTATCATCATACGATAAGCATAAGAATTCATGCAAGATACAGTCTTCCTCGTGACAGGTTGTTTTGTAATAGAATTTATTTGAGGAATGTTAAGGCAATATCCGTCTTCTCCTTTACAAAATAAAAGTGGATATTGTAAAGCGTCATAAGATCTGTGTTTTTCACATATTCTACGCAGAGACTCATTCCGTCTGTGCAATACAATATCCCTGCTCTCGAATTCCTGCCCAGTCAATACTACTGCAACCTCACTTGTTGTAGGCGCATTATATCTACCACGATGCTGTCCACTCTGAGCTTTATTTGCGTGAATAACTATACGAAACTCCTGCAAATGTTGGTTGGATTCTATTTCAGTTTTAAATGACTTTATATACCCGTTATTCCGGTGTAACATTTCTTGCAAATCAGATACGATTTGCATATTTAAGTCCGGCTGCCGGTCGCATCGCGTAGATGCTTGATTTCCCATATCCGATATGAAATAAAGTTGAAGGAATTTGTGAAAATTATTTACTGGAAGCAGGCTTCCAACCAAATGGTAAACTTGTCCTTGTATCTTAAATGTTGGCATAAATCATTGTTCAACAATCTGCTTAGCACCAAATAAAGTCATTTGAAAAGCATTGTTATAAAGCCGTATGCATTGAATAAATTGCTTAGACGAACTATGCTGCATAAAAATTAGAGACAAGAGGGGCTCAGGTGGATTAGATACTTCATCCAATTGCACTTTTCCACTTAAACAACACATTCCAACTGATTCACGTTTCCATTTCAGAGCTTTGCAGTGTACACAGACGTTTGTCATTGTGCCTAATGTGACAACTGGATCATCAATATAATTTGTTTTATGGTTGTAATTTAAAGCAGATCGCTCCTTTAAGGACCACAAAGAAGAGACTTCATCAGAATCGATTTGATCTTTTCTGCTAATCGATGCATGGGCTGCCTGACTTGTAGAGGCAAATGCCTAATTTTATGTAGGGGGATTTCCCTTACATCAGCTGATTCATTAGAATTGGTCTTAGACGCATTGTTTCTTAATGTGGATAATCGAGCTGACCTTTCCTCTGGTGTTTCTGAGGCTCGTGTTTCAAGTGAGTAATGCCTAATTTGAGAGAGGCGGTGCTCCCGTTGGTGCTCAGATTGTTGTTGCTCTTGTTAACGCTGTTTTTTCGCTATTGAAGCATATCGCGAAAATGGTCTTCGTTTGAACATGACTTACTTCACCCATACAATTATGTAATACATAACACATAGATATATACATATATATGAAGAGAAATGCTTAAATTCACAGTGTAAAGTTAAATGGATATTCCCCGATTGAGCGGATTAATTTCACAGCAAAAAGTTGAAAAGTGAAAAACAAAAACTATTTAGCTTATTTTGCCATTGTCGCTATTTATTATGCACCTATACAGTGCTGTAAGCAGATTTGGGAGTTAATGCATTATTATTATTCATTACCATTGATAAAATTAATGGTACTAATGGACAAAAATATCGTTATCATTGAATTTTTCAATGGGTTTAGACCGCTTAATTGAGACAGTTCGCTTAATTGGGACAGTCCGCTTAATCGGCACAGTCCTCTTAGTGTGAACAAACAAATTTAGTCTGTAGTGTACCGATTAAGTGGACTGTCCCAATTACGCGGAGTCCCCTGTATATTTGGAGTCATACCACTCACTATGCCACTGGCAATAAAAATGCTATTGTTGGCAGCTTTCTTTCTCATTCTTCCCATCTCTGGTTGTACGTATGTGGAGCAAAATAAAACCATGAAACACAAATCCAAACGGCATTTACCAAATGTGTATGTATGCATAATTACGCAGATCGGTTCACGGTTGCTAGTAGGTACCGGAACAGTTTAATTTGTATTGTATCTGTACGAATTGCTCGTATTTTACGACATACACACGTACACTTGTAAAATACACATAAATTGGATCAGTTTCTTGAAAAAGTTAAGAATGCACAAAAGTTAAGCACCCCAAAAACAAACTGCTTAACTTTTCGAGTCTCTGCTGTATTCACTCGCCGATAATATATACATACCTCCAATAACCACATTCAGATTTATGTACATACTTTGTGTTAAATACCACATTTTTATTATTTATTAATTCTTGTTTTCAATATTCTTATTTTCACAACGTGTTCACTACTGTGGTGTAAAGCATCAAAATAACAATATCATATTAAGCTCAAGTAGTATGAATACACAAACATACATTTCTCAGAATGAACACGCACAACAACGAACGCCGCTTTCGCGCCGATACTGGCAATGGTCCGTAGTATGAATACACTCGTGAATATATATCTACATACATCCCTATAAATGAACAGGCATAAACACGACCGGCGCTTGCGCACTGATATTGGCAATGGTCACCACTCATCTTATTCGCAAAACAATGCAAATAATATATGTTTTATGTTGTAACTTTTCCCTTAGACAACGTACAGAGATAACATATAAACCAATGGATTCGTTAATGAAAGTTCTACACACGTATGTAAATTAAGTTAAGTTCTGTTCGAGTCGAGAGAAGTTGAGATGAACCACAGAAAAATGGGAAAAAATCAAATTCATTACTAAACATGTTTATTTAAAGGGTCTCTGTTGAAAGTAAAACTTAATATGTTGTATAGAAAAAACTCCGCAGAAGAATTATGAAGCTATAGGAGAAAACTGCGCTTGAATCCGTTGGATAGATTCGGAGATTTTGTGTCAGATACATATATACACCAAATCTTAACTTCCTTTTATAAAAGTAAGTGATTATTCTTATGTACCTGTCTTCCGTGGATTATAACGGCTGTTCCTACGTCTACCTGAACTGTTTTTTGATTATATACTTTAGACATTTTGTTACCTATTCTTTAATTAGTTTTTAAGAAAACCGTGGCACCTGATTTGAAGTTTATTCTTCAGTTTTGCTACTATTTCATTTTCCTTTAAATTGTCATGGATGTCTGAAGGCTTACGATCTGTGACTGAATGAATTGAATTGTTGTATTTATATGTAGAAAGAAGCATTAAATCTTTTTGATCTGTGTAGTCTTCCTTTGTGCATCTTGCAATTTCAGCCAGAGTCGAATGAAAACGCTCCCCTTGTCCGTTGATTTAACTGTGAAGGGTTGGTACTGAATACATTGAAATGTTGAATTCATTTCTTAATAACGCTTGTATGGAATTTGAAGTAAGAGCACTTTCATTGTCTGTAACAACTAATCTTGGATTTCGAAATTGTGATATTATTTCAATCAACGGATTTTTTATGTCAATTGCGTTTTTTGAAAGAATATGTTCAATAACGTCAAATTTCGAAAATTTGTCGATACAGGTAATGAAATATTTGTTGCATGTATAGTAAATGTCTAAGTGCAATATTTCACCTAGATACGTGGGAATAGGGACCCCTATCGGGTGCTGCATTGGTTTACGCAGATACTTATTTTCTTTACAAATTTTGAATTTGGATGCAGATGTTTTACATAATTTTTTGATGTCAGGAAAAAAATACTCCATCATAATCTGTTTGAAGTTTTCTTGATGTCCTCTATGATTCCTCCTCACATTATCCATTATCCTCTATGAAATCATTTTGATTAAAAACACCTTGCAGGGATTGGCTTGTGGATTTCATTTTGATTTTGGGAAAGACATTGACAATGTCATTCAGGTTTTTTTTTCCAGAGTAACCAGATTGCAATATATTCCATTAATTATATCCGGATGAAGGATATCGCCATGGGTTATGAATACTTGAGATTTTTTACGGAACCTATAATTTCAGTTAAGGATTCTTCACTATGAACAGTTTGTTCGGAAGTAGAAACTACATTAATGTGCTCCCGAGAACTCCAGGTTATAAAACCAGGTTTATAATGAAATGTTATGTAAAATTCTTCAATAAATGTCCTCCATCGTTTAAGTTTTGTGTTAGGATAATCATCAGATATCGCAAAAGTAAGGGGTCGATGATCTGTTTAAATGTGAATATCAGCTTGAGAGAGAACCGCACCTATTGCGTGTAATGATGAACCTGTTGTTAGATCTAAGGGCTTACGAAGATCTGGGTAGAAAAGGAATACGTCGTCCGAGGCGAGAATGTTCTTTATTCTTTTAAAGGCACGTATAGCCTCTGAGTCAAGATTCATTTTTTCACTTTTTGACTTGTTTGTTACTATCAGACCATTGTCTCTAAGGTATTATTTAACGATAGTACCCGGAAAGACCTAAAAATGATCTTAGATCACGAAGTGATTTTGACACTTCAAAATTAACTGTCTCTTATCTTACTAGGGCAAGTCTTGATACTATCTCCAGACACGAGAAATCCTAAAAATTCGAACTCTTGTTTGAAAAACTTACAATTTTCTGCAGATATTCTCATGTTAAATTTAAAAGTTTAGATATTATTATTTGAATGTCCTCTAAATGTTCAATTTCTGACTTGGAAAAGATTATTACGTGATCTATATAGATGTGGCAGCGTTTTCCTATGCCATCTCTCAGTACGTTATCAATTGCTCTCTGAAAAATGCTAAGATCATTTTTCAACCATTCATTTTTTGGGTCGCCGTGGCGTAGTGAGTTAGTGCGTCGACTCCTATGCAGAGGGTGCCAGGTTCGATACCCGAATTTACCACCTTTCATATTTTCATGGCTCCACCTCTTTCGAGTCACTGACATTGCTCAAAGAGTTTTCCTGT
The DNA here is from genome assembly GCA_964034865.1 of Eristalis intricaria. Taxonomy (NCBI): domain Eukaryota; kingdom Metazoa; phylum Arthropoda; class Insecta; order Diptera; family Syrphidae; genus Eristalis; species Eristalis intricaria. Next base: position 15,016,903 of record OZ035874.1, read on the forward strand.
CTAGAAAAAGCTTCTCAAACTTGGCCGTTCGGAGTCGGCATTAAACTGTAGGTCCCTTCCACTCGTGAGAGAACAATAGCATGCACAACACGAGTGGTTGCTGAGAAGCTAGGCCCAGGTCCGCCTCGGACTGTAGCGCCACCCATATTATTATTATTATTATTCAATTCAAAAGGCAATCTACAGAATTCGTACTTTCCATTGTTTATAGAGAATGCCGTTTTTTCACAGTCCTTTTCTTTTAAAAGATTTTTAGATCCATTGAAGAAAAATATTTAGCATTTCCAAGATTCGATAAAATAACCGAACTTTCTGGGATGGGATATCTATCTGGTACCGTTCGTTCATTCAATTTCCTGCAATCAAACACTAATCTAGATTTTGGGGCATCGTCTGCACTACCGCCTTTTTTCCCTATCACCAAGATGGGGGTGTTGTACGGGGAATGCGATGGGCGTATAATTCTACCATCTAGAAGCCTTTTGATTTCGTTATTAACGAACGAGATATCCGCCATATTATATGGCCTTGGTTTTGAATAAATTCGCTCTGAGTCCAATGTTCTTATAGTTGCTTTAATATCAGTACTGAAAGGTAGTTTCTCATCGGGGTCTGCAAAAACTTCTGAAAAATCTTCAATTAATTGTTAAAACTCATTCCTATTTTTTTTAGGAACTGTCCTAGTATCTATTTCGATATTTACCTGTTCGTATTCAAGGAATTTGATATGCATTTCACCATTCTCGTGAAGTAATAGAGAGCTTTCGTGCTTTTATTTTCACGAGAAAGTCGTACGGCATTATTGCGTCAAAAGTTTTTAATTGAGGGAGGACAAAAAAATCTGTAATTGTATTTCAAAACCGAATTTTACATTTTTAAGTTTTCGTATTCTCACCGTTTAATGTTTTTACTTTAAAAAGTTTTTCATTTGAAATTGCTTTTAAGCACGGCAATTTTTTAATATGTCTACTAAGCTTTTCAATACAATTTCGTTATTAAGCCTCTTTTCAGCATTTCGTAGAGCCGACTTTGCCCTAAACAATTAATCTGAGCGTCGTATTTTGGGCTATCAGGTGTTTGATATTGGTCTTCATATTCAAGTTCCAATTCGTGACAATTTCTTATTTCTTTATTTGTATCTTTGGGTTGCATAAAATTCATGCGTTGGCTTTTGGTAAGGGCATTCTGTCGGATCAAAGAGGGCGTTTAAAAGTTCCAATTGCGCCTGAAGTTTGGGGTTGTTGCCTGAATATATGCTTACTACTAGTCGCTATAGTATAGTTGGAATATATATAAGTATGATTTTGTGCCGTTCGTCTCGAGTTGTATCGATATCTTGACGAGTTTTCGACACTCATATGGTTGTCTTGTTCCACTGGCTGTTGGATTTTCACTGGGTTATGTTGGTTTTTCACGGGGAGCGTCTCAGCTACTCCTGTACATTGAGGGTTGTTCCGCGGAGGAGCGTTGCCTGTTCTGGTACCAGCATAGATTTTCTTTTTTTCTTTTTAGTGGGTTCTTGAGAATCTTCAATAAGACACTATGATACCCGTGTATTCATAGTAGTGTCAGATTTTTACTGACTAAACACGCCCTTCCCATTGTTTTTAGTTGTTAACTACAACTGGGTTTCCCTATCCAGTAGTTTTAACTTCATTATTCTTACGCGTGAGGCAGGTAGATTTTCGCTAAGATCACCTGCTGGAACCGTTTATAGCGGCATGTGCTGATTGCGCTAAATCGAACGGTTTCATTCGTCGGAGACGGCGCACGTGGTTCCTCATGTCCAGTGTTTGGAGTATGGGATAGTTGAATATCATTATTTCGTAGATACCAGGGAGCATTCACGACAGCCCTTATAACTTTTTTTTGGGATGACTGTATGAATCCTTTGTTAATTTCTTAAGTGCAACCCCAAAGTTGTATACCGTAGGTGCTTATATAATATAATCAGTTTGTTATACGCGCTTAACTTGGAATGTCGTCCGAGTAGCCAGTTCATTTCTCTGTATCGATTCTCAAGTTCGTCACGTTTTTTCTTTACGTGCGCCTTCCACTTAAGCTTAGCATCCAACGTCATCCCGAGATATTTGGCTTCATTTGCGTACGGTATTTGAACCGAGTTAATAAAAACGGGTATATTGTCTATGTTTTTGTAGGTAAAAGTAATATGCGGACTCGATTGTGGTTTCCGTAGCCAGAATAGCCGTATCGTCTGCGAACGTAGCTACTATTGTGCCCTCAGTTTGTGGTATGTCTCCGTCACAACAAAAACAGAGTAGGGCCAAGAACACTCCCTTGCGGGACCCCGTCGGCGATGTCTTTAAGTTCCGAGTATTACGTTCCGTGCTTAACTTTAAATATTCTATTCTTGAGGTAGGATTCTAAAATTCAATATAGTTTTTTCGGAAATATCCTGCTAAGTTTGTATTTCAGTCCATCGTGCCAAACCTTGTCAAAGGCAAACCTTTGTTTGCTCCAGTGCTTCCTGAATCCAAAATGATGATCGGGGATAAGGTGTCTTTCTTCTAATAGTGGTTGTATTCCTCACTATGCCACTGGCAATAAAAATGCTATTGTTGGCAGCTTTCTTTCTCATTCTTCCCATCTCTGGTTGTACGTATGTGGAGCAAAATAAAACCATGAAACACAAATCCAAACGGCATTTACCAAATGTGTATGTATGCATAATTACGCAGATCGGTTCACGGTTGCTAGTAGGTACCGGAACAGTTTAATTTGTATTGTATCTGTACGAATTGCTCGTATTTTACGACATACACACGTACACTTGTAAAATACACATAAATTGGATCAGTTTCTTGAAAAAGTTAAGAATGCACAAAAGTTAAGCACCCCAAAAACAAACTGCTTAACTTTTCGAGTCTCTGCTGTATTCACTCGCCGATAATATATACATACCTCCAATAACCACATTCAGATTTATGTACATACTTTGTGTTAAATACCACATTTTTATTATTTATTAATTCTTGTTTTCAATATTCTTATTTTCACAACGTGTTCACTACTGTGGTGTAAAGCATCAAAATAACAATATCATATTAAGCTCAAGTAGTATGAATACACAAACATACATTTCTCAGAATGAACACGCACAACAACGAACGCCGCTTTCGCGCCGATACTGGCAATGGTCCGTAGTATGAATACACTCGTGAATATATATCTACATACATCCCTATAAATGAACAGGCATAAACACGACCGGCGCTTGCGCACTGATATTGGCAATGGTCACCACTCATCTTATTCGCAAAACAATGCAAATAATATATGTTTTATGTTGTAACTTTTCCCTTAGACAACGTACAGAGATAACATATAAACCAATGGATTCGTTAATGAAAGTTCTACACACGTATGTAAATTAAGTTAAGTTCTGTTCGAGTCGAGAGAAGTTGAGATGAACCACAGAAAAATTGGAAAAAATCAAATTCATTACTAAACATGTTTATTTAAAGGGTCTCTGTTGAAAGTAAAACTTAATATGTTGTATAGAAAAAACTCCGCAGAAGAATTATGAAGCTATAGGAGAAAACTGCGCTTGAATCCGTTGGATAGATTCGGAGATTTTGTGTCAGATACATATATACACCAAATCTTAACTTCCTTTTATAAAAGTAAGTGATTATTCTTATGTACCTGTCTTCCGTCGATTATAACGGCTGTTCCTACGTCTACCTGAACTGTTTTTTGATTATATACTTTAGACATTTTGTTACCTATTCTTTAATTAGTTTTTAAGAAAACCGTGGCACCTGATTTGAAGTTTATTCTTCAGTTTTGCTACTATTTCATTTTCCTTTAAATTGTCATGGATGTCTGAAGGCTTACGATCTGTGACTGAATGAATTGAATTGTTGTATTTATATGTAGAAAGAAGCATTAAATCTTTTTGATCTGTGTAGTCTTCCTTTGTGCATCTTGCAATTTCAGCCAGAGTCGAATGAAAACGCTCCCCTTGTCCGTTGATTTAACTGTGAAGGGTTGGTACTGAATACATTGAAATGTTGAATTCATTTCTTAATAACGCTTGTATGGAATTTGAAGTAAGAGCACTTTCATTGTCTGTAACAACTAATCTTGGATTTCGAAATTGTGATATTATTTCAATCAACGGATTTTTTATGTCAATTGCGTTTTTTGAAAGAATATGTTCAATAACGTCAAATTTCGAAAATTTGTCGATACAGGTAATGAAATATTTGTTGCATGTATAGTAAATGTCTAAGTGCAATATTTCACCTAGATACGTGGGAATAGGGACCCCTATCGGGTGCTGCATTGGTTTACGCAGATACTTATTTTCTTTACAAATTTTGAATTTGGATGCAGATGTTTTACATAATTTTTTGATGTCAGGAAAAAAATACTCCATCATAATCTGTTTGAAGTTTTCTTGATGTCCTCTATGATTCCTCCTCACATTATCCATTATCCTCTATGAAATCATTTTGATTAAAAACACCTTGCAGGGATTGGCTTGTGGATTTCATTTTGATTTTGGGAAAGACATTGACAATGTCATTCAGGTTTTTTTTTCCAGAGTAACCAGATTGCAATATATTCCATTAATTATATCCGGATGAAGGATATCGCCATGGGTTATGAATACTTGAGATTTTTTACGGAACCTATAATTTCAGTTAAGGATTCTTCACTATGAACAGTTTGTTCGGAAGTAGAAACTACATTAATGTGCTCCCGAGAACTCCAGGTTATAAAACCAGGTTTATAATGAAATGTTATGTAAAATTCTTCAATAAATGTCCTCCATCGTTTAAGTTTTGTGTTAGGATAATCATCAGATATCGCAAAAGTAAGGGGTCGATGATCTGTTTAAATGTGAATATCAGCTTGAGAGAGAACCGCACCTATTGCGTGTAATGATGAACCTGTTGTTAGATCTAAGGGCTTACGAAGATCTGGGTAGAAAAGGAATACGTCGTCCGAGGCGAGAATGTTCTTTATTCTTTTAAAGGCACGTATAGCCTCTGAGTCAAGATTCATTTTTTCACTTTTTGACTTGTTTGTTACTATCAGACCATTGTCTCTAAGGTATTATTTAACGATAGTACCCGGAAAGACCTAAAAATGATCTTAGATCACGAAGTGATTTTGACACTTCAAAATTAACTGTCTCTTATCTTACTAGGGCAAGTCTTGATACTATCTCCAGACACGAGAAATCCTAAAAATTCGAACTCTTGTTTGAAAAACTTACAATTTTCTGCAGATATTCTCATGTTAAATTTAAAAGTTTAGATATTATTATTTGAATGTCCTCTAAATGTTCAATTTCTGACTTGGAAAAGATTATTACGTGATCTATATAGATGTGGCAGCGTTTTCCTATGCCATCTCTCAGTACGTTATCAATTGCTCTCTGAAAAATGCTAAGATCATTTTTCAACCATTCATTTTTTGGGTCGCCGTGGCGTAGTGAGTTAGTGCGTCGACTCCTATGCAGAGGGTGCCAGGTTCGATACCCGAATTTACCACCTTTCATATTTTCATGGCTCCACCTCTTTCGAGTCACTGACATTGCTCAAAGAGTTTTCCTGTCTAGAAAAAGCTTCTCAAACTTGGCCGTTCGGAGTCGGCATTAAACTGTAGGTCCCTTCCACTCGTGAGAGAACAATAGCATGCACAACACGAGTGGTTGCTGAGAAGCTAGGCCCAGGTCCGCCTCGGACTGTAGCGCCACCCATATTATTATTATTATTATTCAATTCAAAAGGCAATCTACAGAATTCGTACTTTCCATTGTTTATAGAGAATGCCGTTTTTTCACAGTCCTTTTCTTTTAAAAGATTTTTAGATCCATTGAAGAAAAATATTTAGCATTTCCAAGATTCGATAAAATAACCGAACTTTCTGGGATGGGATATCTATCTGGTACCGTTCGTTCATTCAATTTCCTGCAATCAAACACTAATCTAGATTTTGGGGCATCGTCTGCACTACCGCCTTTTTTCCCTATCACCAAGATGGGGGTGTTGTACGGGGAATGCGATGGGCGTATAATTCTACCATCTAGAAGCCTTTTGATTTCGTTATTAACGAACGAGATATCCGCCATATTATATGGCCTTGGTTTTGAATAAATTCGCTCTGAGTCCAATGTTCTTATAGTTGCTTTAATATCAGTACTGAAAGGTAGTTTCTCATCGGGGTCTGCAAAAACTTCTGAAAAATCTTCAATTAATTGTTAAAACTCATTCCTATTTTTTTTAGGAACTGTCCTAGTATCTATTTCGATATTTACCTGTTCGTATTCAAGGAATTTGATATGCATTTCACCATTCTCGTGAAGTAATAGAGAGCTTTCGTGTTTTTATTTTCACGAGAAAGTCGTACGGCATTATTGCGTCAAAAGTTTTTAATTGAGGGAGGACAAAAAAATCTGTAATTGTATTTCAAAACCGAATTTTACATTTTTAAGTTTTCGTATTCTCACCGTTTAATGTTTTTACTTTAAAAAGTTTTTCATTTGAAATTGCTTTTAAGCACGGCAATTTTTTAATATGTCTACTAAGCTTTTCAATACAATTTCGTTATTAAGCCTCTTTTCAGCATTTCGTAGAGCCGACTTTGCCCTAAACAATTAATCTGAGCGTCGTATTTTGGGCTATCAGGTGTTTGATATTGGTCTTCATATTCAAGTTCCAATTCGTGACAATTTCTTATTTCTTTATTTGTATCTTTGGGTTGCATAAAATTCATGCGTTGGCTTTTGGTAAGGGCATTCTGTCGGATCAAAGAGGGCGTTTAAAAGTTCCAATTGCGCCTGAAGTTTGGGGTTGTTGCCTGAATATATGCTTACTACTAGTCGCTATAGTATAGTTGGAATATATATAAGTATGATTTTGTGCCGTTCGTCTCGAGTTGTATCGATATCTTGACGAGTTTTCGACACTCATATGGTTGTCTTGTTCCACTGGCTGTTGGATTTTCACTGGGTTATGTTGGTTTTTCACGGGGAGCGTCTCAGCTACTCCTGTACATTGAGAGTTGTTCCGCGGAGGAGCGTTGCCTGTTCTGGTACCAGCATAGATTTTCTTTTTTTCTTTTTAGTGGGTTCTTGAGAATCTTCAATAAGACACTATGATACCCGTGTATTCATAGTAGTGTCAGATTTTTACTGACTAAACACGCCCTTCCCATTGTTTTTAGTTGTTAACTACAACTGGGTTTCCCTATCCAGTAGTTTTAACTTCATTATTCTTACGCGTGAGGCAGGTAGATTTTCGCTAAGATCACCTGCTGGAACCGTTTATAGCGGCATGTGCTGATTGCGCTAAATCGAACGGTTTCATTCGTCGGAGACGGCGCACGTGGTTCCTCATGTCCAGTGTTTGGAGTATGGGATAGTTGAATATCATTATTTCGTAGATACCAGGGAGCATTCACGACAGCCCTTATAACTTTTTTTTGGGATGACTGTATGAATCCTTTGTTAATTTCTTAAGTGCAACCCCAAAGTTGTATACCGTAGGTGCTTATATAATATAATCAGTTTGTTATACGCGCTTAACTTGGAATGTCGTCCGAGTAGCCAGTTCATTTCTCTGTATCGATTCTCAAGTTCGTCACGTTTTTTCTTTACGTGCGCCTTCCACTTAAGCTTAGCATCCAACGTCATCCCGAGATATTTGGCTTCATTTGCGTACGGTATTTGAACCGAGTTAATAAAAACGGGTATATTGTCTATGTTTTTGTAGGTAAAAGTAATATGCGGACTCGATTGTGGTTTCCGTAGCCAGAATAGCCGTATCGTCTGCGAACGTAGCTACTATTGTGCCCTCAGTTTGTGGTATGTCTCCGTCACAACAAAAACAGAGTAGGGCCAAGAACACTCCCTTGCGGGACCCCGTCGGCGATGTCTTTAAGTTCCGAGTATTACGTTCCGTGCTTAACTTTAAATATTCTATTCTTGAGGTAGGATTCTAAAATTCAGTATAGTTTTTTCGGAAATATCCTGCTAAGTTTGTATTTCAGTCCGTCGTGCCAAACCTTGTCAAAGGCAAACCTTTGTTTGCTCCAGTGCTTCCTGAATCCAAAATGATGATCGGGGATAAGGTGTCTTTCTTCTAATAGTGGTTGTATTCCTTTCAGTAGAAGCTTCTCGAATAGCTTTGATGTTATAGGTAAAAGTGATATCTAAGTGATATATAAGTGTCAATCCGCGTTCTGAATAATCGATACACAATTTTCGAGTTCCACTTCTAACTCAAATGGTGTTTTCAGTGAGACATACAACATAATTTGTATTATTAGTTAGTCGATGTGGTCCTTCCGATTTCATTATACTATCGCTCATTATCAGTACTATTGGCGAGAGGTCAGACGAGAGTTCAAAGCTGTCCTCTGTTAGACAGACTATTATACGTACCAGCTTCGTCGAAAGTCGCAGAAGTGTTAATAGTCCCTTAACCGGGTAAACCGCCGAACGACAAAAAATCTTATAGACCGATATCACTTTTACGTATAACATCAAAACTATTCGAGGAACTTCTACTGTTCTCACTAAATTGGAAGATACTCCTTTTGTAACGAAAAAGTCTACCAGGGCATATTTCGCTACGCCGGAGAGCCCCTAAGTCCGTCTGCCTGTCGAATGGAAATCTAGTCCGATGTCCATACCGACTTCATACAAAAGTCTACCTTTTGTTGAGATTTTTCTCGAACCCCAGAACGTATGCACTAAAATCGCGGAGGAAGATAAATAGACGATATATGTATTAATATCCGTTGTCTTATTTTTTACTCGAACTGAAGCTGCTTGTATTGTCCAGTTCTCTCGTAGAATTTATAGAATTATTGATGAAGTCCTTGATGAATAAGGAGGAACCTCCCCTAGCCCTTCCCGAGGGATGAAATCCTCTTGTTTTTACTTGAAATTCCCTTGTCGAATGGGTTACCGAGATCAAGCATACGCCAATGTTGGAGTTGGTTGGAATATCTCTAGTTCTGTAATTTTTCCATTTGCGTTCCATGTTAAAATGTTGATCGACTTGTTTATATTAATTTTGTTTTATGTTTTATACTAGGTTTGATCTCAAGTTTGGTTGGTTTGTCAAATATTACATTATTAATTTTATTTTGTTCTTCAAGTTTCGCAAGTATTAAAGAGAATACTTTACTTCTTTTGTTCGTATGGTTCGTTATTACGACTTGGGCAAACGATTTGGTACCCGAAGGTCTTGGGTTTTGCTTTATCGTGGGCAACGTTTCTGTATTTTGTCTTTCTTTGGGTGGTTAATTCGCTCAAGCACGGATGCTGCTATCGAATACTCTGGCAAAATTTTGCCTTTGTTGGTTTGCTTCGAGTTCCTGGACCTTAGCTAATGCAGAGGGCAGGTCCTCGCAACCCTAAAAGAAAAGAATATTGCAGATAGGCTAATCTTGTGATTATGGCATCGAAATTTAGAATTGTATTAAATGAAGATAGTATTAAATCGGCCGATCCGACAATTTTGTTTTGCATTATGGCTACAGCTTGATAATAGCATTCCGTTCCTTCATATGATTTAAATAGATCTATTGCAGTCTTAGCCGATTGACGCCACGAAATATATTTCTCTTGTTCACCTGCGAAATCTGGTATGGATTTTATCAAATCGAGCGAAATTTGCCATGTAACTTGGGCTTATTTAAAGAAATGGGTTCATATGCAACGACCGAAGGTGAAGACAAATGCACTGAGTGGACTTTTCGCGTTAATTCTTCGATCTGTAAGCTAATCCTATCATTTACTTGTTTATTTTCTGTTTCAACTGCTACTCCAACGGCAGATGAAACTACGCGATGTTTGCTACCATATTAGGATATCGATTAAACGATAGACACTAAACAAATGTAAGCACACCTAATTTACTAGTTATTACTAAAATAACAGAATAAACACTAATTGACTCAATTACTATAGCTTATTTCACTTATTTACTGCAGCATATTTAGCTTTCTGTACTAATATAGTCGTCATTATCTTCAGTTTCGTGTCCAGGCTGGGTTGCGAGCTTTTTTTTTTGTATTAATAAGTACATGTTAAGTATCTTTATTTGATTTCTGCTCTTATTTTCCTAAGAAAATTTTTAAAATACTTCAAGAGTTGCCACGTCTTCGTATCTCCGTCTCCGTATCTCCGTCTCCGTATCTCTCTGTATGTCAAGTTTGAATAGTTAAGTGCTTGTTAAGAGACGAAACACTCGAAAGCCCGATTTTGTTGGTGGACTTAACGTTCGTTGCGTTTTTTGTGCTAACACATACGGTTTTTGATTGCTCTATTCTCGTGGCCAAAAAGTGCTGATTGTATATCGTGTGACGGCAGTGCAGGGTGAATGAGCTTGGAATAAATGTACTGGAGTACAGTGTACATTTTGGGGTTGGAGTTTATGCCAAGTTGCTGCCGTTAACTTATAAACTTAGCTCGGATTGCTAAATGATAATTGCGTACCGTAACCTTAGATTATTCTTTGTACTGCTTCTGTCGCGATGAACCTAGTACTTCCAAGGCTTGATATCTCTATTGTAGAAATTCGTATAACTTTGGAAGGGAGGGCATCTTGTTTGGCTCTTCTAGTCCTTGCTCGAAAACTTTTCTGCTTTCTTGATCTAATGCCTTTGTAACTAAATGGACAATGACTGGGCCCCACGATGATGTGTCACAACCCATGTTTTTTATTGCCGACAGCCCTTCCTATGTTGCATCCAGCACTGACGTTATTGAATTTTCCGCTGATTGATTTCCCTGATGATCGGCCTTCAGAATTTTTTTCATGTGCATTCCGAAGATTTTTCTTTCGTTATTGTATCTAGCCTTTAAGGTCTCCCAAGCGCAATTATAGTTTACACTTTATATTGTTAAGTGCTGTATTAATTTCATGGGTTCACCTTCCAAATGTGTTTTTAGGTACACCATTTTGCCGGTGACACCTAATTTTGCTTTGTTGTGAATAAAAAAAATTGAGTTTGAGTTTGCCTTTACTTCTTTCTTTTTATTCATTTCTGACATTCGTTATTAATTAACATCGCCCTCGACTTCTTCGTAATGCCTATTGATTATATAGTTAAGCTTATAGTCTTGTGAAGACGCACTTGATAAGAATTCCTCGTGTAGTTTCGTTAGGTTTCTCCTCCGATCTAGTAAAATCCGTTGTTGGTATTCGTGAACCTCTGTTGAGTATTTCTCGAATGTTTGCTCGAAGGCGTCAATACTTCTCAAATGTCTTCAAGCGTTGATTTTAATCGCTGTTTTCTTTAGATGTCTAGGCAAGTTTACCACTGACTGTAGGTTCAGTTGCTATAGGTTTTATGTCTTCCAAGTCATGTTTTAAATTTTCGTACAGGGTACAGCACTGGTTGGTATGTATTTCCTTGTATGTAGGGCGTCTCATCTTTCACTACCGCACTGATTTTTTCGTGATTTTCTTGAAATTCTGTCCAAATTTCTTCAATTTTCTTCAATCGCTCTTCCTAGTAGCGTTTGTTTTCCTTGAGGCACTATCTTCATCGAAATTGATTTTTGTTTTTTCGAATTCCAATGCTAACTCATTCTTTCTCGCGGCAATTTCGACTACTTCGTATTCTTACATCTTAATTTGTTGTTAATGATGTTGTACACGTAGATACTACCAATGTTCATAGCCCTGGTTACGCTATTCACTTCCAGTGTGAGCCCCGGATACGCTATTCACTTCCAATGTGAGCCTTGGATACGCTGTTCAAGTCGCTGTTCGAAGGACCAATGTTTGGTTTAAGCAACAATGTGTTAGTTAATTCCTGAATAATAATTTATTGAACCCTTACCGCTAGTGGAAGTCAACTTACTAGACACGGTTTTGTAAGGAACTAAACTTTATTTTCGCATATCATTGACTTATATAGTACAAGTTTTGCTTTTTCTACATTTTCTATTAGATTCAAATTGCTTATGCTACAAGATATGTACATTGGGTTGTTTTTGATAGGAGGAAATAAGACGCGAAACAGGTGCGTACAGGTGAACGAAAAATGTGCACTAGAGTGATAGTGGAAATAAGAGCTTAATATGTGCAGTTGTGTGCTGTATGCGATATGAGTTGGAGTCATATATCATCAATTGTTGTGACACCAGACCCAGAACCCAGAACACCAGACAATCCAAAGATATTATTAGAACGGGACAGATATATATAGAACGGGAATTAAATAATATTTTCATTCAAGCCTTTTCATCTCATATCTGTAGCGTCTTTCGTTCTTGAAGCCCGGTACCGCATAATGTCATATTGATGACAATATTGCTGGATTTAGCACATCATTGAAAGGGGTAAATAGTATGCTTGCGGAAATACAGGCTGCAGTGTAAAACGGACTGGAACTTTCAGATTGGTTTGCGATCATATCAGTTGTTAGGCAAGGTTGCACATTGAGCGCTATATTGATTGTGCTCTTCATAGATGACCTTCCTGATGGTGTTGATTTCGCGGGAATGCGTATTAAGGCATTGCTGTTTACAGATGATGTTGTTATGTTTGCGTAATCTCCAGAAACATTATAACTAATGATAAATAGCGTATAGAAATACTGACAGCTGTGGAAACTGATAATCAACATTCACAAGTCCAAAGTATTGATTTTCAAGAAAGGTAGTTGAGGAAATGCGACAAAGCAGAAATTAATCTTAAATGGAGACTACATAGAATGTGTGAAAGAAATTAAGTATCTGAGCGTAATCTTCTCACGGAACCTGGTCATGGAAAAGCATAATAATAAAAAAAAATATTTTCTGGAAACCATGCTTTATGAATACAAATATAGCCCATAGCAGTAATGAGGTAGATGAGGTATTTGAGTCCGTTGTGTTAAGCATCCTTTTATATTGTGCTCATGTTTTGGGATGTTAAAAGTTTCACACGGTAGAGAAACTCCTAACGCACTGTGTAAAGAGAGTATTCCATCTGCCAAGGAACACACAAGACTACTACAAGAAACAGGAACGTAAGCAGCAAGTGGACTACCTACTGAACGTCTTCAACATGCAAATGAAAAAAGACTTGCCCAGAGAGTTGCACTTAAGGCTATACAAGACCAACAAGGCTGTTACAGACAATGGTTATGTATCGCGGAAGGATGCAACATAAGTTTTAATTTGAACGCTGGCAGAATCATAACCAGCAAAGCTTTTCTATACGAAGTTATATCTAAATATGGTCAGACTTTGAAGTGAACTCCTTAACCTGAACTTCATACCACATAGGCCCGATTTACCGCTGTACTCGAGTATCTGCAACCTGGTCGAAAGGAAGGTTATTATTCACTTCATGGGAAGGTGTCCATCTCTCAAAAAAAAAATAGGGAAGTTCTATAGGAAGTAACTTTTTATCGGCGGATCAAGTTATTACTACCTATTGATGGTCCCATGCAAGACTATACTAAGGCAACATTGTATGATGATGATGATTGATGATTGTATGATGGCATGACTTATTTATGCCAACAAAACCGTCGCATCAACTAATATTTTTCTTTTTTTTTGGTTCATGCAAATCCGACAAAAACGCTTGAAATTATAGCTTAAATAGCACTTAGTAATAACCAGTTTTTTACTTTTTTTCCAAGCATAACCATTTCAACTGATATTAGTAATTTTATTTCGGAATCGTTTGGATCTTGTATAATATGTTGGCAAAGTATTGTTTTGCCCAGAATTTTGAAAAGTCAAATGCCACGTGGTATTCTTTTGTGTGTACAAAAGACATGGAAGATGACACCTAAGTAGGTCTTATTATGCTTCATACTGTTTGATTTTGTCTCATGTCAAGTTATAATTACTTAATTACCGTCCATGCCTGGAGAAACTTTGCTCATTCTTGTTCGTGACGTGAAGTTAATGATAAAGTTTTTCTACAACGATAATAAATTATAGCATCTAGGGCGAGAAAAATTATTGATCTTGCAAGAAATTCCAATGAAATGAATAAGTAAAACCTTAATTGTTGGACAGCAAGTTTTAAAAAAATAACGTCCCACTCAGAAGAAACTAATAGATGGCTGAGAACGAAACCGGTATGGATACACCGGTACCGGGCCATGGATACAAGTAAATTATATTGCAAAAGGCAATGTTATTAAAAACAAAATAAACAATTTGTATCAATAGGTATTCCTGTATTCCTGGATTTCTTTGGAAACTTTGTAGAAAAACATTCTGTTATAAACTAATTGTTTATTTTTATAGAGCCCTTGCAAGATAGTGGAGGTGAATATGCCCCGGGCAATTAATACTCGTCCGACTGTAGTATTTCCGGTGTATATAGTATTTTGACACCACATCGACAGATTATTGTTGATCATAACCATCAGTACGACACTCCATTTATTTTCTCAAAAGGTGCTTCAAGCCAAGAAAAGCGAATGCTAAAAGGATGTCGAGACACCTGCAGAATAAATTGTGTGAGCAAGATTCCAGAGGAGGTCAGATATTATATTTTTAAAAGCTTAAAAGTCTTATAAAGGCCTGTAGAAAATAATGATAAGAAACGAACTCTAGTTGGGCTAACTTCAAAAAGGACATGCACTAGAAAGTAGTATTTATTTTTAATTCAACACAATAGTGAACACAAATTTCAAGTTTGACAAAAATGTTTTTAAATACGTTTTCAATCTCTGCACAAATGATGCGAAAATGTGTCAAAATGATTGCAATGAGTGATGGAATAACCATAAGTCTATATAAAAGAGGCCATCATTTAAGGCATGTAAATGAGTTGAGAGAAAGCTCAAAAATGTTTGTAAAAGAACATATTTAGTACTAGACTCACATTACTGCCGCAAATATTCGAAAAAAATACTTAAGTAATGGAATTAACTCGGTTGGCCAAATGTTTTGTTTTTACGAAGAATGATTTGTATCTAGAAATTACGATTTAACATGTAAAGTAACATTAAGGCAGCATCATTTCATCTTTAACCTAAAATTTAATCTGAGGTTTTATGTTATTTTATGCAATAAGCAAAAAGCTCAAGAGTGAAAAGAAAGAGATAAAATATCTGCACAAGCTTCACCAGCCACTGTTACTTTTTGTTTGTTTGAAGCTGACTTCGAAGAAGAACTTTCCATTCCTACTGCCAATGCAAGCTTATTACAGAAGAAAACTACAAGTTTATAATTCCACGGCTTATGAACTCGCCTCTCGTGAAGCCAATTACTATGTATGGGATGAAACCATCGGAGGTGTACAAGGTTTCAAACTGTCTTCTCAAATTTATTGAAAAATGCATAACTTCCACACAATTGTGGAGAACAAAATACGAACGAGGCTTTGTTAGGGTTTTTTGTATGGGCATCCAAATATCACTCATCACTCATAGATTCACTCAAAGATTTTTAGAGAAAGGCTTTACCCACAAAGCGAGGGCAATAGTGTACATGCCTTATTTGAAAAAAATCAGCAAAATAAAACAATCTATACACCAATCCAATACTGTTCAATTATAAGCAATGTAAAAACGAAAGAAGCCTATTTCACAAATCATACATCATATACATTTCATACAACATACAAAACTGTGATACATCATACACATCATACAATTTTATGTTTCACAGATTCTACTGGAAGTATTGTATGATATGTTCTTTGTTGTATGATGTGTAATATTTTGACGTTTAATTTTAAATGACAAATTTCATTGAAAACTAAATATTGTCGTGAATTAAACCCAGACACCACAAAAAACTAAATAATGGAGTTCCTCAATAATGAAGAAAATATGATTTAGAAATTATTGAGATTAATTCAGCTATTATAAGATAATTTTTACAAATAGTACATGATTTTAAATAAAACAATCTTGACGAACTAGCATTCCTTGTTCCTACATATCTAATTTAAAGAAAAAGATGAACAATCACTCATTATTCAAAAATCATTTTTCTCATTTGAAAACTCATTTTTGTAGTGACTACAGCAGTTCTAAGTGCTGTATGAAATGTATGTTCAAATTTGACAGAAACTGCTCTATGATGTGTATGATATTTTTCTGTGAAACAGAATCATACAACTTTCCCATATTTCCAGTGTAAACTTTAGGTGATACACGCTGTATTACAGCGGCTCATACAACAAATCTGAGAAACAGAAATCATACACGAAAGTGTCAGAATCATACAATTTATGAGATGTATGTTCTCTGAAACAGGCCCCGGGTTACAAAGTAACAGAAATGATACGAGACGACTACAAGGATTTTAAAACTTTCAAATTCTTTGAATTGGGTAAAAAATACCGAACTCACAAAACTGACAGTAAGCGAAATTCGAGAAGTATATTTCAATTGTGACAAATATTATGAAATGAACTACAAATACTTTTTCGAGGATGAATTCAAAATAATAGGACTAAATGCTGGAAAAACAAAAAAAAAAAAGAACAAGAACCGATCAAAAAAGTTTGCAGCAGGAGGTACGCAGTATTTACCGAATCCAACGTTAATGAACGAGTTACTGAGCAAGCTCTCAGCGTAAACGCAGATTGAGTGGGTACGCCATTCGAAAACTGTGAATAGCGAGCCAACTGTAAAATATTTGAGGAGTGAATACAGGAATTGTCCAATGTGGTTACCACGGCTGATAGTACTCGACGAAGGTGTGAAGTTTGTACCGGCGAACATGAAGTACTGAGATCCGAAAAATGTACGCAGATGGGGACTAAGACGCGTTGGCGATATGTGCCTCAAAGAAGACTTTGCTTCAACTGCTTAGAAGGAAGACATCGGAGAAGCAGTTGCAGTGACAGGTATTGTAAAAAGAAACTTCATTGGCTTTAGCATTTCGATGAGAACAACAACGAGCATGACAGCAGAGTAACAGCACAACAATATCGTCCCGAACTAACTAATTCGGTTGCACATACGAGTCCTCGAATTTGCTCTACACTACAGCCAGTAAAACTGTTCGCAAACGGAAAGGAAATTTCTCGCTACGAGCTTCTTGACGAGGGGCAGCAATATCGCTAACAAATAAGAGTTTTTCAGACTACCATGAGTTAGGGGGAGGTTCGAAAGTTTAAAGTTGCAGTGGCTTGGAGGTAAGACGGTAACGATGCAGTCCTCGAGTGTGAATATGGTGATATCCGGCATCGAGAAAAACTCGAGAAAGTTCGAAATCAGCGGTGTTAAAATGGTAAAAAACCTTCAACTGCTTACACAGTCATTGAACGTTAGTGAACTCGCGATGAAGCATTGACATGTAGGGAAGATATTGGCTCTTAGCTATGAGGCTGCCTCCCCTTTTAATCGGTCTTGATAATGCGCATTTAGGTATCGCCAAGAAGACGGATGGAATTTTCCCAGCAGTGATCTCAACGAAACTTGGATGGATAATTTATTGATAAGGCAATCATCGTAACACAAATACACGCAACCATGTATTTCTCACACGAGCATAATCCGACGATGCAGACTTATAACAACTCGTAAGAAACCACCTAGCTGATGAAAATCTAAGAGAGAGAACAAAATTCAACCACATGAGCTAATCAGATCGACTTACTCGAGAGGACAACTACGCCCTTGGGAAACGGGCTCGAAATGGGCTTGCTGTGGAAGCAGGACGTGGAACTACCCAATAGTTATGAAATGGCCAAGAAAAGGTATTTGAGCTTAGAAAAGACGTCTCAACGTGAAGAAAATTTTCGACAGGATTACATCAAAGTTATGGACGATAACATAAAAATGGGGTTCTCTAGGAAATCAAAAAAAGACGAGTCGCAACTCAATCCTGCCAGATTTTGGTATATACAATCACTACAAACCGGGGAAGTTGCGCTTAGTATTCGATGCCGCCGCCGAAGTGGAAGGAACTTCACTAAGCACAATGCTCCTATGTGGACCAGATCTGGGAGAACCACTGGCGACTATACTCATGAAGTTTAGGCAAAAAACTGTAGCGGTATCAGCAGACATTTTCCAGATGTTTCATCAATTAAAAATAAGACGGGAAGATCAAGCAACAAAGTGCTCACCATATTCGGCACAATATGTGAAAAATAAGAATGCAAACGAGTTCCAAGCTGAATTTCCAGAAGCAGAAGCAGAATTAATGACTATATCCACTGTTTTTCCAGCGAAAGCGAGGCAATAAAAATAACGCAGCAAGTTATCTGTATCCATGCATATGGAGGGTTCGAGCTCAGGGGGTTTGTATCCAATTCAGCGGAGGTCGAGGAGAAACTCAAAAACTATGAACCTCGACAACCCGTTCAATGTCTTGACAAGGGCGATATCGATTGCAACCAAAAAGTGCTTGGTCTGCATATGAACACCAAGAAAGATCGTCTTAAATTCGTGCTGGCTTTCGGTAGAGTAGATCCCGAGTTGCTCCGAGGAAACTAAGAGAGAATAATTCGGAATAATGATGTCGGTGTTCGACCCATTTGGTATAGCTACAGAGGACTCACTAATAGGAAAACTGTTGATACAACCCACATGGCGAAAACAAATAGATTGGGACCACTTAATTCCGCAAGAGGGCATTGGAATGTGAAAAATTGGCTGGATAAGCTTCAAGAGATCAAAAATATAAGTGTACCCCGATGCTAGCCGTATTTACAGACTCTAGTGAACTGGCATATGCTACAGTGGCGTACTGGAGAATTCCTGAAATGGCATTATCACAAGATTCTTTAGCATTCATTATGGAGAAAACCAAAGGCGCCCCGTAAAAATTAACTTCGATACCAAGACTTGAACTGTAGTCAGCTGTGTTGGTTGCGAGGATTCGAAATACTATATTGTGCGGTCACGATACAACATTAGCCCGAATAATAATGTGGAGCGACTCAAAAACAGTTTTGTCATGGATTCAATCAGATGTTGTATGTTGCATATCCGATGAACGAAATTCTAGAAAACACAAAGTCCCAGAATGGAGATGGCTGACGAATGCACTGAATCCAGCTAATTTCATAAAACGGTTGAGGAATAAGCGGCGCGAATCGTTCTGTGTGAGTGGGTAAATTCCTGCTAGATGACGAAAATAACTGGCCGAAGACTGTCCCTTGCGGAAATACGAACGAGGAACTGCGTTCAAGAACAATTAACCGTCATATCTCGCTAATTTATTATGTTTTTAATAAATTCTCTTACTATTCGAAATTAAGAAGAGTCATTGCACGGATGATGCGGTTCTATAATAATAGCCTCAGCAAGATGAGGAACAAATACCTTTTGTGGGGGACTTACACCAAAGGAAATCGAAGGGGCCGAGTTGCTAACAGTATGTTGTGCTCAGAGGGAGTCGTACGGGGAAGAGTACCTGGTGCTCAAAAGGGGCGAACAAATATCGATATCGAGCCGATTGTGATCCCGCGGATGGGCCAGTTACAGTAACTTCGTAGGGACAGAATGCGAGCTGAAACGTCAAGTGTTTGCTCGATAACGAAAAGATTAAAGATGCACTTGCCAATCAAAACATCGAATGGATTTTTAATTGTCCCCTAAATCCGCATACTGGGAGCGCCTGGTCTGAAGTGTGAAGCGAGCAATGGGACATGCAGTCCTCGAGGAAAGTCTTCAAGAACACAGTCTCTTCAGTTTCGTGTCTACTCGCGCCCGCTGAGACACATTCCATTAGATAGTTTCTCATAAGAATCCTTAACTTCCAATCATTTTCTCTTAGGTACAGCTAACACCGAGCAGATGCCTCATCCAAGTGGGGAACACTTTCGTGTATCGAGTGAGCACTGGCAAAGAGTCCGGAACATGCAGAGGCGGTTCTGGAAGATATGGGTCGCAGAGTATCTTCCCGATTTATGTCGAAGTACTAAATGACACCAGCCGGTGAGCCCGCTTCTAGTCGGTAACGTCGTCCTGATATGCGACAGCACTCTACATCGATCCAGATGGCCAATGGGCCGAATTACCCAAACCTTCCCAGAGAGAGATAGTCAGGTGAGATCAACAGCGGTGCAAACCAGATCGGGCATATTCAAGCGACCATCGTGTATGTTAGCTAAACTAGATGTTGGTGGATCTGTACGGTTGCAAATTCATGGGGTCCGGGATGTTTGCGGAAAGGTCTAGAAAGCATTTAATAAGAATTATTGTAAGCACTTGTGTGTGAACTCACTCATCCAGATCAATTAGTTCAACAGGATAAATTAGAGTAAAAAAATCGAAGAACACACAAAAGTGTAATTAATATCGAATCTATCGAAATTTTTTTCCATCTAAAGGAAATAAAAACTCCTTAATGAACGAAGGAAGAAAAGGTGTTTTTATTTGGAGGAGCCTTCTGCAAGCAACATGACTAAATTAACATAATTACATAACTATTTTATGTTAACAATGTGACGTTGTTTTTTCTTTTGTTTTTGTTTTTTTTTTTCTTATACATAAAAAAGTTAATCTTTAATTAAATCTTACTAATTGTTATTTTTTAATTTTGAATATTCTATAACGAAACATTGAAAATGCAAAAGTTTCAAACCTTATATTTCTAAATTACACCTAGGGTCCTGTGTTCTTAATATGTTGCAACCACTTTCACACATAATCAAATTATAATAGATTTCATGTATATTTTTTCCATGCCGTTTAATACCAACAAGATATTGAGTCGTTTAAGGTAATAGCTAAACACGAATATGAATACCATGAATACTTCTATTTAAGCTCGTCTTCTAGGTTAAATAGGAGTTGGTATTAATTAATTAAAACGAATTCGGTCAAAAAAAAAATGATCAAAATGTTATGTAAATATTATGTAAGTAAGACAAAAGTTTCACTCAAAAAGTTTTGAACCTCTCTCCTGAAAATACCATAGTTTGCACTTAGAATAGTTTTGCATGGGGCCATCGATATTTTAAAAAAGATGGATGTGACTAGGCATTATGAATACTGTAAAATGCTGATATACAGAACAAAAAAATTAATTTTTTGTTTTTGCACAGCAGTGCTTAAACAGCACTTCCAACAGCTGCGGGCCTGACCAGCAGAGGGTGATAGGAAATCATATCTAGCTTTGAAGTGTTTGGCACAAACAATAAAAAGATCATCAGAGCACGTCAAGGCCGGTGACGACGTTGTGAGCATGCACCAGATTCACACTACAAATCTTGGAGACCACAAGCGAGTTTCAACATGATACGCGCTACCTTTTCCTCGATTTTGAAGCCTCATGCGACAGTAGTCATCACAAAGAACTATTCGATTTCGGGATCCCGGGAAATTTGATCCGGTTGTGCCGCACCGAGCTAGCTATTCGGCTGAAGAACTACCGAGCCATGTGAAACCTGCACTGGACTTGGGCAAGGAAATGCGGTGTATTGTGTTTTCGTCAATCTGGCACTGGAGAAGATATCGCTGTTGGGTTACGCAGATGAAATTGACATAGTTGTTGGCAACATGTTCGGAACGTGACCAACATGACGTAGTGGAAGCTTTTACATCGAACAGGCGAAATAAGCTGGTTTTAAGGTTAATGTGGAAAAGACTAATTATATACAATCGAGCAAGAACCGATCCATCACACAATAAAAGAGAGACGTTCAATTGATTCGAACTATTATAAAAAGCGAACTTTTGCGTCTAAAATAAGTATGAATTCAACTTCATTGCTTGCTTACTTTGCAAAGTATTTAATATATTAAAGGTACTACCATTGTCCATATGTTGTTATCCAAGCTTCTATGTACAAGTGACTAGTTTTGGACCATTTTATTACCAATGGAATTTATTGGACTTCAAATAACTTTGTAATTAATTTATTTTTCCGATTTGCCATATTATTAATTTATGTCATAAATATTGAATGTGAATGAAATGTCTTGTTGGCCCTTTATGGCACATTGTCAATTCAAAAGCTCAAAACCACGATACTTTTAGTAGGTTAACGGAAAATTTATATTAATATAGGGTGACTCACCATTTTCTTCTTCCATATTTCGCATAACAGTGGCTGATAGATTTGTATGAATCTTTGTTGTGTCGAGTCTTCCAACAAATATACAAATTAAAACGACAATCATATTGGAACACATGTTGTATCGAAATTAGTTTTTTAATTGTGTGGTGTAATACTTGATTTATAAGCAGTTTTAATTTTAATATAGCTTTAGTTTTAATTTAGCTTCAGAAATTTTACGTTCATTCCTTTTTGGCAAAAAATGTCTTCAAAACGTTTGAGCCAACAATTTTTAAAACGTTAAATTGGAAATAATGGTACACAGAGAGCGTAAACTTTAATAAAATATGTCATATAAAATATAAGTTAAACAAATAAATAAAATGGAACACGATATATTATATAAGAACGTATGTTTACACGAATGATGTTAATGAACACACGAGTGTATATTCTGCAAATTCTTGAACGTTGAAATTCGATGGAATAAAAAAGACCTTCGTGTTGTGTTTTTGTGCAATTGACTTTCGCAAATTACAGTAATATAAGGTATCTTTAAACTCATGCTTTATTTTTAAGCATTCATAAGACGTATGAAGCTTTAATGATTTTTATATGCACATCCAGCTTAGTAATTTATTTATCTCACACAGTGCTTTGTCTAACTAATTACTTAAAGAGCAATCTTGCAGTTTTTTTCATGTTATCGCGCTACAATAAAAGAACATGCGCGTATTAAATATTTTTTTTTCTTATAATTTACAATTTGGATTCACTTCATTAAGCACAATTTGCATTTTTCTAACACCTATTGTTCAGGACAAGTAAAAACCGAAAAAAAGGAAATCCGTTTTTGTATATATTTAGTTTCGTTTTTATTATGGACACATAATTAATTTGAAAAATTCGACCGTGCTTGGAGAACCACAAACTTTCACTAAATACCATATACTTATACACAGAAAATACTTGTGAGATTAGGGGATGATAAACACGATGCAGATAAATATTGAATTGCGCAATGTATGTTTGCAGACTCTCACTCTCATTTTGGTAAAGATACTGCGTGGAGAGAAATTATGCCATACAAATTGTAACCGTTTCTCTTACTTTCAGCACCGAGTAAATTTTTATTTGACTTTGCGGAAAGCTTTGTTTGACTGTGGATACAAAACAATAGCTCCCATTTTTATGTATGAAATTAATATTGTATATGAATATTAACGCTCATGTGTACAACGAAACTATTTAATGTCAAAAAGGCAATTCTTTATTTAAAATGGATTTATCTCTAGCACAAAAGCCATTGTCATCATAAGCTGACATTATGTACGAACAAAATATAATAGCACTGACGATTTCGACATAGCTTTTTATTACAGAGCTAGTAATTCAATGAATTTGTGTATTAAATGTAATTACATTCATTACATTCATTACATGTACAAAATTTAGTAACAAAGTTTTATTTACTTAAAAATGTATTGTTGACATACATGAGAAAAGTTAAGTAACAAAATTTTGTTTACTTAAAAATTTATTGTTGACATCATTCCCTTCAACCTTTTTGAACCCTAACGAAATGTTTCCTTAAAGTAATATTGAGTTAATCCCTTTCTTCAGTTTTTTCATAGCAACTTCTTCCATGAAGTATATATAAAGACAGCCCACTAAATTGCTGTTCAGTTCATAAACAGACAAAAGTCAAGTGTAAAAATTAAGTCAACTTTATGCACCGAAAGAGCAAATGTTTCTATTGGTCTTAAGAGTATACAGAAATGGGTATTTGAACGGAAGAGAAGGAGAGAGAGAGATAGAAATAAAGAGAGCAAATAAAATCAGTTACTCCAGAAACCATATACAAAGCATTTTGAAAGAGAATTATTATTTCATTATTTATTTCTTATCATATACATTGTGATCTGACAACTTGTAGGTAGATATAAGTTGTTCTATTTTAAAAGTAAATATACATATGAAACAATAAATTAGTGGCCGTTTGTCGGGCCTTAACCCAAAACTAAATTATTAATAGTGACAAATGGGGACTTCATATAAAATGGGTATGATTATATTAACAATTTAGAACTAGAATGCGAACTTGGAAATAGTGGACAGAAGTAAGATACCTACTGTACCTACAGCCAAGGTTACTTTTTTTTTTGAATTTTCTGCCTGTGGAAACTATTTAAGATTTTACTAAAAAGCCAAAATCCAGACATACATACAGGGGACTGGATCATACTAAAAGTCATAGAGCCGAAGGAACAGGGCAAGGGTTCTACCTGCCTACTTCAGATCAACAAGGTGTCAGAGGACCTACTGTACACTAGCTTCGGCAGGATGACATGGAGTATGTGTTGCGTCAATTTGCGCCTAAAGACTAAAATTACGATACATTAGATATCATAGGTCGAGAAAGAACGGGGAATAATATCAATAATCGACGCAACAACTAACAATTTGTCGATCTTATTGACTGACAGGCGGTATGTCACAGACAGCTCGGACTCGAAGGAAACATATGTGAACAATTCCACAATCAGAATAATTGTGTAAGATGAAGATACTCCAAATAAATCTTCATTATTCATAGTGCAGCCTCAGCTGCTCTACTTAAGACGCTCAGCGAGGACGCATACGACGCGGTGCTACACCGAAACGATTTTTTTTTATTTTTTTGTTATTTCTCTTAATCTATTTTACAAAAATCTATTTTGTCGGTTAGACATCTATTAAAAATTATAACTAAATACAGTTGGGTTTTATAAACATAATTTTAGACCAAAATTATCTACTCCTAATGACAAAATATAGACATGCGCGTGTTTGAACTCACCTGAAAGGTTGGAAGTTTTGTTAGCACCGAGAGCTCCTTTTCGCTCCTTTCTGTCGCCTGTAGTCCAAATTTACATTTATCACAGAAATGTAACAGTGGTAACGACACGGAATACATATCTGTCCTTTGGACATAACATAGAATAAATTCCCAATCGCGATCGTTCACCTAATATTAAGGAAAAAGGAGTTTTCAAAGACTAAAGTGGACAAGATGGGTCCTAGAGAACAATTTTCTAGCAGTAATTTCTACGCGCCTTTACAGACCCTTATCGATTCCAACAACAATGACGTTGATTTCGATCCATATAAAAAAAAACCAAAATACCATCAGTGAGTGTTTTGCAAAAAACCCTATATTAAGTTCATGTGTTCCCAAATAATTAATTATTCTGTTCAGAAAATGAGCATCGGGGTCAAAATCAATTGTTAAAGTGTTGAATCACACCAAAAATTGTGTAACATACTTAGTGCTAAAAACATTCAATTTTTCACATCATTTACCTTTCAACAGCGTGGTCATTCAAAGCTATTCTTTATGGACTAGAAGAGTTGTCTACAAAAGTGAAATGGGATTTCGCACGAAAACAACACAATCGAGCTACGCAGTGTTTCAACTGCCAAATGTATGGGCACGGCGAGAAAAAACTGTCGCATTAAACTCATTGTGCTATTTATAGACTCTCATGAAACGATATATCCAAGAATGTCAAATGTGTCAACTGCTATGGCACACACAAAACAACTGATTTGACATGCATCAGTCGTCAAAACTTTCTGAAAATTAGGGAAAAGCTATCTGCCATAACAAACCCAACGCGTTAGAAGAGCACAAACGCACTTTGAATCCGATTTTAAGTGATTTTCCTTCACTCCCAACTAAACGTAGAGCACAACCTGGAATTGAGTCCAAACTTCTAAGCAAATGCAATTCAACGAATACATATACTAAATCGTCACCAACAAAGGTGTGAAGGAATCTGAAGAGCGTTTTTCTCTGGACGAAATCAATCCACTCACCGCGGAGATGATCATATTGCTCGGTAAATTGTGTCATAAAAACAGAACAATTTTAATACTATTAATCAATTAGCTATTAAGTACTTATATAAATCGAAATGATATGAATTGTAGCCTAAGCATAATATGTTGGAATGCTAGAAGCATTTTAAGAAAACAAATCGAGTTCTTTACTTTTCTTAATAATTACAATATCAATTTAGCATTAATATCAGAACCATGGTTACACGTAACTTATCGATGTAATCTAGATGTTATCGTCTGTATAGGTAAGAGAGAACTGTTGGTGGTGTTTCCGTTGTAATAAAACGGCCAACAAAGCACAATCTGCACGAAATTTATAGGAGTCATTGGCATTGAAATTCTCTTTGACAATGGACTTTCATTAAAAATCTTTAGTGCTTACTTTCCAGTTGGGGGGACTTCTCGCTATAATCGAACTGACATACGAAACGGTTATCTGAGCCTAGTTAACACTAATGACTTATTTCTTATAGGTGGTGATTTTAACGACATAGAAATTGGGATAGCTTTCTTCCTGACATTTTGATTCAAAGTACCCTTTCGAAATTCTCTTTCCACCTAATCCTATTCACTTCAACATGAATCCATCAATGTTAGACTTATTTCATATTTTTACTTCATTTTTATTATTGAATTCATAATAACTTACATACTAGACAAAAATTGCTTATTAGTTAGCTAACGATGTTTTATTTCTAACTTACTGGTCCTAGGCGGGCACTCTAAGCTAAACTTATTATATATGTATATTATTATATATATTCATTTTAGAATATGTTCTGCCGAAGCAAGAACAGACTTATTTCATCTTCACAAATGATATTTTAGAAAGCACGGTACTAACTGGTACCTAAGAAAACTGTAGTTAGACATTCCTGTCAGATACTGCCACCGTTCATTCTCGACATGATAACTCTGAGAAATACCAGATGGAGACGGACCAGAAATGATTACTATCTAGATCAATTTAAAAAAATTACTTCATGAATCAATTTTGGAATGAGCGATTACAAGGACTAAACAAGCAGAGCAAACTTTTTTGAAATACACTAAGGTAATAAAGAAAAAGAAGACATTTATTTCTCCCCTTAAGCAGGAAACTCTGTACTTCTTGCTCTCAAAAAGCAAATGAGTTAACAACTAGCTTCTTTAACAACCATTCGATTACCGTCAGTGGTATCACACATTATTGGAAAGAAGCAAATCAACTGGACTCGATAAGATGAAAAATATATATCTTAAAAATATCTCCGACTTTGTCCTTAATAAACTGGTAAACATCTTCAACAACTGTCTTAGATTGGAATACTTCCCCAATAAATAGAAAGTTGCTAAGATTATACGTATTCAAAAACCTGGCGAAGCTCCTGCTTTGCCTCGTAGCTTTAGACCAATTAGCCTGCTAAATTGCCTTAGCAAGTGCTTTGAAAAGATTATTGAGAGAGAGTATCGTTTGCTCGATCCATAAGAAAGGTGACCGCTTTGACTGCGCCAAATAGAGGGAAAAGTCTCCAGAAAATCGCATACAAGGTCGTCTCTGCCATTTTATGTACTCGCCTAAAGCCATTTCTAAACAATATGCTAGGTTAATATCAGTATGGACTCAGGCAAGGGAAGTCCATCATCGACCAGATTTTCACACTACGGCAGATCCTGCAAAAGACACTAGAAATGCAAATCGACATCCTCCACCTTTTCGTCGATTTCAAGGTCGCATATGACAGCGTGCATAGGGACTAGCTACAGTCGTCAAGTCGTGCAGGATGACGATGGAGAATTGTCGCTGCTCCGTCAAGGTCGGTAACGAACTCATCGATTCTTGGTCCTTTTGCATTGACGATTTTTTGGGAAGATTTAACCACGTACGGGCTGTATAGCAACGGGAGTCTATTCAGGTGTCTTCGGATCCAATGCCTAAGATGACTAGGCCATGTAGAGCATATGGACAACTCAGCTACGGCCCGAAGGGTCTTCGACTCCGAACCCGTGGAACAACGTAACAGAGAAGGCCTGCGTTTAAGGTGGCGCACCCAAGTGGAGAAGGACCTCAACTAACTTGGCTTGTGACACTGGAGGCAGCTAGCCAGAGACCGCGCTAGTTGGTAAGCCTTGTTTGTTGAAGCCCAGGTCCATCCTGGAAGAAGAAGAAGAAGATAAAGCTAATTTGAAATTTATTAATTTGGGTATCCGACCTCCATGCCAGACACTATCATTATCATTTTTTTTCTATGTCTAGGATTACCGTTTCAGTACTTTTGGCTACTTGGAAATCACTTGTAATATTGTTTGTGATACCATGGAATTGTGGGATGAAAGAAACGATACTGATAATCCTTCTTGATATTGCTATCTTGACCTCGTCTAAGCCTGGGGGATGGAGTTCTCTTCGATCATCGTCCATATTGAGTGCAAGATTCTGCCTGACAGCGGTATTGATGTGCTCACAGCCGTTTAGTTGCCTGCAGAGATGGTTCAAAGTCCACCAGCCTGAGTCCGTTATCGGATGTGGTGTCGTGCCACATCCGTTAAGGGATGTGTCGAAGCTGGGGCATTGATAGTATATCCATTCTGGGAGATCATAGAAGTCATCCTTGTTGTCGTCATCTTTGTGCTCTGCCGGGGCATGGGCGCTAATCAGGCTGATTTTCCCGAATTTAGCTTGATGCGGATTGCCTAAGTCTGCATCGAACAACAAATCCACATCCAAATAAGCGCATCTCCCTGTTGCAATCACCGTAGTAGATGTCGCAGTTTCTCATCCCCATTTCGCCCGGCCTATTCCACCACACTTCCTGGATTCCGGTTATGTCTGCTTTGTAGCAGCCCAGGGTCTCCGCGAGCTCTTCGGCTGCACGTTGTCTGTTAAGGGACCTAACACTTCGCGTGCAGAACGTGAAGAGAAAATTCTTGTCCTTGTTTCGTTTGCTGGGGTGTTAAAAATGAATTCCGTCCGTATCCGAGGCAGTTGATTGCCTGTGAGGCATAATATTTTTACGTGGTGAGGGAGTGGTGGGGGGGGGGGGGTTACCACGCATAACCTTCAACTGGGAGGCTAGGCCCTATTCTTTAGTCCTCGGGCGCCGCCGTGAAAGAACCTTCTACACCTGTGCTCTGAAAATGTCGAAGTAGCTCTAGAAGGACTGCAGCAGGTATCTCCTACTGACTGGAGTCCATATCCATAAGGAGAGATCAGATGTGCATGAACCATCTAAGGTCTCTGTATTCGTACGACAAATTGCCCACAGATGGCACCACTGTTATTCCAATGACAGTTAGGTCTGATTTCAATTGAAATGTAATCAACTAAAGAATGATGAAGTTTCAAGTTGTGGATGACATATAATGAATTTCATGTCCGACTCACATTGAACAGACAATATTGTGGTTTTTCGAATATTTTTGTGCATTTCATTGTGAGTTAAATTAATTTTGATAGATAACTCAATCGAATTGAATTTTCGTAGCTTGAGTGAGCTGATTTTATTCCTTCTCTAAAGTGAACTCACGAAGATCATCGAATGTGTATGTGAAGGATCTGACTGCTGATTAGCGTTCCGAACGCATTTGCTGTGCAGTTTTTTCCGTCATCGTGAGTGGAATTAAAATTGAACTAATTTTGTTCATATAAAATTTACCTCAGCGAATTGGTGATCACCGTCAATATTAACATTTCCATCCGTGTGTCAACAGCCGGTTCAATTGGATTGAATACATTGTGAGATTCCGATTACTCATTATTCTAACGCATTCTCACGTCGTTCCCGTACAATTATGCCTCCAAAGCGACAAGCAGTTGGCTGATCTATACCACCAGCACGGAGAAAAGTTGTATTACGAGCCTCAGAATCAGACGAGCAACGAGCATTAATCTGGAAAATCTTCGAGTACATGCGGCTGAGACCCGTTGATCTAAATCATCTGAGTAACAAGAAGTGATGTTAGAAACTGATCGAATACGTACTATTCAGGCCCGTTAGCCTGAGACAGCTGAACAATGGGACATGAACATGAACATGAACATTATGTCCACTATCAACATTACTATCAGGTGTTACAATACAATTCATGTTCCAAATGACATCGTTAGGTGCAACGAACATCGTGCGCGAAAGTTAAATGTCAACATTGAGAGTCCAAGGACAAATTTATCATCGTGCCGGATCGCTTCTACCATAGCCGAACGCAGATCACAATTTTCTTCAAATTTATTTCATGACAAACAGTGATGAACAAAATTAATAACGATGTCATTATGAAAGAAATCGTGGCTGCGTTACATGCCCTTTTCGATCAACACAATGAATTAGTTCAGTTGTTTCAAACCGCCATTCAACGAATGCACGCCGACGACTACACAGTTGTCATTCGAGCAGACAAACGAAAGATTGCAGTATCCCATTCTGTTTTGGAGAGGAGAAGATGGATTTAATTTCAACATCAAAATGAAAACCGCAAACAGACGAGGAATCGAATAAGAAATTCAGTGCCATGAATTATTATTTGTATCGATTGATGATTCGTCAAGACGTTGACAACCACATTCTGAAATGTACGCGAGGATTGCAACCGAACGACTCCTATATATTCGATTGAATCAAACCAAGTCTCGTTCTGAAGAGTAAATCCATTTTGGAGACCAATTAGGAAGAATGGTCATATTACCGCCTACTTTCACGTTCGCGCATATGGTCGTCGAGATCTGTTCATCACATTTACATGCAATCTAACACGTTGTGAAATTAAATTACTTCTGTTAGCTGGACAATGATCTTCGTATTTAAACAAAAAATGATATCTTTTATGGATTTTATTATCCAGCGTCACGTTTTTGGAGATAATAATAATTCATGGTCCACGTAGCGCATTCAACAACAGTTCAGCGTGTACATCTGATGAGAAATGCATGAAACGATACACAAGAAACTAGGTTTCTGATACCATCACTGACAATGACGAATACCCACTGTATCGCCGACGATCAGTTGAGGATGGCAGCAAATCCATCATTCTGAAAGCCCGAAACATTGATGTCATATTCACGTTGTGCAATATTCATCGTTGCTTGTTGCGTTGAGCATTGCAATTCAGTGAAGTCGATCAAATACATTGCAAATATGTCAACCAAGTAAGCGACATGACAGACTTCGGAGTAGGGAATATGGCCGCACTGCTCGATGAAATCAACCAATACCAACTTGGACGCTACATTAGCAGTTCACCTTAACAAAACAGAATGCTTCTATCTGCGATTGCTGGTAATCAATGTATGTTTACCGGCATCCTTCCAAGATTAAGGAACGGTAAATGGTCAGTTGTGCACCGCTTATCGCCAAGCATGCCAGGAAATAAATCCTCTGGAGAATGATGCACATTGGGACACTGCACTCGCTGGTGCATCGCATACTGCTCGCCTACAGCAAATAGGCACCTGCTTCGCATCTTATCAAAAAGATCTTTGGAAAAAAATACAAGACTACATGAGTGAAGATATTGTACATCGTTAGGCGCTGCGAATCAAAATTTGGACTTTGTATTCACACCAAACGTGTATAATGAGGCATAGATTTTGATTGAAGACATATATTTGACAATCGCTAACAGGTCACTGTTGCGACTGAGAATGCCTGTGTTTATGAATTATTGTTTCATTTATTGTATAAAAACGATCACTACATCGTAAACTCTCCACCGTAAGCGTTTCCCGTAATCAATTACATAATCGAAAGCTTTGTAAGCTGGCTTAATCGTGTCAGAAAAGAGAGTGCATGAGTGGGCTGCTAGGAGCTTTTAATTTTGTGTCTTATCTACCTGGATCTTGACCAGCAAGATGACAACACCTCGTCAGTCGTGTGAGATTCTTGTTGGTATTGTTAAATTTCTTACAATATTATATAAATCAAATTAAACTTTCATTGCGTCTCCTAGTTGCTGTTTCTGGGTGCTGCTCCTTCTCTGATTTCGATTTCACTTTCGAACGACCTTTCCGAGCGTGATAAGCAATGAACTGAGGACATTAGTTCAAACAACTCTTCCGCAGTTGGTTAGCGTGAGTTATGAATTGCCCCGAGACGAATACAAACAAAATTAAGCAAGACTCAATAGTTCCAACATAGTCAGAGGTCTTTCATAGACTGACTCTAACACCACTCTTCGCAACGACAACTATAAGGCTAACAATTGACAAAAACAAATGGGAGGAGTGAGAATTGGGAAAGGACGCTACTACAATAAGTAAACAAATGGGGGATAAGAGAGATCCAGAAAACGAGTACGAAAACAATGTTGATAGGGTGAAGTTGCGTTACGTAACTCTCACCTAAAATTCTGTTTCTTCTTCTTCTTCTGGTGGCGCTACAGTCCGGGGTGGACCTGGGCCTCAACAAGTAAGCCTCTCCAGCCGGCACGATCTTTAGCCAGCTGTCTCCAACTGCGCACACCAAGTTGATTGAGGTCCTTCTCCACCTGGGTGCGCCATCGCCAAAGACCAAGTGCCTCTTCAAACGCTTTTGAGATAGTCCATGCGTCCGAACCGTAGAGCAGGACAGGGATGATCAAGGTGTTGTATAATGTTAACTTGGTCCTTCGAGAGAGGACTCTACTACTCAATTGCCTCTTGAGCCCAAAGAAACAGCGATTGGCAAGAGTAATTCTGCGTTTAATCTCGGTACTGGTGTTGTTTGTACTGTTCACTTGCGAAACGAGGTAGACGAAGTCCTTCACTATCTCGAAGTTATAGCTGTCTATGGTGACGTTCTGGCCAATATCGATGAGATATTGTGCGTCCTTTCTTGGGGACAGCATATACTTCGTTTTGCCCTCGTTTACCGCTCAACCTTCAATACCAGTAAACGCTTCTTGTGTGTGTCTTCTTGTGTTAGCGTGTGAGTCCTGCACGATCTTCTCAAGAATGAAAGAAAGTTGAAAAAATCACATGAAAGCGCGTCGCCTTGTCTAAAACCTTTTTTGACATTGAAGGTCTCGGTGAGTTCTTACCGACCTTGATGGAGCAGCGAGAATTCTTCATCGTCATCCTGCACAGCCTGACGAGTTTAGCAGGGATGTCAAAACTAGATATGGCGTTGTATAGCTCCTCCCTATTCACGCTGTCATATGCGGCCTTGAAATCGACGAATAGGTGGGGGGTGTCGATCTGCATTTCTTGGGCTTTTTCCAGGATCTGCCGTAATGTGAAGATTTGGTCGATGGTGGACTTCCCCGGCCTGAAATCGCACTATTTGGTCGTTGAGGAATGGTTCCAGGCGCTGACACAAAACGGCAGAGAGGATCTTATGGGCGATGTAAAGGAGACTTATCGCTCGGTAGTTGGCGCAGTTGAAGGGGTCTCCTTTCTTGTGGATGGGGCAAACGATACTGAGGTTCCACTCGTCGGGCATGCTTTCCTCCGACCATATCTTACAAATGAGTTGGTGCATGTACCTTACAAGCTCATCTCCAGCTGCCTTAAATAGTTCCGCAGACAGTCCGTCTGCACCAGCAACTTTATTCAAATTTAGTCTCGATATCGCTATCTTGACTTCGTCTAGGTCAGGGGGAAAGATTTCTCGTCTATCATCGTCAATTGCGTTGAGTGGAACCACTCAAAATTCTATTTCACACAATGTAAAATGTGTGTGAAATAGTGAAGGCTACCCAAATAAGCTAGAGAGACTACTCCGTGTTATGGCAAGGGGTCTTCATCCGTTATGCACGAAAGAGAACGTTATAAATGACGTTAACATAAAAGGCTTAAACATAATCGACGCCGTAAATATTTTGATAAAAACAAAACAACAAACCGTAGACGGCAAAGAAATCTTGGTCAAATATGGACTTCCGTTGTTTATGCTCACTTTCGACAGAAACGAAAATATAGATGATTTTTACAATATAAAGAAAATCTTGAATTTAGTAATCAAAATTGAGCTTATGCGCACGCATTCGAGATCGATATGCAAACGATGTCAAGGTTTCAATCATACACAATCGTACTGCCAAAAAGAAACCGAAATGTGTAAAATGTGCTGGAACCCATTTATACGTGAAATACACTCTAAGGAAAAAATCTTTGGCGACCTGCGCAAATTGCAAAGGCAAGCATCCGGAAAACTATTGTGGTTGTGATGTTGCAAA
Organism: Eristalis intricaria; assembly: GCA_964034865.1. Taxonomy (NCBI): domain Eukaryota; kingdom Metazoa; phylum Arthropoda; class Insecta; order Diptera; family Syrphidae; genus Eristalis; species Eristalis intricaria. Next base: position 15,050,831 of record OZ035874.1, read on the forward strand.
GAAACTCCCAAAAAGGCTCGATACTTTACATCCAAATACTATGCCGTTGAGAGAGAGGAGAGAAACCGCAAGGAAAAAAGTCGCGACCACGAAAGAACCACCCAAAGAGAGACAAAATACAGTAACATTGCCCACAATAAAGGAAACCCCAAGACCTTCGGATTCCAAATCGTATACCCAAGCCGTAATAACGAACCATACGAACAAAAAAAGTGATTCTACAACGGACGCAGTTCCGCAAGTATTCTCTTTAATACTCGCGAAACTTGAAGAACAAAATAAAATTAATAATGTAATATTTGACAAACAAACCAACCTTGAGATCAAACCTAGTATAAAAAATAAAACAAAATGAATATGAACAAGTCGATCAACATTTAAACATGGAACGCAAATGGCCTCAAAGAAAAAATTACAGAACTAGAGATATTCTTAAAAACCGCCAACATCGACATGTGCTTGATCTCGGCAGCCCATTTGACAAGGGAATCGCAGATAAAAATAAGAGGATTTTGTGCGTACCACGCAAACCATCCCTCGGGAATGGCCAGGGGAGGTTCCTCCTTATTTATCAAGGACTGCATCAAGATTCTATGAATTCTACGAGAGAACTGGATGCAATACATGCAGCTTCAGTTCGAGTAAAAAATAACTGTAGATCTCTTAGACTTAGCGGCGATTTTAATGCGTTCTGGGGTTCGAGAATAATCTCAACAAAAGGTAGACTTTTGTATAAGCTTGTATATAGACGGTATGGGTTTCGTGGGTTTCGGAGTAGATTTCCATTCGACAGGCAAACCGACTTATTGGCCCTCCGTCGTAGCGAAAATTACCTGACCTGAAAGCTTTGACCTCTCCTCTGACCACTCGCCAATAGTATTGACAATGAACGATAGTCTAATGAAATTGGAAGGACCACCTCGACTAACTAATAGTAAAAATTATGTTGAATGTCTCACTGAAAACAGAATTTGAGTTAGAAGTGGAACTCGAAAATTGTATATCGATTATCCAGAACGCGGTGTGGAAAAACATTCCAAGAAGAAAACATATTACCCGCCGGAAATAAAAGAACTTATTCGCGTGAAAAGGAGAGCTCGCAGGGTATGACAACGTTCTCGCTACCCCCAACATAGAACATACCTGAATTCTGTATGCAATAAGCATAAAAAAGCAATTAAATATTTGAAAAATCACGAGATCTCGGTATATCTTGAAAACGAAAAAACTTCAAATTATTCTCTTTGGAAAGCAATGAAAAATATAAAAAAGCCTCAACTGCATTCGGCACCAATCCGAAAAAACAATGAGCAAAGAGTGACAAAGAAGACGCGGACCTATTTGAATTTTTAGAATAAAACGGGTGTCGTTAACTGAACTTTGCAGGCAATACAAAATTTGAAAAGTAACAAAGCACCTGTGGAAAGTCGCAGAAGTGATAATGGTGCCGAAATCGGGTAAACCGCCAAACGACAAAAAATCATATAGACCGATGTCACTTTTACCTGTAACATCAAAGCTATTCGAGAAACTTCTACTGAAAGGAATACAATCACTATAAGAAGAAAGACACCTTATCCCCGATCATTATTTTGGATTCAGGAAGAGTCATTCACAATTGACCAAGTATTTAGAATAACGAAATAAATCGAAAAAGCACTGGAGCAAAAAAAGGTTTGCTCCAGGGTTTTCCTCGACGTATTCCAGGCCTTTGACAAGGTTTGGCACGACGGCTTGAAATGCAAACTTTATAGGATTTCCTGAAAATCTATATTGCATTTTAGAATGCTACCTCAATAATAGGATATTAAGAGTTAAGCACGGAACGGAATACTCGGAATTTAAAGACATTGCCGCCGGGGTCCCGCAAGGGAGTGTTCTTGGCCCTACTCCGTTTTTGTTGTATACCGGAGACATACCACAAACTGAGGGCACAATAGTAGCTACGTTCGAAGACGATACGGCACAATCGAGTCCGCTATCGTAAACCTGCAGCACGCTGTAAATAAAAAAAAAATCTGGCGCATTACCCTAAATGAAACCAAATCCACGCATATTAATTATTATTAATATACCCGTTTTTATTAACTCGGTTCAAATATCGTACGCAAATGAACCCTAATATCTCGGGTTGACGTTGGATGCTAAGCTTAAGTGGAAGGCGCACGTAAAGAAAAAACTTGACGAACTTGAGAATCGATATAGAGAAATGTACTGGCTACTCGGACGACATTCCAAGTTAAGCACGTACAACAAACTGCTTGTATATAAGCAAGTGCTAAAGCCTGCGTGAACCTACGGTATACAACTTCAAATTTTCATACATACAGTCATACAGTCCTTCCAAAACAAAGTTATAAGGGCTGTCGTGAATACTCCCTGGTATCTACGAAATAATGATATACAAAGAGATCTAGGGATCGCAGCCGTGGACGAAGACATAAAAAACTTCGCGAGGAAGTTAAGAGTTCGACTTGATGGTCATTGAAACCATCCAAACACTGGACATGAGCAACCTCGGGTGCCGTCTACAACGAATGAAACCGTTGGTTCGGTTCTAGCAGGTGATCTTATCGAAAATCTACCTGCCTCACGCGTAAAAAATAATGATGATAAACTACTGGATAGGGAAACTTAGTTGTAGTAAGCAACTAAAAACAATGGGTAGGGTGTGTTTGGTGAGTAAAAATCCGAGACTACTTTGAATACACGGGTATCAGTGTATCATAGTGTCTTATTGAAGATTCACACAAACCCACAAAAAAAAACTTTATGTACATAAAATTTTTATTTTCATTTACATTCATTCTTATTTGTTCCATTCCATTGTAACTTAACTACACTTGTTCTTTACTTTGATTCACATTCATTCTATTCCATTGTAACTTAACCACACTCACTTATTACTGTGATCCATTCATTCTTATCTGTTCCATTCCAATGTAACTTAACGAATGCATTATTCTTTATCAAGGTACATGTTTCATTATTCTTTCTGTACAAACCGAGGACGAGAACAGACGTTCAATAAAGTATTGAAATATAATTAAATCAGAAGTTCAAGGTTTTTTATTTCTGATTACGTTGCGCTAAGGTCTTGGGAAGAAACATTGGTGACCCCGAAGTGATCGCGGTGAATATTTTAATTACAAATTCTGTGTTAGTTTACTGATTTCATGGTGTGCATCACATTGGAGGATATAATTTTTTCCTAGAAATCTGCAACGTTGTCATCGTAATTCGGATTAACGCACCGAGACTGCTCAGCACCGTTGGATTTGAAACAGCGTGGACACACCCAGTTAAAGAACTCATCGCAGTTATACCACCAAGACATATTCAAGCAGTTATTGGTTGCATTTCTCCATTAAATATAAATAAAAAGTTTTCACTATAAATATATTCGTGTTCGCTCAATCCCAATTTGACACCATGACCAAAATGTCTGAAGCAATGAACAAACTGGAGAAACTTATGTCGAGTGGCATTAGGGCAGCTAGAAAAATTAAGGTTGTGAAAAATCGCTCAGCCTTGGCCTCAATTACTGAACTTGAAACTCGTCTCGCAGCCCCTGAGGTAGTCCGAAAAACTTTAGAAGCAGTGCAGATAAAAATTTAAGACATTTATCCCAATGAATTATCTTGCCAAACTAGGGCAGAATTCGAGGAGACTTATTTTGAGCTTAGGCCTTCATTACCCCAAACTATCAGTAAAACCAAGCCGCCCACTAACATTCCTCAACAGAACAGCACAATACTCGAAACCACAATAGGAGGTACACCTGTACTTTTGCCAGAGGTACCATTACCCAAGCTTTCGAAAGATTATGACCACTAGACAAGTTATTATCAAACGTTCGACACTTTAGTCCACAAGAATCCCTCCCTTAATAATATAACGCGCTTCCATTTTCTGCGTTCATAACTCTGCTAGCGGGCCTTTGGCTGTATTCTCTCATTAGAAGTCACAGAGGAAAACTATGAAGTAGCACTTCAAACCTTAAAGGCTCGATATGACAAGAAGCAAGTTATAGCGCGTGAACACCTAAAGCAGATTTTTAACTTTCCTCGAGTGTCAAGAAATTCCTCTGTGGAGATGCGTGAACTGATTGATAATCTTAATGTTCATCTCAGTGCACTTAAATTTGCCGACCTACCGCTCACTGGGATGATCTAATGATTTTCATAAGTTGTTCAAAGTTGGACAACATGTCTCAGTACAAATCGAACGAGGCACGCTCTCAAGACAGATTTCCACCGCTAGACGAATTTAAACAATTTCTTGACAAGAGATAGTATAGCATGGATGAAAATCCTGCCTCGTTCCAGCCAACTCTGCCCAACGGTTCTACAAACCTTTAAAAAAGAATTATCGACAACGACAGGTCGCGATCACTGCAAGCAGCACAAGTGCAGCTTTTGTTCAGGAACACGGCACAATATATAAAGATGCCGACAGTCTTACAGCTGAGTCCTGCTGACCGACACAAGTCAATCACCGAAATAGGATTGTGTCTAAATTGTTTAAAGACCGGACATTCTCCTTCGTCCTGTACGACAGAAATGTGTAGAATATGTCATAAACAGCACCACACTCTAATACATACTCAGTTCAATACAGTAACTGTACGCTCCATTAACAAAAATGCATGTCTGGACGCGCAATGCTCTTTAAATAAATAACATTCCGAGATTTGCCGATTCTACAAAATACCCACTTGGGTTGCATCTGATAGATTGCCACAAGCAGCTCGGTCTGTTGTTCAGTCAACAATATGAGCAATAATACCCCAGGAATATTGGGCTTACAGAAGATCCTTCACAGATTTTGGGAATTGGAGGACTATAAGGCTCCTTCGAACACTCTCACGGAAGAAGAAGAGCAATGTAAGAGTCACTTCCAGGAAACCGTCTCTCGAACACCATCAGGTCGCTACATAGTTCGACTTCCATTCCGAAGATAACCTGAACAATAAGGAACGTCGCTTAGTACAGCAATGAAACATTTTAAGACCTTAAAGCGTAAACTGGGTTCCAATTCCGATCTCAAACAATCCTATACGGCTTTTATGGAAAATTATATTTCCCTCAACCACATGCAGGAGATACCAGCCCGAAACTACTTCCTAAGCACCATTGCGTGCAAAATACAGAGATTTCGTCAACAAAACTTCGTATAGTATTCGACGGATCTGCTAAAACGACATCCAACACTTCTTTAAATGACATGCTCATGGTAGGGCCAATAGTTCCGCCAGACTTGTTTACAATTCTGACCAACTTTCGAATTTTCACATATGTGCTCATAGCTGATATTCACCAAATGTTTCGGCAAATTTTGGTGCATGAAGATGACCGTAAACACCAAATGATTGTCTGGCGTGATAAGGCCAACAAGTTGCTGCCGTACTATGCACTAAATATTGTGACATATGGTACCTCCTCCGCACCATATTTCGCTACGCGAGCTTATGTGGACAATTTCATGACAGGATCCAATGATCTCCTTGAGGCAGAACAACTAAAAACTGATATAATATCTCTATTATCAAAGGGAGGATTTGAACTACACAAGTTCTGTGCCAAACATAAGCAAATTATAAAGGACATACCAGTTGAATATAGAGAGCCCTTCATTGCAATTAATGAATCTGAGATTGTCAAAACACTAGGAATGATCTGGCAACAGTTCTCTCCGATCTTGGGAAGTGCTTTGATCCCTTTGGTATAATTGGACCAGTCATCATTAAGGGAAAACTATTAATGCAACAGCTTTGGAAACGCAATTGACTTGGAATGCACCACTGCCCGAAGAGCTAGAACTCTAGTGGAATCGATACATCCAGGAAACTTAATGAAGTCAAAGTACTCTCATGCCCTCGCCATCTTCTTAGTCAAAATGATACAGTCAACATCCACCTGAATGTGTTTTCCGATGGCAATGAAGCTGCTTACGGCACATGCTGTTACCTTCGTGTTGTAAGTAGACTAGGTGACGCAACTTCACAGTTAACCTGTTCCAAGTCTCGCGTGGCTCCAAATAAGGTAACAACTCTACCCCGACTTGAGCTCCAAGCAGCAGTAATGATGGTAGAGCTAGTTGATAGGCTTACAATAAATGTTCTCTAATTCAAAATTGATAGCATATAATTCCATACTGACTGTTTTATGGATTTCCCTACCATCTTACATATGGACCACTTTCGTCGCTAACCGCGTGTCAAAAATACATCAGCTTTCAAACCCACAGCAATTGATAAACGTTCCAGGAAAGCAAAATCCAACAATCCGAAGCTGGAACGAATGTTTGCCTACGTGTATGGTTTTCTTCGAAAGCCGCGCAAGGTACAAGAAACAACATTACTATCGACATCACCATCGGTAGAAGAAAGTAATCCCGCCCTGAATGGAATAATTCGAAACATCCAGCTTATAAAGTTCAACGCCGAGTTCAAATCTCTTAAAAAAACGGGTGAAATCGATAAATCAAGTCGTCTTCGTCGCCTTAATCCATTTATCGGTAGTGACGGACTTCTGAGAGTTGGTGCTCGACTCGCAAAGGCCCTTAATGATTAAGAGTCAATGCATAAAATAATATTACCGAAATCCAATAAGCTTACCGATTTAATTTTCACCTCTTATCACTTGAAATCTCTCCATGCACCTCCCCAAACATGTATTGGTTCAGTGCGAACAAAATACTGGCCTTTAGACGCAAAAAACGCCGCACGCAAGACTGTGAACAAGTATATTCGATGTTTTCGCACAGAACCCTCAAACATTGAGCAACTTATGGGTCAACTAGAATTGATTTCTGTGGACCGTTCACACTTCGCTATCAACGTAGCAGCCGAATTATCTCAAAGGGGTGCATAGCTGTCTTCATCTGACAGCTTTTAGCTAGAGAATTACGAGCATATTCAGGAACTCTGCCGGAGTGACCGTATTGAATGGCGATTCATACCACCGAAATCGCCCCACTTTGGCGACCTGCGTCTGCAGCAAAGATGGCAAAACACCACTTAGTCCGAGTAGCAGCACATTTAACGCTCACTTACGAGGAATTCAGCACACTCACCGCTCAAATCGAAGCAATTTGAACTCCCGCCCCATTACACCGATCTCCGCATTACCAAATGATCTTGATCCACTTACTCCAGGTCATTTCTTCATTGGTCGTCCGGTTACATCCATAGTAGAGCCAGTCTTATTGAGGTGAACACAGCGAACTACAGCAACATTTTAGGCAGCGTTGGTCCCATGATAATCTTCTGAATTTTCAAGAGCGATGCATGGACATCAAAACTTCCATCGCTGTCCACAGACACAATTGTGTTGCTCCAAGATGGCAACATGCATTCCTACAAATGGCTAATGGGGAGAATAGTGGAAACTTATTCAGGTTCAGATGGTATCGTGCGTGTGGTAGATGTCAAAACAAAACACCGTACTGTCAACAAGCTGTACCCACTCGCGTTGGATGAAGGTTAAACATACTGGGTACGTTCAACGTGGCCAGTATGTTCAGTCTTTACTGAACGCTCATTCGCGCTCATCGCAGCATAAATATTTGTCATACAAATTTAAATTATCTATGAACATATAATTTGTATCTTGATTTGCATTCATTCTTATTTGTTCCATTCCAGTGTAACTTAACTACACTTTATCTTTACTTTGATTCACATTCATTCTATTCCATTGTAACTTAACCACACTTAATTATTACTTTGATTCATTCTTTATTATCTATTTCAATTCAATGTAACTTAACGAATACATTAGCATTATTCTTTATGAAGGGACATGTTTCATTATTCTTTCTCTACAAACCGTGGACGAGAACAGAGTTCAATAAAGTATTAAAATATAATTAGATCAGATGTTCAAGGTTTTTTATTTCTGATCACGTTGCGCTAAGGTCTTGGGATGAAACAGAGAACTTAATATAAAAATTTAATTTTCTTTGATTTAAACTTATTTAGTAATTTTTTTTTCTATTCTTACTTCATTCATTTATTTATTTTACCTTTTTGTCAATATTTATATTTGTGACAATTTAGATAAGATATGGTTATACTATTTTACTTAATTATCTTCTTCTTCTTTACTTGGCGCTAGAGTCCGGGGTGGACCTGGGCCTCAACCAACAAGCCTTTCCAGCTAGCACGGACTCTGGCTAGCTGTCTCCAGTGTCGCACGCCAAGTTGGTTAAGGTCCTTCTCCACCTGGGTGCGCCACCTTAAACGCGGGCTTCCTTTGTTGCGTTGGCCCACGGGTTCGGAGTCGAAGACTCTCCGGGCCGGAGCTGAGTTGTCCATACGCTCTACATGGCCCAGTCATCTTAGGCGTTGGATCCGAAAACGCCTGACTGGACTCATGTCGCTGTACAGTTCGTGGTTGAATCTTCTCCTCCAGAAACCGTCAACGCAAACAGGACCAAAGATCGCACGCAGAGCTTTTTACAGCAGGACTGGGATGATCAAGGTCTTGTAAAAAGTCAGCTTGGTCCTTCGAGAGATTGCTCTACTACTCAATTGCCTCTTGAGCCCATAGAAACAGTGGTTGGCAAGAGTTACTCTGCGTTTGATCTCAGTACTGATGTTGTTTGTACTGTTCACTTGCGAGCCGTGGTAGAAGAAGTGCTTGACTACATCGAAGATAAGCTGCCAATTGTGACGCTCTGTCCAAGACGTCGATGTTGTGTGTCCTTTCTTGATGACAGCATATACTTCGTTTTTCCTTCATTCACCGCTAGACCCATTTTAGCCGCCTCCGCCTCAATTCCAGCAAACGCCTCATTGACGGCTCGCTGTGTTCGACCAATCACGTCAATGTCGTCCGCGTATGCTAACAGTTGTACGGACTTCTGGAAGATCGTGTCTCTAGTGTTGGCGTGTGAGTCTTGCACAATCTTCTCCAGGATGATGTTAAAGAAATCACATGACAGCGCGTCGCCTTGCCTAGAACCTTTTTTGACATTGAAGGTCTCGGTGAATTCGTAACCGAACTTGATGGAGCAGCGAGAATTTTCCATCGTCATCCTGCACAACCTGACGAGTTTGGCAGGAATGTAAAAACTAGACATGGCGTTGTATAGTTTCTCCCTATGCACGCTGTCATACGCGGCCTTGAAATCGACAAAAAGGTGGTGGGTATCGATTTGCGTTTCTTGGGTCTTTTCCAGGATCTGCCGTAGTGTGCCTGAAGCCACACTGATATGGACCTATCAGGTTATTTATAAACGACTTCAGGCGAGTACACAAAACGGCAGAGAAGATCTTGTAAGCGATGTTCAGGAGACTTATCTCTCTATAGTTGGCGGAGTGAAAGGGGTCCCCTTTCTTGTAGATCGAGCAAACGATACTGAGATTCCACTCATCGGGCATGCTTTACTCCGACCATATCTTACAGATGAGCTGGTGCATACGCCCAACCAGATCATCTGCAGCTGCCTTAAAGATTTCAGGGGACAGTCCGTCCGCACTGGCAGCTTTGTTAGACTTCAGTCTTGATATTGCCATCTTGACCTCGTCTAAGTCGGGGGACGGAATTCTCGTCGATCTGAGTTCTCGATATTGAGTGGAACATTCTGCCTGACAGCGGTATTGGTGTCATCATCGCCGTTTAGCAGTCTGCAGAAATGGTTCTTCCAAATTCTCAGTATCGACGGCGACTCTACTACTAGTTGAACTAGACTAGTAGTAGTAGACTCTACCGAACCTTATATCCACTGGATAACTGTTTCACCCTCTGGTGAAACTTTCGGACACCGTTCCTACCGTAGCACCTCTCCATCTCCTCGATCGCGCACTTCTCGTGCTCTTTCTTCTTTCTTCTGAGAAGCCGGGTCTCATCCCTTCGTCTCTGTTCGTAGAGCTCACGAACAGCTCTCGTCGTTCGTTGCAGCGTTGCTTTGTAGGCTTCCAGCTTCGCTGCATGTGCCAGCCTACACTCGTTGTCAAACCATGGGTTTTTTCTAGGTGGTGCCGTAAAACCCAGCACATCAGTGGCAGCATCTTTGATGGCTTCTCGACAAAGCCTCCAATCTTCTTCGATTGTTTGCGCAGGTGACGACGAACTTAGAGAGAGATTCCGGGAGACTCGATCGGCAAAGATCCTAGCAGTCCGTTGCGATTGTAGCTTTCCGACATCAAACCGTGGTGTCCTTTCTCGACTCCGTTGATCTCATGATATCCGAGTTCTTACCTTGGCTACAACAAGGAAATGGTCCGAGTCGATGTTGGCTCCTCGGAACGTTCGGACATCAAGAATGCTGGAGGAGTGTCTGACGTTGATCGCAACATGATCAATCTGGTTGACGGTTGATTGATCAGGGGACCGTCAAGTCCCTTTAAGGATGTTGAGGTGTGGGAACCGCGTGCTAGCTACAGAGAGATTACGTCCCTTGAAAAAGTCCACCAGCCTGAGTCCGTTATCAGATGTGATGTCGTGCAGCCTGTGTTTCCCGATGACTTTTGCAAAGACGCCTTCCTTACCCAGCCTTGCATTAAAATCTCCTAGAACGCAGGCGCTTGTGCCCGCATGAGACCCCATATCAACGCTTTGAAATCTGTATGAATTCGGCTGAATAAAAATCAAGTTGGCTTCCTTAGTGGCAGAAGTGATACTTAAAAAATGAAATGTAACTAAGTCTGTGCAAAATCCATGCTCAATAGAACTCCAATCTTGAAACAGTTGTATAGAATTGGACTACCTACACATGTATGGTTTATTTTTTTTTTACCAGATCATTTCTGGTAAAAATGCATGTCATTGCCAAGGGTGCCTAAAGGTACGTCGTTAGGCCCACTACTTCTTATTGCACACGTCAGCGAACCACATTGTCAGTGCTACAGTTATTATGAGCTTTTCACCTATGTACCGCACAGCGATCGTAGTCGGTCATAGGATATTCGCGGAAGCTGCAATATTGATGGAGTTAGACTTCCATAGAGTAAGGGCCCGACTCAAAGTGTGTGCAAGAAGTGCAAATGTACAAGGCGTCAAGCTCTTGGAGGCGCCTTTCATCCTTTTCGACTAATTGGAAACTAATGATAATCAATTAAAAGGTAATACTAGTGACATATCGTTTGATCGTATTGTAATTAATGAAATAGAAAATATGGAAGCAATCGAAGAAATCGAATTTCATAAGAAACATAATATTTTGTATAATTGGATATATCTAATTGCTTTTCTTGTAATAATTATTCTTTTCATCTCATTATTTTTGTTCACACTCAAAATAGTAATTAATAACGAAACCCTAGAGAATTTCGATTTAAAGGTTGGAGGGGTTACGTCGAAGTTTCCGACGAAGCATAGATAGGGATCCCACAGAAATATTAATTGAAAAAATAGATGGAAACGTTAGAGCCCACATTGAAGAACATTTAAGTATGATACAAATTTATAATAAGTACGCTAGGTTAAGATTGTTGGATGATTATAAATGTGTGGATGTACATCATAGAAAAACTAACCCCCCAAAAGTTCCAAATAAAAACTTGCGATTCGCAAAACGCAGAAATAGAATAGAATATATATCAAACACAAATACTAACAATCAAACACAGGCAAGATTCTCTCATTCTCAAGCTCCTAACCCGAATTCGATAATTCATAGAAATCGAACTCATGATAATTTTAACAACCCTAATATTACTCAAGGGAATTTCCAAAATTCAAGAATGTCGCGAATAACATATGACAACAATGCATCAGCAGCTCATCAGCATTAAATTTAAAAGATAAATACTTGAGTAGCAACGGAAATAATATGAAAAAAATATGTTTTATTAGACATTAATAGTATTTGTGTTCTTGAAAGTAGTTCATTAAAAAATATACATTTGGACCATTTAAACGTGGAAGAACAAAGCCAAATTCGAAAGTTTATAAAAGAATATGCATCCCTATTTTACAAAGAAGGTGATCAGTTACCCTTCACTCATGAGCTTCAACATGAAATCATTACAACTAAAAATAGTCCCATATACTCCAAAACGTATAGGTACCCCGATATCCACGAAAGGGAAATAGAAAAGCAAATAATAGATATGCTGAATCAGGGTATCAAAGTTGAAAGCAACTCTTCTTACAATAGCCCGCTCTGGATAGTTCTAAAAAAGAGAGATAATTCGGGACAGAAAAAATGGAGAATCGTTTATTATTTAGCGACAAGTTTCCAATTTACGAATATGTGAGAATGCAATTCGGGCTAAAGAACGATCTTCGACCTTCCAAAGGTAAATGCATTCCATTCTAAAAGACTATATTACTAAGATCTATGTCGTCTACATGGACGATATTCTTGTTTTCAGTACATCATTGTAAGAACACATAAACAATTTGAAAAAAAAACAGGGAGAGAGATTTTCGAAACACTAGAAAATCTGAACTTTAGCTTCAAATCAAAGAAACATAATATTTAGGCCATTTTCTCACTCCACAAGGGGTTAAGCCAAACCCCAATAAAATTACAGTCATTCAATACTTAAAACTGCCTACAACACATAGGCAAATTAAATCGTTTCTTGGTATTACCGGTTCTTCCCGAAAATGTATAAGGGATTATGCAAAAATTGCACTTCCCATGGTTAAAAACCTAATGAAAAATGCTAAGGACAATGTTCGTGATCCGAGTCATATTGCGTCACACGAAAAGCTCTGTGATAACAGATTAGCCTATTTTTAAATATCCGAATTTTAACAGAAGATTTAAGCTGGTAACAGATGCAAGTAATTCTGCACTTGGAGCTGTTTTGACACAAGATGGTCACCCTCACAGCTATGCATCTCGTACTCTGAATGACCACGAGAAAAATTACTCCACAATTGAGAAGGAGTTACTCGCAATTGTTTGGGAGTAAAATATTCATCAACCAATAAAAGACTGCAAGCTAAGAATATTGGTCAAAACATTAGTCCAAGGCTTCAACGGTGTTTGATGCAATTGGGTGCGTATGACATCAAAACAGGTTATATAAAACAAAGAAAACAAAGTAGTCGATCTTATTTCATAGAACATACCTCAAAAAATTATTCGCACAAGACTTCATTTAACGAAATAAGCTAAATTCCACTAGCTTAGTCGTGAAAAATTAATTCAATAAAATTTAAAAAAATTAGAATTAGTAAAAGATTGAATATTAGTACAAAAAAATCAAATATTAATAAATCCAAGAAGGCAAAAACGAAAATAAACAAACTGACTTTAATCAAATGTAACACAAAATTATTCGCGAAAAAATTAAAAATATGAAAAAAAACACATAAAATAAAGTAGGTGAGTGGCACATCAGTATCTAGTTGCACCACCCATCAATAACGGCTCTTAGTCGTTTTGACATACTCCAGACAAGTTTTTTGCAAAAATCTGGGCGTAAATGTATTGAAAAGCAGCCACATTTTGACATTGTGAGAAGAGTGCTTTGGGTCGTTGCCTTGTTGAAAGACATAATTTGACCCTAACCCCATTTTAGTAGTGCTTTGTTGCAAAAATATTTTTAGGATGTCGAGGTAGTCATATTGGTTCATTCTATAGTCAATGAACTCAATTTGACCAACCCCCGCGCAAACATACACCCCCACTTCATGATAGTACCACCGCCATGTTTCATTAGCTTCATTCAGCTCAGTATTTGCTTTTCGCCAAACCCTTTGCTTCCCGTCATTGCCAAACAAGTTAAACTTGCTCTCGTCACTAAAAATAACGGTGTTCCAAAAGTCTAGAGTCTTGTTAACGTACTCTTTGGCTAACGCGAGTCTTTTTTCTTTGTTAACTTCGGAAATAAAGGGTTTGCGACGTGCAACTCTACCGTTGAAATTATTTGATCTTAAAAGTCCGCCTTACTGTTTCGACAGAGAGTGGTTTTTTAATGATTCCTGACATCTTTGCGGTCAATAATTTTATTGGCGTCTTAAGGTTTTTCTTGATTTTCTTGACAATATGTCTCTCATTTGCCTCCGATAATATTTTTTTTCGACCCATAACTTTCTTATTTTCTAAACAACCCTCATTTCTGAACTTATGGACAACATCCCTAACTACAGTATAGGATCTTCCAACAAGTTCACCAGTCTCTCGGTACATTTTGCCTTCGCAAACTAACTTTAAAATAACATTTCGCTCTTCTATAGAAGTTTCAGATTTTTTTCGTCCCATTTTGCTCTTTTTTCGTTTTTTTTATTTAATTTTCTCAGAAATATCCTCTATCCTTCTCATTGTTGCCTCGATCGCAGCATTCAACAGAATGAGCGGTTATTATAACACAACGCTTGAGTTTGTGCGGATAATTTTATGTCTGCTTTCCTCTTGCCGTATTCGGAGAAGTCGAAAAAAAAAATACCCTTAGGGTTGATTGCATCAGTTTGAACCTTGAATATGACTATTGAATGTATAGAGCAGATGTATAATACAAAAAAAACAGTTACTTTTTAAGTTGTACATAAAAAATATTAAATAAATTCGGCTGTTAAGTCTTTGTGGGAATGATTTTGTGAGGATGTGTATATCTCATACATTGTATGATTCTGACACATCTGCTGTATGATTTCGGTTTCTCAGATTTGTTGTATGAGCCGCTGTAATACAACATGTATCACCTAAAGTTTACACTGGAAATATGGAAAGTTGTATGATACGGTTTCACAGAAAAATGTCGTTCACATCATACAACAGTTTTATTACAAATTTATCATACATTTCATACAGCACTTCAAACTGCTGTAGCCACTAGAAATGATAAATATAAAAATGAGTTTTTAAATGAGAAAATACACAAAAATATGAATTTTTGGGTTTATGATTTTTATTCATGAACTATTTGAAGAATTGTTTTATAATAGTTGAATTAATATCAATAATTTCGAATTTAGTGGGCAGCCGTGGTAGTGGGTAAGTGCGTCGACTTGGTCACATAGTGCCGTCGCCAATGATGGGAATCACATCTTGATTTCTCAAGAAGAGCTCCAGGGTATCTTCCACTCGCTGAAGAAGAAAAAGTCAGTGGGAATCGATGGAATACCGAACATTGTGCTTCGCCATCTTCCCCCCGAAGCGGTCCAAACTTACACAACCCTGTTCAACAATGCGCTGAGTAATGCACATTACCCCACGCACTGGAAAACAGCTGTTGTTCAACCGATCCCTAAACGGGACAAAGATAAGTCCATTCCGACAAATCTTCGGTCGATCAGTCTTCTTCCCTGCATAAGCAAGGTTTTTGAAAAGATAGTCATTCGAGTTCTGAAGCAATGGGCTGATGAAAAGAAAATCATACCGGACAACCAGTTCGGATTCCGAGCGGGGCATGATACCATTAATGCCGCGTCAAAACTGGTGTCCGACATACAATGGAATAAAAACAAAAATCAGTGCACAGGTGCCTGCCTGATTGACTTGGAGAAGGCGTTCGACACCGTTTGGTTAGAGGGCCTCTTCCTCAAGTTGGTCAGGCTTGGCATAAGTAAACCATTGCTATACATGATCTATGACATGATAACAGGTAGAAAGTTCGTTGTGAAAAATGGTGAAGTAACTTCCACTACGGTCTTTAACATTAAAAACGGTCTGCAACAGGGGGACATTGGTTCCCCGATCCTGTTTTCCATATTCACTGCAGATCTTATAGGTTCCATGCCGCACTTAATTGCGTACGCCGACGACCTAGTTGCGTACAGATCAGGTCCGAAGGTCGAGGTAATAAACATCTTGTTGCAGCGTGACTTCGAGAAAATCCAGCAATTTTGCGACGACTGGAAGTTGCTTATCAACTTCCAGAAATGCGAAACTAGTCTTTTCCGGACCCCGTTGGACAGGGCATCGCGGGATACGCGCCAAAACTGGCGTAAGTTCGGCATAGTTGACCCGCATGGTCGACCGTTAGCTGTAAAAAGTGTAGTCAGATATCTAGGCATTTGGCTGGATCAATATCTGTATTTTGACAAACATATAGATATTGCTCTGACGAAAGCCAGAAAAGCCTTTGCTGCGGCAAGAAGGTTGTTTTTCAGCAGCCAACTTGATACCAGAGTGAAGGTAATCTGCTACATGGCCCTAGTACGGCCTATTATGGTGTACGGTTGTCCATTGTGGTTCAACGTGAGTCCTTCCCAGATGGAAAAGATGAGGGTGTTCGAGAGGCAGTGTCTTAGGAGCTGTCTCCGTCTGTATCGCACACCCGAGTCTGAGTACAAGAAGTACTACCCTAACGAGGTCTTGTACAACGAGGCAAACGTGAATAGGGTAGATAATTTTATTATTAAACTAATCAGAAGGCACACTGCACGAGCTATGACCTCGTCCAACAGTCTGATCTTTGGGGCTTACTACCCCAATACTATGTACCATGAAAGGGTGCGCCTTAACGGCTTTATTGCTCCCGAAGCATTCCTCTATCTAGACACAATTGGCCTAATACAGGATCCACAAGGATGTCCTATCATCTTCCATGTCGTACGCCGAACAGTGGATAGGCGACTTCAATACGAACCAGATGTCGTTCGCACCCACGAGGATCTCCTCCGGTTCAGTAGAGCGATCCCCGCTCGAGATAGGAAAGAGTCTGCCAAAGAACGGCAATTTTACTGGTGGTTACACCAAAACCAGCCTCCGCCACCGCTAGCTTTTCAAGAGGATCAGATAGCTGACCATAGTGGCCAGCTTACATAGTTTCTAAGGTAGATATTAAGAAAAAAAAAAAAAAAAAAATTAATAAAACAACAAAACCAAAAAAAAACAATATATGAATCAAAAACAAAAAAAAGGTGCATCACGGCGTATAAATTATATATGTTATGCATATACACAACATTTACGCCCTGGTGCACGTGTCCGTACTGTTACGGACATAGTTAAGATAGTATTAAGTTTTATGTTAGGTTAAGTTAGTAATAAATAGTAATTAAGTTCGAATAAGGTAGTTTAAGTAGTTAAGTTTAGCCAAGTTTTTACAAGTTTTCTTGGCAAATGAAAAATAAAAGATTGTCTTAATGACTAAAAAAAAAAAACGTAGATTAAGCCGAAAGGCACATTTATTACATAGATCTGATTAGCTTAGAGTACCCGCATAGGGTCAGTAGGTTAGTATTAAGAACAATTGTAATTCTTAAGTTAGTTAAGCTAGTTTTAAGTAATTTTGTCTAGCAAGTAAGAAATATAAAATTGAAGTAAATAAAATTGCGTTAAAAAAAAAAAAAAAAAAAAAGTGCGTCGACTTCTACGCAGAGGGTGTCAGGTTCGATACCCGAATTTACCACCTTTGATTAATTCACGGCTCCACCTCTTTCGAATCACTGACAATGCTCAAAGAGTATCCCTATCTAAAAAAAGCTTCTCAGCTTCGCCGTTCGGAGTCGGCATTAAACTGTAGGTCCCTTCCACTCGTGAAAGAAGATAGTACGCACAACACGAGTGGTTGCTTAGAAGCCAGGCCCAGGTCCGCCGCGGACTGTAGCGCCACCCATATTATATTATTATTATAATTTCGAAAGCATATTATTCTTAATTATGAGGAACTCTATTATTTAGTTTTTTGTTTGTTTGTAATCCACTTATATGGTGACAGGGTTTAATTTACTCCACTATTCAGTTTTCAATGAAATTTGACATTTAAAATTAAACGTCAAAATAATACACAACAAGAAGATATCATACAATACTTCCAGTGGAATCTGAGAAACAGAAAATTGTATGATGTGTATGATGTATGAACATTTTGTATGTTGTATGAAATGTATGTGATGTATGATCTGTGAAATAGGCCCCAGGGTTGATCACGTCAAAAATGAAATAAATTTATCTGAAAATGCCGAAGAACACATCAATTCTAATGAATCAATGGAAATCTCAACTGTCTCAAGAAGAGAATATTCGTAGGAAATAGATTTAAGACTCACAAGCTAATTCTAGAGCAAAAAGATGTAGTGATTGAAGAAATGTTCAATCATAAAAGAATATTTTTTGTAAAAATTACATAACTGACCATTTATCTGATATATTCAGAAGAAATATCACTAGAGGTAAAGTTGCAATTTTCTGCCGATTAAACGACTCGCTGTACAACATTGTCCAGAAGAAGCAAATAGAATTGAGCAACCCTCATGTAGTATTTGTCACATGTAGCTATTTCGCAACGGATCTTAAGGATAAAGAGGAAGCTTCAAAACAAATATCTTTGTTTCACAAAATAGAAACAGACCATTCAGGAATGATATCTAATTATGAAAAGCAAAGTATATTACCCGAATTAAAACATTATAATAAACAAAGTAATAAATAAATGTGATATTTGCACTGCAGCAAAATATGATAGTGTTGGATTCACCGGAATTTCGTAATAACCGACACACAAAATGATTGTCTGCAGCATTATGAATTCCCTGTGTAAAGCAAAACCAACATTGATCTAGACAGTGCTTGGAATTGTTTCATGGATTTCCTGGACTTAAGTCGGGCAACAAAATTCGTTTTTCCAAGTACACAGAATGGTTTGAGTTTGTTTTGCATTTTGTGTATTTCTATTCATTCTTGTTTTGTATATTTGAAAAACTTTTTTTTCCATTCAGCGATGGAGAAAGTGAAAAGAAATATCAAGCCTTTTGATGGCGAAAAATATTCCATTTGGAAATTTAGAATAAGGGCTCTTTTAGCTGAAAATGACATTTTACATGTAATTGATAATGAGGGCCCTGAAAAAGTCACCGAACAGTGGAAAAAGGCAGAAAGGATGGCAAAAAGTTTAATTATTAAGTTTTTAAGTGATTTTTTCTTGGGTATGCAAACAATGAAGGCACAGCAAAAACAATTTTGTGTAAGCTTGATACTATTTATGAACGCAAAAGTTTAGCTTCTCAGCTTTCTGTTAGAAAGCAGTTATTATCTTTAAAATTAAAAGGTGATTCCTCGTTGGTTAATCATTGTATTGTTTTTGATGATTTAATCACCGAGTTAGTTGCATCGGGAGCAAAGATTGGAGAAATGGACAGTGTCACATTTATTGTTGACACTGCCTCCTTCCTATGATGGTGTAACAACTGCCCTAGAAACCCTTTCAGAAACAAGTTTAACACTTGTCTTTGTTTAAAACCGTTTATTAGATCATGAAATTAAATTGAAAAGTGCAAGTAAGGATACAAGTTCAAAATTATTGCAAGCTGTGGTTAATTATAAACATAAAGAAAAGATTAAAGTAAACAGTTACAAACACAATAAGTTCAAATCGTTTAAAACAACCCAAAATCAAAATACACTTGTCACCATTGTGGCAAAAACAGACATATCAAAAGGGATTGTTTTATATTTAAGAAATCTGTAATGAATAGTAAAGAAAATGATAATGGAAAACAAGCCCAAGTGGCAACGGTTAAATCAGAGTCAATCAGAGGTATTGCATTAATGATAAAACGCGCAGTTACTAAAATCAAAAGTGATGTATCATTTATTTTGGACTCAGGGGCATCAGACCATATGATAAACGATATGGAGCTGTTTACCGATTATGTTAACTTAAACATATAGATTAAAATATCAGTGGCAAAATCAAATGAATTCATTTGTGCCACGGCAAAAGGCATAATAAGACTACAAAATTAATCCCAGGACAACATAACCTTGGAAGATGTGTTATATAGCAAAGATATTTCACATAATTTAATTTCCGTGAAAAGAATGCAAGATAAGGGAATGAAGGTGGAATTTAATACAGGAGCTGTAAAGGTCACCAAGAATGGTCATGAAATAATCAATGGTTTATGTGACTATAATGTTCCAATTATTGAATTTAAGATATGTTATAAAACTAATACTTTCAATATGAAACATTTTAAAGAATATCAATTGTGGCATGAGAGGTTAGGTCATATTAGTAAAGGAAAGTTCTGAGAAATGAAACGAGGTAATATGTTTGTAGATAGTGACCTAATAAAGAATGTACAACCAAATGAAGATATATGTGAAGCCTGTATAATAGGGAAACAATCTAGATTACCATTTGAGAAATTTGAAAATAAAGACTATATTCAAAGGCCTTTGTTCATTGTTCATTCTGATGTATGTGGTCCAAGTACTCCTTCAACTGTCGATGGAAAGAATTATTATGTTTTTTTTGTTGATGAGTTTACCCATTATTGTGTTACCTATCTGATAAGATATAATACAGATGTATTTTCCGTATTCAAAGATTTTCTTGCTGAGAGTGAAGCCCATTTCAACTTGAAGGTTGTGAATTTATATATAGATAATGGGCGAGAATACTTATCAAACGAAATGAGAGCATATTGTACTGAGAAAGGGGTTAGTTAGCACTTAACAGTTCTGAATACTCCACAATTAAATGGCGTCTCTGAGCGAATGATTCGAAACATTACAGAAAAGGCACATTCAATGGTTCACAGAGCTAAATTAAGCAAGCGTTTTTGGGGTGAAGCTGTGTTGACAGCAACCTTTTTAATCAATAGAACTCCTAGTAAAGCATTGAAAGAAAATGCAAAGACTCCATATGAAATGTGGCATAATAGAAAGTCATGTTTGAAATATCTTAAGGTGTTTGGTTCAATAGTATACATACATTATAAAATCAGAAAACGAAAGTTTGATGAAAAATCGAAAAAAGGTATACTTTGTTGGTTATGAACCAAATGGTTTTGAAAAATGGGATGTGGAGTTTAGAAAATTCATTTTGGCAAGAGATGTGTTTGTTGAAGAGACTAATATGGAAAATTCTAGGACTGCGGTACAAAATTTCAATTTTGTAAAAGAAAGCACAAAAAGTGATCAATTGAATATCCCGAATGAAAGTGTGGATTGTGCAAAGCTTAATTTCCCGAATGAGAGCACGGAAGAAAAACAGATAAGCAGCCTTGTAGTGAAACATCTCTTGAAGTTGGGGATCTGAATGATATTATTGAAGATCAATTACCTAATGTTATCTCAAATGAAGATAAGTCAGTTGTTGGGAGAAGTGAGAGGTTAATGGAAAAACCCCAAGCATCGTATAGGTTTCTCAATAGCTGCTTAATGAATGCTCCTGCATTAATGATATTCCAAGCTGATTTGATGAAATTGAAAATAGAAGCCATAAAGACAATTGGAAGAAGGCTATCGAATAAGAATTAGATTCTCACTTCTATTCACAATACAAAAAAAAATGAACTTGGTGAAGCTATTAAATATAAAGAAAGTATTTAATCGATTATGATGAAACTTTTGCCCAAGTAGCGCGTATTTCAAGTTTTAGATTTAGTTTGTCACTTGCAAATCAGTTAAAAAGTTCATCACAATATACAATAAACAAACTCCACTTCCAAGTAATATTAATAACGAAGCATTAATTAAAGCGAAGTGTGCGGAGTTGATATGCTGTGCTAAGTTTTTCTCTTTTTAATAAAAGAAAGAATTGGTGAACAACGTATTTTTTTATTATAAAATATTGACAGATTTCCAACAGATAGGAATCCAATTAAAAAGAAATATGAATTAACAGAAACCTCAAAAGATGTAAATGACATAATCCATGTAGATGTTTACAACATTATATAACATAACTTCATTAACTTCATCGACAAATTCTCCAAGCATGCTATCAGCTTACCTCTTGAAGAAATAAATCACAAGACGCTGATAGAAAAACTAAGGCAATTCATTTCCATTAAAGGGAAAATGAAAGAACTTGTATGTGATAATGAATTCAACTGTAGTAACATTAAGCAGTTCTCTAGGGATGAAGGAATAGAAATTAATTTAGTTAAGACAAATAATCACACCGGGAACGCAGATATAGAAAGACTTAGTGGTACCCTAGCTGAAAGAATCAGAGCATTAAACATAGAAATCAAGTTACCAATTAGGGAACAGATCTTTAAAGGTGTAGAATACTACAACAATTCCCATTACTCCACTATCCAAGCTAAGCCCATAGAAGTAGAAAATCGTACCATTGACATTCAAATTATTAAAGACAGAATGGATAAGAAAAAATGTTGTAATAAGAAAACTGAATAAGAAGAAAGAATATTGCCATGAAACTCGATGTGAAGGTTTAATAAAGAACTATATTAGTTTAGTATATAAAGAACAACCCAAATATGAGAAATACGCCTTAGAAATAGTCCACGAAAGCAACATTAAAAGACCATTAAAATTTTCAGATGAAACTCATATGGATATCAGATCAAGGGTGAGATCCAGTAACCCACCAAACAATGATTATCGAAAAAATTGATACGAATATGGGATATTTCGAAATACAACTAGATTTAGTAGAAATAGTTAGCGAATATGACATTATTCCTCATGAAGTAAATCCTATATAATAATTTAATAATATTAGGATACACAGAAGTCGTCGCAGTTTATTGAATATTGTAGGCAATAGATTCAAATGGCAATTTTAAACTATGAACGATGAAGATAGATTAGCTATCGAAAACCACCTATCACTAATAGATTCAAATAATCTCATGATTATTTACCATTTATCATTAAAAACGTGAATAAGCAAATAACAATAAATAGTAGCTTTAACGAAACATTTTTGTTATTAAGGAAAACAATTATATCAGATAGAGACAAAATTAAAAATGAACTCAATACTGTAGATGAAACAAACAAACATTTGCAAATGAAAGACCTAATGATTAAGATTCGTATATTAAGGAATAAAGTAGAATATATTCTAGACAATATTGCCTCAACAAACAGTAATATTTTACACCCTAACATACTTACGGTAAATGAAATAATAAAATATAAAATAGACCTTAGGACACTTTTATGCATAAAAATAGGAGTAGCTACACTTTATAAACTAATATAATTTTTGCAATTAAAATACCAACAGCTATTATTCAGACAGAGAAAAAATTAATTGTACCAATTCCAAATAGCGATAATAAGAGGATAGATATGGAACTTGAATATGGTGTAGAAATACAGAATCAAACCTATACTTTAGAGAAGAACAAATCGACAAAAGAATTAAAGTTAAGTAAAAATTGCATTTGCAACATATACAAAATGTGACCTTATAACAAATGTCAAAGAAAAAGCAATACTTTTACACCCCTATTCTGGTTGTGATGTGGTCACAACGCACGAATGTCAGTGAAGCGAAAATTATGATGCCTACCTTATGAGGTTTCAGTTATTTGGTATTCTGGCGAAAACCCCACAAGAAAACACACAAGTATAGTCACCATGGTGAGGTGAATTCGTTGCCATGTCAAAAATTGTTTTTTTTGACAATTATTATATTCACGCTTTCTTTTTCTTACTGAGCGTATCTACAAAATAAAGGCAGAACGTAGCGAGCAAGGTAATATTGTGTATATTAATGAAATATAAAGAATTTTGACGGTTCTTATGATGCTCACAAGCTGTGAGGTTTTGCTCAAAATACGAAAACCTCACAATTTGTGACTCGCCATGCTCTTGTGAGGTAGTTGTGACTTAAAACACATCACTGAGGTTAGGATAGGGGTGTTAGATAATAGCGGTTAGGATAGGGGTGTTAGATAATAACTTACTAATCCTCAAATATATTAAAAAACAAAACATTGAAAAGCAACTGTGACAAAAGAGTAAGTGTGTTAAACGGAAACTATTCTGTAACATTCAACAATTGTACTGTTTATTTCAAAAATAATAAATTTCAAAACAATATGTTGTTACCGTCGAAGTCCCCGAGACCGATTGGGGTTGGGCGGAAGAACGCCAGCCGCTCAATGGAGAATGGCCGTGAGCTAAAGATGTTAAGTTTGGGCGCCACGCAGTTGCCCTTCCGCTCAACACTTTTCTTACCTCTAGAACTGCGACTAGGGGGAGGAATCCAATCTCCACAAAAAACAACACCCGGTTCCAAAACAGAACACCGAAAGCAAAAAAAAAGGAGGACCACAGACACTTGACTTCACCAATTACAATTTATTCAAGAGCAAAAAAAACTTAATCCTATCTTAAGTACTAACAATGCTTTATTCGATTGATTGAAGAAAAAAAAAATATAAATTCAAAAACTTATTAACTTGCTTAACTAATTAATACTAATTAACCTAACGAGCAAGCACATAAACAGGACACTACACAGAGGGACATAAAAAAAATATAATACCCGAAATTCAACGCGCCACCGCCGGGTTTCGAACCTACGTGGCCGCTACCCGAAAGAAATCTCGCGCCCCGTACTTGACAATTCGGCCAACGAACCTATTGGAAAACCGGCGTCACAAAAAGAGACAACAAATGAGCTACACAATTCGACCTATGTATTTATAGAAAGAAAATAAAACAGGGTGTACTCTTATCCCCAAAATATGTATATAATTCCAATTAAAAAAAAAGGAATGAAAAAGAAGTAATAAACCTAAGTAATGAACAGAATTACTAATAAGAATAAAAAAAAAGAAAGGAAGAAAAGAAAAAAAAAATATTAATGAGTCTCCTTCCCCGTGTGGGAGAAGTCACCTGTCCTCTTCCTGGCCTCGTCGATCAGCTCCGCTTCTTCTTCAACCTGCGTTCACTTTTCTATTCCAGCTTTTTGTTTCACCTCACTAGTCTCACTACGTTGGATTGGATCCTCTCTAATTCAACTTCTTCTACAGTTTCTAATTCTTAATTTTTCACCTCTGTTTTTTTTTTTTTTTTTTTCACTTGTAATGTGCTGTGTAGTTTTCTTTTCGTTCCACCTCACTCTATCACTTAACAGGGCTTCAATTTTCCCTCCTCTTCTACAGTCGGATCTGGTCGCGTTTCCCAATCTCAAACTTTCACTTTTTTTTGTTTTTTTTGCTTTTCACAGGTAAATTTAGTGTTTACTCTTCTTTTCTTTTCACCTCACTCACATCACCTTTGAGGTCTTCACTTTTCCCTTTTCCTTGTTCCCGAATCGATCACTTGTTCCCGAATCGATCACCTATACACTCGGCTTGCAGTTTTCCTCTTCAGGCTTCCACTCACGATCCGAACTCGGGTCACTTTTCCGGCGCTGCACGGTCGAAAACGATCCACCGAAACCCAGAAAACGCTCACTAATAAAAAAACAAAAATAAAACCGAGGGAAGCACAAAAACGTCTTTTCCTGCGCGAGATCCCGTCTTCCTACTATCTCTCTTATTTTATATATATTTTTTTTTCCTTTTATTTTTTTTTTTATTTTGGTTTAATTCCGCGGCCAACCTACCGAGAGCTCACGCGTCCGAACTCAACCGTCGCTTCTCACCAACTGCCCAGCCACGATCAAACCTCCCGACATTCCCAAGCAATCCACGCCATCCCGATCAGATGGTCGATCCCTCCTTCACCTTGCGGGACGAACGCCTTTTGGGCCGATCACCCGATCCACTAGCCCGCTAACTTCCCATCACGCCACACTAAGCACTACTAACGTGATCCTGGAAAGGGGAGAAGCCGAGGGAACCCCAACAGGTTCACACTAGAAAAGGAAGACAAAAAAAAAACACAGAAGCCCTGCGGCGGTATCGAACCGGAAACCCCTGATACTGCAAACGACCACCCACACCTGGCGCTAACACGACCACACAAGTGGCCTGAAATATGACACCGTCAGGATCAATGCCCCACTCGCCCACCTACCATGACGAATCTGTAGCATATTTCTAGGTGAAAACCTTTCAACTGTCGGAACCCATAATACTCCTCCCTTCCTTTCGAAAGGTTTTCACCGAAGAAACATCCTAGAGAGCATCGGTCTGGCGGTGATATGGTTTCAGATCCTTGACGTGCCATACCCCCGCTAACTTCCCGTCACTGTCAGCCAATTCGTATGTCCAGGGGTCCTACATATTTCGGCGCTAGTTTGGCAGTGAAAAACTTCGCCGCATCAGACAACACGAAGTTCTTCCGTAGCACCATATCTTTCGTATAGTATGTGACGTCCCTCCGCCTCAGGTTATAGAACGTCTTAGATTTTTGAGCTGCGGCCTGCAAACGGCAACGTACATCAGCGAAAAGTTCCCTTAGAGCTGCTGTACGCGCTTCCATGCCCTCGGACCTATCCGCCCTATAACCTTCTGCGGGAATAGTTGGATTTTCCCCACTAACCGACATATCCCTACCGAACAAGACGAAGAACGGAGTAGTCTTCAGAACCTCGTGCGTTGAGTTCCGGATCGCACACGCTACCTTCGGAAGAAGTACGTCCCAAGTGCGGTGATTATCAGACACGTATGCTCGGAGCATGGTCTTAACGGTCTGGTTGTACCGCTCAGCGGGGTTGGCCTGTGGGTGATAAAAGGCCGTAAAGTCTAACGTCACGCCGTACGTAGCTGCCATCTCCGAAATTTCCCTGCTCCTAAATTGCACGCCGTTGTCACAAACTACCCACCTAGGCACACCGAACACCAGAAACACTTGCTCCTCGAGAATCATCCTGACCGATTTTGCAGTAGCAGACCTGACAGGGAAGAACAGCGGGAACTAAGAGAAATTGCCAACTACTGTAAGGATATACTGGAATCCCCTCGTAGATCTCGGCAGCGGTCCCACAAAGTCCACGCATAACATCTCCCACGGCTTGGAAATGTTGCACCGGGACGCTAAAAGTCCTGCGGGCTTCTGCAGTTCAGGCTTAACTGCTTGGCAAACCGGACACCCGCGCACATAACGCGCAATACTCTGCCTCATCCGGGGCCAAAAGTATCGCCGGGACACCTTGTCCATGGTCTTTTGGACGCCGCCATGCCCGCTTAGGACGTCGTCGTGGCACTTCTGGAGGATCTCAGCTCTTCCTTCTTTTGGAATGACCCGTTTCCACTGTTCCTCCTCTGACACTAATCTCGGAAATTTCGCTGGCACATGTTTGAAAAGGGCTCCGTTATCGACGCGCCAATCCGGGTACCTCTCACCACTCTTATTCACCATCTGAAGCATCTTGAGGTACCAGGGATCCTGGGTAGCGACGGTGACCGTTGCTACTTCCTTATTTGCCCTAGATAAAGCATCGGGTACCAGATGTTCCTTCCCTTTCCGATGTAAGATGGTGAAGTCGAACTGCTGTAATCTGACTGCCCACCGAGCCAACCTACCCTGTGGGTCCTTCAAATTGTTCAGCCAGACTAAAGAGTGATGATCGGTCACTACCGTGAACTTACTGCCTTCCAGATATGGGCGAAGCTTCTCTATTGCTCAAATCACCGCAAGACACTCTCGCTCGGTCGTAGAGAAGTTTCGCTCAGTTCTGGTAAGCGTACGGCTAAGATAGCTCACGACTTTCTCTCCCTCGCCAGGTATCTCCTGAGTAAGAACAGCCCCTATACCTATGCCAGAGGTATCAGTGTGCACAGTGAAGGGCAGGTCAATGTTCGGACAAGTAAGAATCGGTGCCCGTACCAATCTGTCCTTCAGTGTCCGGAAAGCCCCTCACACTTGTCTGTCCACTCGAACTTCCTTTTCTTTTTCAACAGCTCGGTGATCGGAGCAATGAGATCGGAGAAGTTGTGGACGAAACGACGATACCAGGAGACCATACCGATGAACCTCCGCACCCCTGATACCGTGGTGGGCCTCGGATACTCGACCATACACAGTACTTTCTCCGGATCGACCAGAAGACCTTTCTCGTTCACCAGATAACCCAAATACCTCAACTCCGACTTGCAGAATTCGCATTTATCCCGACTTAACACTAGCCCCGCCTCCTGGATACGCGCCAACACTTCCTTCAGGACTTCCAGATGCCGCTCAAAAGTCTCGGTGACAATAATGACATCGTCGAGATACACAAACACGTTGGGTTCAAGGTCAGCTCCGATGATTGTGTCAATAAAACGCTACCACGTCGCTGGAGCGTTATGAAGGCCAAATGGCATGCGGCGGAACTGATATAACCCCTTCCCGGGAATAGTGAACGCGGTGTACCTCTTCGAAGACTCGGCCATGGGTATCTGCCAGTAAGCAGACTTGATATCCAAGGAGGAGAGAAATTTTGCGTTTCTCAGCTTGTCGAGAGTAGCGGACACATAAGGAATGGGATACGCATCGCGCTCGGTGACTTGGTTGAGCTTGCGAAAGTCTACGCAGAAGCGGTACTTCCCATCCTTTTTCTTAATCAACAGGATAGGTGAAGACCAAGGACTGGACGAAGGCTCAATCACTCCAGCTTGGAGCATCTCATCCACCTCCTTGTTGATTTGTTTCTGTACAATCGGAGAAACTGGATAATACCGTTGTTTGATGGGTTCGGCGCGGGTTCTGATAACGTGCTCCACCCTGTTGGTACAACCCAGGTCTTCACCCATGGTGCTGAAAATGTTGTCCACCAAGACCTCTAGCTCCTCCCGTTGCGCTGAAGTAAGCCTCTCCTTCCCTTCACTGACGCACACCTCGTCGGCGAAGTTCCACACTCGCTTGGCTAAGTCTGGCACAATACCGAACTGCTCCCAAAAATCGGCCCCCAGGATAAGGCTGTGTGCTAGCTTCGGAATGACGAGCACCTCCATTACCTTCACGTTTCCCTCCAACCTGAGAGGAACGCTAACTGCCCCTAATACTTCAACCCCTTCCCCATTTGCTACGGTTACGGATTCTATATAGACCTTTGCTAAAGAACAGCCTAACGTCCTTACCGATGCCCACCCTGGCCCACCAAGAATCGTGCGAGAAGCTCCAGAATCCAGCAACCCTAACAACTGCACCCTATAAATATCCACATTAAGATATGGACGACGATCACCACCCCTGCTTTGTAACATAAAGTCAAGCGCCGCAGAAGGAAATAGCGCTTGACATGCGGAATCGGACACCTGACTCAACGACCCGCCTGTCCTTGAGGCCCTACCCCGTTTCCCGCGGCGGACGTCTGAGGAGAGCAACGTGGACAACGACTGCGAATAACCCCAGCAGTGTTGCACCCATAGCACCGAACCGGTTGGGGGCACCTGGCCGCGATGTGACCCAACTCCTTGCACCTGAAGCAAGATAAAGGTGTCGAAGCCCTGGGCGATGCGGCCACAGCTGGTGCCACCTCTCGAGTTGTAACCCCAACGTAGGCCAGATCCGGCTCAAGCAGTGTCGTTTTCCGGGTCGGGGGAGGAGCGAAACTCTCCACTAAGTAGCGTGTAGCTTCGAGACGATGCCCAACCTCCACAAGATGGTCCAGAGATTTTATCTCTACCAAGGCCTTTTGCGATTGGTAAAATGGTGAAAGGTTCCGACGAATCTGTTTCAGCTTCGTATCTTCACTACACTGCTCACTTAGTCGGTCGAAAAGGCACTGCATTACACTAACGTAGATCCCGATTGTCTCCGTCTGTCCCTGGGTTCTACCTCTGATCTCCGCCCACAGCCGCTCCTCGTACCCGGCGGTAGAAACTCAGCCCTCAAACAATCCAACAGACCCTGCCAATTTCGAAAACGGAGTTTATTCGCCCTGTACCATATGGCAGCCTTTCCCTCGAACAAATCGTAAGCGGACAAATACACCTCGTCTGCTGTGAAACCCCTGGCTTCCCTCAACTCCTCCACTTTCTCAAGGAAGCTGGTGACCGACTGACCCGAGTCCCCGCTAAATTTAAGGCCCCATTTCAACACCGGGACCTTTTTCGTCGGTGGCAAGAGCGGTGATGACGTGGCTCTTGGATGGGAATAGGTAACTGGCGTCAAACCTTTCGTCTACGGGCAGGTTGAGTCCCTGCGCTCCCTGTACAGGTGCAGCCGCACCTCCTACATCTACCGCTGCCTTGACATCCAAATTGGATAGAATGCCTACCACCTGCTGCCTAGCGTCTGCCACAAAAGTCTTGTCTTCGGCCGTATCACAGATCGACCTACCTAAACGCCGTAAAACCCATTCTGCTTTCGCTACTATTTTCTTAAATTCGCCTGAGTGCTCATTGCCTACGAAATCACCTGTCAGTTTGAACAGCTCGTCTAGCTTCGCAGTAACTGCCGTCTTATCCTCCTAGAAGCTGAAAGGATACTCCGGTAGAATGAAACTAGCGTCTCTTCTGATGGCTGTACGCAGCATCTTCCTCATCTCATCTACCGTGGCACCCTTTAGACCCCTCACATCTAACTCGTAGGTTAACTCCTCTGCACTCAACCTATTTATGTCCATATTCAGGTTTTTTTTTTTATTCTCGAAGACGAGGCAAGGAAGACTACAGAGTTATCCTTCCAGGGGATAAGGCACACAACAAACCAAAAAAAATAAATGTAGAAAAAAAAAGACTGTTAATATGATATTCGCGATAACGATCCTGGCACGTATTTTTTTTTTCGAAACTTTGCCGAAGCCTTTCGAGCCCCACGTTGGGCGCCAAAATGTTACCGTCGAAATCCCCGAGACCGATTGGGGTTGGGCGGAAGAACGCCAGCCGCTCAATGGAGAATGGCCGTGAGCTAAAGATGTTAAGTTTGGGCGCCACGCAGTTGCCCTTCCGCTCAACACTTTTCTTACCTCTAGAACTGCGACTAGGGGGAGGAATCCAATCTCCACAAAAAACAACACCCGGTTCCAAAACAGAACACCGAAAGCAAAAAAAAAGGAGGACCACAGACACTTGACTTCACCAATTACAATTTATTCAAGAGCAAAAAAAACTTAATCCTATCTTAAGTACTAATAATGCTTTATTCGATTGATTGAAGAAAAAAAAAAATATAAATTCAAAAACTTATTAACTTGCTTAACTAATTAATACTAATTAACCTAACGAGCAAGCACATAAACAGGACACTACACAGAGGGACAAAAAAAAAAATATAATACCCGAAATTCAAAGCGCCACCGCCGGGTTTCGAACCTACGTGGGCGCTACCCGAAAGAAATCTCGCGCCCCGTACTTGACAATTCGGCCAACGAACCTATTGGAAAACCGGCGTCACAAAAAGAGACAACAAATGAGCTACACAATTCGACCTATGTAATTATAGAAAGAGAATAAAACAGGTTGTACTCTTATCCCCAAAATATGTATATAATTCCAATTAAAAAAAAAGGAATGAAAAAGAAGTAATAAACCTAAGTAATGAACAGAATTACTAATAAGAATAAAAAAAAAAAAAAAAAAAATATTAATGAGTCTCCTTCCCCGTGTGGGAGAAGTCACCTGTCCTCTTCCTGGCCTCGTCGATCAGCTCCTTCTTCTTCAACCTGCGTTCACTTTTCTATTCCAGCTTTTTGTTTCACCTCACTAGTCTCACTACGTTGGATTGGATCCTCTCTAAGTCAACTTCTTCTACAGTTTCTAATTCTTAATTTTTCACCTCTGTTTTTTTTTTTTTGTTTTTCACTTGTAATGTGCTGTGTAGTTTTCTTTTCGTTCCACCTCACTCTATCACTTAACAGGGCTTCAATTTTCCCTCCTCTTCTACAGTCGGATCTGGTCGCGTTTCCCAATCTCAAACTTTCACTTTTTTTTTGTTTTTTTTTGCTTTTCACAGGTAAATTTAGTGTTTACTCTTCTTATCTTTTCACCTCACTCACATCACCTTTGAGGTCTTTACTTTTCCCTTTTCCTTGTTCCCGAATCGATCACTTGTTCCCGAATCGATCACCTATACACTCGGCTTGCAGTTTTCCTCTTCAGGCTTCCACTCACGATCCGAACTCGGGTCACTTTTCCGGCGCTGCACGGTCGAAAACGATCCACCGAAACCCAGAAAACGCTCACTAATAAAAAAACAAAAATAAAACCGAGGGAAGCACAAAAACGTCTTTTCCTGCGCGAGATCCCGTCTTCCTACTATCTCTCTTATTTTATATATATTTTCTTTTCCTTTTATTTTTTTCTTATTTTGGTTTAATTCCGCGGCCAACCTACCGAGAGCTCACGCGTCCGAACTCAACCGTCGCTTCTCACCAACTGCCCAGCCACGATCAAACCTCCCGACATTCCCAAGCAATCCACGCCATCCCGATCAGATGGTCGATCCCTCCTTCACCATGCGGGACGAACGCCTTTTGGGCCGATCACCCGATCCACTAGTCCGCTAACTTAGCATCACGCCACACTAAGCACTACTAACGTGACCCTGGAAAGGGGAGAAGCCGAGGGAACCCCAACAGGTTCACACTAGAAAAGGAAGACAAAAAAAACACAGAAGCCCTGCGGCGGTATCGAACCGGAAACCCCTGATACTGCAAACGACCACCCACTTTTTTTTTTTTTTTTTAATATAATTTTATTCAATTTATTCTATTTCCTTACTTGCTAGACAAAATTACTTAAAACTAGCTTAACTATCTTAAGAATAAATGTTCTTAATACTAACCTACTGACCCTTTGCGGGTACTCTAAGCTAATCTGATCTACTTTCTAAATGTGCCTTTCGGCTTAATCTACGTTTTTTTTTTAGTCATTAAGACAATCTTTTATTTCTTTATTCATTTGCCAAGAAAACTTGTACAAACTTGGCTAAACTTAACTACTTAAACTACCTTATTCTAACTTAATTACTATTTATTACTAACTTAACCTAACATAAAACTTAATACTATCTTAACTATGTCCGTAACAGTACGGACACGTGCACCAGGGCGTATATGTTGTGTATATGCATAACATATATGATTTATACGCCGTGATGCACCTTTTTTTTTGTTTTTGTTTCATATGTATATTTTTTTTTTTTTCTCTTATAGCTACCTTAAAAACTATGTAAGCTGGCCACTCTGGTCAACTACCTGATCCTGTGGTGGTAGTGTGCTCTACTGAACCGGAGGAGATCCTCGTGGGTGCGAACGACATCCGGTTCGTATTGAAGTCGCCTATCCACTGTTCGGCGTACGACATGGAAGATGATAGGACATCCTTGTGGATCCTGTATTAGGCCAATTGTGTCTAGATAGAGGATTGCTTCGGGAGGAATAAAGCCGTTAAGGCGCACCCTTTCATGGTACATACTATTGGGGTAGTAAGCCCCAAAGATCAGACTGTTGGAAGAGGTCATAGCTCGTGCAGTGTGCCTTCTGATTAGTTTAATTATAAAATTATCTAAACTATTCACGTTTGCCTCGTTGTACAGGACCTCGTTAGGGTAGTACTTCTTGTACTCAGACTCGGGTGTGCGATACAGACGGAGACAGCTCCTAAGACACTGCCTCTCGAACACCCTCATCTTTTCCATCTGGGAAGGACTCACGTTGAACCACAATGGACAACCGTACACCATAATAGGCCATACTAAGGCCATGTAGCAGATTACCTTCACTCTGGTATCAAGTTGGCTGCTGAAAAACAACCTTCTTGCCGCAGCAAAGGCTTTTCTGGCTTTCGTCAGAGCAATATCTATATGTTTGTCAAAATACAGATATTGATCCAGCCAAATGCCTAGATATCGGACTACACTTTTTACAGCTAACGGCTGACCATGCGAGTCAACTATGCCGAACTTACGCTGCAACAAGATGTTTATTACCTCGACCTTCGGACCTGATCTGTACGCAACTAGGTCGTCGGCGTACGCAATTAAGTGCGGCATGGAACCTATAAGATCTGCAGTAAATATGGAAAACAGGATCGGGGAACCAATGGCCCCCTGTTGCAGACCGTTTTTAATGTTAAAGACCGTAGTGGAAGTTACGTCACCATTTTTCACAACGAACTTTCTACCTGTTATCATGTCATAGACCATGTATAGCAATGGTTTACTTATGCCAAGCCTGACCAACTTGAGGAAGAGGCCCTCTAACCAAACGGAAACGACCACCCACACCTGGCGCTAACACGACCACACAAGTGGCCTGAAATATGACACCGTCAGGATCAATGCCCCACTCGCCCACCTAGCATGACGAATCTGTAGCATATTTCTAGGTGAAAACCTTTCAACTGTCGGAACCCATAATAATGTTTGAATATAACGAAAAATTTGTCATTCCTAAGATCGAAGAGTCACTTATACCTGAAAATAAATTGACCTTTGAAAAAATTCCGATAAGATAGGAGGAAAATATTAAATCTATTAACGAATTAAAATTCTATAAGCTAGTTAATTACACTATATGAGGTTCCTCTACTATTATTGTATTAGTAATTATGTTTTTCCTTATTAAATTGTGTAAACAAAAAGATAATAATGTGAAAATAATCAATAAGATTCAGGAGAATTTTAAAACTAAGGAGGGAGGAGTTACGTCACCACCGAACATTGCTCTGTCAATCGGAAATGCTTAAGCTTGCCTTTTTGAGTGCATTCAATTGCAGTGACCGAGCGTTGCAACATTGACCTAATTAAAGCAAAGTACTGTAAATAAAAGCAGGAAATGCTAAAGTCAGTGGTTTAATGCTCGAATATTGAAACGAATAACAGGAAACAGGAAATGCTGACTGGGCAGATGTTCGGTCGATGGAACACTCCGTCGATACTAATTTGTATTTACAACACTTCAAAAATAAAGATACATTTCAAATAAATAAGCATTTAATTCATGAGCGAATTTTCAAACAGCAACACAGACACAAAATGGGCTATTTGCTCAAATAAACTTGTTATCAGAAAAGTTAAGGTCTATTGAGCCCATTAGTCAAACTGTTATAATTACTTACTAAGCTATTGCAATAACATCTTCAGCTATTTGTTCGATTTTATTGAATTTAGTCAAGTCTCTTCCAGAGTTTTCAGGCGAATAAGCACGCTGTTTGCTTTTGCAACTCCGAGCACCATTCGCGTGTATTCAAATAAGCATTTTGTAGTGGCACATTATCCAAATGTAACATATTATTAAAAAAATGCACTACATTATTCAATGGTAATTGCTGATAAGCCATTGCTAAATCAATTTTCGAAAATTCTTGCCCCCCATTAGCAAACAGCTCTTCAATCTTTGGAAAAGGATACTGGCAATATTCTAAGGAGAGGTTCAACGTCCTTATAATCTCCACAAATCCTATCTGTGCCGTTTTTTTTTCATAATGAGTACTATGGAAGTGCCCCAATCACTGTACTTTTCCCCTTGCAAAACCCCCAGTCTTACCAACCTTTCTATTTCAGACTCCACCTTGTCCTTAATTGCAAAGGGCAATTTCCTTGGACGAAAAATCTTTGGTGTTACACCTTCTTAAAGTGCCATTTTCGAAAGTTCCTAGACTGCCGTGGACAAAATTGCTTTTTTAACTAAATTTTTCTAAACAATTTTCTAAAAATTGCTAAATTGCTTTAACTAAATTGCTAATTAAATCATTCTGCATGATATTCAAGAAATTCACATTTTCTAAACTAATATTGAGCGCATTCATCCAGTTTCTCCCTAATATTGGTGGACCCCCATTTTTAATTATAAATATCTCTAATTATTTTTTTACGTTTTCGAATTGAACATTTACCTTACACACTCCGACCGTCGTATGTCTTTAGAGATAAGTTGAATTGAAGAACTGGAAGGTCACTAAAACGTCGCTTGTACACGTCTTCTGAAATAGCGGAGATCGATGCACCGTTGTCAATTTCAATTTCAATGTCGACTCCACTCATAGTAACTGTTGTAATGACCGGCTTTAGCTTGATATCTTCTCTGTAATAAAATCTGACAAATCTTTACTGTGACCTTCTAAAACATTACATTTGTGTGGTGTAAAGTGTCGTCTAATTGTATTCATAAAATACTTTACGGTTCCCTTTGGGAGCGTAGGTTCGAATCCTACCGGCTGCGCAAACGTTTTGGCTGTCACGGAGTAGTTTTAATAATAATCCACACGACATATTTTGGCGCAGCCGGTTCGCGAATCTGTTCCCGAATAAGTTTGTCATTATTTCTGGTTGATCCTGCTAGTAATTATTTTCGGTTGTTCACATCAGTTTCAACTTACTGTCTAGCAAAATAAATTTTGCATTTGCTACAAAAAAACAAAATTAAGTTACCTCTTACCAAAAAGTAAAACAGTAAGTAGAGAACGAGAAAAGCAAAATTCGAAAGATAAAGAAAAAGCAAAAAAAAAACCAAATACAGTGAACTAATGAATAAAAGTGAAACTAATGAATCGCCTCCAAAAGTACGCGGCGCGAAAAAAAAACAACACAGTTCAAAACTCAAGTGGAAGTGCACCAACCGAACGACGTCCAGGAGATAACATCTAGTTCCGAAGAAAACCAGTCCATCGAAATCTAGTGTTAGAAAATAAGAGATTAGATAAAACCTTGATAGATTTAGTAGAGAGATTTGATAGGCAATCTGTAGGTACTAGTTTTAAGCAAAAGACAGAGTTGTTTAGGACTGAGATAGGAAACTTCAAAAATCAAAATACATTTTCCTCTTTAAGCTTAAATAAAGAAATGTCCGAACCAGCAACACCTACTCCAGACAAAATTAATATTCCGAACCCAAGCAACAGATCCCTGATTGCTGATGAATCTTTCTACTCGTCTAATCAGCAAGCGAACATTATACAGCTGATTTCAAATCTGATACCAATTTTTTACGGGGAACAAAACGAAAACTTACCCGCAGAGCTGCACGCTTTCCTAAATTGTTGTGGTCAAGCACAGGCGTGTATATTGCCTCAACAAGAAAAGTTCCGCAAGAGAGCAATTCCCTGCGGATGCTAAGGCTTTAAGCACTGATTCCGAACTAGCGGCTTCATATGCAATTAAGTCAGAAATATCAAATCCCCTTTTGAGGCAGTATGCCATTACTTCGCAAGTAACGTCAGTGAAGGCCTTATGTGAAAATCTTTTAAAACTAGAATTGGAAACAAACAACTTATTGCCGTATCCAATGGGGTGGTCACTACAAAATAGTTATCCAATGTAGCCCCAAATGAGAGATGCTCCACCAACCTTGTCAAACTTCCAATTGGCGGAAAATTCCCCAAATAGGAATTCAAATAATTTGATCCAGAATATTCCACAAGTCAGGTGTTACTTCTACAATAAGCCCAATCACACGTACCTAGAGTGTAGAAAGCGGCAAGATACCCCATTCTGTTAAAATTTTCGTGTGCACGGCCATTACAACACCAACGGCAGAAGGAGAAATAATACTCAAGATTAACAGTATGAAAATACTAACTTAAGGCCGTCTGTAAAACGAATTCAAATAGTACAAGGAAACAAACAAGATCAACTAACCAAAAGTGTGATTTCTGTCTGAGGATCGGACACGAAATTACAGACTGCTACACGAAAAAAGGTGCGACGAAAAGAATGCCGTTAAAAAAAAATAGATAGTTGTCGTATGATTAAAGAAATCACGGGTCAATCATACGACAACATACGTGATGCATCTAAGAAGAATATTAAGAATGGTATAGTTGCGATCCCAATCGATGTAGGATTAAAAAGAAAATTGAGTTTTTTAGTGTATACGGGGTCAGATGTAAGCATAATTAACGATGAAGCGCTGGGAACAGATGCAATTTTAAATCAAAGTGATGTCATCGACATAAACGGGATTTTTTCTAAAGACACTACACTACGATCTATTCCACTAGATCCTCCCATAAAGTGTAAGTTATATGTCACGGAAAAAATTACTACTTTGAATTGCGATGGCATCCTTGGCCAAGACATACTATTCAAGTACACTAACACTGAAGGGCCAAATAAACTGCCTAAATTCCTTCATAAGACAGTGCCAAAAAAACTAATTGCCTATTGCAAACTCTACTCAAATATTACCTTCGCAAGGTAATGGAGCTATTAATAGAATCACAGATTCAGTTCATCATGTCTGTCAAACATCTTTGAAAGATGATGGTTCTAATAATTCAATAGCTAGCTTCATCCGTGAGTCAAATTAATAATGGTTCAATAGTAATAAGTTTAGTCAACTTAAGCAGAGTCGAAATCCCTCTAAATAGTGTTTCCATTGATTTTTTTCCATTCAAAAACTACATACAACTAAAAGCAGAGGAAAGGCCATACAACTCTTTATACATCAAATCAGGAAGACCGATCATCAATACAAACTGTATGTGAAAGATATGTTGTTAAAAAATATAGAGTAGTAGTTGATTTTCGAAAAATCAACGAAATAATAATTGGCGATGCTTTCCCGTTGCCTAGGATTGAGGATATCCTTGATCAATTGGGTAACAGCCGATACTTTTCCATCTTAGACCTGGCAAGCGGGTATCACCAGGTGCCAATTAATAAAGCTGATAGATAGAAAACGGCTTTTAGTACGGATACGGGACACTACGAATTTAACCGAATGCCATTCGGCTTGAAAGGAGCTCCAGCTACCTTTCAACGCCTTATAAACCATATTTTAAGTGGTCTACAGGGTATTAAATGTTTCGTCTATCTAGACGATATTGTAGTGTATGGAAAAAATTTAACTGACCATAACACCAAGCTCATTTCCATTTTAGAACGTCTGGAGAAATTCAACCTCCGTCTTCAATCTTCGAAAGTGTAAATTCCTTCAACGAGAATTAGTATACGTGGGGCATAAAATTACACCCATGGGAGTACTACCAGAAAATCAACAAATTAAGACCATTCTGCAGATACCGTCGCCAACAAATACTAAGGAAACCCAATCATTGTTACACATGATTAATTTCTACAGAAGAAGCATTCCAAACTTTTCTAAATATGAGAAACCATTACAGGATATCACTCACAAGGATAAAAACTTCAGATGGAATACGGAATGTGAAACAGCCTTCAAGAATTTAAAAAAAATTACAACCAGTCCTCCTATTCTAATATATCCAGATTTCACCAAGCATTTTGATCTTTCAACCGATGCTAGTGGAACGACCATAGGACCCGTCATATCTCAGAAAAAGGACAGATAAGATTTGCCTATTGCATTCGCCAGTAGAATCTTAAGTCCGACAGAAGCCTATTACTCTACTATTGAAAGAGAAGCATTGGCCATGGTGTGGGCTGTAAAAATTTTAAGATGCTACTTATTGCGCCGGGAATTTACCTTATACACACAGCACAAACCATTGATTCATTTTTTCAAAATCACGAATGACTCAACCAGAATATCAAATTTTAAATTCAAGTTGGCGGAATACGATTTTGATATCAAATACAAAACCTGGAAAACAGAATGTTGTAGCTGATGCACTCAGTCGAATAGGCCCACAAAGTAAGGAAAGTCCAAATATTTGCGTCGTTACGAGAGCACAGAAGCTTAACACTCAAATTAACAACACAGATATTGTCAGGGATAATTCGTTTGAAGGTGGCAGTGAAACGGAGTCAAGTGCAGTCATACGGCATGAAATCATACGCAATAAATCGCCGAGTACAGACATTTGTATCAGGAGTGACGGAGACTGTAACAGCGTTGATAGTGAAACAGATATAACGATCAAAATAAATTACAAGGAAAGACTATCTTCCTGACAGATTTAGATGAAATTAACAACGTTCTCAAAAAATACCACGACTCTCCATTAAGTGGTCAACAGGGAGTTCTCAAAACATATCTTCGAATTCGACCAATGGAAAAATATGTTTGGAACCATAAAAAAATATGTCAAAGGATGCCGAAAATGCCAAGTAAATAAAAAAACTAAACGTACTATTATGCCTATAATAGTATCTGTAACCTCAAAAAAGCCTCTCGACAAAGTATTTATGGACATTGTCGGTCCTCTCCCAACCACTATCCGCGGTAACAAATTTATCTTGACCTTTGAAGATGATCTCACCAAGTTTATGGACTGTTACCCACTTCCAAACGGGGAAGCAGAAACAGTTGCAAGGGTTTTCTTTGATGAAATCATATGTAGATACAGAATTCCCAGGCAATTACTAACTGATCGCGGAGCTAATTTCTGTAGTGATCTTTCTAAGAGATTGTGCAAATTTCTAAAAATTAGTAAGCTGGAGACAACTGCGTATCATCCACAAACAAACGGCGCTCTTAATAGAGTATTTACGATCATTCTCTAGTACTAATTCAATTGATTGGGACTCTTGGCTTCATCAGGCCTTGTATGTCCATAATAAAACTCCTCATACTAATACCAAATTAACACCGATGGACGTGTTGTTCGGTTTCACCTCTGAAATCCCAAATAGTATAAAGAGACAACCCTCTCCCGTCTACGACGTCGAAAACAATTTTTTAGAACTAAGGCATAAACTACAAAAGGCGTATCATTTAGTAAAAACAAATTTAGACAAAAGTAAAATTAAAACCAGGGCATATTATGATCGGAAAGTTCACCCAGGTGTTACTTCAGGACATGTCCAGAAAAAATACATTGTACTCCCTGTACACAAGCCCCTTCGAAGTAAAGCAGATTCACAACGATGTTAATACGACGATTTTGCGAGGTTCAAAACTAGAAAAAGTACACAACAATAGACTGAAACCATATTTTGAAAGTGTTTGACAAAATCCTTGTTTTCAATTGTTGTTTCATTACTTTCAGTTTCTGTTTCTTCATTAATAGTTACACGATGTATTACAATCGTTGTGTACTCCTAGTTTTGCTGGCATCGCTGAGCGTTTCATTACTTGGTGCGCAAGTATCTGATCGAGGAAGCATAGAAAAAGTGGAATGCGCGGCAGGAATATATTTTGACAACATCGGAGAAGTCCAAATTATCAACAGTCATTGGAGTATTTACATCTACTATAATTTAAGAACATTTTTTCTTGAAATCACAGAAATGAAAGTATACCTTAAGCGTCTGGAAGAATTTTGTGCGAATGAAGTTTTCTATCAGCGACACTGTATGCCAACTGTTGAAGCGATTCATCGACTTGACGTCATAGAAGAAAATAATATCCTATTATTTAATTTAAATGCGGAAAAATACGGTAGAACCAGGGCAAAACGATCGCCTTTGGACATTTTAGGAAGCTTGGCAAATGGCTTGTTTGGAATTTTAGATAGCGATTATGCTAAACATATTGAAGATCAAATATTTAAGGTAAAGGATAACGAGAATCATTTGTCAGAGTTACTCAAGAAACAGATTTCTATAACCGACTCCACTGCTAACATTTTGAATCGAACTACTTCACAGATAAATAAACAATTTAAGGTTTTAAATGCGTACCTAACTGTATCAGAAAAATCGATTAAAGACTCATTTAAAGAAAATGAGCAAAGGCAAGATTTAGCAGCGTTGGCCTCGTACTTAATTCTTATGTTGACAAACTTTGAAAGATTGCAGAGAAATTTGTTAAATGTCCTGCTTGATCTTAAACATGCTAAAGTAAGCCATCAAATAATAACTCCGAAACAACTTACGGAGTCTATGTTATTCAGTAGAAGCCATATTCCCGGTACTCTACGGTTGCCTAAGAGTCCAGCAATGGATTTTTACAGAATGACTACCGTTAAGTGTCGGGTGATGGAGGGAATTATAGATGCGATTACCTTTGATAGAACTTAAAGATTATTAAATCTTCGGACTACATTCTTTACCCATCATATATAATAATTCCAGTTATTTGATCGAAACATCTTCGCCTTATTTAGCGATTTCTCTGGCCCGGGACAAATTCTTTCCGATATCAGAATTAGAGCTCAATCTTTGTAAAACCTTTTCACTAGGACAATATTTCTGCTTGAACCAGTTTCCTATTTTAAGTGAGCATTCAAACAAGAGCAACTGCTAAGTCTCTTTGCTAAATCATAAAACTAGCAAGTTACATGAGTGTGGTTAAAGAAGGTTCCGGTACACAATTTTTGGAAAACACTTCATTTCACCGTGACAAATATTATAACAGGGCACCTCATTTGCAACCAAACCTATGTATTAACATTCAAGTCGTCCTGCACATTTAAGCTGCCAACAATGTTAATAAAAGGATATTTCGGGTACAATAACATAATAAGAAAAGTCTTAGTTCCTAGTATTTACATAAGTGCTTGGGATTTGGATGGTAAGGTACCAAAAATAAGTGCACCATCTGAAGATTTTGAGATAAATCAGACGGATCTTATCAAGCTAAAAGCCGAAATTGACATCGTTCGTGAAGAAATCGATTACCACCACTATACCATAAATTACTTAATACTTGCCACCATCCTCGTATTTGTTATCGTTTACCTCCGGCATTTAAAAGGAAAAAATAAGAAACCCGTACCAAGACCTAGACGTAGACTCGCTCGGAGAGTTCACGTAGCTGATTCTCATGCTGTGTTTGCTTCTGATACTTGTTGAACTGATTTCATTAGTCTGTGAGCCTAGTTTTGCTTAGTTCACACTCTATTCCACGAATGTTTCGTTATATATGTATATATTCCTATCAGTCTAAACAACTCAATCTTAATCTCTAGTTCCGTGCATATATTCGGCCATAACCCATATATATGTGTAGCACATAATTTTGTTTATATATTATGTATCAATTTTAATCTGCTAATATTGTCAAAATCATTATATTTAGTAGATTATTATATTATTAGATATCATAGTAACAAGAAAAGGTATAGCAAAAAAGTGTACTCTTTTCAAATGGCAATGTGTTAATTTTATAAATTTTTGTTACGCTGTATTTTAAGTAAATAAATAAAAAATGATAAATAAATAATAAATAAAAAAGCCAAATGTATACAAAACAGAAATTAATATTATAACTAGCTTAAGTTTTTACTGATCTTAATAAAAAAAATGCTCGCTTCTCAAAAAGAGGGAGGAAAATGTGGTGTAAAGTGTCGTCTAATTGTATTCATAAAATACTTTACGTGAGTGATTCGGCAGCCAAATTTCATCGCTTGCATTTTTACGTCGTGTGCACATCGGGTTTCACACTGACTGTGTGACAAGTGAATTTTGATGTTCCCACGACGTGGGTTGACCTGATCTACGAGGCGACGCTATGACCCACCTCTCCCCGTTTTCGAGAGGCAGTAACGTTTTGGCTGTCACGGAGTAGTTTTAATAATAATCCACACGACATTTGTAACTGTTACGACTGTTTTTAGTTTGCTTAACTTTGTTTTGTATGTTGCTGCTTCGGTTCTTGCACATTTTCTTCAGGTGTCCCTTTTCACCACAATTAAGATGTTGAATTTTGTTGTTTGGATGTTGTCTGAACTTCTGGCTCCGTCTATATTTCTACTTTTGGAACTTCGTATTGTCGCCGGACGCATTCCACTGCCAAAGAAATTTCCATAGCCTTCTCGAAAGTTAACTTGTTCACATCCTCAAGGAACAATTTATCTTTTCCTGGACATTTATCCAGCCCCATGACGAATTTTTTCCCGCAGTGCAGTGTGGAGGTGTGTGTCGAACTTGCAGTTCGCTGCAGCTTTTCCGCGAAAACCGAAAAATTTGTTTTCAACAGATTACTAAATTTCAGCATTAGGACCCTGTATGAAAGAGAAGACACTAGCTGCGGCGCCACAAGGTCCATCAATAATGTCGAAGTGTTATTATGCAGCGAAATCAATAAAAGGGCTCTTTTTTGTTTGCGCTCTCATCACTAATACTATTACCAATAAAGAACATCTCCAGCTTGTCATGAAAAATAGGGAAATCGTTGGTTTCGTG
The DNA here is from genome assembly GCA_964034865.1 of Eristalis intricaria. NCBI lineage: Eukaryota > Metazoa > Arthropoda > Insecta > Diptera > Syrphidae > Eristalis > Eristalis intricaria. The sequence continues at coordinate 15,094,211 of OZ035874.1, forward strand.
GTAAAACTTTTCGTGAATTTAGGCTGTCGTTCATTCTTATTCCGAACAAATCTCGTCGCCAATTGTGATGTTCCATTTTATTAAATAAAAGCACATGTCAATTCTTAATTCACGACAGGAGAAAATGATTGGTTGACAAGTGTCAGCCATGTTAAACTGGTCTACATTATTTTCTTCAATCTTTTATACTGATGCGATTTACATAATACTTCAAAACTTTTATGATCTCGTAGAAAGGACATACGATCAATGCCCCAGCTACTACACCCAGATCGTTCTAGGAGATTTCAATGCAAAGCTGGGCAAAGAAGATATATTTACCAGAGTCATCGGAAATCACAGCCTGCACGTCAACACGTCCGAGAACGGAATTAGGCTGTTGGACTTCGTAACGAGCTGAAACCTCTCTGGACCTAGTACGCTGTTCCCTCATCTCAACATCCACAATGGGACCTGGCGGTCTCCTGATTAATCTACTGTCAATCAGATTGATCTCATTACGATAGGCGTCAGACACTCCTCCATATTATCGATGTCCCAAAATTCCGAGGAGCTAACATCGACTCGGATCATATCCTTGTGGCAGCCAAGGTGAGAACACGGATATGGATAGGACAACGGAGTAGAACAAGACCAAAGCAGATTGACGTCGGAAAGTTACAACGGCTAGCAACTTTGCCGATGATGTCTCCCTGAAGCGCTCAGAGAGTCCAACCCTGTCATGCGACGATGATGGAACCGTTGTCAAAACACCATTAGAGAAACTGCCTCTGATGTGCTGGGTTTTAAGACGCCACCCAAAGAAATAATCCCTGGTTTGACAACGACTGCAGGCAGGCACATTCAATGAAGCAAGCAGCATACAAGGCGACGATTGGTAGAAGGACGAAGACGGTTTGTGAGCTCTACGAATTTAAAAGGAGGAAAAAGCACCGGCTTCTCAAAAAGAAAAATAAAGAGCATGAGAAGCGCGCGAAGAGGCGTTATGCCAGAAATGATGTCCGAAAGTTCTACCAACGGGTAAAACAACTATCCAATGCAGAGGGACAACTCGTTGCAGGCGATTGCAGTCGATACTGAGAATCTGGAAACATCACTTCTGTAAACTGTTAAGCGGCGAGGAAGACCAAATACCGCTGTCAGGCAGAATGTTCCACTCCACACAATTGACGATCATCGACGAGAATTCCGTCCCCCACCCAGACGTAGTGAAGATAGTGATATCGAGAATAAAGTTTAATAAAGCTGCTGGTGCAGACGGACTGTTTGCGGAACTGTTTAAGGCCACTGGAGATGAGCTGGTAAGGTGCATGCACCAACCCATCAGTAAAATATGGTCGGAGGAAAGCATGCTCCACGAGTGAAATCCCAGTATCGTTTGCCCGATCCACAAGAAAGGAGAACCCTTCAACATGCGATAAGTCTCCTAAACATCGCCATTCGTCAACAACCTGATAGGTCACCATCTCCATCAAGGTCGGAAGCGAACTTACGGAGACTTTCAATGGCAAAAAAGATCTTAGACAAGGCGACGCACTATTATGTGACTTTTTCAACATTATTCTTGAGAAGATCGTGCAGAACTCACACGCTAACACAAGAGGCACGATCTTCCAAAAGTCCGTACGACTGCTACACATACGCGAATGACATTGACATGATTGGTCGAACACAGCGAGCCGTCAATGAAGCGTTTACTGGTATTGAAGGTTTAGCGGTAAACGAGGGCAAAACGAAGTATATGCAGTCATCAAGAAAGGACGTACTACATCGATGACTTGGCCAGAACGTCACCATAGGCAGCTATAACTTCAAGATAGTGAAGAACTTCGTCTAATTCGGCTCGCAAGTCAACAGTACGAACTCCAGTACCAAGATTAAATACGAAATTACTCTTGCCAATCGCGTTTTCTTTGGGCGAAGGGCAGAGGCATGGGCAATCTTGAAAGCGGATGAGAAGTCATTGGTTTTTTCGAGAGAAAAGTTCTGCGTTCAATCTTTGGTCCTGTTTGCATTGATGGTTATCGAAGAAGAAGATTCAACCACAAGCTGTATGGGCTATACTGGGACATGAACCTACCCAGGCGTCTACGTATTCAACGCCTAAGATGGCTGGACCATGAAGAGCGCATGGACAGTACTACTGCAGCCCCAAGAGTCTTCGACTCCGAACCAGTGGGACAACGCAATAGAGGACGCCATTGGAAGAATTCGCAAACGGACTCCTCGAAATCCTAACTGGACTGGGCGGTTAAAAGTATCGCTCCCTAAAAGTCCATAGGAATGGACGACGTCAGACCGACAGTGACAGTACGGATTATATTCACTATCGCCGTGGCTGAGCGCTATTTTTAACACCTGCTTATGATTCAGCTATACTCTTAAACTGTGGAGGAAAGCTAAGGTGGTCTTCATACCAAAGTGCAGGAAAGCTACACACAGCCTACCAAAAGAATTCGGTCCAATAACCGTTTCCTCTTTCCTCCTGAAATCCTTGGAAAGGTTAGTGGATCTACATATCAGAGAAAGTATCAACTTCAGATACTTATCACCTTCACAACATGCGTATCACAAAGGTTTCTCTACAGAAACAGTACTTCACTCACTATTGAGCACCATTGAAAAATCCCTTACTAGAAAAGAATAAACAATGGCTGCTTTTCTTGATATAGAGGGAGCTTTTAACAATGCTAAATTAGAGGCAATAAACAACGCTCGAGATAGTCTGAATATAGTAGATAGTATTCGGAGATGGATTGGCAATGTCCTATCCCGAAGGTATATCCAGTTCGAACTAGGTCACCACAATATAACCAGGAAGGTACCAGGGGAATCCAACAAGGGAGGTACTCTCCCCTTTCTGGATATCGGTAGTGGACGAAATTTTTAAGGAACTAAGTCGTCGTCGGCATAGCCTAAAGCTTATGCCGACAACATAGCCCTAGTTGTAAGGGGAAAATTTCTTCGCACCGTTAGGGATATCATGAACGCCTGACTAGATAGAATATAGAGGTGGACAGGAAAAGCTGGCCTGGACGTTAACCCGTTAAAAACAGAGCTCGAACTGTTCACAAGAAGACGTTTATACCTTTGATAGATTTCCCGAAGGTGAAGAAAAAGGGACTTAGTTTCACTATTTAGCCTAAATACTTAGGCGTAATTTTAGACAGCAAGTTAAGTTCGAAATCTAACATTAAGGAACGCATTATGAAGGCGGCGGCAGCTTTTTACACATGGAAGAGAATCTTTGGCTCCACATGGGGAATTAAACCAAGAATGGCTCACTGGATTGTTGTGAAACCCATCATAACATATGGTATCCTTGTTTGGTAGCCAGCACTGAATAACAAATGCAATCTTAAATCGATAAGGAGTATTCAAAAATTAGAGTGTATCTGCATCACAGGGGTATTGCGATCCACCCCCACACGCATTGGAAACATTGCCACTACTTCTTCCCATGGACATCTATGGGAAGCTGGTAGCTACCAAGGCAGCGTTAAGGCTACGGGAATGCACCGACTGGAACAGATCACACAGCTTAGTTCACACAGAGAATCAGAAATGCGATACTGCCAACGCCTACAGATAATACAGCACCCGCTTTAGTCTTCGAGTTTGGGTTCGAAACACTCATCCCAGACAGATAAGATTGGACAAAAGGTCTGGTGAGAAAACTAGGCTACTCAGAAATCTACACAGATGGCTCAGAAACAAACAAGGGCACCGGACTAGGAGTATTCGCGAAATCGCCGGACATATCCTTTTCCTGTCTCTTGGACTGCCCAACCCATTGTAGTGTATTCTAGGCAGAAGTTAAAGCTATCCAAAAGGCTCCCCGCTTACTGCCAATGAACCCTCTAGAAGAGGGCTATCTATAGCCATCTACATATATAGTCAAGCGGTCATGAAATCTCTGGATACACCATCAATTAAATTGATGATGGTAAAACTTTGCCGTCTATCTCTTAGGGAGATAACTCTATGCTGGGTTCCTCGGTATAGTGGTTTCCTGGCAAATAATCAGGACACCCCATATTAATAACTCCCAGTAACAAACACCATGTTGCTTACAAATGCCTTCAACTCCGCTTATCGGAGATACATGGAATTAGATACATGTAGGACTTCGAAGCTTATTTGGCCCTCAGTATGTCCAAAAAAAAGAATACACTCCTAAAACTAAACAGGAATGTAATAAGGAACGTAGTGGGCATTATCACCGGCCACTGCCTTCTCGGTATCCGTGCCAGAAGAATGGGAGCACCCCCACAACGACTACTGTAGAAGCTGTATAGACGAGGATGAGGATGAAAATGCGCTTCACCACCTCGGCACTTGTCCAGCAATTGCAAAAACAAGAAATGCTATAAAAGGCAACTACTTTTCCAGAAATCAGAGGAAATTCAAATTGGCTGTAAATCAACACAGGAGGCGATTCATAAAAATAGAACACTGGAAGACCATACATTTTTAGTGAAGTCCCTTTGAATTAAAGAGGAGCCGTTGTAAAGCACCAGGAAGTGAAAACACAAGGAATCCAACCAGGATCTAAGTGGGCCACAACTGCTACAGTGGTGGCAATCACCCTAGCCTCACCTAACCTGATCCAACATCCCGCACGCGTTTTATTTTGTTTGTTTACTGCCTGCAAGACTTTTAAACTAGTATCGTTGGTGGCATGCTTCAATTTTATTTCATGATCGCAGAGTCTGTCTTTAACAAACGCAAGAGTTAAATTATCCTCTGATAACATTTCAATTGCTTTAATTACACCATCATATGACGACGGAGTTATGTACAAAAAATGTACATTACTATAATATAACTTAATTGAACTAAGTGTACACACAAACATGATTGAAAACTAATGTAAAAACTAATGTTTAAATAAGAAGTATAGTTCATGTTGACTCTAATCGATACACATATCCAAAGTACTGTTGTCTGAACCAAGCGTTTTTTGTTAATCTTGACTTGGACCAGCAGTTGGTTTTTGGCGGTCTACATCGACACATCATTCTGTTTGCAATAAAGTTAAGAACATGTTGAGCTTCATTAAAATTTGAATAAAGACATAATTGGCACAGTCAATGTTTGCATAAATTCGGAAGCCTTGTAGTTTAATAACTAGTTTGGAGGTGCTTCCCATGCAAGGGGTATAAGGCCAGAAAATAAAAAAAAACGGGCAACTTACTCACGTTCTTATACGTAAAATTTATATGAACGAATTTAGCTTCGTAAAGCTCAATTCGCTGAGTGTTCGTCCCTTCGTGTATCCGGTCTAAAGCACATTGCAATTTTCTAGTTGATTCTTCGACTGTTTTGGCACTTACCAAAATGGCGATGTCGTCAGCAAATGTGCCTAGCACTATGCCTTCGTTCTGTGGTATATCGCTGCAATACAGTAAGTAAAGAAGGGGACCAAGATCACTTCCTTGTGGTACTCCAGCGAGGGGGAAGTAATAATATTTTTAAAATGACCCTTGAATACAGAATTCACATGAAAAATTGAAAAATTGAAAAATGCAAGCAAATTCAACTGAATACTGAATTAATTATGAATTCACCTTAATAAAAAGTGAATACGCTGTGAATTCATGTTTTTTTCAAATGAATTCTTCTGAATACAAATACTTCTGAATTCCCTGAATTCACTTGAATCCTCATCGGAATTCACAATTGAGTAAAATGGAATTTAACACACAATTTAACGAATAGTAGTTTATTTTATAAAAAATAATTTATAAAAATTCAATCTTGAGTTTAAACTACACAAACGATCGTATGTATTTTCTAAATAGTAGTTTCGGATTTTATATTCCATTTACGTTGATAGTGAGACCGAAAAAAAAAATTTGTGTACAGACGTGGCGCATATAATGTGAAATATCAATGTATTCATGAGTATAAATGTCAAGCATCTCCAAGCTTCCATGCTGAGTCCATGTGTACCAATGAGCCAATACTCCCAATCCAAGAGCTTTACATCCATCTGGTGGTCCCATTTGTGCATTGCTTAATGTATACTCCCTTTTTCTCTTGTGCCCAGTCATATTCGCTTTTCTGTATTGTGGGATATCAAATAAACACCAATCATTAAGGTAAATATCTGATTGATTGACATATTCATCTTCTTCAATGCGTGGAGGCACTGTATTTGAATTAATAAATCGCATAAGTCTTTCCGGGCTTAACTTATCACAGTCGTTGTTGCACATCAGCCATAGAAGTGTTGACATAGAGAAGTGTTTACATAGATAACCTTTGCAAATTCGCGTACTTTTTTTTTCTTTAAACTTATAATCAAAACCAAGCTTATTTTTAATTTCGTTAATGAAATCAATCCTTTTTGTACGATTCAGTAATTCTAACAATGTGAAATTTACTACAGTTGAGAAAGTTGAAGTCATAGAACGAGTTGCTCTGAAGAAACTTTCACACGTCTGACTTTGGTAAAGCGTAGGCAAAAAAATATCAGTCTCTGACTGCCTTGCCCTAATGACGGTATTATATTTTATTAATTACGGTATATATATATTAACGATTCATCTTCCATCTTCAGATAACCATACTTTAAGTGGATATTGTCTACTGTATAATAATCAGAAACTGTTTTTCGAACTGTCGAAATAGAAGGCAGTGGTAGATTTGCTGATAACGTCTCGTATAGTGATTTTCCCCCAATTAAATAGAGAAAAATTTTAAGAAAACATTTTAATATCTTCACTGTAGGTTCCGTACATTATCAGATCGTATTTGGGCTAATTTCAGCATTTCTTGCATAAAGTTTCCTGAAAATATAACGAGATTTATAAATACTTTTGGCAAAAATATTTTTGTCAACATACCTAATTCTGTATTGGATCCATTTTTAAATAATTGGAGTTGCGGCCTGTTCATTGTATTTGAATCTTTTTGCTTTAAATGTTAATCATTTTCAAATATATTTTGAATGCATTGGATTGGAATGGATCAATTATATTATTTAAAAGCTTAGTTTTATTCTTTTTGGCTTTTGAGATCGGCTTACAAAAAATTGAGGACTGACTGATCAAACGTACAGTCTCCTTTACTCTTTCCGGAATTGTCCTCATAAATTTCATTAAAATTTTTTTCTAAATTTCGTTCGACTTCATTTTCCGAGTAATTTTCACTAATTCCCCTACCAGTAGTAAAATTTTAAATTATCCATCTTTTACAATTGACTTTCATTGCATGCAATGACATTGCAACAAATGACAGTTGCATGTGGAACATATTCGGTATCAAAATAAACTTTGATTTCTATCGTATTTTTGTCAAAGTCCCAATTTCTTTTTGTAGCTGCAACATTAGCAATTAGCTCGGTAATTTTTTTAATAGATATGGTAGAGAAATTTTCTGTATCTTGTTGTTTTGCTAAATATGTGTCTCGAGATGTACCAAGTCTCCGTCTTTTCGCCGATAAAGCAATAGATGTATGTCCTTCTAATGCTTATTGTTTCTTGAGCACGTTTTGGCAACACATACTGGCATTTGAAATTAACTTTCTGTGTCCCGGGAAAAAACTGAAACCTACAAAAATGTTGTTATAGAGATTAATAACGAATCGAATAACAGTCTATATTTCAGGTTGATAGATAATTTTGTAGTCGTTTTCGAAGAGAATAGTTTTAAATATTGTGCGGGCAGATTTTTCTATTTCCACAATATCCTCTTGTGTGATTTGTGAAATTGTAGAAATACTTTCAAACCCGTTGGTTTTTAAAATCATTTTTATATTTTGTAGAACAATTCCCATTTTATTTTCGATTATATTCCAAATGCTATCAACTCCGTTCTCCATTTTTAAAAAAGAAAAATTGAAATAAGCGATAGCGAGTAAGAATATTCCAGAATAATATTAATGTCAAACTATAACGGTACTGCAAAACAAAGGCGAAATATATTTATTCCACACGTCACTTTGACAGTGATTGCCAGTCCTTTTGAATTCCTGAATTCACAATAAGAATTCACGAATTCGTATTAAAAATCTTTTGAATTCAGTGTTTAAAAGATGAATTCATGTTTTTTAAGCGAATTCAGTTGAATTCCTTGTGAATGCATGTTTCATTAAATTTAATCTCAATTCTCGTGAATTCACATTGAATTCATATTAAAAGTTCCTTGAATACACTGATTAATTCCGCCGCGTACTCCAGCTTATATAGTTTTAAATTTTTTTTCGATAAAATTGTGCAAAGTTTTCTCTGTAGGATTTGTTGAAGTTTGTGTTTCAAGCCTTCGTGCCAAACCTTGTCAAAGGCTTGAGAGAGAAATACAGCTGAGCAGACTTGTTTTTGTACAAACGATTTTTCTATAACGTCAGTTATGACATGTACTCTGTCAATAGTTGAATGCTTGCTTCTAAAACCGAACTGGTAGTTAGGAATAAGTAATATTCGTTCGAACACTTTAGACATTGTCGGAAGAAGTGAAATCGGTCTATAAGACTTTTTGTTTGTTGGGGGCTTACCCGGTTTCGAAACCATTATTATTTCCGCTACTTTCCACTGACTAGGGACATGGCGGCCTTAATAATGTAAAGGCGGCGTAAATAATGTAAGCACACATAAGAAACGGTTTCTGAGGTAATTCTTTCAGAACTTCTCCTGTGATTAAATCATAACCAGGAGCTTTTTTGGGTTTGAGTTTTTTCAATTCTTCCGTAAGTTCTGTCAAAGTAGCATTTCTTATAGAAAAATTGTCATTATTTGAGTCTGAACCATAGGAGAATACAGGACGTGTTTGTCCATGGCGTGATTTGAACGTTGCTTCCAAATGATCTCTTTATAGTTTTTGGCCCACTCGTGTTGGTTTTTCCGAATTGGGGCCGCATGTGGTTGGGGTTTTCTTAAACCCTTCCAGAGTGAATAGTTGGTATCTTTTTTCGCGGACAAGCCTGTAAATAGGCATTAAGATTATTATTTTTAAACGACTTAATTCGCTTTCAGAATGTCTCACCAATGCCCTACAAATTTATTATTGTCTCAATTTCTTTTCGGTGAAAAGATAAATTACGCAAATCAAAAAAAAATTGCGCTTGATAAAACGCACAATCCGATCATAATATAGTTTTCGAATGAAAATCCGTAGTAGGAGATTTATTGAGATTTCTTTTTCACTTAACAATAATAATAAGAATTCAAGTACATGATGAAATAACTTAAGAATACATGGAATTTGTCGGCTTAGAATTGGCTTGACTAAACAATAATAATTGTTACAAATTTGATTTTATAATCACAAATGACCAAATAAGTTGTTTGTGAGAGATAAAACTCTGATACTAATCATATAAATGTGTTCACTCAACTAAACCACAACGATTATAACAAAAATATAGAAGAAAGAAGAAGGAAAAAGAAAAAGGGGGTAAATGTCAAACCAAAGACACAACAAACAGAAGTCTCGATCTGGATTACTCTCATCATGAGAGGGATAGCTTAAATTTGTTTGCTTTCTGATATCGTGTTATTTTGTTTGTTTTGACAATACTTACATTTAAGGAAACTAAAATTGTTTATTTTGTGTAACAGATATATATTTTGTATACGTATAGTGATTAAAAAAGAATTAGATAATAGAATTCACAGGTGAGGATACTTAGATCTATAACGAGCTGATTATTTTGCGTTAACATTTTTTTTAAAATATATGTATATATATATATATATATATATATATATATATATACAAAGGGGACGAAAGAAATAGTTAAATAATATAATTCATATTATTTAATATACATAAATTAAATAACAAAATTTTGACAATTGATAAATTTGTTTGTACCTTTGCCATCATTATTTATAATGATTCTGTACTTATCACTAAAGTTGTGGTTATTGAGATGCTTCTTGAGGAGAGTCTCATCAAGCAGCACAGCTGTCGTATTAGCGTCTTTGATAATCAAAATCTATACCGATTTGTTTGTCTGGAGAAAAACCGTTTATATTGCCAAAAATTACTTTTACATTCTGGCTGAGCAGCGAGTCCCTTGGTATTTCCCTTCTATATTGATTTTAACTGGGTCAGTGTTTTCTGCCTGCTAGCTGGATGTTCTTCATTATCTAGTAGATGAAATTGGTTTTGTGAAACGACGTCAAGATCAACCACAGCTGTTTTTTTCTCCCACGGGAGCGTCCCAACTTTGCGTCTTTTTCTAAGACTAACCTTATTAAAGAGATCGAAGTCATTGGCCAGAATACAATTTAAAGCATTATTATCGATGAATTCGGCGTCATTATGCCAATTACCCGATACAGTGCCGTTGTTCACACAGCCGTTAATACAACAGTTATCCGCCATGTCCGTTAGTCTTCGTTTGTTACTTGCAATTGCGATTTTTTTTGTCGGCGTTCAGGCGAAACAGCACTAATAGCGTCGTTAGTACTCCAGTTAGGGTTGGCTAATCTGGCGATATTTTCCTTTTCAGCTTCACTAAACGTGTTTGATGGATAAACGAACTCTTTATTATTTCCAGAAATATCCGAGGGTACCGACGGTTGCGGGCGAATTATATCCCGAAACTCACCCATGGTAGGTATCGAACAAAAACTGCAATTTCACTTAAACACTTAGAATTTTTTTTAATTAATCCACTAGAAGAAAAAACACGTCTGCTCTGTTGAACTTCAGCACAGCGAATGAATGAAAATCCGTAAGAGGCAAGGATCTTGACATTCACTTTCGGAATACATAATACTAAATTCCGTAAACGTTGGCAGTACTTTTGATTTCCGAATACGTATTGCGTACGATTGCCGTAGGGATACAAAATACCCATTTTCGAAAACATTTCCGATACTATAGCAATACAAAATAATAACCCCCAGATGTAGTTTTATGACGTAGAACAACTACTTAATTGACATCATAGTGGCGTTTCGAGACAAGGCTTTAAATGAATTTCGTAATCGGGGTGATTTATTGTACTTCTATATGTGTAGGTATTTTCAATAAAAACAAAGACCCTAATGAATCTGTCTTCTAATTGTTGGAGACTGGTTTTCTTCAACTACTACAGTTTTCGTTAAAACATCATAAAATGTGCGGTTGTTTTTCAGAAATAAAAATACAAAACAAACTGGAAATAATAAAGCTAATACAAGGTTCTTAGCTATTGCCCGCGAAAATGCTCTTCGAAATCCTGGATTTCCTGCAGGGTAAACTATAGCACGTAGAGAGTGTCCCGTTTCATTGGAAACATGTTCCACATTTGACACTGATAGGACTTCCACATAGACAATTCTTAATCGAAGTAGCAGTTTCCCCGGCGTTGCACCACCTACAAATACACGCCCATTCATAGTCCAAACGGCTTCGTAAAGGCAAACAAATATCTTCATCAAAATTTCCAAAGCTACAAGATCAGACGAAAGTGTCAACAGATCCGATAACGTCAAGAACTTAGATTCTTCTTCGGATCCAGAGCTGCTCATATAATCACTATCGAAGTCGTAGCTCCTGAAAATATGTTTATACATATATAAGAAATTTTGTAAAGATGGCAAGATTTAAGGTTTATGTACAAATCTAAGTCAAACACATTGAGGAGAGTAAAAGTGATGGCGACTTTCAATAACAACAAGAGAACGACATCAACCACTTCAGCAACAAATCTTTTCCACAACGGTGCAATAATGAATTCATAGCCGCGATCCTGTTCAGAAACTACTATAAGAGTTAAAATTATGTTAAATAGTTTGCTCAAATGTAATTCACCTCGGTTGTTATCTAAGTTATTAGAGTCGTCTATCCTTCGACAATTTGTAAATACTTTATCTTTTTCTGATATCGTGTTATCGGCATTCAAAGCGAAGTAGTTGGGGTAACTTGATGTCAAGTAATATGGAAAACAAGCTGCTGCATTTTGTAAAAGTTTTGTCTGCTTTACCCAACGATCTAATTTCTTGAAGTATTCTTTATGCGAATCGACCTCTTCTCCCATTTCTCAGTAGATAAAAACCAGTTCATTAAGAATGTATGTACAAAGAATTGATCAACCAATAACCTGCATTAAAAACAGAAACAATAACCAACTACAAGATGTTCATTCTTCCAGTGGAAGATTCAGCAGAATCAGTGGAAAGCTGAAATAAAGTATAACAGATATGTCCGACTTCTACCTCTCTTAACCGTTAAGATTTTTGACAACAGTTTTTCATAACGTGTTCATAAGCTAAATTGACCAATCAGAGGACGGCATTTACGTTATTTCGTGAATAACCGTCAAAAATTCATGAACACCTGTCAAAAATGCACTAAATTTCGTCGATTGACTAGGGGGCAATCAGCTGTGAAGTCGGCTATCTCTGTAATACTTCATTTCTGGTGGCAAGGGAGAATAGAGATATCCATCAACGGCCATTATTAACCCCAGTCAATACCAGAAAAAATGCAAGATCAATGTTACACATCTGTTATGTTGAGTAGATAGATTCATTTTTGGCGGAAGATAAATTCCGTTACGTCTACTGTTTCCGCGGCGCCAAGATTTGAAAACGCCATTAAGGAGATCTAAATAGATCAAAATATTGATTAATCGCATAGTTTAGGAGATAGAGGATACAAAAATGCATTTTTTTTAAATGAAAATTGCAGTCAAATTAAAAAGTATTTTCCTTCCGTGGAAAAATAATGTTGCATACTGGCAGGCGCAAAATTAATTAGTTTTCTTCTTAATAAACAGTACTCGGGTGGCCCACTCCGCGCCTCGCACTTCGTGGGATCAAGGGATTTAAACTCCATTTCTGCAGGTGGCAGATCTCGCTCACGCAATTTCGTTGCTTCGTACAGGGTAAGAGCTTTTCACTGACAGGCGCCTATATCAACAGTTTTCTCAAATAACAGCACTCGGGTTTTAAACAATATATGCCAGGTCTAAGAATATGCACAATTTCTGCGTTTAATTCTAGAAGTATGCCAAATTCTGTTGCACGATAAGATAATATTTTGTAATTTCACTGCAATATTAATAGGAAAAAATACATTTTAATCCTCGATATCTCCTCACTAAGCGATTAATCAATATTTTGTTTCGTAACATTTTGCTCTTACTTCGTCGAGTTTTCGGCGTTTTCAATTATTATATATACTTATTTTTGTGGATTTTCTCATTTAAAAACTCAATTTTGTAGTGGCTGCAGCAGTTTGAAGTGCTGAGTTAACGATTGTTGCGTATAATTTGGAAAAAAAAAATCAACCGCACAGAAACTCTGTGCCCACTCCGTTAGTCTGAAGTAAAAGAAGGTTTTACCACTTCATAATTTTATTTTCATATTGCCTGTTGCGGCTCCCGTTGACAACTTACTGGGGCCTATTTCACAGATCATACATCACATTCATTTCATACAACATACAAAACTGTCATACATTATACACATCATACAATTTTCTGTTTCACAGATTCCACTGGACGCATTGTATATGTTGTGTATGATGTGTATTATTTTGACGTTTAATTTTGAATGCCAAATTTCATTGCAAACTAAATAGTGTCGTGAATTAAGCCCAGACACCATATAAGTGGATTACAAGCAAACAAAAAAATTAAATAATAGAGTTCCTCAATAATGAAGAAAAATATTATTTCGAAATTATTGAGATTACTTCAGCTATTATAAGACAATTTTTCCAGTTAGAACTTGATTTTTAATAAAAATTTCTTGACGAACTAGCATTCCTTGTTCCTACATGTCTAATTTAAAAAAAAATATGAACAATCATTCATCATTCAAAAATCATAAGCCCACAAATGCTTATTTGTATTTTCTCATTTGAAAACCAATTTTTGTAGTGACTACAGCAGTTTTAAGTGCTGTATCAAATGTATGTTCAAATTTAAAAAACTGCTGTATGATGTGTATGATATATTTCTGTAAAACAGAATCATACAACTTTCCCATATTTCCAGTGTAAACTTTAGGTGATACATGTTGTATTACAGCGGCTCAATATCAATTCAAAATGTTCTTTCAAAGATTTAATATGCTCAACGTTTTTGATACTGATATGATGTATGAAGTCGAAGTCAGGGATGACCCTTTCGCTCGTTACGTTGGTTAGTACAGGAGGAAGAGGCTGCAAATTACTCGTTCTTCTACTGGAATATGTATGCCCGTTCATGTGGACCGTGTCATTATCTAGCTGGATTACGTAGGTACCTTCTATGGGAGATAGAAGAGAGAGAATAGTTTTTTTTTAAGAGAGTACCGTGAAAATTGGTGACGAAGATTGTGTCTTCTCCTATTAACTCAAAAACTTCCTTGTTTGCGCTTCGAAAGCTGCATTTAGCCGTACCTCCCTTAAGAATTTAGGGTAGACATGAATCTTCCCGTAGTTTCCTGACTATTCCTTCACATATGGAGGTATTACCTACTTTCAAACAGTCACCACTAGAAGTCCGTAAGTCTAGTCATTCTTCCAGTGGAAGATTCAGCAGAATCAGTGGCAAGCAGAAATAAAGTATAACAGATATGTCCGACTTCTACCTCTCTTAACCGTTAAGATTTTTGACAACAGTTTTTCATAACGTGTTCATAAGCTAAATTGACCAATCAGAGGACGGCATTTACGTTATTTCGTGAATAACCGTCAAAAATTCATGAACACCTGTCAAAAATGCACTAAATTTCGTCGATTGACTAGGGGGCAATCAGCTGTGAAGTCGGCTATCTCTGTAATACTTCATTTCTGGTGGCAAGGGAGAATAGAGATATCCATCAACGGCCATTATTAACCCCAGTCAATACCAGAAAAAATGCAAGATCAATGTTACACATCTGTTATGTTGAGTAGATAGATTCATTTTTGGCGGAAGATAAATTCCGTTACGTCTACTGTTTCCGCGGCGCCAAGATTTGAAAACGCCATTAAGGAGATCTAAATAGATCAAAATATTGATTAATCGCATAGTTTAGGAGATAGAGGATACAAAATGCATTTTTTTTAAATGAAAATTGCAGTCAAATTAAAAAGTATTTTCCTTCCGTGGAAAAATAATGTTGCATACTGGCAGGCGCAAAATTAATTAGTTTTCTTCTTAATAAACAGTACTCGGGTGGCCCACTCCGCGCCTCGCACTTCGTGGGATCAAGGGATTTAAACTCCATTTCTGCAGGTGGCAGATCTCGCTCACGCAATTTCGTTGCTTCGTACAGGGTAAGAGCTTTTCACTGACAGGCGCCTATATCAACAGTTTTCTCAAATAACAGCACTCGGGTTTTAAACAATATATGCCAGGTCTAAGAATATGCACAATTTCTGCGTTTAATTCTAGAAGTATGCCAAATTCTGTTGCACGGTAAGATAATATTTTGTAATTTCACTGCAATATTAATAGGAAAAAATACATTTTAATCCTCGATATCTCCTCACTAAGCGATTAATCAATATTTTGTTTCGTAACATTTTGCTCTTACTTCGTCGAGTTTTCGGCGTTTTCAATTATTATATATACTTATTTTTGTGTATTTTCTCATTTAAAAACTCAATTTTGTAGTGGCTGCAGCAGTTTGAAGTGCTGAGTTAACGATTGTTGCGTATAATTTGGAAAAAAAAATCAACCGCACAGAAACTCTGTGCCCACTCGGTTAGTCTGAAGTAAAAGAAGGTTTTACCACTTCATAATTTTATTTTCATATTGCCTGTTGCGGCTCCCGTTGACAACTTACTGGGGCCTATTTCACAGATCATACATCACATTCATTTCATACAACATACAAAACTGTCATACATTATACACATCATACAATTTTCTGTTTCACAGATTCCACTGGACGCATTGTATATGTTGTGTATGATGTGTATTATTTTGACGTTTAATTTTGAATGCCAAATTTCATTGCAAACTAAATAGTGTCGTGAATTAAGCCCAGACACCATATAAGTGGATTACAAGCAAACAAAAAACTAAATAATAGAGTTCCTCAATAATGAAGAAAAATATTATTTCGAAATTATTGAGATTACTTCAGCTATTATAAGACAATTTTTCCAGTTAGAACTTGATTTTTAATAAAAATTTCTTGACGAACTAGCATTCCTTGTTCCTACATGTCTAATTTAAAAAAAAATATGAACAATCATTCATCATTCAAAAATCATAAGCCCACATGCTTATTTGTATTTTCTCATTTGAAAACCAATTTTTGTAGTGACTACAGCAGTTTTAAGTGCTGTATCAAATGTATGTTCAAATTTAAAAAACTGCTGTATGATGTGTATGATATATTTCTGTAAAACAGAATCATACAACTTTCCCATATTTCCAGTGTAAACTTTAGGTGATACATGTTGTATTACAGCGGCTCAATATCAATTCAAAATGTTCTTTCAAAGATTTAATATGCTCAATGTTTTTGATACTGATATGATGTATGAAGTCCAAGTCAGGGATGACCCTTTCGCTCGTTACGTTGGTTAGTACAGGAGGAAGAGGCTGCAAATTACTCGTTCTTCTACTGGAATATGTATGTCCGTTCATGTGGACCGTGTCATTATCTAGCTGGATTACGTAGGTACCTTCTATGGGAGATAGAAGAGAGAGAATAGTTTTTTTTTTTAAGAGAGTACCGTGAAAATTGGTGACGAAGATTGTGTCTTCT
Organism: Eristalis intricaria; assembly: GCA_964034865.1. Lineage (NCBI taxonomy): Eukaryota > Metazoa > Arthropoda > Insecta > Diptera > Syrphidae > Eristalis > Eristalis intricaria. The sequence continues at coordinate 15,110,845 of OZ035874.1, forward strand.
CCTATTAACTCAAAAACTTCCTTGTTCGCGCTTCGAAAGCTGCATTTAGCCGTACCTCCCTTAAGAATTTAGGGTAGACATGAATCTTCCCGTAGTTTCCTGACTATTCCTTCACATATGGAGGTATTACCTACTTTCAAACAGTCACCACTAGAAGTCCGTAAGTCTAGTCATGATTGATTAGTAGTCTGGTGTAACCTAATTCAATTTGTTTTCCGTTTCTCACAGTCGCTCGTGCTGATACCGATGTAAAGGTCATTGTCACTACCTTTGGTATTGATATGACATAACAATAACATCTAATTAGTGAATACGGACGGACATCTATACTTTACGGCTTCACGATATTTTGGTATGGATGAATATCCAATTCTTTCAATATCATATCTACTTCATCGGAGTCGAGTATGTTGGTATTGATTATTCCACTTTTTGCCATTTGACAGACCGTAATTATTTATGTTTATTAATATATATTAACTATCGGCACCTTGTTCAATATGTCGTGTCCTAACCTCGCCGTACCCTGTTTCTGTACAGCATTCCTGTAATTGTCCATGATCCTATTGAATTTGTTTACCACATCGCGCGTTTTGCTAAGTAATTGTCTGTTAATTTTGTATTGTTGATTGTTGTTGTCAATTACTTTTAAAAGTCTGCCCCCCCTCTGTTGCACCAGTAGATAAAATTTATAGATCTAGTCTTCTACTCCGTTGAACCCTGGACATATTGTTTAAATTAATTTGTTATCTTGGGCCATGAATAATTTTTTGTTTCTTTTTCATTTAGTAACACATGTTTTTTTTACATTATTTAATTTTTCATTATATGCCTTATGTGGGCTTTATGGATTCTCTTGCCGCTCATTGTTGTTACCGTTACTAAACCGTCTTTGGCAACAATTTCTTTTTTGTACAAGGGTTTATTTTAACCTTTAATTCGCTTTACCGCAACATACCCAATATCGCCAATATTGTACTTTCTGAGAGCGGTTCTTTTAATGCTAAACCCTGTGTTTCTGGCATTCATATTTCTCCTGATGATTCCCCTAAGATCTTTGTTAATTTTTGAGCGGAAACTTAGCAGACCCTGATAGTTTACTTTTTGTGAGCGATTGAAGAAGATGTCAGTTGCTTTTCGCTTAATAACCGATATACAGCGATACAGACGAGTTCCTTTACCTTCAGATGAGGGTTTTCGACTTTAAGGCAGCGAAAGATTTCAAGAAAAATATAATGGACTCTTTCAATCTTTCCATTTACTTCACTTCGATATTCTGGGGTTAAAAAGAGTTTTATAGCAAGATTGGCCATGCAATTTAAAACAATTGGACTGAGGAACCCCCTCTCATTATCAGTAACAAATATTTGTGGAACTGTAAGATAGCAGGATTTTTTGTTAATTTTGACCGCACTTTTCCTTGATATGGAAGAATTTTGAGAACTTTGAAGATTTGTCCATTACCATAAGAAACTTCTCATTTTGAATTTCCATAATACCCATATCCAGAATTTCACATGGATTAATTTCGGAATAGGAGTTTCCTGCAAGTGAGGAGATATTGGGTGTCGATCATATTTGTTCGCAATACACACCTCGCATGAAGCTTCAATTTTTTTAATTTGAGCCATCATATGAGTGAAATAAAATGTTTCAAGAATTTGTTCTCTGTTCACGATTGGATTCCTGTGGGCTCTTTTATGTTCGTTCGCTATTATTAGGAACTTTCCTTCCTGATTGGCAACATCTTCCACTACTCTTTATGTTATCCGTTTCCTGTAATTCGTTAAAGTTATGCAAATAAACTCTTTGCAGCAAGTTGAGATACTTTAACCTTCTTCGGCTTCGGAGGCTGTTCGTGAACCACACTCTATGGAACCCTTTCCCTAACTCGCTGTATCGCTGGCAGAATCAGTGTTTGGTTTTCCTTCACTAGCTGTATCGGTAGAACCTGACAAGTGATTTACCTGGGTTTTTAGGCGGGAAAGAGAGTTAGCAACAAGATTTGACCTACCCGGAGTGTAGATTATTCTCATTCCTCAATTCTCGCCTTCCAGCGTTTGAGCTTAGCGTTATGATTGCGATTGCTAAGGGCGAACGTCAGAGGTTGATGATCGGTGATATATCCTGATCTAGCACCATAGAGATAATTTCTCAAATTATCTAGTGCCCAAACGATCGCGAGTAATTCCTTCTTGTTTGGCGCGTAATTCTCTTCTGTGCGATTCAGAGGCCGAGAGATATTGGCCTTTCATTCCCATGCTCGCCCTGAGACAGGAAAGCCCCAATTGCGTAATTGGATGCGTCTGTGGTCAGGTTAAAAGCTTCTTCAAAGTTGGGAATGCCAAAACGTCCGCTGAAGTCAACAACTCTTTCAAACTCTCTAACGCCTTCATAGCTTCTTCATTAAGTGTAATTGGAACATTCCTCGATTGAGATGCCTTCACTTGAGCTAACTCACCACTGGTTATATTTTTTTGGGGTTTTATAATCTTAGCGGAGTCGCGAATAAATTTCCTATAGTAGGAAGATAGCCCAAGGAAACTTTTGAGTTCCTTTAAGCTCTTAGGGGGAATGATTTTCTCCACGGCTCTAACTATCTTGGGATCAGGAAGAATACCTTTGGAAGTCACCAAATATCCAAGAAACTCCACACTGGTATCCATGAAATGCGTCTTTTGCAGGTTCACCCTTAACCCAGCTTGTTCCAACCAAAACTTCTTCTTATTCTTTATTTGGCGCTACAGTTCGGGGTAGACCTGGGCCTCAACCAACAAGCCTCTCCAGCTAGCACGGTCTCTGGTGTCGCACGCCAAATTGATTGAGGTCCTTCTCCACCTCGGTGCGCCACCTTAAACGCGGGCGTCCTCTGTTGCGTTGTCCCACGGGTTCAGAGTCGAAGACTATTCGGGCCGGAGCTGAGTTATCCATACGCTCTACATGGCCTAGCCATCTTAGGCGTTGGATCCGAAGACGCCTGACTAGACTCATGTCGCTGTACAGCCTGTACAGTTCGTGATTGAATCTTCTCCTCCAGAATCCGTCAACGCAAACAGGACCAAAGATCGCACGCAGAGCTTTTCTCTCGAAAATACCAAGGACTTCCTCATCCGCTTTTGAGATTGTCCATGCCTCCGCGCCGAACAGCAGGACTGGGATTATCAAGGTCTTGTATAAAGTCAGCTTAGTCCTTCGAGAGATGGCTCTACTACTCAATTGCCTCCTTAGCCCATAGAAACAGCGGTTGGCAAGAGTTACTCTGCGTTTGATCTCGGTCTGATGTTGTTTGTACTGTTTACTGCGGAGCCGAGGTAGACGAAGTCCTTGACTACGTCGAAGTTATAGCTGCCCATTGTAACGCTCTGTCCAAGGCATCGATGGTGTGTGTCCTTTCTTGGTGACAGCATATTCTTCGTTTTTCCCTCATTCACCGCTAGACCCATTTTAGCCGCCTCTGCCTCAATGCCAGCAAACGCCTCAGTGACGGCTCGCTGTGTTCTGCCAACCACGTCAATGTGTTGGCGTGTGAGTCTTGCACGATCTTCTCCAGGATGATGTTAAAGAAATCACATGACAGCGCGTCACCTTGTCTAAATCCTTTTCTGACATTGAAGGTCTCGGTGAGTTCGTTACCGACCTTGATGGAGCAGCGAGAATTCTCCATCATCATCCTGCACAATCTGACGAGTTTGATTGATATGACGTTGTATAGCTCGTCCCTATGCACGCTGTCATATGCGGCCGAAATCGACGAATAGGTGGTGGGTAACGATTTGCATTTCTTGGGGTTTTTTCCAGGATCTGCCGTAATGTGAAGATTTGCTCGATGGTGGACTTTCCCGGCCTGAAATCGCACAAATAAGGACCTATCAGGTTGTTGACGAATGGTTTCAGGCGCTCACACAAAACGGCAGATACTTATACGCAATGTTTAGGAGACTTATCCCTCTATAGCTGGCGCAGTCAAAGGGGTCTCCTTTCTTATGGATCGGGCAACGATACTGAGATTCCACTCATCGGGCATGCTCTCCTCCGACCATATCTTACAGATGAGCTGGTGCATACGCCCAACCAGATCATCTCCAGCTGCCTTAAAGATTTCAGCGGACAGTCCGTCCGCACCGGCAGCTTTGTTAGACTTCAGTCTTGATATTGCTATCTTGACCTCGTCTAAGTCGGGGGGACGGAATTCTCGTCGATCGTCGTCCATATTGAGTGGAACATTCTGCCTGACAGCGGTATTGGTGTCATCATCGCCGTTTAGCAGTCTGCAGAAGTGGTTCTTCCAAATTCTCAGTATCGACTGCGACTCTACTACTACTAGTTGTCCATTCTCGTCCCGGCAGGCTTCTGTCCGAACCTTATATCCACTGGATAACTGTTTCACCCTCTGGTAAACCTTTCGGACATCCTTCCTACCGTAGCACCTCTCCATCTCCTCGATCGCGCGCTTCTAGTGCTCTTTCTTCTTTCTCCTGAGAAGCCGGGTCTCATCCCTTCGTCTCTGATCGTAGAGCTCACGAACAGCTCTCGTCGTTCGTACACTCGTTGTCAAACCATGGATTTTTCTAGGTGGTGCCGTAAAACCCAGCACATCAGTGGCAGCATCTTTGATGGCTTCTTGACAACGCCTCCAATCTTCTTCGATTGTTTGCGCAGGTGGCGACGAACTTAGGGAGAGATTCCGGGTGACTCGATCGGCAAAGATCCTAGCAGTCCGTTGCGATTGTAACTTTCCTCGGAACGTTCGGACATCAAGAATGCTGGAGGAGTGTCTGACGTAAATCGCAACATGATCAATCTGGTTGACGGTTGATTGATCAGGGGACCGCCAAGTCCCTTTAAGGATGTTGAGGTGTGGGAACCGCGTGCTAGCTACATAGAGATTACGTCCCTTGAGAAAGTCCACCAGCCTGAGTCCGTTATCAGATGTGATGTCGTGCAGGCTGTGTTTCCCGATGACTTTTGCAAAGACGTCTTCCTTACCCAGCCTTGCATTAAAATCTCCTAGAACGATCTTGGTGTCGAAGCTGGGGCACTGATCGTAAGTCCTTTCTAGGAGATCATAGAAGCCATCCTTGCTGTGGTCATCTTTGTCCTCTGTCGGGGCGTGGGCACAAATCAGGCTGATGTTCCCGAATTTAGCCTTGATGCGGATTGTTATGAGACGTTCGCTTTTACAGACAAAGCTTAAGACTTTTTGCCTAAGTCTGCCTCGAACAACAAATCCACATCCAAATAAGCGCCTCTCCCTGTTGCAATTACCGTAGTAGATGTCGCAGTTTCTGATCCTCTTTTTGCCCGGTCCATTCCACCGCACTTTCTGGATTGCGGTAATGTTTGCTTTGTAGCAGTCCAGGGCCTCCGCGAGTTCTTCGGCTGCACGTGGTCTGTTAAGGAACCTAACATTCCACGTGCAGAACCGAAAATTGTTGTTCTTGTAACGTTTGCTGGGGTCGTCAACATTAATTCCGTCATTATCCGAGGCAGCTGGTTGTCTCTGAACCATTATATTTTTACGTGGTGAGGGAGTTAACCTCACGCACAACCCCCAACTGGAGGCCGGGCCCTACTCTTAACCCTCGGAGGGGGGTCCAGGTTTATCCGGTGTCGGTAACCTCGCTGAGGCTGTGAGCGTCGCCGTTGTCCCTAAAACTATAAGAATCTTCCGCCTCCATCTCAGTTCCAAGGCCCCGACCTGGCCTTGAAAGAACCTTATAGACCTGTGCTCCGAAAATGTCAAAGTAGCTCTAGAAGGATTGCGCACCAGGTAACTCCTTCTGACTGGAGTTTCGTATGCCGCCGTTGGCCAGACCCCCCCCCCCCCCCCCCTCGTGCTCGGCTCCCAGATTTCACCACGTGGAGGTGAGAGTAGGAGTTCGTTGATAGAGGCTAAGTGCAGACGCTTGTGCCTGCATAAGACGCCATACCAACGCTTTGAAATCCTTCGGAGCCACTACGGATGATTATATCGTCGATGTACACGTAACAAATCTTACCAATAATTCTTTGACGAACGATTTATGTTTCCTGCTAGAAGATCTCTTACCTGTCGTTTTACCTCGTCCCTCATGCATGTAGGATATGGATAACTTTTGGCGTACATGGGTTCATTTGTGTTAGTTCGTATTTCGGCCCTCACATTACTTTTTATTTGTTCATTACCGGGCCGAAGAGATCTTTAAAACGACTGAAAAGGAGATTCAATTTTGATTTTGTTGATTCGAAAACATTTTCATTAGCTTTGATTTGGTTCACAGAGTCCGAAAGCTGATCCCAGGCAAGATTTCTATATGATTCTATGAGCGCACTCCTCATTTCCCCGGAGTGTTCATCCGCTCTTAATTTACTGACCATCAAGGAGAAGTGATGGTTCACTGTAGCGTAAAAGTCGTCAACAGGTGAGCTCCATTGTTGCAAGTTGACTTAATTGATGCTGGAGGGTACGAATATCTTTTTTATCAGCATAATGAAGGAAAAGAACTCTCTTCATCTCCGATTCAGTAAAATATGCCTGGTTCAATTTCATCCACAGCTTATACGTGTTGGCTATTTGTAAACGCATTTCGAATTACGGCCTTTTAAAATGTTAGGAATACAGGTTGAATTACTTATATCGATTATTTTCATTGCATATTGAAATTGAATTGTACGTATTACAATTATTACTTAATCTATAATATTTTTCTTTACACACTAGTACATAATTATTGGCATTATCAGAAATCTTAATTATTTTGTTATTTTGGCTATTTTTAATAGGCTTTATAAGTTTACATCTTTTGTCAGTGGATTGCTTAAAGTATAATATAATATTGAGCCATTTGTAAAAACCTTCACTTGAGAGAAATCCAAAGCTTTTTCTATATTAGGGTAAGGTACTTAATTTTTACTTAGAGAATTTACAATAGTTTCAACTTCTTCCTTTGATAAAATTATAGAATTAAGAATGCCAGCTTTTGCCTAATGAATTGCATGTTTTATATTTATCAATTCTTCCTTAATTAATCTTATTCGATATTTAAAGCTAAGTCCTCTGATACAATGCTAGTTTTTTGTATGGAATTTATAATTATATTGGTTACAGACGTAAGATTGTTAACTTTTTCATTATAGATTTTATTAATTATAATTTGGTTTTCATTATTTTCGATTAAGTTGGTTATTTTCCCTTCCATTAGAATAAGATCATCATGGTCTGGATTCCCAGCGATCCATTTCCATGCTGATCCTAAAAAAATCAAGGGATCTTTTACTTTTCGTTGGTTTTAAATAGTTTCAAAATGTTTTTATATTTTCAATTTCGAATTTTAATAATGGATACAATACGTGGTTTTTCTTAACGACTTCTTGCATAACTCTCTCAGAATTTTTTTTACAAACATTTGATATTGGTCGAGATTTATTTCGTTAATAAGTCTAAAGTACCCATCCTGCAGTTTGGCAATTCCTGCAGCAAGGGTAACTACCTGTGAATTTGAGAAATCAAGTATCTGCACTTCTCCGCTAGCCCAAGCAGTTTATAGTCTGAAATCAAAATAGTGTTAAAAATATTGTTCTATCTAAGATTACTTTTATGGATTGTTTTATTGTCGATAAGAACGGTGGTTTCAAGGTCTTTTTGAATAATTTTTTCTACAAACAACTTAGTAAACTTATTCCCTATACGTTTATTAGTCCTAACAAACACTCGGTTCAAACGCTCGGTTGCAAGAATTTCTATTTGATCGTTTTTATTAAAAATATCTGCCACCTGTTTGTGTGTGTGACGGAATTTAATAGAAGGAAATATTATTAAAAGTTCGTCCTGAATTTTCGCTAGGGTTGAAAGGTCACAAACTATAATGTTAACGACGTCGGGATTGACAGATTCTTTAATGGTGTGCAGAAGGTCATCTATGGTTACAAATGTAATAATATGCCGGATCCGGGACTTAAATATTATTTTTTTAACTTTTGCTGGTTCTCTTCCTTTTTCTAATATCAACTTATTCCTAAAACAATTTACAGGATTTTGCACTTTAGTAATAGTTTTAGTCAACGATTCTTCGCTATGAGCTGTTAGAGAGTCAGAAGCGAGCGATTGTTCTAAAGAATTCATATGTTGCCTAGATAGAGCGTCGGCTACGATATTTTCTTTTCCGGGCTTATAAAAGAATTTTGGAAAAAATTCTTCCCTCCACCGTTTGATCTTTGCATTCGAATTCTTGTCTGAAATCGCAAAGGTCAAGAGCTGATGGTCAGTAAAGATGTTCAAATTCGTCACGCCATATAAATAGTAACGTAGCTTTTGCAAGGCCCAAACGATAGCAAGAAGCTCTCTTTCGTTTGTCGCATAGATCTCCTCAGCTGGAGACCGATTCCTTGAGATCATAGTTATTGGTCGACCACCTTGGGAAATACAGCACCCAGCGCATGCGATGAGGCGTCAGTGTTTAGGTCGAATGCTTTTTTATAGTTCGGATACAGCAATAGAACATCTTCTGATGCTAGAATTCTTTTAACTTCATCAAATGCCTGTAGCGCTTCCGAATCTAGTTCCACCTTTACGTTCTTTGATTGATTCGTAGCTATAATTCCGTTTTCCCCCGAAGATATTTCGTTAGAGGCTTTACTATCGAGGCATAGTCTTTGACGAACCGCCTATAGTATCCTGCGAGCCCAAGGAAAGATCGCAGACTGCGGAGTGTTTTTGGAGTTTCGTAGCTTATAATATCTCTCACATTCTCTGAGCATGTTTCTATTCCATTTCTCGAAGAAATTTTGATTTTTCAAAGGAAAACCGCATATTTGCAAACAGTTTAGAAAGAATCCGTTCTATATCCTCAATATGTTGTCGTATGATTTTGAAAAAATCATCACGTCATCAATATAAACGTGACAACATTTACCAATTTCCTCCCAATGCTAGGTGCATTTTTCAGCGAACTATAGATGATGTTCGAATGGGAGTCTGCAAAACTCATATTTGCCGTGGTTGATTGAGAATGCTTGTTTTTCTCAATCACGCTATCATATAGGATTGTTGTAAGGAGACCGTGAAGGTCTTATAATTTCGGTACGATGTAAATCGGAGACTTCTTGGTTGACAAAGTCTGCTGCAGCCATTGGGTAGGGGTAAGATTTTGAATAAACGATATCATTGCTAGATGTTTTTATTGTTGCAACAACGTTTCTATTGAACGGTAAGGATTCATTCGGATCCGCAAATACTTTTGAGTGACGCTTCAATAACAAGGGCAAGTGTACAGGTGAGACTTCTTCATTTTTAAATGAAATGTTATTAACTTCTCTACAGTAAAAATATAGCAATTTTTCTTCTCCTTCATCATGTGTTATGATTCCCTTGTTTAAGTCTAAATAAGCACCTATTTCACGTAAAAAGTCAAAGCCAATGATACCATCGAAAGTTTTAAGAGTTGGTAATATGATAAATGTCGTATTTCTATTAAAGATGTTCACTATACATTTCGATGTAATCTGATTTGTACCATGAAACGATTTGACAGAAAATGGTACATTTACGTTCTTAATAGCCTTAATGGTGCAGAGATTCCTGATATAATTTTTAGCAGCACCAGTATCTATCAAAAGTTTTACTTCCTCTTCTGCCAACGTTCGACCGATGTAGGGCAGGAGAGACCTTCCTCTAAAAAATTGATCTCATCAAATACTTCAGAAATTTCGTTATAAGGCTGGTGTTCACTGTCGTAGGTTTCTTCGTAATTCCCATCATAGAATTCTTTCTGACAGTATTGCTGATCTTCAACAACATTAGGTCTTAGAAGTGACGGGTTTTGACTTAAGTAATTTATTCTCTGAATTTTCGGAACCGGCTGTCTGTCCGATTCTTAACGCCTTTTCTGCATTCTATTTTGCATGTTAAGAGCTATAGGCCTTTGATTGGAATTTGAGTGTTGGGAATTGTTGGAGTAACGCGAGGAATTGTTTATTTGACCTTGATTGTTGTAGTCTTGCTTGAATGATCTTTGAGAATAACCTGGATTCTTATAATGAACATGGGATGAGCCCAACTCCATTGGCTCTGCAGTTGTTTAAATTTGGTTGGTGGTAACCTGCCTGTAGTGATGTGAATGAGAAGGATTATGCTGCTTATAATCGTAAATCTCTCTAGCCGATACGAAATTGCTTAAACGTTCATTTCTGGCAGAAAAATAATTAGCAAAAATGTGGCATTTGCGATTAGATTCCAATTCTTGTGCAAGTGCAAGCGCACTTGGCATGTCGGAAGGTCGTGAAGAAAATAAGATATCGCACATGGGTTTCTGTAAACCCGATATAAAAGTCCTTAAGGCATCCTGGCGGTACTTTTGACTGAGTGAGTCAATTAGTGCTTTACTCCCCTCATGTAACATAATCGTTTTGTTTATAATCAGTGTTAATTTTTTCCCTACCTCATCATAAAATTGAGGAATTGTCATTCTACCTTGACGCAACGTAGACATTCCCTGTTCTATCAAATAAATAGGCCTTTTATCTGCGTACGTGAAATCCAACCGCGATATTATAGCACTGAAATTTAGCACTGTATTAAAAGAAGATATAACTTGGTCAGCTTGACCAATAATCTTATTCCTGATAATGGCCACTGCTTGGTAGTGTCTGGAACTACCTACATAAGCCTCAAATAACTTATAAGCAGCAAAACCAGCTTGACGCCAAGAAACATAACGTACCTGTTCACCACTAAATTCAGGCAGTGATTTTACAATGTCTAACGATTCCTTACATTGCCTACCTGGTATAATTGAAACAGCCTTGTATTCCTCTACAATTGTGGGAGTATCTAATGCTCTAAGTCGTGCAGCCAGTTCAGCGACTTGATTGCGGAAGATTGCTGCAGTATGATCTGTTGCTGCTTGTACCGCTGCGGTAATCACTGCAGTTAGCTGAACGTTATCCATTTTGAAATATTAACTACAACAATTTATACCTCTCTAATTTCTATTGTTATTATCTTAAATCTAACTTAATTAATCAACACAAAATTGCTTACAAAAAAAAAAATAACTTCATCCTCTGGGTTGATTTCAGCTTATTTTTAAATTTGTGTTGTGTTCCTTTTATTCGAATCTTATTTCCAAATTTTAACTTCACAATTTCACTGTTCTTTCATTCAGAATAACAGTTCCACAATTGAGTTTCGAGTTTTTTTTACTATATTTTCGTATTTATATTTCGAAATTTTAACTGCAGAATTTCGTTGTTCTTTCATTCAGTTTCACAGTTTCACAATCGAGCTTCGAGTTTTTTCAATATATTTTCGTATTTAGGTAACAGTTTTCGCTTTCAATGAAGCTACTTTTTAATATGACCGGCAAGTTTTTCTCTTAATTTTCTCTTATCCGATACGTTGGGCGCCAGTTAAACACGATTTCTTTTTCGTTTTCTCTATGATGGATTTTATTTATTAAAATGTAATTACTGACGTTACTCAGCCCGAAGTCAACTAAAAACTAAACTTATTGGATTGCGGTAATGTTTGCTTTGTAGCAGTCCAGAGCCTCCGCGAGTTCTTCGGCTGCACGTGGTCTATTAAGGAACCTAACATTCCACGTGCAGAACCGAAAATTGTTGTTCTTGTAACGTTTGCTGGGGTCGTCAACATTAATTCCGTCCGTATGCGAGGCAGATGGTTGTCTCTGAACCATTATATTTTTACGTGGTGAGGGAGTTAACCTCACGCACAACCCCCAACTGGAGGCCGGCCCTACTCTTAACCCTCGGAGGGGGGTCCAGGTTTATCCGGTGTCGGTAACCTCGCTGAGGCTGTGAGCGTCGCCGTTGTCCCTAAAACTATAAGGATCTTCCGCCGCCATCTCAGTTCCAAGGCCCCGACCTGGCCTTGAAAGAACCTTATAGACCTGTGCTCCGAAAATGTCAAAGTAGCTCTAGGAGGACTACGCACCAGGTAACTCCTTCTGACTGGAATTTCGGATGCCGCCGTTGGCCAGACAGTTTCCAGCTCCTCTGCCGCCATCCATAAAGAGAGATGAGCCCTGGTACAGGCTACGATATCAAAATAGTGTTAAAAAAATTGTTCTATCTAAGATTACTTTTATGGATTGTTTTATTGTCGATAAGAACGGTGGTTCCAAGGTCTTTTTGAATAATTTTTTCTACAAACAACTTAGTAAACTTATTCCCTATACGTTTATTAGTCCTAACAAACACTCGGTTCATACGCTCGGTTGCAAGAATTTCTATTTGATCGTTTTTATTAAAAATATCTGCCACCTGTTTGTGTGTGTGACGGAATTTAATAGAAGGAAATATTATTAAAAGTTCGTCCTGAATTTTCGCTAGGGTTGGAAGGTCACAAACTATATTGTTAACGACGTCGGGATTGACAGATTCTATAATGGTGTGCAGAAGGTCATCTATGGTTACAAATGTAATAATATGCCGGATCCGGGACTTAAATATTATTTTTTTAACTTTTGCTGGTTCTCTTCCTTTTTCTAATATCAACTGATTCCTAAAACAATTTACAGGATTTTGCACTTTAGTAATAGTTTTAGTCAACGATTCTTCGCTACGAGCTGTTAGAGAGTCAGAAGCGAGCGATTGTTTTAAAGAATTCATATGTTGCCTAGATAGAGCGTCGGCTACGATATTTTCTTTTCCGGGCTTATAAAAGAATTTTGGAGAAAATTCTTCGACAAACGCCCTCCACCGTTTGATCTTTGCATTCGAATTCTTGTCTGAAATCGCAAAGGTCAAGAGCTGATGGTCAGTAAAGATGTTCAAATTCGTCACGCCATATAAATAGTAACGTAGCTTTTGCAAGGCCCAAACGATAGCAAGAAGCTCTCTTTCGTTTGTCGCATAGATCTCCTCAGCTGGAGACCGATTCCTTGAGATCATAGTTATTGGTCGACCACCTTGGGAAATACAGCACCTAGCGCATGCGATGAGGCGTCAGTGTTTAGGTCGAATGCTTTTTTATAGTTCGGATACAGCAATAGAACATCTTCTGATGCTAGAATTCTTTTAACTTTATCAAATGCCTGTAGCGCTTCCGAATCTAGTTCCACCTTTACGTTCTTTGATTGATTCGTAGCTATAATTCCGTTTTCCCCCGAAGATATTTCGTTAGAGGCTTTACTATCGAGGCATAGTCTTTGACGAACCGCCTATAGTATCCTGCGAGCCCAAGGAAAGATCGCAGACTGCGGAGTGTTTTTGGAGTTTCGTAGCTTATAATATCTCTCACTTTCTCTGAGCATGTTTCTATTCCATTTCTCGAAGAAATTTTGATTTTTCAAAGGAAAACCGCATATTTGCTTCAAACAGTTTAGAAAGAATCCGTTCTATATCCTCAATATGTTGCTCGATTGATTTAACGATTCGTTACATTGCCTACCTGGTATAATTGTAACTGCCTTGTATTCCTCTACAATTGTGGGAGTATCTAATGCTCTAAGTCGTGCAGCCAGTTCAGCGACTTGATTGCGGAAGATTGCTGCAGTATGATCTGTTGCTGCTTGTACCGCTGCGGTAATCACTGCAATTAGCTGAACGTTATCCATTTTGAAATATTAACTACAACAAGTTATACCTCTCTAATTTCTATTGTTATTAACTTAAAACTAACTTAATTAATCGATACAAAATTGCTTACAAAAAAAATAACTTCATCCTCTGGGTTGATTTCAGCTTATTTTTAAATTTGTGTTGTGTTCCTTTTATTCGAATCTTATTTCCAAATTTTAACTTCACAATTTCACTGTTCTTTCATTCAGAATCACAGTTCCACAATTGAGTTTCGAGTCTTTTTACTATATTTTCGTATTTATATTTCGAAATTTTAACTGCAGAATTTCGTTGTTCTTTCATTCAGTTTCACAGTTTCACAATCGAGTTTCGAGTTTTTTCAATATATTTTCGTATTTAGGTAACAGTTTTCGCTTTCAATGAAGGTACTTTTTAATATGACCGGCAAGTTTTTCTCTTAATTTTCTCTTATCCGATACGTTGGGCGCCAGTTAAACACGATTTATTTTTCGTTTTCCTCTATGAGGGATTTTATTTATTAAAATGTAATTACTGACGTTACTCAGCCCGAAGTCAACTAAAAACTAAACTTACTCTACTTATTCTAATCGTTCGATGTCGTTGAACTTGATGTTGTTCGGTCCCACGGTGGATGGTCGGCGACGCTCCCACGGTGGTGTCGGATTCCTTCGCTGCGTCTGGCATGCTCGGCTTAAAACGCTGAGCTAGCGTCTGGCTGTTTACACACTTTGCGACTTTGGGAGCGTGTTAACTTATATTCTAAGTTAAAAGTGGTCTCCAACAGAGTGCCGTTAATTCGTCGATCATGTTCAACATTTACTATAGCGACCTGATAAGTACTCTTCCTCTTGCAATTGCGTATGCCAATGACTTGATCGTGTGCGGATCAGGCAAAAAGATCGAAGAAGGCAGGGTGACTTCGATTCATTCAGGAGAAGTTGAGATGACTGGAGGTTGAGTATCAACTTCGAGAAGTCGGAAACCATTCTGTTCAGGACGCCGTTGTATAAGGCCTCGGCGGATACGAAAAACAATTGGCGAAAGTTGTCAATTGTCGGGCGACATGGGTAACCACTGGCGCAAAGGACTGTAGTCAGATACCTGGGACGCTCGGTAGAATAATATCAATATTTTAAAAACATGCTCTGGCCCGAGAGGCTTTTGCCCTCACCTATGGGTGCCCCGAGTGGTTCAATGTGAGTGCAAGCTTAGTGGATAAGATTCGGTTGTTCGAGAGGGCTTGTCTAAGGGCTTGCCTTCACCTTTATAGAACTCCAGAGTCCCAGTACATAAAATTCTAATTCATTTTTTTTTTTGCTACTTGGGGTTTTACTTGGAGCTTGTTCTCTTTTCGTCGACGGTAGTTATCCCTAGGTCCCATTGTATATCACAATTCCTGAGGCAGCAGGGACCTTTCACAATATCCCGTATTATTTTATTTTGAAAGGACTGAATAAATCCTCTGTTATTTGCTGCGTTACAACCCCATAGTTGTATGCCGTAAGTCCATATAGGCTTCAGTACTCGCTTGTATAATAGCAGTTTGTTGTATGTACATGCTTAACTTGGGGTGCCTTCCAAGTAACCGGTACATTTCTCTATACCGGTGATCGAGTTCATCCTGTTTCTTTTTCAAGTTGGCC
This sequence comes from Eristalis intricaria, assembly GCA_964034865.1. Lineage (NCBI taxonomy): Eukaryota > Metazoa > Arthropoda > Insecta > Diptera > Syrphidae > Eristalis > Eristalis intricaria. The sequence goes on from OZ035874.1 coordinate 15,126,027, forward strand.
TTCCACTTAAGTTTCGCGTCGATATCATACCAAGATATTTTGCTTCATTAGCGTACGGTATTTGTACAGAATTAATGAAAACTGGTAGATTTTCAATATTTCTGTAGGTAAAATTTATGTGCGTTGATTTTGTCTCATTGGACGCAATGCGCCAGCGTATCGACCATTCGTTTATTTTGTCCAGTGCTCGTTGCAGTTTTTCAGTTGAGGACTCAACTGAACTTCCAGTTGCCAGGATCGCTGTGTTATCCACAAATGTAGCCACAAGTTTACAAGGGTACACTTCGAGGTTTGTCTCTAGTATACAACAGGTACAATATGGGTCCAAGGACATTCCCTTCCTCTTTAAAATCGGAGTATTCAGTTCCGATCTTAACTCTAAATATACTGCTATCGAGATAAAATTCTAGTATTTTATATAAGTTTGCCGGTAGAAGCCCACTTAGTGTGTATTTTAGACTTTCATTCCAGACTTTTTCGAAGGCCTGGGAAACGTCAAGCAGGGCGAAAACTTCACTTTCATTAGTTATTCTGTATACCTGGTCAATTGTCGAGTGTTTCGCTCGAAACCCAAACTGATGACTGTTTTAATAAGAGTTTTCAAAAATTTTGGATATTATTGGTAAAAGCCATATAGACTTTTTGTTGTTAAACGGTTTGTCCGGTTTTGGAACAATAATCACTTCTGCAACCTTCTATGAGGAAGCATTATTTAAGTAGAGGAGTTTAATTAGCGCCTTTTTCGGCAATTTCTTAGGGATTTGGCCGGTTATTAGATTATAGCCAGGAGCCTTGTTGTTTTTTAGATTTTTGATTGCCTGGCAGAGTTCGTGTAGCGATACTCTTTCTATACTAGAGTAGTCAGAAGTAACACTTGGGTCATGTACCAACATTTGTCCATCAAAAGACTGAAATGTTTCCTCCAAATGTTCGGCAAAGAGGTCCGCCTTTTCCTTATAACTTTTTGCCCACTCATCATTATTTTTCTTGATTGGCGCGGCCTTTGGGGCTTCTTGATATTTTTTACTTCTTTCCAAAGTGAGTAGTTTGTACATTTTTCATTTGTTAGGCCTTCAAGATAAGTCAATATCTTGTGATTTTTAAAAACTTGCAAAGCTTTTTTTAGTTGGTTGCACAGGCGATTTTTTTTCTTTTTTCGAGGATAAGTTCTTTTATTTCTGGCGGAAGATTTGTTTCATTGATTTTGGGTATTTTTTTACTGCGAGGAGTATTTTTCCAGGCTGCTTTCTAGATGTTACTAATAGACTTTTCAAGTTCGAGTTCTAACTCTAAGGTTTTTAAAGACCCATTTAGACTAATATTTTCTTCACAGTCATGTCTAAGACTGTCATGTCTAAGACTGTCATGTCTAAGCCAGTTTTGTTATCTGTCAATCTCGGCGGACCTTCCACATTATTAATTTATTGATTGTGGTCAAGGTTACAGGTGAGTGGTCGGAAGAGAGGTCAAAGCGTTCTTCTGCTTTCACGAAGTTTGTAGATACCCCTTTAATAATAAAAAAAAGTCTACTAAGTCGGGTTATGTTATTGTATGTATTCATGAAGTGATCTATATTGTCTCTAATAAATAAGGTCGAACCCCCCCTGGCTCTTCCGGAGGGATGAAAAGCGTGGTACGCACAAAAGCCTGTTATTTTAAATTGGGACTCCTTAGTCAGGTGGGTTTCAGATATCAAGCACACTTCAACGTTAGTGTTCATTGTTTTTAGTTCTTATTCCATTGACATTCCATGTTAATATTTTGATCGTACCTTCCATATTCATATAGGGAAGATCTGTGTTGCTTATGAGGTTTAGGCTCAAGCTTGCTAAGTTTGTCAAAAATGATTTTATTTATCACGGACGGCTCGTCAAGTTTAGCAAAAATCGTGGCGAACACTTGCGCATGCCGGGTCTACCGAATCGGCAGGTTTTTTGTTTGCCGATAATGCTTGGGCATACGTCGAAGTCCTTGAGGACTCTGGTAGATTTACTTTCCCCCACCTTTTCAGTTGTGGCCTCATTTACTTTATTATTTTCATTGCTTTCGCTTTTTTTTTATTGTTTTTGCGTTTTAGTCTCGGCTTTACGTTTTGACGTAAAGCGTCATGTCTTTTTTGTAGCTCTTTAGCAACCTCGCAGCCTCTATAATAAGCTGGATGTTGTATGATTAAAGCCTTGGCAACGTTTACATTGCGGTATCGTTCTTGTATTCCTCCGCAGAGGCTCAATTTTCACTGCAGACTTTAAAATTCTTTCAATCTTGTAGATTGTATCAATACATTCGTTTTTCTCTAATGTAAGCATAAATAATGACAGTTTTGTTTTGATCAGGACATTCTAACATTGTTCCGTTTTCTGATTAATCTTCTTTATGATATTGACGGCAACAGGTTTAGAGTGTATGAATTTATTTTAAACCCAAACCTGGCTAACGAAAAGCAACCCCCCATGATGACGAAAAGAAGACGATTGGGACAGGATCAAACGCCAACTGACAAGGGCATCGAATTAGGATATGCACATGGAACGTCTCATCGCTCACAGGAAAGGATCTCGAGTTAGTTGATCCACCGGTGTGGATGAAATCCGGTTAGAAATGCTTAAGGCAATGGGTAAGGAGGGAGTTTTATGGCTATCTCGTGATATTACATGCTACAGGGGCATATCCCTCTTAAGTCTACCCGGAAAAGTCTACGCTAAGGTTTTGGAAGCACGTTCTAGAGCTATGGTCGAATCAAGGATGTGCGGCTTTCGTCCCGGCAGAAGTACAATCGACCAGCTTCTTACTCTAAGAATGGTTCTTAAGAAGGCTGGGGAGTATGCCAAACCTATCTACAGCTGTTTTGTAGATTTGGAAAAGGCATATGACCGAGTTCCTCGAGGTAAACTCTGGAGTGTTCTGCAAGAGAATGGTATTGAGGGTCCTCTTTTGAGGGTCATTCAGTCTCTATACACAAACTGTAGTAGCTGTGTTCGGGTTAACGGTGCTAAATCAACACCTTACACCGTGGGCGTTGGGCTTCGCCAAGGGTGTGTCCTGTCGCCTCTTTTTTATTGTTTATATGGATTGGATGTTCCAGCGCAGCGGATGCGAGGAATGTTTCACATTGCGAGAGTTGAAGGAAAGTCATCTTCTTTTTGCGGATAGTTATCCTCACATCTTCCCAGACGGAACTCCAGCGCGCGAGTTACACAAATGCAAGTCCACAAACTTGCTGACGGGACATTTGTGTTACTTCGCAATCATTAGTTGTCAATAAAGCATTTCAATAAAGAAGGGTAGTAGAAACAACATCGACTATAGAAATAACAATACGGAATACAGAATCCAAATAGGTACACTTACAATAATAGGTCAGGACAGCATAGGCAAGTATTTAACCCGTCAGGCCAGTTTCGACATAGTCAACAAAATCCGCAGCTAATAGATATAAATACTTTAGGAACCAAAAGTAGTTCTACTAACCGTGGAGGAAATAAATAGCATAGAACTAGAAATAGAAAGAAGATTTTCGGAACTGAGCCTCAGAAATAAATTATTTTGTGATTTCAGTATAGAAGGAAATAAATATAAAACTCTTATAGACACAGGCTGTAAAATGAAATCCCGTTAATATAAAATTGTACTCAGAAAACTATGAAACAGTAGAACGTAATGAATTAACAAATCAAAACAATGGAGAAATAGACTTACTACATTTAAATCAATATGAGAGGGAAGAAATTACAAAGATCTTGAGTCAATATAAACATTTAGTATATAGAGACGGGGATCAGTTAACTAATGCCGACACAGTAATGCACGAAATCAGGACCACGACAGACCAACAGATAAACTCTCGTCTGTATAGACCACCTCCAAAACATGAGCAGTAAGTCAAAAATCAAATAGAAGAAATGAAACGGCAAAATATCATCAGGAAATATAATAGCCGATACTCTTCTCCAATCGTGGTAGTATCCAAAAAATTAGAAAACTCCGGTAAACAAAAATTTAGATTGTGTGTTGATTACAGAGGACTCAATGAAATAACACTGGATGACAAATATCCTCTACCTAATATAAACAATATATTAGATAAGCTATGAAGGACTCAGTATTTCACAACAATAGATCAGCCAAAGGTTATCACCAGAAAAAATACATCCACGAGATATTCATACGACAGCATTCGTTACGCCAAATGGTCTATATGAGCTCACTCGGATGATCTTTGATCTGAAAAATGCACCAGCCACTATGACTAATGAATGAGATATTAAGAGATCATCTCAATAAGATCTGTGTTGTATATTTTGATGATATACTAATATATATATATATATACAACGAGTCCAGAAGAACAACTTTCTGCAATTAAAATAATTTCTAATGTCTTAGCTAAAAACTATCTAAAATCACAGTTTGATAAATGCTCTTTCTTAAAACTAGATACGGAGTTTTTGGCCATATTTTAACCAGTAAGGGGATTAAGCCAAATCCAATTAAAATTAAATGTGTTACAGACTCCCCTCCCCAAAACAGAAACACATTTAAAAGGTTTTCTTGGATTAACAGGATTTCATCGAAAGTTTGTGAAGAATTGCTCCAGAATGAAATGAAAAAGATGTTCCAGCGCAGCGGAGGCGAGGAATGTTTCACATTGCGAGAGTTGATGGAAAGTCATCTTCTTTTTGCGGATGGCTTAGTTATCCTCACATCTTCCCAGACGGAATTCCAGCGCGCGAGTTACACAAATGCAAGTCAACAAACTTGTTGACGGGATTTTTGTGTTACTTCGCAATCATTAGGTGTCAATAAAGGATTTCAATAAAGAAGGGTAGTAGAAACAACATCGACTATAGAAATAACAATACGGAATACAGAATCTAAATAGGTACACTTACAATAATAGGTCAGGACAGCATAGGCAAGTATTTAACCCGTCAGGCCAGTTTCGACATAGTCAACAAAATCCGCAGCTAATAGATATAAATACTTTAGGAACCAACAGTAGTTCTACTAACCGTGGAGGAAATAAATAGCATAGAACTAGAAATAGAAAGAAGATTTTCGGAACTGAGCCTCAGAAATAAATTATTTTGTGATTTCAGTATAGAAGGAAATAAATATAAAACTCTTATAGACACAGGCTGTAGAATGAAATCCCGTTAATATAAAATTGTACTCAGAAAACTATGAAACAGTAGAACGTAATGAATTAACAAATCAAAATAATGAAGAGATAGACAGACTTACTACATTTAAATCAATATGAGAGGGAAGAAATTACAAAGATCTTGGGTCAATATAAATATTTAGTATATAGAGACGGGGATCAGTTAACTAATGCCGACACAGTAATGCACGAAATCAGGACCACGACAGACCAACAGATAAACTCTCGTCTGTATAGACCACCTCCAAAACATGAGCAGTAAGTCAAGAATCAAATAGAAGAAATGAAACGGCAAAATATCATCAGGAAATATAATAGTCGATACTCTTCTCCAATCGTGGTAGTATCCAAAAAATTAGAAAACTCCGGTAAACAAAAATTTAGATTGTGTGTTGAGTACAGAGGACTCAATGAAATAACGCTGGATGACAAATATCCTCTACCTAATATAAACAATATATTAGATAAGCTATGAAGTACTCAGTATTTCACAACATTAGATCTAGCCAAAGGTTATCACCAGAAAAAATACATCCACGAGATATTCATACGACAGCATTCGTTACGCCAAATGGTCTATATGAGCTCACTCGGATGATCTTTGATCTGAAAAATGCACCAGCCACTAAGACTAATGAATGAGATATTAAGAGATCATCTCAATAAGATCTGTGTTGTATATTTTGATGATATACTTATATATATATATACAACGAGTCCAGAAGAACAACTTTCTGCAATTAAAATAATTTCTAATGTCTTAGCTAAAAACTATCTAAAATCACAGTTTGATAAATGCTCTTTCTTAAAACTAGATACGGAGTTTTTGGCCATATTTTAGCCAGTAAGGGGATTAAGCCAAATCCAATTAAAATTAAATGTGTTACAGACTCCCCTCCCCACAACAGAAACACATTTAAAAAGTTTTCTTGGATTAACAGGATTTCATCGAAAGTTTGTGAAGAATTGCTCCAGAATAGCCTATCCCATGATTAATTACTTGAAGAAAGGTGCTAAGATCAACGTAAATGATCCGGAGTACATTCAAACAAATGAGACATTGAAGCTTAATGTCGTCAACCACCCTATCCTTAGATTTCCAAATTTCAGCAGACCGTTTATCCTTTTCACTGATGCATCCAACTATGCTATTGGGGCAGTTCTCACCCAAAAAGGCCAACTTTAGCAGAATAGAGAATGTAGACAATTTAGAAGACGACATAGCTTCAGATCATGCAGCCGTTCACTCTGGTCCAGAGCAACAACTTGATTATTTCCCAACTAAGGAAGAAATAGTCACAAGCAATGATACAAATGAAATAAAGTTAGTTCAAGGCAGAAAAATAGTCCAAGTTGATATGACTAAAAAACAGTCATACTGGAATGAACTATTGAAAAGAACCATCACATCAGGAAGAGTAGGAATTTATTCCGATTTATCTAATACTGAGTACAACAAAGTGGAACAGATTCTCATTGAACTTTTAGGAGAAAATAAAAAGATTTCATTTGTATTACCATGAGAGCAAGGAAATAGATACGATAGAAGAACTACATAAACAAATATCGCTATACCTTATTAATGAAAGCTGCCATTCTGGCGTTTCAGAAACATATTATACATTAAAAAACCAAATTTACTTTCCCAAACTAAATCTCGAAATTAACAAAGTGATAGGAAACTGTCACACTTGCCAAGAGGGTTACAAGACAAAATATACATTATTTTGGATAACATTGCTTCGGCTAAGCGAGAAATTTTGCATCCAAGCACATTGAGCGAACGGGAAATATTAGCCTTAGGTTTAGATTTTTATAAATTAAAACATTCTAGAGTAGACTTAATGCAATACAATAGAGAACGTTAGTTTCAGTTATAAAACTTGCAGAAGAATGTATACAGGTAGACCTTAAAGTGATTATCCCTATACCGAACATGGCATTTAAAGAACTAAATGTAAATGAAATAATATATCTTGAGATAAATGGCACAAAGTTTGAACATAATTCAAATAACATTTACTTTAAGGATTTAAATCTAACTAATAACTGTTTAACAAAACTTGAATGTAACTATGATATAATACTGAAAGTGAAGTAATAAGAATTGATGAACATCGTCATTTGTAAAAATGTTCGCAATGAAACTGTAATAAATATTTGTGACGATCGAAAGCTTAAGCTAAATGGAAATTATGTAATAAGTGTAAATAATTGTTTTTAATATTTAAAATGTTACAATAATGAACTATGATCTCCAATTTATAAATAAATTTTGGTATGGAGACGAGGAAATTGTATCAATAAAAGAAACACTTAATTTTTAACAGATGCTTAAAACATTTCAAATAGAAAATTTAAAGAAAATTCAAGAACTTCATTATGATAAAAACACTAGTTATGCTATCAGTTGATCCGTCTTATTCAGATCACTTTTAATTGTAATAATATATTTATGTTTGATGAAGAAACATAAGGATTAGAAAGTCATAATTAAAAACTCTCCTGGAGTCTGATTAGAGCTTTCGAGCGCGCTGGATCTAACTCGTTTGTTGACCTAGTGAACAGTGCAAAATTGCGAAACGCGTTCGATCCACTGATCCCGAGGGCAAATATTTGTCCTTCGGTAAGAAAATCCGAGCAAATATGCCACCAAAAACTCAGAAAGACCCCAGGGCGAATTTTTACAGCCCTCTACAAACGTTACCAGATAGTGACTGTGATGAAATGGACGAAGTAATTTCGCCAAGTGTATCAAAGAAAGTGTATGCGCCACCAATTAAGTTGTTACAAAAAAGCTGTGATTACGTGCATTCCTTAATGAAAAGTAAAAAGAAAATTATTTGGTACTAATGGAGATTTTATAATTGGCGGAGATTTCAACTGCAGAAATAGAAACTGGGGTTGCAGTAGAGCAAACGCCTGGGGAACTGTTTTGTCAAATCTTTGTAATGATTTCCCACTCTCCATCTCATATCCCTCAACACCAACTTACGTACCTGATAGTTCTCGTAAGCGTCCATCTGTGATAGATATTTTTATAAGTAATGTTTCTAGTCAGTTATCTCAACCAATTTCTGTGTGTTCTCTTAGTTCGGACCATAACCCAGTTCTATGTACATATAACTGTTCCAGAGAATGTAAGACTGAATACATATCAGATATTAAAAATGCAAATTGGGCACTTTATCGGAAAAAAATAACCTCAAACTTAAGAAACTTTCCTACAAACCTTGTTTCTGTATTTTCAAAGAACGATGTTGATGTTGCGGTGAAATATTTTTTCCCGTAATATTTTTCATTCGTTTGATGAATCCGTACCAAAAGTACAAAAAAGCAAACGTTTTCCGAAATTGCTAAATCATATCTTGGATATGATATAAATAAGAAATTCAACCAGAAGAAATTGGCAGAGATATCGGCACCCCACTTATAAACAGGAATTGAAGTATCTCAATAAACAAATTTCAACGCTTATTAACCATGAACGTAACATTGCTTGGAATAAAAAAACTCAAGAACCTAGAAAAAAATGCAAGGCCTTTTTGGAATATTGCTAAGATTGTTAAAAACAAAAATAGACAGATTCCACCTTTGCAAAACGACATTTGCATTGATGTCGACAAGGCAAATGAGCTTGCTTCCAATTTTGCTAAAAATCACTTAGTGTCAGAGAATCTAAGCGAACCTATCACAAACAGCATGGTTAATAACGAAATAAATAACTTTAACTTGTTACATATAGAAACTCCACAAAGCGCCTTCGTCTCTGACGACGACGTTGAATTTCACTTAAGTAGTCTCAAGGCAAGAAAAGCACCTGGTTTTGATAAAATAAGCAACCTTTATTTAAAAGAATTACCCAAGGCTGGCATCAGTTTTATAAAATTTATTATTAATGCTTGTTTAAAAATAAATTATTTCCCTGATTCTTGGAAACTGGCAAAAGTTATCCCTATCAACAAACCTGGCAAACCTCCCGACAAAGTCGAAAGTTACAGGCCCATTAGTTTGCTCAGTAGTCTAAGTAAGCTTATTAAGGAAGTAAGTAAGTAAGTTATTAAGGAAAAGTTAATGCAGTTCATTCTGGATCATAACATTTTTCCAAATGAACAATTTGGTTTCCGAAACCAGGTATTAAGATTAGTCAAACACGTGAAAGAACAACGTTCTCAAAAAAAATCCACTGGTATGGTTATGCTTGATATTGAAAAAGCGTTTGACTCTATGTGGCATAACGGCCTTGTTTTCAAAATGATCGGTTTCAATTTCCCGTACTTTTTGTGTAAAATAATTCAAAGTTTCCTCAGTAATCGTTCTTTTAGTGTATCTGTTAATAATGTTCAGTCAGAAATAAAATACTTCAACACTGGGGTTCTACAAGGCTCTGTAATTGGACCTATATTGTACAATATATTCACATCAGATATTCCTAATCTCCCCCTTTGCGGTATTGCTACTTACGCGGATGACACTGTTGTATTTACATCGCATGAATATCCTCTCATTATCGAGAGGAATCTTTCCAATGCGCTAGAAATACTTTTAAGCTATTTCACTAAGTGGAAAATCAAGTTAAATATGGAAAAAATACAAGCTAACTTTTTCTCTCGAAAAGGAAAAGCTTGTTACATTCCATCCAATCACTTACGAGTGGCTTATGTGTCGATTGAATGGAGCTCTTCCGTAAAATACCTAGGTATCCATCTTGATAAAAAAAAACTGTTGTTTTATCAACATGTGTGCGAAACGCTGAACAAAATAAATATAAGTACTAAACATTTATATCCCTTTATAAACAGAAAGTCATTGTTATCAATTGAAAACAAAATGATAATACATAAAGTCATATTTCAAGCAATAATTCTGTATGGATGCCAGGTTTGGGGTGATTGCGCAAAGCGCCATATAGCCAAATTACAGACAGCACAAAATAAAATTTTGAAAATGATGCTAAATCTACCCTGGTATTTCTCTACAAGAGTTTTACATAAAAGAGCGAATGCTGAATTGATCTCTGAAAGAATAAACACCCTAATGGTAAAATTTAAGGCCCGCTGCGGTCACTCTGATAACACTTTAGTAAAAAATCTTTTTTCATAGTCGTAGTTCTTGCAATATCCCTAGCAATTACAATTTAGATACATGTACAAGGAATTACTTGTGTATTCATTTGTTTATCTATTTGTTTATCTATTTGTTTATTTATTTGTTTATTTATTTGTTTACTTATTTATTTATTTATTCATTATTTTTTTATTTATTTATATTTTTTATTTATTTATTTATTAATTTGTTAATTTATTTATTTATTTATGTATTTATTTATTTATTTACTTATTAATTAATTTATTTATTTATTTATTTATTTATTTATTTATTATTTATTTATTTATTTACTTATTCATTTATCTATTTTGTTTTTTTTTTTTCTGCCTAAATGAGGTTTTCCTTAAGGTTTTTTTTTTCCTTAGTTTGTTTTTATAAATTTATTTAATTTATTTTCTTAACAGGTATTAAGCAATTTCAGTAGAAAGATGCAATTAGGTATCAAATCTCTGTGTAAGACAATGTGCGGTAACTCAGACCATGTAAACTTGTAAAAAAAAATCTGAATAAAAATCTATCTATCTAAACTCTCCTGAAATTGTTAAACCTGAACAGAATAGAATTCAGGACAATTCTGTATCAAAGGGGGGTGAAGTTACACAAATGCAAGTCAACAAACTTGCTGACGGGACATTTGTGTTGCTTCGCAACCAATAAGTATCAATACAACATACATTCAGGTGTCAATGGATTCCGATTAACGCAAATGTATGTCACTTACCTGTTGTGTTGTTACTCTAAACCCAGCGGAATCTGAATGCATTGACCCTAATGATTTTCTGTTCGTGATAAGGGATTTTTTCACACTTTTTCGTAATAGCCGAACAGAGAAAAGGGAGATATTTCGGGTGAAATGTTGTTCATGCGAGATTCACAATAATGCTTATTATATATATTATTAACAGGTGGAGAAGTTTATGTATCTCGGGGTCTTCTTCTCGAATGATGGGAGGAGTAATACTGATCTTTCCTGTAGGATTAGTTGCTGCTGTGATAAGATTTCTTCGTGCTGTTGTGGGAATTTCTCGCCGGGATAGGGTGAGAAACACGACAGTGTGCGATTAGTGTTAGAGTCGATGGTGGAGGATCGAGTTGTCTGGAGATCTCTCGTGAGTGGTTTGCCCCGCGACCCCTTTAAAGGATCATGCGGGTCAGAAGATCATGATGATGATGACGGCGTCAATAATTTTCAAGCCTAGTGCTTTAAGGTCATCCAAATTGTCATCCTTATTGCTTGAAGGGTGAAGACCTCTGGCTATGACACGAAGTGGCCTTTCTTGTTTTGAAAGGTGTACCACTGTATTATTTCCTTATTCAATTGTTGTGACAATGCTCTGTAGCTATCGGGGTCAGTAAAGTTGACTCTCCAGGCGTTATTCCGAAGCAATTTTACTTTAAATTCCAAGGCTAACGTTCCTTTGAGGAGACGGAGCAATGTATTTTAATCCGTCATACCAACGACGTTTATTGCTGGCTGAGGGCTTGCTTTCTCTTGTACTCGCTTTTTTCCTAGCCCATATTCTTTCAATTCTTGCTTTTGTTACTGGGTCTTTTCTTCGATGCCCAGTTTCTTTCCGGTTCCAGTTCCTCTTTGTCTGTTGTGTACTTTGGACTGGTTACAGGAGCGGTGACCTTATTCTACTTTTTCCATTCTGAGGTCTTAAGGACCCTATTTTCTGCCTTGAACGTCTCTTCGCACAAAGAGCTGAGGAGGGTCTTCTCCGGTTCAGTGCAGCGGTATATAGGCGGGATGTTGCTATGCAAAATCGAAAGTTCTGGTGGCTGGGGAGCGAGAGAACTCCAGCGTCGAACCCTTTAGACCCCGGTTAGAAAGGGTAGTCGGTCCACGTCTTGCAGCGGATTTTATACATATATCAGCTGTGGTGAGGTAGTGAGTAAGCTGTATATATATATATGTTAATTACTTAAGAAAATAAGAAAAATCAACAAAAGAAAGGAAGAATATATATATATATATATATATATATATATATATATATGCATTATGTATATAAGGATGTATGCGTATACCCATGTGTAATATACCTATACAAATGTGTATATGTATCTACGTATAAGCTTAAGATAGTTTGTAAGTTTTATTTTAAGGTAGAATGTACGGTCATTATGTTTTTAAAATTAAAATTTTATTTTTAAATAATAATGTTAGGTTAAGTTAATAATAATAAATAATGTATGGTTAAGACATAGAATAAGTTTAAGTTTAGCTCAGAGTACCCGCCAAAGGTGAATAAGTTAAAATAAGTAACTAATACTGTTCGTCCAACTAGTCTTAAGCATTTTTGTCAAGTATATAAGTTGTTGAATTCCATAATAAAAATTAATTAAAACGAATCAAAATGATCATCTTCTGCATCGGCCTCGTGTGATGTCTCTTGCGATGGCGTAGACGCTGCGCTTTCTTCCTCTCGGGGTTTATATGACGCGACGGTGCTGCACCGTTTTGAACTGGAGGAGGTCTGTTTTCTCCTCCTCCTCTTCGTGGTGCCATCTTTAGGTACTTTAGGTTGGTTGGTAGCATGATTCTACTGCCACTGGTTGCTGGTTCTTGCAGTCCGTTTCTGGGCGAGCGGACTGCCCTTTCTCCTCCATAGTTTGCACTTCCTCACATGTGAGAAAAAAAAATGATCAGGTTAACGGCTGTGAGTTCCTATTTTTTATTTAGAATATTTTAACTTACCTTCTAGACAAAAGTAATTAAAACTAGCTTAACTATTTTAACTTTACAAACGTACTTAATACTAACCTGGACCTATGTGGGTACTCTTAGCTAATCTAATCTACTTTATAAATGTGCCTTTCGGCTTAATCTACGTTTTTTTTGTCTTTTTCTTTTGAAAATCTTTTATTGCTTTTTTATTGCCAAGAAAACTTATAAAAACTTGGCTAATCTTAACTACTTAAACTACCTTATACTAACTTGCCCTAACATAAAACTCAAGACTATCTTAAATATGTCCGTAACAGTAACGACACGTGCACCAGGGCGTATATGTTATGTATATGCCTAACATATACACCGTGGTGCACCTTTTTTTGTTTTTGTTTTATATATTAAATTTTTTTTGATTTTATTTTCTATTATTTTTTTTTAATTTTTTTTTTGTATTTTTTTGGATTTTTTGTTTTACATTTTTTTTTGTTATATATTCTTTATATATTCTTTTTCCGTTTTTTGTTTTGTATTTTTTTTGATTTTGTTCTTGTTTTATAATTGTTTTTCTCTTAAAAAACTACCTTAAGAACTATGTAAGCTGACCACTGTAGTCAGCTACCGGATCATTTGGAAAAGCAAGTGGTGACGGAGGCTGGTTTTGGTGTAATCACCAATAAAAGTGCCGTTCCTTGGCAGACTCTTATCTATCTCGAGCGGGGATCGCTCTACTGAACCGGAGGAGATCCTCGTGTGTGCGAACGACATCCGGTTCGTATTGGAGTCGCCTATCCACTGTTCGGCGTACGGCATGGAATATGATAGGACATCCTTGTGGATTCTGTTTAAGGCCAATTGCGTCTAGATAAAGGAATGCTTCGGGAGGAATAAAGCCGTTAAGGCGCCCCCTTTCATGGTACATTCTATTGGGGTAGTAAGCCCAAAGATCAGACTATTGGAAGAGGTCATAGCTCGTGCGGTGTGCCTTCTGATCAGTTTAATAATAAATTTATCTACCCTGGACGTTTATCTCGCTTTACAGGACCTCATAAGGATATTACTTCTTTTACTAACACTCGGGTGTATGATACAGACGGAGACAGCTCCTAAGACACCGCCTTTCGAACACCCTTCTCTTTTCCATCCGGGAAGGACTCCCGTTCAACCACAATGGGCAACCGTACACCATAATTAGCCGTACTAGGGCCATGTAGCAGATCACCTTCACTCTGGTATCAACTTGGCTGCTGAAAAACAACCTCCTTGCCAGAGCAAACGCATTTCTATCTTTCGTCAGAGCAATATCTATATATTTGCCAAAATACAGTTATCGATCCAGCCAAATGCCAAGATATCTAACTACACTTTTCAAAGCTCAAATCAAGTATGCCGAACTTACTCCAGTTTTGGCGCGTATCCCGTGGTACCATGTACAACGGGCTCCGGAAAAGACTAGTTTCGCACTCCTGGAAGTTGATAAGCAACTTCCAGCCGTCGCAAAATCGCTGAATTTTCTCGAAGTCACGCTGCAACAAGATGTGCATTACCTCGACCTTCGGACCTGATCTGTACGCAACTAGGTCGTCGGCATACGCTATTAAGTGCGGCTTGGAACATATAAGATCTGCAGTAAATATAGAAAACAAGATCGGGGAACCGATGGCTCCCTGTTGCAGACCGTTTTTAATGCTAAAGACCGTAGTGGAAGTTACGTCACCATTTTTCACAACGAACTCTCTACCTGTTATCATGTCATAGACCATGTATAGCAATGGCTTACATATGCCAAGCCTGACTAGCTTGAGGAAGAGACCCTCTAACCAGATGGTGTCGAAAGGCTCCTCCAAGTCAATCAGACAGGCACCTGTGCACCAGGATTTCAAAGCGTTGATATGGCGTCTCATGCTGGCACAAGCGTCTGGCCTTAGCCTCTATCAGCGAACTCCTACTCTCACCTCCACGTGGTGAAATCTGGGAGCCGAGCACCTTCGATCGAAGATGGGGTAACCAACCCCCGTGGGACGTCGTTGGCGGCTGCAGACGAAAGAGAGGGGAGAGTGTGCCTGTACCAGGGCTCATCTCTCTTTATGGATGGCGGCGCAGGAGCTGGAAACTGTCTGGGCAACGGCGGCATCCGAAACTCCAGTCAGACGGAGTTATCTGGTGCGCAGCCCTTCTAGAGCTACCTCGACATTTTAGGAGCACAGGTCTAGAAGGTTCTTTCAAGGCCAGGTCGGGGCCTTGGAATTGAGATGGCGGCGGAAGATCCCTATAGTTTTAGGGATAACGGCGGCGCTCCCAGCCTCAGCGAGGTTACCGACTCCGAATAAACCCGGAGCCTCCGCCCGAGGGTTAAAGAATAGGGCCTGGCCTCCCAGTTGGGGGTTGTGCGTGGGGTTATCTCCCTCACCACGTAAAAATATAATGGTTCAGAGACAACCATCTGCCTCGGATACGGACAGAATTAATGTTGACGAAACCAGCAAACGTTACAAGGACAACGATTTTCGGTTCTGCACGTGGAATGTTAGGTCCCTTAACAGACCACGTGCAGCCGAAGAACTCGCGGAGGCCCAGGACTGCTACGAAGCGGACATCACCGCAATCCAGGAAGTGCGGTGGAATGGGCCGGGCAAGAAGAGGATGAGAAACTTCGGCATCTACTACGGTGATTGCAACAGGGAGAGGCGCTTATTTGGATGTGGATTTGTGGTTCGAGGCAGACTTAGGCAAAAAGTCTTAAGCTTTGTCTGTAAAAGCGAACGCCTCATAACAATCCGCATCAAGGCTAAATTCGGGAACATCAGCCTGATTCGCGCCCACGCCCCGACAGAGGACAAAGATGACAACAGCAAGGATGACTTCTATGATCTCCTAGAAAGGACCTACGATCAGTGCCCCAGCTTCGACACCAAGATCGTTCTAGGAGATTTCAATGCAAAGCTGGGTAAGGAAGACATCTTTGCCAAAGTCATCGGGAAACACAGCCTGCACGACACTACATCCGATAACGGAATCAAGCTGATGGACTTTGTCACGGGACGTAATCTCTCTGTAGCTAGCACGCGGTTCCCACACCTCAACATCCATAAAGGGACCTGGCGGTCCCCCGATCAATCAACCGTCAACCAGATTGATCATGTTGCGATCGACGTCAGACACTCCTCCAGCATTCTTGATGTCCGAACGTTCCGAGAAGCCAACATCGACTCGGACCATTTCCTTGTTGTAGCCAAGGTAAGAACTCGGATATCAAGAGATCAACGGAGTCGAGAAAGGACACCACGGTTTGATGTCGGAAAGCTACAATCGCAACGGGCTGCTAGGATCTTTGCCGATCGAGTCTCCCGGAATCTCTCTCTAAGTTCGTCGCCACCTGCGCAAACAATCGAAGAAGATTGGAGGCGTTGTGAAGAAGCCATCAAAGATGCTGCCACTGATGTGCTGGGTTTAACGGCACCACCTAGAAAAAACCCATGGTTTGACAACGAGTGTAGGCTGGCACATGCAGCGAAGCTGGAAGCCTACAAAGCAACGCTGCAACTAACGACGAGAGCTGTTCGTGAGCTCTACGAACAGAGACGAAGGGATGAGACCCGGCTTCTCAGAAGAAAGAAGAAAGAGCACGAGAAGCGATCGAGGAGATGGAGAGGTGCTACGGTAGGAACGATGTCCGAAAGTTTTACCAGAGGGTGAAACAATTATCCAGTGGATATAAGGTTCGGACAGAAGCCTGCCGGGACGAGAATGTAGAGTGTAAAGTAGTAGAGTCGCAGTCGATACTGAGAATTTGGAAGAACCACTTTTGCAGACTGCTAAACGGCGATGATGCCACCAATACCGCTGTCAGGCAGAATGTTCCATTCAATATGGACGATGATCGACGAGAATTCCGTCCCCACGACTTAGACGAGGTCAAGATAGCAATACCAAGACTGAAGTCTAACAAAGCTGCCGGTGCGGACGGACTGTCCGCTGAAATCTTTAAGGCAGCTGGAGATGATCTGGTTGGGCGTATGCACCAGCTCATCTGTAAGATATGGTCGGAGGAGAGCATGCCCGATGAGTGGGATCTCAGTATCGTTTGCCCGATCCATAAGAAAGGAGACAACTTTGAGTGCGCCAAATATAGAGGGATAAGTCTCCTGAACATCGCCTACAAGATCTTCTCTGCCGTTTTGTGTACTCGCCTGAAGCCGTTTATAAATAACCTGATAGGTCCTTATCAGTGTGGCTTCAGGCCAGGGAAGTTCACCATCGACCAGATTTTCACACTACGGCAGATCCTGGAAAAGACCCAAGAAATACAAATCAACACCCACCACCTTTTTGTCGATTTCAAGGCCGCATATGACAGCGTACATAGGGACGAGCTATACAACGCCATGTCTAGTTTTGACATTCCTCCAAACTCGTCAGGTTGTGTAGGATGACGATGGAGAATTCTCGCTGCTCCATCAAGGTCGGTAACGAACTCACCGAGACCTTCAATGTCAAAAAAGGATTTAGACAAGGTGACGCGCTGTCATGTGATTTCTTTAACATCATCCTGGAGAAGATTGTGCAAGACTCACACGCCAACACTAGAGGCACGATCTTCCAGAAGACCGTACAACTGCTAGCATACGCGGATGACATTGACGTATTGGCAGAACACAGCGAGCCGTCAATGAGGCGTTTGCTGGCATTGAGGCGGAGGCGGCTAAAATGGGTCTAGCGGTGAATGAGGGAAAAACGAAGTATATGCTGTCATCAAGAAAGGACACACAACATCGACGTCTTGGACAGAGCGTCACAATGGAAAGCTATAACTTGGAGGTAGTCAAGGACTTCGTCTACCTCGGCTCCGCAGTAAACAGTACAAACAACATCAGTACCGAGATCAAACGCAGAGTAACTCTTGCCAACCGCTGTTTCTATGGGCTCAAGAGGCAATTGAGTAGTAGAGCCATCTCCCGAAGGACCAAGCTGACGCTATACAAGACCTTGATCATCCCAGTCCTGCTGTACGGCGCGGAGGCATGGACAATCTTAAAAGCGGATGAGGAAGTCCTTGGTATTTTCGAGAGAAAAGCTCTGCTGTTTGCGTTGACGGTTTTTGGAGGAGAAGATTCAACCACGAACTGTACGGGATGTACAGCGACATGAGTCTAGTCAGGCGTCTTCGGATCCAACGCCTAAGATGGCTAGGCCATGTAGAGCGTATGGACAACTCAGCTCCGGCCCAGAGAGTCTTCGACTCCGAACCCGTGGGACAACGCAACAGAGGACGCCCGCGTTTAAGGTGGCGCACCCAGGTGGAGAAGGACCTCAACCAACTTGGCGTGCGACACTGGAGACAGCTAGCCAGAGACCGTGCTACAACAATTCCCACTGACTTTTTCTTCTTCAGCGAGTGGAAGATACCCTGGAGATCTTCTTGAGAAATCAATATGTGATTTTCTCATTGGCGACGTCACTATGTGTTATGTTCTCGTCATTGAACCTGGTGAAACCTGAATTCTCTGACCGCCATTGACTTATCTCATTGCAGAGATAGAAGTGGTTAAGCAGGGCTCTGTTCTTCAGATCGTGATTCGGTCTACTAACCTCGTTGACCGTATACACTCTCTGGAATAATACACCAAAAGCTTTAACCTTCTCTTGGGGATCTTCGACCGCAAAGAAATCATTATTTGGCATTGCATCATTCTACCACCGTATTCAATACCGACACTGGACGTAATGGACCACAGTAATGTTGGAGTAAATAACAGCCCGTTGGACTTACTGGGAAGTATAAGGAGTATCATTTCTTATGAAAAATCAATTATGAATTTGAAAATGTTAGTTATAAAAAATCATTCAATAATTTACCCAGTAATTTTAGGCCGAGATTTCATGGGAAAAAATGGTCTGGTGCTTCAACGAAAGTATGTTTTTTCAATTGGATTTGATCGGGATCTCCATTTTAAATCTAACGTTCATGATGTCAGATGGGTGCAAACGATGACGACAAATTTGTTCATCAGATCTTAAATTTCGATGTGAGTTCCAATGAAACTAAATCAGATCTAAAAGTTAATGTGGATTTACCTGACTTTATTAAAAATGATGTTGTTAAGATAGTTCCTAAAACTTTCTCTATTACAAAAGATAACCCAACAAAAAACCCATGATTTTAAGATGCAGATTAGTTTATCCAAGGAATTACCTTTTCATAGTCCATCTAGGAGATTGCCATATGTACACAAAATAGAAATCCAAAACGCTTTGATAATAAACGAAAAAATTAGCTCCAATTAAACGATTTGAGAAAGAAAGGCATCATTCGTGAATCGACTTCCTCGTTTGCCTCGCCCATTATTCTTGTGCAGAAGAAGAATGGGGTGCTGAAGCTCTGCGTTGATTACCGCAAGCCTAACAAGGGACCATTATCCCTTACCTTTAAAAGAGGATCATATCGATCGTCTCAAGGACAAGAAGTTTTTTTTACAGTCCTTCATTTGAAAAATGGCCTTGACCATATCTCAATAGCGGAAGAGTCAACTAAATACACATCCTTTACGACACCTCTAGGACAATTTGAATATTTGAAGAGGCCATTTGGACTAAACTAACTAGCATTCCGTTATTGAAAGATTTATTATTTCAAAAGATAAACTTCTTAGCTTCCTGGATGACTTTCTCACAGAATCGGTTCTTTCCATTTATAGTCCTCGTAACATAACGGAGTTACATTGCGATGCGAGTAGTGTAGGTTATAGAGCAATGATACTTCAAAAACAAAAAGATAACAAGTTCCACCCAGTTCTCTATTATTCCAAGCACGCGACAGATATTGAAAGCAGATATCACAGCTATGGAATAAAATTTAAAATAATCACTTACTGCCAAGCACTGACCTTAACACTAAAGAAGAAATCTATTAATCCGCGCATTTCCTGTTGGGCATTAGAGCTGCAAATTTCGTCTACGACGTAGAGCACTGTAAAGGAAGCATGAGGATTCATGTTGACGCTCTAAGCAGATCTTCTAACATTCTCCAGGTAGATGACGAATCATTTCAGTTTATTTTGGCAGCGGCCCAGAGAAGAACTGGAAAATCAGAAAGTCCGATATTTCAGATGATATATGGCTTGATATATCGTCAGGTTAGGGTTAAAGTTTTATTTTACGTTTCCTCAAAGATGGAAGGCCAGGTTATCCGAGCACCTGTTCAGCCCTTGCAAGAATAAGAAATGATATGCCAGGCAACTACATCCTAGAGGAAATGTAACACTTAAAGATTCGGTAAACAAATTTGTTGAAAAGCAGTACAGGACTGGATTATCCAAGATAGGATATTATGAGACTATTAGGTGGCCATCATGAGTGAGCGTAGTCCCTTGGAATAAAATAGGAAACCGGTGCTAAACACCGTGCGGTAATATCACAACGGATTCAATTAGGATCTAAGTGGGTCACATATGTTACATCTGTGACAATCACCTTAACCTTACCTAACCTAAGCGCCTTCTAAGCCTCTTTGCTTCATTTTTGAATCTGCTCCAATCTGTATTCCTGGGATGCCTGAATTTGCAAGGCCTCATTCTCTCAATATTATATAAAAGAGCGGTTTTTTTAAACCTTCCTATGATTGACCAGTAGAGTTTGGTTTGCTGCTTAGTGTTAGACAACTAACAGTTCTTGTCTGTTACTGGTAACGAAAGCAGGTTCATTACCAATATTTTCAATACATAAATTATTCATTATAATAAAGTTGAAAAGATCATTACCTCTGCCTTTCGAATCCTAACTTCCCTAACTTGACTGTGGAGTGCGAGTTGGCATCACTGCCTAGGATTAAGTCCCACTTTTCCCTCTTGGCTTCTACCACAATTTCTGTGATAATTTGGTCCGTGTAACCATCGTAGGGCAAATATTATACTGATTCAAACATCAGCGGGTTATCGTTCCTACGCTCGAATTTGACTAAGTTCTGATCTTCGTCACTGTAAGTAGGTAGAAGAAATAGGTTAAATTCTTTTCTAGCTACAATACAGAATTTTATCCTAGTGAAGTCACTATTTGGATTAGATGAGTAGGTTGTTAAGATTCTCCCATTTAAACCCAGTACTCGTCCTTGGTCAATAGATTGCTCTTGTACCATGGCAATGTCCATTTTCCCCGTTGAGCGGAGGTAGACCAGGTCAGCACTGCCCGCCTTGTGGTGGAGATTAATTTGAACCATCTTTATTCGTTCTTTTACTTTGTCTGCAGAGGGTAATTCCCAGTTGAATCTTGAACAGTAGAGAGAGTTGTCAGTTGTTGAGACTTGTCAACTGCATTCCTCCTTCTTAGTTCTTCTTGATAGCGTCATTCAAATAATCAAGGATTCTTAGTTCTAAGAGATAACATTGGATCACCATGGCCTTCTACTCAGGTTTCCCAAAGTCTACTAAATAGGCTTGCAGACGTTCTTTTACTACTGCCGAGTATTTTTTACCGTCATTTTGGTTTTGGGGGAGATTGACTCGTCATGGCGTCCCGTTTTAGATGATCCTGGACCCGCTTCAGAGTAGGGTTTTTCCCTTCCCTGAGCTAGTCGAGGGCTCTGCGGTTCCAGCCTTGGATGATGGATTTTCCACCTCTTGATCTGCGTTTAGCAGACGCCAAACTAGAACAGGCTGGGTGGCTGCAGTCCAGGCGGAGCTGAACTGGTGGCGGTGAGTTGGCCTCGCTTTTGCTCTATAGAGCAAAAGCCTCTTTTCCGTTAAGGAACAGGGTCGCTACTATTGAGCCTATTTATAGCTCTTTTAACGTTTTCACGTTGCTTGAGGGTTTCGGTGGCGCTGGGTTGTATTGTATCGTACTTATGACTCTCATCACACTGTAATCATCATACCCAATGATGAAGCCAGCAACATCCGAAGATTGCCTAGCTGGGGATTTGAAAAGGATATCCTCTTGTAATGTACTCCTATCAAAATAAACACGCCGGTTGGAGGTAGAACACAGAATGATTTATATTTTATAGGTATTAGCAAAGTGACAGTTTGACATTTATCCATAATTTATATTTATGAGAGTGATTCCAAATATACCCAATACTTTCTATAATATTGAAAATATGCATGGTATAACACCCCCATCCTATGATAAATAATTACATTTTGTTTAATTAATGATAGTATTACACGTTTTTCAATTAGTCAATTCATGTTTCTTTTATAATTTTATATTGTAAGCTTGTACATAATCATTAGTATGGATACATATATCAATTATTTACATTAATTCATATTATTGTTTTATTAATTCATACATTTCATTTCAAAATATAAATTAAATAAATAATACATGTCTTATGTAAAGTAATACAATTAGCTTGCTACATACATAATTTCCTTGGAGCTTTAACCTTATTACTTGGCCTTAAGGGCCTATTACATTCATGTTTCTGCACTTCAGGACCGGAGCAAGAATTATTTCATGTTGCCCGCGCTTGTATATTTTTATTATTGATACAATCAGCTACTTTGTTTGCATAACCTGTTTCTGGAGTTGGAACTTCATCTGAATCTTCAGCGTTAACAATATTTGTCGAACTTGGCACATTTGAGTACTTTTCCAGATAATCTTTATGTGACAACTCCCTATTATTAACTAACTCATTATCCTCCTCGCCCCTAGTTCTTTTAGTATAAAACTGTCCGGTCTCTGATCGGAATGTCTCTTAGTTAATTTTCCTGTTTTAGCCTCCTTGCACATAAACATTGTCTGACCTAACTTTTTATCTACTGCACCTGGAATTCAACCGATTACGATATTGATCAATGTCATTTCTCAAGTAAACCTGGTCTCCTTCCTGAAAATCCTTTTCTATTGTCCTTCCTTTACTGTAATTTTTAATATTTGGACGAAGTCAGTCAAAACGTGTG
The DNA here is from genome assembly GCA_964034865.1 of Eristalis intricaria. NCBI lineage: Eukaryota > Metazoa > Arthropoda > Insecta > Diptera > Syrphidae > Eristalis > Eristalis intricaria. The sequence goes on from OZ035874.1 coordinate 15,148,873, forward strand.
GAAACATGGTTTCTCAATAATAAAACTGATGGTTTTTCCCCCGTGGTACTGTGTGGTGAATTTCTGTAACTAAACAATTACCTTTGAAGCTGCGTGTGCATAGTGTCATTACTATTGACAGAAAGCTTTTTCATCGCATTTTTAAATGTTTTAACAGCGTTTGCAGCTGCTCCATTACTTGCAGGATGGAATGAAGTGAAGTGTAGTGAACTAGAGTTCACGCGTTTTTCTGTCGCTCGGCCTAAGTAAACGAATCGGTGTGTTATCTAAATAAAAAAAGAGGGGAAAAACTATAAAACTTTTCAGTATAGTACCTACACATATTAATTACAATCCCCGGGAAACTGAATATATTAAAATCATGTCCGCCCTTAACTTAAGATCAAAAACGATCTCAACAAAAGTGCCTCCATCATCGCCAGCAGTATCAGCGCAGCCTACTTCAATATTGAAAGTATTTACCTCACCGCCATAATATTAGAGGAACATCTTGCTGAATCCATGCGCCGGTGCTTCGCAAGTGAGATTGCCAAGTTGCAGAATGATTTCTCCCAAAAAGTGGAAGAAATTAAGACAAGTTGGAGTCAGTAATTCGAAGATCTGCTCAGTAAAGTTACCAGCATAACCGAACGCATCGATGATCTTGATCTGAGAACATCAACAACCCAGGAACACTACGCTGAAATGACAGACCTTCAACGACGATGTGATGCTCTTGAAAAGAAAGAGGTACCTAGCGATGCTGCCCTCTTTGGAGTACCAGCACTACCTGATGATAATCTTAAGAGCTTGTTCAATCGGCTGTGCCACACCATCGAATGCAAACGCTACTCTTATCAAACATCTTTCGAAAAAAAAACTCAGAACCAGCAACAACGCCACTTCTCCTCCCACTGTGGTGAAATTCAGTAACATGCAAGACAGTAATACCGTTTTGATGTCTGCAGTGAGTTTTCGACATCAGCAATCGAGAGAACTCCGTCTTATTTACCTTGGTCTGGAGTCCAACAACAGCTGTTATTTAAATGAGAGCCTAACGAAGCGAACGCGACTTCTCCTTATCACTGTTCTCAGTCTACGTCGCAAAAAACAACTACTCGCTGTGTACACAAAACATGGATCTGTGTATGTAAAGAGGACGGTGAATGATAAAAGCTTTCTTGTTAAAGGCTCTCTCTCTCTCTCTTTTTTGTTATAATTTTTGTCTTCTATACACTATACTTCTTTCTAATCAACTACCAATTTCTCTTTGATGTGATTGCTCTTTTTGCATTTAAATTTTCTATAGCTTTCTCTCTTTCAAATAGGTAGCATAAGGTACAGTATGAATGAAAAATCAACGTCCACCATAAATGTACTTTGTAAACGCTATGAGGGTCTTAACGTGTGCTATCTTAATGCACGTAGCTTAAGCAATTGTAAGCTAGATTATTTGAAGTATTTGTTCTCAAATTCCTCTGTTGATGTTATATGCGTTAGTGAAACGTGGTTCAAGCCATGCGTCCATGATTCGCAATATAGTATACCAAATTATGACTTATTCAGAAATGATCAATCGACTGACACAACGGGTGGTGGAGTAGCAGTTTATTGAAAATCAGGACTAAATCAAATAATCTCAAAATCAAAATAATCTCAAAATCCAATGGCAGTGGAATTGAGTATCTTATGGTTCAGGGATTCGACTGCTATCCGAAATGTTTGATAGTATGTGCATATAAAAATAATAGGAGAAGCTCATCAATTTCTCTCTTCACATCCCTATCTGATTATTGTGCACTGTACCAACATATAATCGTCTGTGGAGACTTTAATACAGACCTGAAAAAATCTGATTGCCTGGCTTTTCAAATGAAGGATTTAGTTTCTTCCTATGGAATGGAAATAATTAACACCAACTATCCTACACGATTTGCCAATAACTGCACCCCGAGCCTTCTAGATCTTATATTTGTCTCTTCTCCGTTACTTGTAGATCTGTTCGGCCAATTACGTCTGCTTTTTCCGACCATGATATACTCTTCTGCACTTATAATATTAACCTGTCAAAAACTGTTGTCCCTGATATTTTTTCATTCAAAGCTTTTAATTCTATTGATTTCAATTACCTCCAAAGTGCCACTAGTTGACCCCTTGGATGCAATGCCGAAATAAGACTGACCCCAATGACAAATCGATGCTTTCCAGCAAATACTGATGCAATTATTCGATCAGTGTGTATCCACAAAGTTGGTCAGGATCCAAAATCGAGCATGCCCTTGATGTACGGCTGAAGTGGCCACTGCCATCAAAAAAGAAATAGGCTTTACAGTAAATGGAAGGATAAACAATCTCAATCTCACTGCAAAATTCTCAAATCAACACGTAACAACGCTACAGCAATAGTACGTACATCAAAGCAAAACTTTTTCAGGTCGGAACTTAATGTATCTCTCCCGCCGGAGAAACTCTGGAACAACCTTCAAAAAATTGGTGTATCTAGTTGTAACCACAGCTCAAAATGTTTGAACACTGCCTTAACGAACTGAGCCCGTTGTCCATGACTAAGGTCTTCGGCAAACCGAAACGAGCGAATATTTCTCTTAACTTTCTCAACGTTTTTTTTCGTATCAGCTCTAGATACTTCGAACATCTCTGGCCATTTACTAAAAGGATCTGTAACCCACTTAAAACATTTTGTTTTGAAACTGGCCGGCATAGTCCACATGTATACGTTCAAATGCAAACTTTGTTTCAGGGCATTTGACTAAATGCGCCTTCGTTTACTTGAGCCTTGCCTGCACCCAAGACATTCTCTCAAAACTCGTTCAATTTCCTCATCTAGTTTTCGCCACTAGAAATAAGAACTCTTGATTCTCTTAAAACTAGTTATCTTAATTTTTCTGGAATAATTACTCTGTATTCCCACATAAGAACTCTTTCTTCTATATGAAGCTCGACTTTTCTTTTGAAATACGAATTCAAATTTTCTTCGACGTTTTACGGCCAACTATTTTGAAAGTATCTACAAATCTTTCCCATAACTATGTACCACCTTGTTTCATCCTTAATTTCCTGAACGCCTACACGTACGAATTCTTCCACCCAGCTTAAATATTCCATGCTTTCGATTTCTTCCACATGATTTACCTCCAATGGAAGCCTTGACAAGCCATCTACCGCAGCATTATCGGAACCTTTAACATAATTGGGATCGGAATTGAAATAGGATAAATATATCGACAATATCTGAAGCCTTTGTGCTGCCATAACAGAAATACCCTTATTTTCGCCAAACAATGCTTGGAAAGGCTTGTGATCTGACTTTATACTAAATCGCCTTTCCATATGGTAATCGTAAAACTTACACCCCAATAGATAGCTAAGGCTTCCTTCTGTATCACCGCGTAGTTTGTATCGGACTTGGATAAAGTTCGAGAAGCATTATGCATTTTATGTAAGAGAACAGCCCCGATTCCATATTCTGATGCATCACAAGCCAAAATAATTTCGTGTTTTGGATTGAAATGTACCAAAACATTGTCCGAAAGTAACTCGTCCTTACACTTGTTGAAAGCCTTCTCACACTCCAAATCCCACTTGAATTTTCCACCCTTTTGTAAAAGCCTATACAAAGGAGCAAGCAAACTTGATAAATTGGGGATATATTAGCATAATAGTTTACCATTCCCGCAAAAGCTCGTACTTCAGAGACATTTCTAGGCTTTGGCAACTCTATAACAGCTTTTACCTTCGCCGGACCTTTTTTAACACCTCCCTTACTCACAACATAAAGTAAATAATTTATTTGAGGTTTAAGGAAAACAAATTTTTCCTTGTTCAACTTGAGACCTGCCTCTTTTAGTACACTCAAAACCTTTCTTAAATTGGGTATATGTTCTTTAATGTCTTTTCCTGTTACAACAACGTCATCTAGCAGCTGTACCCTCACATCCCTGAAGAGTTTTCTCGACTTCTCTTTGAAAAATTTGACAAGCAGGCTTTGTGCCATAGGGCAATCAAAGAACTTGAAAAATGCCTTGTTGAGTGCTCCAAGCGAGTTTCTTTCCTGTCTTTTCATCAACACGCATTTGACTTATAGCCGTAGTAAAATCTAACTTAGTATATAGTTCGCCTCCTACTAAGGCATTCAAAATATCCCAAGCAAGTGGAATCGGGTGGTTTAAATCCTCCAAATGTGTATTTACTGTGACTTTATAATCCTTTTCAACTCCTCGTCCACCATTGTCTTAAATGCAAAAGGTGTCTTTCTTGGCTTACAAAATTTTGGTTTGGCGTCACTCTTAAGCTGTAGTGATATTATTGCATTCTTATATTCTCCTAGTTTCCCATCGAACAAATCAGAGAACTCATCGAAAATGCTCCTAGCTAATTTATCCAAATTATCTTCAGACCTTTCCGTGAAATGCTGATTTATAATATTTTTTCCTTGTACGCCCCATATAATGCCTAAAAACTTCATTACATGTCTACCAATGAGTGTTTTTTTTACTCCTATTATCAACATCAACTGCTTGAAAATAACCCCAAACTTGCCTACCCATGAATTCGAGTAGTGTTTTAATTTTCTCGACCGGCACTAAAACTCCGCCATCATAGTTGCGCAAACAAATGTCTGTATCTTCTAACTTCTGCTCAATATTCAACTTTTTAAAACAACCTAACGGCAACACCGAAGCTGCAGCACCCGAATCTAACTCTACCACCATCGAAATTTTATTTAACTTTAATTTAATTAAAATAGAGTCTACTTTAGCATTATCGTTATTAAATAAATTCAATATATTTAATTTAGTTATTTAATAATTAAATAACTCCATTTTATAAAAATCATCTTTTTGATTGATTTTATATTTTGGACTTTTGCATGCAATTTCTAAATGTCCCTTTTTTTACAATTTCTACAAATACTTTTTTATAGTTACATGTCGTAAATGAATGCCGTATGGAAAACAGAGCATCTCTTTCTCTGTCACCGTCTGCTACTGTTTCTTTTGTCGTTGAACTGCTTTTTGTCCTTCACTGCGACTGCTCACATTTTGATTTTTGTAACTGCCTCTCTGCAAACGGTGTATGTTCGTTTCCTTCTCTTTAAGCGAAACCTCCCGTTGTACTGCTATTTTTCAAAATTGCCACTAACGGCTCTTCTATATCTTCTTCACATACATGGTCTCGTAGGTCCAAACCTTTTACCAGACCCGGTAAAAAACGATTTTTGACGAATTACTCCAACAAATTTCCAAATTTGCAATATATCGCAACGCTACTTACCCGCACCAGCCAGCTATTCACCGTCTCTCCCTGATTCTGTTTCAAGTCGCAGAATTCAATTCTTCTTCTTCGTCTTCTTCATTTGGCGCTACAGTCCGGGGTGGACCTGGGCCTCAACCAACAAGCCTCTCCAGCTAGCACGATCTCTGGCTAGCTGTCTCCAGTGTCGCACGCCAAGTTGGTTAAGGTCCTTCTCCACCTGGGTGCGCAACCTTAAACGCGGGCGTCCTCTGTTGCGTTGTCCCACGGGTTCGGAATCGAAGACTCTCCGGGCCGGAGCTGAGTTGTCCATACTTTCTACATGGCCTAGCGATCTTAGGCGTTGGATCCGAAGACACCTGACTAGACTCATGTCGCTGTACGTGTCGGGGGGACGGAATTCTCGTCGATCATCGTCCATATTGAATGGAACATTCTGCCTGACAGCGGTATTGGTGGCATCATCGCCTTTTAGCAGTCTGCAGAAGTGGTTCTTCCAAATTCTCAGTATCGACTGCGAATCTACTACTAGTTGTCCATTCTCGTCCCGGCAGGCTTCTGTCCGAACCTTTTATCCACTGGATAACTGTTTCACCCTCTGTTAAAACTTTCGGACATCGTTCCTACCGTAGCACCTCTCCATCTCCTCGATCGCGCGCTTCTCGTGCTCTTTCTTCTTTCTTCTGAGAAGCCGGGTCTCATCCCTTCGTCTCTGTTCGTAGAGCTCACGAACAGCTCTCGTCGTTCGTTGCAGCGTTGCTTTGTAGGCTTCCAGCTTCGCTTCATGTGCCAGCCTACACTCGTTGTCAAACCATGGGTTTTTTCTAGGTGGTGCCGTAAAACCCAGCACATCAGTGGCAGCATCTTTGATGGCTTCTTCACAACGCCTCCAATCTTCTTCGATTGTTTGCGCAGGTGGCGACGAACTTAGAGAGAGATTCCGGGAGACTCGATCGGCAAAGATCCTAGCAGCCCGTTGCGATTGTAGCTTTCCGACATCAAACCGTGGTGTCCTTTCTCGACTCCGTTGATCTCTTGATATCCGAGTTCTTACCTTAGCTACGACAAGGAAATGGTCCGAGTCGATGTTGGCTTCTCGGAACGTTCGGACATCAAGAATGCTGGAGGAGTGTCTGACGTCGATCGCAACATGATCAATCTGGTTGACGGTTGATTGATCGGGGGACCGCCAGGTCCCTTTATGGATGTTGAGGTGTGGGAACCGCGTGCTAGCTACAGAGAGATTACGTCCCGTGACAAAGTCCATCAGCCTGATTCCGTTATCGGATGTAGTGTCGTGCAGGCTGTGTTTCCCGATGACTTTGGCAAAGATGTCTTCCTTACCCAGCTTTGCATTGAAATCTCCTAGAACGATCTTGGTGTCGAAGCTGGGGCACTGATCGTAGGTCCTTTCTAGGAGATCATAGAAGTCATCCTTGCTGTTGTCATCTTTGTCCTCTGTCGGGGCGTGGGCGCGAATCAGGCTGATGTTCCCGAATTTAGCCTTGATGCGGATTGTTATGAGGCGTTCGCTTTTACAGACAAAGCTTAAGACTTTTTGCCTAAGTCTGCCTCGAACAACAAATCCACATCCAAATAAGCGCCTCTCCCTGTTGCAATCACCGTAGTAGATGCCGCAGTTTCTCATCCTCTTCTTGCCCGGCCCATTCCACCGCACTTCCTGGATTGCGGTGATGTCCGCTTCGTAGCAGTCCTGGGCCTCCGCGAGTTCCTCGGCTGCACGTGGTCTGTTAAGGGACCTAACATTCCACGTGCAGAACCGAAAATCGTTGTCCTTGTAACGTTTGCTGGGGTCGTCAACATTAATTCCGTCCGTATCCGAGGCAGTTGGTTGTCTCTGAACCATAATATTTTTACGTGGTGAGGGAGTTAACCCCACGCACAACCCCCAACTGGGAGGCCAGGCCCTATTCTTTAACCCTCGGGCGGAGGGTCCGGGTTTATTCGGAGTCGGTAACCTCGCTGAGGCTGGGAGCGCCGCCGTTGTCCCTAAAACTATAGGGATCTTCCGCCGCCATCTCAATTCCAAGGCCCCGACCTGGCCTTGAAAGAAACCTTCTAGACCTGTGCTCCGAAAACGTCGAGGTAGCTCTAGAAGGACTGCGCACCAGGTAACTCCGTCTGACTGGAGTTTCGGATGCCGCCGTTGGCCAGACAGTTTCCAGCTCCTCCGCCGCCATCCCTAAAGAGAGATGAGCCCGGGTACAGGCACACTCTCCCCCTCTCTCTCGTCTGCAGCCGCCAACGACGTCCCACGGGGGTTGGTTACCCCATCTTCGATCGAAGGTGCTCGGCTCCCAGATTTCACCACGTGGAGGTGAGAGTAGGAGTTCGCTGATAGAGGCTAAGGCCAGACGCTTGTGCCAGCATGAGACGCCATATCAACGCTTGAAATCCAGAATTCAATTCGCTTCCTGATAATTAAAGGCGCTGTCTCGAACTGTGACCTCATAAGCTCCATTAGCTTATCGGAGCTCCTTTGGTTTCTTGGTGAACAGCAACGCTCTTACGATTTCATACGCCCGATCACTTATGGTCGTCAATGTAACCGGCAATCATCTGGCGTTCTCAACGTAGTTAGCAACAAAGTACTGCTCCAATCTCTATTCATATATACTGAAGTCATCTTCCAAATTAAATGAAAGAACAGAGCCTACATGACCATCACTGCGCAGAATTGTCGTTGCACTTACAGGAGTATTAACTTTTGGACCTCCTTCACCAATCATTTAAAAACTTTAATAATGATTAACTTCACCAATCAAACTAAAGGTTCTTGAACAAGGTTCCAAAAAAACATGTACTCGTCGCCAATGTAATGTACTCCTTTCAAAATAATCACGCCGGTTGGAGGTAGAACACAGAATGATTTATATTTTAAAGGTATTAGCAAAGTGACAATTTGACATTTATCCATAATTTATATTTATGAGAGTGATACCAAATATACCCAATACTTTCTATAATACTGAAAATGTGCACACTCCTTCTCTCCCGTCGAGGAAATTTCAGTTTGTACTGAATAGGTTTTGTGGCGATTCCTGGTGCCCGACGCAATTACACCAGATATCACTGTGGTGTTCGTTTTGTTGAAGTTAAGATTTGATCCCACGAGTAAGGGTAAGAAGAAGATCTGTACTATGTGTGTTTGTGTTGTTTGATTCGGAAAAAAACTATGCCCGACTCAACCACTAAACTAGAAAACACCAATCAATACACGAATTTCAAAGCAATATAAGCCTCGATAACATGAAGAAAATTAACAACCTACTTAAAAGTACAAACACTGTACTGTGTAATACTGTGCCCCTATTCCTAAACTTTCAATTTACTTGTTAATAAATAATACTGATAATAAGTTTGAATAATAGATATTCAAGAATAAACATGACTTAAATTGTGTAGCAATAAATTATCCTCATTCTTAAGTAAATTGAAGTAAGCAATTTGATAGAAATGATGATCGTATTTGGCAGAAACTGTTAATCATGTCTCTTCCTAACTCACTTCTCTTTTTGCGTTTCACCTCTCTCTGCCTTCACATTTGTGTGAGGTTTTTTCGTTCCCGCTATATTGGCAAACTTTCCTAACTTAGGCAACAACAGATTTTGGTTAAGATTTTTTAGATTGCATTTAGCTTATTTAATGATAGGAAATACCCACAAAATAGGGAGCCAGTGAATACGTGCGACCTAAGCGAAACTATTTACCCCCGCCTAACACTATGATTCTGCTCTAAAGCCTAAGATGTGTTCTGTGAAAATACAGTAGTATGCGTGCCTTTACGTCACCTTTTAGCCCAATCGGTTATCGGCAAAGAGATTTTTACTAGAAAGTTGATAGTATCGATGTACAGAAAAGCCCACTCATGCTCAAACGAAAAAAAATCAAAAAAATGTTTCACCTAAGCAGGTTTTAGCAGTTAAGCAAACCTCGGATAAGTGAAAAATAAATTTGATTTAATCAGATTCTTTCCGATTAGAGAAGTAAATTGTATGTATGTACTGTATGTAAAACAAACAAATCGATAATATTCTGTCATAACTCAGGATTAACATTTGTCATGTTGAGAAGTGGATGACAGTGGCTGATTATTAAGCTATAAAGTTTTTTTTTTTTTTTTTTGAATTTTCCTTAATATTAAGTAGTCTTGTAGGATTATTATTTGAGTCATGGTTAGTTTATGTCTAAGGATATAGAATAAGATTAAGTCTAGTTTAGAGCGCCGGCCGGGGGCCAGCAAGTTAGAAATACTAGAATTGTTCGTACATCTGGTTTTAAGCACCTTTGTGTAGTAAGTTAATTTTAACACTATAATCACAAAAGTACAGAGACGGCCGAATCTCCTCAGCGGATTTTTTTTTATTTTACTGCAGTTACGTCGGAGACTTCACGTCCGTTCTCCACCACTTAATCCTATCCCCTTCCATGATCAACATCATTTACATGTACTGTACTGTACTCCCACCACGCGCAAAATGCATGATCATATGCGGATCATTTTCACAGACGATTCTACTTTTAAATAAAAGTAAATATGAAACCTTCACCAACCTTCGCATTTCTTGCCCACAGACGAACCTGTGCTCAACGCAAAAGCTGTGTCAACAGTTTTATACTCTACGAACATGTAGCAAGTTCAGTCAGCGCTTCTCTTCTCGACAACTCGCAGTAAAGTTAAGTTCGTGTTCTCGCAGTAAAGTTCAATTCAAGTTTCTTATCCTAACTTTAAGTTTTTTTATATTTTAATAAGGAAATAAAAAGAGAAAAAATGGAAAGTGTTTTTTTATGTCAAACCGCTGGCATGAAAACATAACTATAACTAACTACATAAGCACTTCTAATGAATCTGCACAATTTAGAAGTAAAAGTAAAAAAAAACTATGTAACTAAATCGTGAGGCATGAGAAATGCAAAAGTCATGATGCAATATAGACTCAAAATACTGAAAGGGTGAAATGAATTTAAAAATTAAAGTGAGTTTAATTTGGAAATCCACCGAAACCGCTATATTATCGAAACTTCTATGTTTTTCGAATCAAATCACGGACCCAGTTTCGAAAGTATTCTCTTTAACACTCGCGAAACAAAATAAAATTAATACTGTAATATTTGACAAGCTAACTAAACTTGAGATCAAACCTAGTGTAAGACATAAAACAAAATGAATATGAACAATTCGATCAACATTTTAGCATGGAACGCAAATGGTCTCAAAGATAAACTCACAGAAATAGAGATGTTCTTTAAAAACGCGAACATCGACATGAGCTTGATCTCGAAACCCATTTGACAAGGGAATCGCAAATAAAAATAAGAGGATTTTGTGCGTACCACGCATACCATCCCTCGGGAAGGGCCAGGGGAGGTTCCCCCTCATTTATCAAGGGCTGCATCAAGTATTGTTCAGCTGGGTCGCCGTGGCGTCGTGGATAAGTGCGTCGACTCCTACGCAGAGGATGCAGGTTCGATGCCCGAATTTACCACCTATCATAATTCACGGCTCCCCCTCTTTCGAGTCACTGACAATGCTCAAAGAGTATTCCTGTCTAGAAAAAGTTTCTCAACTTCGCCGTTCGGAGTCGGCATTAAGCTGTAGGTCCCTTCCAGGCGTGAAAGAACAATAGCACACACAGCAGGAGTGGTAGCTGAGAAGCAAGGCCCAAGTCCGCCTCGGACTGTAGCGCCACCCATATTATATTATTATCAAGCATTCTATAAATTTTACGACAGAACTGGACGCAATACAAGCAACTTCAGTTCGGGTAAAAGATAAGACAACGGATATTTATACATCGTCCATTTATCTTCCTCGGCGCTATAAGGTTACAAGCAATGAGCTTGTAGATATCTTCTATTCACTTGGAACGAATTTTATCATTTAGGCTATTTTAATGCTAAACATACTTTCTGGGGTTCGAGAAAAATCTCAACCAAAGGTAGACTTTTGTATAAAGTCGGTATGACTTCGGAACAGATTTGCATACGACAGGGAAACCGACTTTTTAGCCCTCCGACGTAGCAAAATAACCTGACCTTGTAGAGTTTTTCTTTACAAAAGGAGTATCTTCCAAATTCGTGAGAATAGAGGAAAGCTTAGACATCTCCTCTGACCACTCGCCAATAGTATGGCAATGGTCTAATGAAATTAGAAGGACCACCTAGACTAACTAATAATAAAACAAACTGGGACGGTTTCAAACATGATTGCGAAACAAAAATGATGTTGAATGTCTCACTGAAAACACCATTTGAGTTAGAAGTGGAACTCCAAAATTTTATATCGATTCTCCAGAACACTGCATGGAAAACACTACAAGAAGAAAGTTGCCAAAAGAGAAGAAACATATTACCCGGCGGAAATTAAAGAACATAAACCATACCTAAATTTTGTATGCAATAAACTTAAAAAAGCAATTAAAAACTTGAAAAATCACGAGATCTCGGTATATTTTGAAGGATGAACAAAGGAAAAACCTTCAAATTATGCTCTTTGGAAAACAGTGGAAAATATAAAATAAAAGCCTTTCCTGCATTCGGCGCTAATCCGAAAAAACAATCGCGAATGGGGAAAGAGTGACAAAGAAAGGGCAGACCTACTTGCTGAACATCTAGAACAAGTGTTTAATATCCTTGTTACCGTTCTAAAGTAAAATGTTTATTTCAACCCGATTTTTTTCTTAAACAGAATAAATAGTGATAAAAATACGTAATCCATGTATCCTAGTTTATTTCTACATTCTATTGCTTCGTTTTTGAGTGTGTTTCTGTTTTTTTCAGTTCGCCTAGTTTCTGACATAGGGAATGGTTATACCAATTTTCACCATTTGGCGAATTTTTCATTCGACTCACCCATCAGTAATACGGGTATAAGTCGTTTGATGGACAAATGTTGATAGATGATTCAACCGATATGCATCCGATATCCGATAACTTCAGAATAAACGGGTGTCGTTAACTGAACTCTGCCAGGCAGTAAAAAGCACCTGGCTATTATTTAATTACCGGACAAATCCTCAAAGAATTACCCAAAAAAACAATTATTCAGCTCTAGTATTTAATAAACGCTTCGTTCAGATTATTATACGTACCAGATTCGTGGAAAGTCGCAGAAGTGATAATGGTCCCGAAATCAGGTAAACCGCCAAACGACAAAAAAATCATATAGACCGATGTCACTTTTACCTATAACATCAAAACTATTCGAGAAACTTCTAGTGAAACGAATACAACCACTAATAGAAGAAAGAATTATCCCCGACCATCAATTTGGATTCAGGAAGAGTCATTCCACAATTGACCAAGTATTTAGAATAACCAACGAAGTCAAGAAAGCACTAGAAAAAAAAAAGGTTTGCTCCAGTTTTCCTCGACGTATCCCAGGCCTTTGACAAGGTTTGGCACGATTGGCCTGAAATACAAACTTGGGATATTTCCAAAACTCTGGCGCATTGCTCTAAATGAAACCAGATCCACGCATATTAATTTTACCTACGAAAACATAGACAATATACCCGTCTTCATTAACTCGGTACAAATACCGTACGCAAATGAAGCCAAATATGTCGGGATGATGTTGGATGCTAAGCGTTAGGTTTATAGCAAACAGTATTCAGGAAAATTTTCAACAGAAAAGCAGGAAAACAGGGAAAATCATTTTTCACATACATCTCTGATACATAGCATGTACTACAAAGCAATATGGTTTGTGAGTATCCCTCACGAAAATATGTACGTTTCATTTTAAGTAGATGGCGCCGGTGCGTGATACATTGTTTGACAGCTACTCATTGTACTCTGCTCAGCTAATTTCATGTGACATTTATTATGCGCACGTTCTTTCAAACGCTAACTTAAAACCGGTATTGTGTTCACTGTGAAATTGTGAAATTGAGGTTAAAGTTATTCGTTTCCTAACAGTTCAATTGGAAACTATCAAAATCAATCACGCGTATTGTGCACATTCTTATTTAATTCGAACAGCAGGTATTTGCCCTTAAGGTTGTAATTTGAACTGTGAAAATAATGTGGATCGTGCAATTTAAGTTAAATTCACCAGTCTGTCCATAGTGCAAAATGCCTAGAGGACGACGTGCGAACATCGGCCGCCACACAAGACATGCAAGCCAGCAACAAGTGTATTTACAGAACTTAAGCGAAGAAAGACAAAATATAATAAGAGAAAATGCCCGATTGAGACAACGCGTGAGCACACGAAGATCATTGGCATCATACAATCGCTTGGCATTCCAATATGATCCCACTGCGAACTACAGTGATGATGATAATTTAGATATTGCACCAATGACGACTGTATGCCGATATTGCAATGTGTTAAGGTTGATGGAAGCGATCCCGATTCCAACCATTTTCTTCAACGCATCCTTGAATACAATAACTGCTTTCGCATGACGTCCTTTGGAGCTAATATCATTCGAGAAGGTGGCTTCATGCCGACTTGCAGGGTGAAAGATACAACACACAATCAATTGCAACACATAACAACCACACATACACCACACATTACACCATCAAACGATCAGAAGTCACATAGGGATGGTTATACCAATTTTCACCATTTGGCGAATTTTTCATTCGACTCACCCATCAGTAATACGGGTATAAGTCGTTTGATGGACAAATGTTGATAGATGATTCAACCGATATGCATCCGATATCCGATAACTTCAGAATAAACGGGTGTCGTTAACTGAACTCTGCCAGGCAGTAAAAAGCACCTGGCTATTATTTAATTACCGGACAAATCCTCAAAGAATTACCCAAAAAAACAATTATTCAGCTCTAGTATTTAATAAACGCTTCGTTCAGATTATTATACGTACCAGATTCGTGGAAAGTCGCAGAAGTGATAATGGTCCCGAAATCAGGTAAACCGCCAAACGACAAAAAAATCATATAGACCGATGTCACTTTTACCTATAACATCAAAACTATTCGAGAAACTTCTAGTGAAACGAATACAACCACTAATAGAAGAAAGAATTATCCCCGACCATCAATTTGGATTCAGGAAGAGTCATTCCACAATTGACCAAGTATTTAGAATAACCAACGAAGTCAAGAAAGCACTAGAAAAAAAAAAGGTTTGCTCCAGTTTTCCTCGACGTATCCCAGGCCTTTGACAAGGTTTGGCACGATTGGCCTGAAATACAAACTTGGGATATTTCCAAAACTCTGGCGCATTGCTCTAAATGAAACCAGATCCACGCATATTAATTTTACCTACGAAAACATAGACAATATACCCGTCTTCATTAACTCGGTACAAATACCGTACGCAAATGAAGCCAAATATGTCGGGATGATGTTGGATGCTAAGCGTTAGGTTTATAGCAAACAGTATTCAGGAAAATTTTCAACAGAAAAGCAGGAAAACAGGGAAAATCATTTTTCACATACATCTCTGATACATAGCATGTACTACAAAGCAATATGGTTTGTGAGTATCCCTCACGAAAATATGTACGTTTCATTTTAAGTAGATGGCGCCGGTGCGTGATACATTGTTTGACAGCTACTCATTGTACTCTGCTCAGCTAATTTCATGTGACATTTATTATGCGCACGTTCTTTCAAACGCTAACTTAAAACCGGTATTGTGTTCACTGTGAAATTGTGAAATTGAGGTTAAAGTTATTCGTTTCCTAACAGTTCAATTGGAAACTATCAAAATCAATCACGCGTATTGTGCACATTCTTATTCAATTCGAACAGCAGGTATTTGCCCTTAAGGTTGTAATTTGAACTGTGAAAATAATGTGGATCGTGCAATTTAAGTTAAATTCACCAGTCTGTCCATAGTGCAAAATGCCTAGAGGACGACGTGCGAACATCGGCCGCCACACAAGACATGCAAGCCAGCAACAAGTGTATTTACAGAACTTAAGCGAAGAAAGACAAAATATAATAAGAGAAAATGCCCGATTGAGACAACGCGTGAGCACACGAAGATCATTGGCATCATACAATCGCTTGGCATTCCAATATGATCCCACTGCGAACTACAGTGATGATGATAATTTAGATATTGCACCAATGACGACTGTATGCCGATATTGCAATGTGTTAAGGTTGATGGAAGCGATCCCGATTCCAACCATTTTCTTCAACGCATCCTTGAATACAATAACTGCTTTCGCATGACGTCCTTTGGAGCTAATATCATTCGAGAAGGTGGCTTCATGCCGACTTGCAGGGTGAAAGATACAACACACAATCAATTGCAACACATAACAACCACACATACACCACACATTACACCATCAAACGATCAGAAGTCACATAGGGATGGTTATACCAATTTTCACCATTTGGCGAATTTTTCATTCGACTCACCCATCAGTAATACGGGTATAAGTCGTTTGATGGACAAATGTTGATAGATGATTCAACCGATATGCATCCGATATCCGATAACTTCAGAATAAACGGGTGTCGTTAACTGAACTCTGCCAGGCAGTAAAAAGCACCTGGCTATTATTTAATTACCGGACAAATCCTCAAAGAATTACCCAAAAAAACAATTATTCAGCTCTAGTATTTAATAAACGCTTCGTTCAGATTATTATACGTACCAGATTCGTGGAAAGTCGCAGAAGTGATAATGGTCCCGAAATCAGGTAAACCGCCAAACGACAAAAAAATCATATAGACCGATGTCACTTTTACCTATAACATCAAAACTATTCGAGAAACTTCTAGTGAAACGAATACAACCACTAATAGAAGAAAGAATTATCCCCGACCATCAATTTGGATTCAGGAAGAGTCATTCCACAATTGACCAAGTATTTAGAATAACCAACGAAGTCAAGAAAGCACTAGAAAAAAAAAAGGTTTGCTCCAGTTTTCCTCGACGTATCCCAGGCCTTTGACAAGGTTTGGCACGATTGGCCTGAAATACAAACTTGGGATATTTCCAAAACTCTGGCGCATTGCTCTAAATGAAACCAGATCCACGCATATTAATTTTACCTACGAAAACATAGACAATATACCCGTCTTCATTAACTCGGTACAAATACCGTACGCAAATGAAGCCAAATATGTCGGGATGATGTTGGATGCTAAGCGTTAGGTTTATAGCAAACAGTATTCAGGAAAATTTTCAACAGAAAAGCAGGAAAACAGGGAAAATCATTTTTCACATACATCTCTGATACATAGCATGTACTACAAAGCAATATGGTTTGTGAGTATCCCTCACGAAAATATGTACGTTTCATTTTAAGTAGATGGCGCCGGTGCGTGATACATTGTTTGACAGCTACTCATTGTACTCTGCTCAGCTAATTTCATGTGACATTTATTATGCGCACGTTCTTTCAAACGCTAACTTAAAACCGGTATTGTGTTCACTGTGAAATTGTGAAATTGAGGTTAAAGTTATTCGTTTCCTAACAGTTCAATTGGAAACTATCAAAATCAATCACGCGTATTGTGCACATTCTTATTCAATTCGAACAGCAGGTATTTGCCCTTAAGGTTGTAATTTGAACTGTGAAAATAATGTGGATCGTGCAATTTAAGTTAAATTCACCAGTCTGTCCATAGTGCAAAATGCCTAGAGGACGACGTGCGAACATCGGCCGCCACACAAGACATGCAAGCCAGCAACAAGTGTATTTACAGAACTTAAGCGAAGAAAGACAAAATATAATAAGAGAAAATGCCCGATTGAGACAACGCGTGAGCACACGAAGATCATTGGCATCATACAATCGCTTGGCATTCCAATATGATCCCACTGCGAACTACAGTGATGATGATAATTTAGATATTGCACCAATGACGACTGTATGCCGATATTGCAATGTGTTAAGGTTGATGGAAGCGATCCCGATTCCAACCATTTTCTTCAACGCATCCTTGAATACAATAACTGCTTTCGCATGACGTCCTTTGGAGCTAATATCATTCGAGAAGGTGGCTTCATGCCGACTTGCAGGGTGAAAGATACAACACACAATCAATTGCAACACATAACAACCACACATACACCACACATTACACCATCAAACGATCAGAAGTCACATCGTATTCTTCAACAAATGATTGTTTGCAATTACAGAAACAAGTACAAATATATCATTCGCATGGTTCAATGGTGCCAACACCAGATGAACCGCATTAATTATCTGCAAATATATTTCATTTCGTCGATGTTGGATCAGCTGAATGTGCGGTGCAATATACAGGGAGCACAACAGTTAAAGAGACGAATTATTGAACAGTTGCAAGCATTTTTTCACGCTAATAACGCTGTGGTTAATACGTTCAAAACAGCAGGACAGAGCGGATCGTACCCCAACATGTGCGAAGATTCAATGAACCCACCGTTGATGATGTTGATGCAATTATTGTTGGCGATCCAACTAAATCACGAGACATTGTCGTTCAGCGAAGAAGCAATATCATGCATCGTGTAAAAGAGACACATCGTTTGTACGATGCGTTACAATATCCAATCATTTATTGGCAAGGGCAAGACGGACGCGACATCACGTTGAAGATGGTCGATCTAATTACAGTTACAATATTCACACACTAATTATTGCTATTATTGGTTTCCTTTAACAATCCACTTAATTTTGCATTTTCAGGCGTATCAACGAACAAAAATCTAAGCGCAATGAATTACTATTCGTATCGTATGATTACACATGAGGAGAATGTCATTCTGAAGTGCAGTCGGCTATTCCAGCAATTCGCTGTCGACATGTATGTCAAAGTCGATACCGAACGTTTAGCGTTCATCCGATTCAATCAGGCAAAGCTACGATCTGAGGACTATATACACATGCGTGATGCTATTCATTCAGATGGTAATGTTCAGAATATTGGACGCCTGACGATTCTCCCATCATCTTATATCGGAGGCCCACGCCACATGCACGAATACGCTCAAGACGCTATGACGTACGTGCGAAATTATGGAACTCCGGACTTATTTATTACACATGCAATCCGAAGTGGACGGAAATTTAACGTGAGTTGGACCCGAGCCAAAAACCGCTAGATCGCCATGACATAATCGCCAGAGTATTTCAGCAAAAACTCAAGGTTATGATGGATGTGCTTACTAAGTATCGAGTTTTTGGTGACACACGTTGTTATATGTACTCGATGGATTACCGCATGCTCATATCCTAATTTGGTTTCTGAAAAAATTACATTCAAATGAAGTGGATGACATCATATCAGCTGAAATTCCTGATCCAGTCACTGATCCCCATCTACACGACATTGTGAACACACAGATGGTGCATGGACCGTGCGGTGCATTAAATCCATTATCGCCTTGCATGGCTGATGGAAAGTGCACAAAACGATATCCGCGACCGTTAGTTTCTGAAACAGTCACAGGGAACGATGGATATCCAGTTTAGAGAGATTGAGATCGGAAATGAACTCATTGTACCATAACGTTGAGAGTTGTCATTCGGCCAAATCAGTCAAATATTTGTGCAAGTACGTCACAAAAGGCATCGACATGGCTGTGTTTGGTATTGCGTCGGAAAATGCGAATGACGAAATCAGCAACTTCCAAATGGGCATACGTCAATACTAATGATGCACTGTGGCGATTATTGTCATTTCAAATTCATGAAACATATCCCACAGTTGTACATTTAGCAGTGCATTTGGAAATTGGACAAAGTGATTACTTCACTGAGGCTAATGCGGCACAACGAGCTGAGAGACCACCATCGACAACATTGACTAGCTTCTTTGCAATGTGTGAAGCAGATCCATTCGCAGCGACGCTGATGTACGTTGAAATGCCCAAGTATTATACTTGGAATCAATAAACAAAGAAATTATAACGTCGCAAACAAGGAACCCCAGTTCCAGATTGGCCACAGGTGTTTCCCACTGATGCGCTAGGTCGCACGTATACGGTTCATCCTAGAAATGATGAATGTTTTTATTTGCGACTGCTGTAGGTAAATGTGCGTGGACCAAAATCATTTGCGCATTTGAAAACTGTGAATGGCCACCAATGCCAAACATATCGAGAAGAATGTCAATTATTGGGTTTGCTGGACAACGATTCTCATTGGGATTTAACACTTGCGGATTCAGTTGTTTCATCAAATGCGTACCAAATACGAACGCTGTTCGCAATTATCATCACCACATGTTTCCCTTCACAACCAATTCAGTTATGGAACAAATACAAAGACGACATATGTGAAGATATCTTGCATCGCTTGCGCATTCGAACGAATATTCCCGACATGCAAATAACCGATGAAATCTACAATGAAGGATTGATTCTGATTGAGGATCAATGCTTGACTATTGCAAACAAGACACTGATTGAAGTAGGAATGATTTCGCCAATCGAGAGCTGCAATACAATGTTGATACATTGCAGGAATTCGTTCGAAATAATGTGCCGTTGCTGAATGAACACCAGAAACAAGTATACGAAACATTAATGCAAGCGGTGGACAATAATACTGGTGGTCCATTCTTCGTGGACGCACCTGGAGGAACAGGGAAAACATTTGTCATTTCATTGATTTTGGCCCCTATTCGATCAAGATGTGACTTAACTTTGGCGTTAGCATCATTTGGAATTGCGGCGACTCTTCCATGTGGCGGTCGTATTGCACATTCTGCGCATAAGTTGCCACTCAATTTAAACACAATTGATACTCCAACATGCAATATTTCCAGATCCAGCGCAATGGGAATTGTTGATGCAATACAAGCTCATTGTTTGGGATAAGTGCACAATGGCACATAAGAAATCACTTGAAGCACTTAACTTCACACTGAAGGATCTTCGGCGAAATAACATCATCTTTTGCGGCCTGATGATATTGTTGGCAGGCGATTTCAGGCAGACATTGCCAGTAATTCCCCGTAGAACGCCAGCAGATGAATTGAATGCTTGCCTGAAGGCATCACCTTTGTGGAATAACGTAAAAACATTATCGCTAACTACTAATATGAGAGTTCAACTTCAATATGATCAAAGTACTGCACAATTTTCAAAACAATTGTTAGCTGTAGGAAATGCAATGTTTTCCCAAACATTAGTGAGAATTATCAGAATTATGCTTGGTTAAGTCAACGAGCAATTCTCGCCGCAAATAATAATGACGTACACGCACTGAATTTCACCATTCAATCAAAAATCGCTGGCGATTTGGTGACATACAAATACGTTGATTCCATAACAAATCCCGATTATGTAGTAAATTATCCAACAGAATTTTTGAACTCTCTGGAGTTACCAGGATTTCCACCACATAACTTGCAACTCAAAGTTGGCTCAGTTATGTATTGCGTAATTTGAATCCACCGCGACTTTGCAACGGTACTCGACTTGCGGTGAAAAGACTTATGCCGAATTTGATTGAGGCAACCATTATTAACGGAAAGTAGCAGGTGAAAATCTATGTATTCCTCGAATACCAATGATTCCGACTGATTTTCCGTTTGACTTCAAACGATTGCAATTTCCGGTTCGCCTTGCGTTCGCAATGACAATCAACAAGTCAAGTCGCAAGGCCAATCGCTTAGTGTTTGCGGGATAAATTTAGAAAATCATTGTTTTTCACATTGGCTGCTATACGGTGCGTGTTCACGAGTTGGGAAACCATCCGCTTTGTTTGTGTTAACGTCAGACACGTCTTGAGCGTATTCGCCACATGCACGAATACGCTCAAGACGCTATGACGTACGTGCGAAATTATGGAACTCCGGACTTATTTATTACACATGCAATCCGAAGTGGACGGAAATTTAACGTGAGTTGGACCCGAGCCAAAAACCGCTAGATCGCCATGACATAATCGCCAGAGTATTTCAGCAAAAACTCAAGGTTATGATGGATGTGCTTACTAAGTATCGAGTTTTTGGTGACACACGTTGTTATATGTACTCGATGGATTACCGCATGCTCATATCCTAATTTGGTTTCTGAAAAAATTACATTCAAATGAAGTGGATGACATCATATCAGCTGAAATTCCTGATCCAGTCACTGATCCCCATCTACACGACATTGTGAACACACAGATGGTGCATGGACCGTGCGGTGCATTAAATCCATTATCGCCTTGCATGGCTGATGGAAAGTGCACAAAACGATATCCGCGACCGTTAGTTTCTGAAACAGTCACAGGGAACGATGGATATCCAGTTTAGAGAGATTGAGATCGGAAATGAACTCATTGTACCATAACGTTGAGAGTTGTCATTCGGCCAAATCAGTCAAATATTTGTGCAAGTACGTCACAAAAGGCATCGACATGGCTGTGTTTGGTATTGCGTCGGAAAATGCGAATGACGAAATCAGCAACTTCCAAATGGGCAGATACGTCAATACTAATGATGCACTGTGGCGATTATTGTCATTTCAAATTCATGAAACATATCCCACAGTTGTACATTTAGCAGTGCATTTGGAAATTGGACAAAGTGATTACTTCACTGAGGCTAATGCGGCACAACGAGCTGAGAGACCACCATCGACAACATTGACTAGCTTCTTTGCAATGTGTGAAGCAGATCCATTCGCAGCGACGCTGATGTACGTTGAAATGCCCAAGTATTATACTTGGAATCAATAAACAAAGAAATTATAACGTCGCAAACAAGGAACCCCAGTTCCAGATTGGCCACAGGTGTTTCCCACTGATGCGCTAGGTCGCACGTATACGGTTCATCCTAGAAATGATGAATGTTTTTATTTGCGACTGCTGTAGGTAAATGTACGTGGACCAAAATCATTTGCGCATTTGAAAACTGTGAATGGCCACCAATGCCAAACATATCGAGAAGAATGTCAATTATTGGGTTTGCTGGAGAACGATTCTCATTGGGATTTAACACTTGCGGATTCAGTTGTTTCATCAAATGCGTACCAAATACGAACGCTGTTCGCAATTATCATCACCACATGTTTCCCTTCACAACCAATTCAGTTATGGAACAAATACAAAGACGACATATGTGAAGATATCTTGCATCGCTTGCGCATTCGAACGAATATTCCCGACATGCAAATAACCGATGAAATCTACAATGAAGGATTGATTCTGATTGAGGATCAATGCTTGACTATTGCAAACAAGACACTGATTGAAGTAGGAATGATTTCGCCAATCGAGAGCTGCAATACAATGTTGATACATTGCAGGAATTCGTTCGAAATAATGTGCCGTTGCTGAATGAACACCAGAAACAAGTATACGAAACATTAATGCAAGCGGTGGACAATAATACTGGTGGTCCATTCTTCGTGGACGCACCTGGAGGAACAGGGAAAACATTTGTCATTTCATTGATTTTGGCCCCTATTCGATCAAGATGTGACTTAACTTTGGCGTTAGCATCATTTGGAATTGCGGCGACTCTTCCATGTGGCGGTCGTATTGCACATTCTGCGCATAAGTTGCCACTCAATTTAAACACAATTGATACTCCAACATGCAATATTTCCAGATCCAGCGCAATGGGAATTGTTGATGCAATACAAGCTCATTGTTTGGGATAAGTGCACAATGGCACATAAGAAATCACTTGAAGCACTTAACTTCACACTGAAGGATCTTCGGCGAAATAACATCATCTTTTGCGGCCTGATGATATTGTTGGCAGGCGATTTCAGGCAGACATTGCCAGTAATTCCCCGTAGAACGCCAGCAGATGAATTGAATGCTTGCCTGAAGGCATCACCTTTGTGGAATAACGTAAAAACATTATCGCTAACTACTAATATGAGAGTTCAACTTCAATATGATCAAAGTACTGCACAATTTTCAAAACAATTGTTAGCTGTAGGAAATGCAATGTTTTCCCAAACATTAGTGAGAATTATCAGAATTATGCTTGGTTAAGTCAACGAGCAATTCTCGCCGCAAATAATAATGACGTACACGCACTGAATTTCACCATTCAATCAAAAATCGCTGGCGATTTGGTGACATACAAATACGTTGATTCCATAACAAATCCCGATTATGTAGTAAATTATCCAACAGAATTTTTGAACTCTCTGGAGTTACCAGGATTTCCACCACATAACTTGCAACTCAAAGTTGGCTCAGTTATGTATTGCGTAATTTGAATCCACCGCGACTTTGCAACGGTACTCGACTTGCGGTGAAAAGACTTATGCCGAATTTGATTGAGGCAACCATTATTAACGGAAAGTAGCAGGTGAAAATCTATGTATTCCTCGAATACCAATGATTCCGACTGATTTTCCGTTTGACTTCAAACGATTGCAATTTCCGGTTCGCCTTGCGTTCGCAATGACAATCAACAAGTCAAGTCGCAAGGCCAATCGCTTAGTGTTTGCGGGATAAATTTAGAAAATCATTGTTTTTCACATTGGCTGCTATACGGTGCGTGTTCACGAGTTGGGAAACCATCCGCTTTGTTTGTGTTAACGTCAGACAAAAAAAAAATAGAGTTTACCAAAGAGCACTTCAATGAAACAGATAATTTGCGGACGCGTATAACGCTTCGATTCAGTATTTACTTTGGATTCACTTTAATTTTTTACTTAGAGAAGTCCAACTAAATTACACTTCATTTTTGTATTCGAAATGAATTCATTACTGTTGTGAAATGAAATAAAATATTTCTTTTCAAATATAAAAAAAAAAATAATCTTTCTTCATCTTTTAATCCTCAAACGAAATGTTACAAAAAACGAAGCCATCTGGTGGCGAAACGGAGTTCGCCGGGTTTGCTAGTATTTGAATAAATATCGACAAATATGACACAAAGAAAATATACTCACATATTTCAAGAACGCTCAGCTTCACATTTATTATTAATTTCTCAATTTCTTTTCTCTCTTCGGTGAAAAAATGAGTTACTTCCATCAAAATAATTTTCGTACAACCAATCCAATAACAAGAGTTTTCGGATAAAAATCCGTAAGAGACGACGATCTTGGCATTCACTTTCGGAATACAAAATACTAAATTTGCGTAAATGAGTTGACATATCTGAATGCAGATTTTGTACGGTTGCTATAAACATACAAAACACAAATAGTGATTTCAGGAATTTTCCTTAAAATTGCCAAATTTCCCATACAACGAACTAATTTCAAAATTGCCTCAATTTCAGACGAAATCATGTATTATGACAGTGCCAACGGAACTAGATTTCTCACCAATATGCTAGTTAACTTGCACATTTCTGGCAGATTCCGTTTTCATTCTTTTTGTTTTGGGAAAAAATAGTGTGTTCTATTGTGCTAAAATTTTCCATTCTATGTCGACAACATTTCGTTGTCAAACCAAATTGGTTGGGCAATTTACCCAATGAAAGTGTTCATTCAATTTCAGAATTGCAATTCAGAAAATATGTAATTTCGCGTCTAGTATTATAGAACATAGTATTATTCTGAAATTCGAACGATTAGAGAATCGACGAATAGACGTGGTATATTTGAAGATTTCGCAAAATAGTGGAAGATCTACCACAATTTTGGAAAAGTGCCCACTGCTAACATTTCTACTTGACTCATTTTCAAAAAAGGATTCAAATAAAATTGAAAACGTAGATAAGAGCACATAAGTGGCAATTGTTTTAGTTATCAGTGGAGATTGCAAGGAGCATGTGTGTGGAGACAAATAACGGATGCATTTAATCCATTTGAATTTGACAAAACAAAGTAAGTACATTTGTTCGATATCAGATAGATACGTACATAAATGAAATGCCTGATACATAGGTATCTAAGTTTTTATACTTTAGAGATTTGTTACAAACATTAGGCTAAATAATGTGCTGTTAGCTACCGCTGCTTGCCGCGAAAGGTGCTTACTAATTTGTAGTGGAAAAGGACGCAAATATTAAATTTTCATAATCAGTGTCCCGCAGCATAAAAAAAAGTGATATATGTATCATACTAAACTCTGCTCAAAATGGATAAATTTTGAGTCCAATGAGCAATAAATGGAACAAATTAGGGGGCATTTTTACCAAATTTGGATTTCCGGGAGCTTCGCTGCCTATCGTTCGCGCATTGCCATTACCCCTCTACCAGAAATAAGACATTCACTTTAGAGCAGAAATATATTATACACCTCTTGGTTGGTTCAACTGGAACGTGATTGTGACCTACTGTATATATATTAACAAAGCCAACATATAAATCATAAATATAAAATTCCAACAAAAATCTCTGAACTTACATACATGTTTTTCAAATCTAATCGGCAGAAGAATCCGAACGACAAGGAAATGGCGTTTGATTCGAATGTCAGAATTAGCCTAGAATGTATGGTACCTTCCCTTACTTCCAAATTTCACATGCTGCAAACTGCAGGGTATACAAAGATCTTCTCTATGAGCTACGTAAATTAAAGATGAGTTTTAGAAGTTCACTTTGATGTTTGCCCCCTATTACGGTTGGCGAATCGAACGTTCGATATGACGTTTTTTCGAGTCTCGCCAATCGTACTAGGGGTGAATGCAATTTATCTTTCTGGTTTTATTTTACCCGAAATTCTTCTGTCTCCCAGCTTTCAACTCTTCACGGATAAAATAAATAATACGTTTGCCTTTTATGGGGTGCTTAGTGTACATAAATGTATGTAAATACAGAAAATTACTATAACACTGCTATACAACTAAAAGCAATCTTCATTTATAATATCTGCGTTTACAGCAAGCCCCCTTTCCTTAAGAGCCTTTGATATTAGTCTATGTTTTTCTTGCCTTTGTTCTTGTTCTCTGCGTTGAGCATCAAGTATTTCTTCGACCGATATTTCTTTCAATGGTAGCTTTGATTCTTTTTCTCGATCCTTGGGAATAACTTCATTATAATTTGACTCATTTATTTTATGTATACTTAGTCACGAAAGTCTACACATATACGATTTCAAATTACATTTTTTTGTTGTTTCTTTTGAGCAATTATTCTTACTTATTTAGGGTGCATAAGGAAATGAAATTCTTTTGTTAACCATAAATATAACGACTCTTAAAAGTTAACGTGCTTAAAAAATGCACCTTATCTTATTTCCAGAGCAAATCAAGGAATTGCACATCGTATGTAAACTTTTGTGACTAGGTGTATGTACTGCCACCTACAATTTCTCCTAACAAAACTACATTTTCTCCACGAATCAAAAACACGCCCCGCGGTATATCACCATACTCATTACCAACGTGAATTCTTTCGATAGTCCTGTGCAGGACCAAGTTAGCAAATTGATCAACAGAACGAAGAAAGCCAATAAGAGTTCGTCCATCTCTAAGAAGAACCATAAGTTTTTCTAAAAATAAGTTCGGAACAATTTAATAAAAAGGATTATATTGGTATAATCACTTACTATCAACTTCTTCCAAGAGATGAGCCGTTCCAGCAAGTGGGTTCAGATCGTCCATTCTTTTATATGTGTAAATGTGATATTTATCATTTACATATATTTTCAAAAATCAGGCAATAGCAGGTTTGATAATATTATATTATATTGTATTAAGGACAAGCTTGTGCAATTTATACCAAGCATACAAAAAGCATCTTATAAGATTCTATCATTTTTAACCGTCAAATATTCGCCTGATATTCGCAATAGAAACGTCAAATCCCAGTTGAAATGATGGTTGCCTTTTCGTATTGGAGGGATTCACATGGACAGATCTTCGGATGGATAGCGGGCAGATATGGCAGAAATGTCACTTTATTGGAATAACTACCTTTCTAACGCCTGCTACTAATTGTGGTAGTTAAAGTAGTACACGTAATAAAATGACGTAGAAACCAAAATGTGGCACGATTACGATTTACCTGGTTTCAAGTTCTGAAAACGCAGTTATGTAGATCTCGATGAAATAAGAACAAAATACATTTTTTCCTATGGGATTTCTCCATAGAACTGTGCACTTTAAATCATTCATCCTTCATAGAATATACATCGCCATCGCAATGCGATCTTATAATTTTACCTCAGATCCTCAGAAAAAGCGGTGCGAGTCTAAGCCGCCACAGCATTTGCTGCGATAGTTTTACATATGTATTTATGCATACGTTTTTGAGTCGATGCTACACTACCGCATGTTCATATTGGCAAAGTCGAAGCGGTAGTATGTGTCACCGCTTATGAATAAGGATAACACCGGATTTTGGGATTTGGGGTTTTTTTCGTAACCCCAGCATAAATATAAAAATATGTGACATATTGTGTCAATCGTGTTCCTTTTGTCACCTTTCTTTAAATCGTTGGCGTAAACAAAAGAAAAACACCGCATACACCGCAACTTGTAAACGGTGCTTTTCTTGTTCATAAGAGACCGCACATACTACAGCATCGGCTATGTCAATATGAACATGCAGAATGCGTTGAATCAAAAACGTAATACTCAAGTTCATAATAGAAACATACCCAAACGACACATACTCAATCGAGTCGGTGGCGGTACACACTGCCAACGCGTTTTTTGTGAGAAGATTTTTAGTCTAAAAAAATGATCGTATCTCAATCGCTTCCGGTCACACTCCCACCGCTTTTTTTGTGAGTATATCGCATGTCAAATATGATCGCATGCCGATCTCTGAATTTTATTCATAGTTATGGTATGAACATATTTGCGGTAATATGATGTCGTGTACCCTTAGGAGTGTCGGTATGAAACTTCCACGCAAAAATCTGAATAAAAACTTAAGTATAATTTTAGGAGTAATCAGTAACTTTCGTTTTCGAATAGTTTAGGATATATCGATATTATTGCTTTCCTATGTAAATTCCGGTTCAAGGAAATGGGTCGACTTTGCAAACCATAATTGTCTACGATGGAGGAATATGGATATGCTGCCCAAAATAAAGTATGAGGTGGGTGACTCGTTTCTAAGGCTATGTCTATCGCTAAGGGTATGTCAACAACTGTCTGGCAGGCGCCTAGAGTTGAACTCAATTTCCAATTATTAATATTCTTATGTACAGTTGTATGTGATTTTAAATATCTATACCGTTTTAAGAAAGAAATTTACAACTGCTGGCGGATAGACTTCTATGTACGAATGAAGAAACTCGTGGAGGTGCTGCCTTGTCAACTGCCCATATTTGCGATGTATCCGTATCGGTGAAGAACTTGGTGTTAGTCAAGCTACGGTATTTCGGAATGTGAATGATATAGTTGACAGCTCAGTTGCACATGCAACTGATTGGATCAAGTATGTGAAATTTCAATAGTGAAAAATGAAAGCAAGATTCTACACACTTAGGGATATTTAGGAACCAAGGTGATGTAAGAGAAAAACTTAATAAAACGTAATACTTTATTGTAGAGTTGGGTCGTTACGGACTTGTGTGCGAATTCTGCACATATATTTCACATACGTATGTATATATGTATTTCACCAATGACTGATCACCACCCAGTTGGCGATAATAAAACAAAAACTTTTAAATTTTGGAAGCGTTTATTTTCTGCAAAAATAATTCATTTCAACAAATTCATTTATAGTATATTAACTTACATTTAGGTAACTCGGCTGGCTGGCGTCTCCATGAAAGGTGGTGAACATAAAACAAAGATAAATGTCGTCCCAGAAACGCTGTAAGAAATGATAGCTAACCATTGGGTTTCAAATGACAGCAACTGAACATCGAATTTTGGGTGCGTTCACCGAGTCCAGATTCCAGGGCCGTAATAAATTCGATTTTAAAGTGTTTTAACGTCGACACCCCACCCCCGTGGGGTGGTACAGGCAAGTACTTTCGCGTCCACCTCTTCTAAATTCGGGTTTTTAACTGCTGCTACACCTTTCACTGCTCTCGAAGGCACAATGTTTTGTTCTCAATTGGACGCGGTGTTTGAGTTTAGTTGAGAAGTGGTTCGGGTTGAGTGGCTTCTCACCCTGTGCTGAGAGACCGGCTGTTTACAATGTTTTCCGCCTCGATCAGTGCACTCGGCAAGGTTTCTATCTCCGGCACAATCTCAGACAGTGCAGATGACAAAACTCGCTTGATGGGCTGCACGAGTCGTTCCCAGCATCCTCCTGCGTGTGGGTTTAAGAGGCAATTAAACACCCAATAGATACCCGAGGATCAGTGGTCGCCGTGGCGTAGTGGGTAAGTGCGTCGACTCCTACGCAGAGGGTGCCAGGTTCGATACCCGAATTTTACCACCTATCATAATTCACGGCTTCACCTCTTTCGAGTCACTGACAATGCTCAAAGAGTATTTCTGTCTAGAAAAAGCTTCTCAAATTCGCCGTTCGGAGTCGGCATTAAGCTGTAGGTCCCTTCCATGCGTGAAAGAACAATAGAACGCACAAAACACTCGGTTGCGGAGAAACTAGGCCCAGGTCCACCTCGGACTATAGCGCCACCCATATTATTATTATTATTATTAGATACCCAAGGAAGAGAGTTCCGCTTTCATTACGTCGACATCAAAAATACCGTTGTCCTTCAATTCCCTGTTTGCCAATGAAGTTTGTCCCGTTATCGCTTCTTATCCGCAAAGGGACTACACGCTTGTTTACGAAATTGTGGATGCATGAAAGACAGGTCGCAGAGCTGGTACCCAGTATTTCTGTCGCTTCTCCTTACCTACCGTGTCGTCATTTTGGTGGCAGAAACGATGATGTAGTCTGTCGATGATAAGTTTCGTGACTCTGGACTCCTTGGGAAAGATGGTAGGGCGTTTGGTAGCAAACTGCAATGTCATTGCGGCATCGATTCGACCTTTGACTCGGAGAATTCTCCTTTCGTCGATATACGGCTTGAGGTTGAATATTTTAATTTCCTTATTGATTGGCTAGTTTTGTCGTAGCTTGCTGATTTCTACGGGGAACGCCTCCCGCTGTATTTGACGGCATATAATACGCTCGGCACTGTTGAGCTCAGTTGCAGATAGTTCTCCTTGGTTTACGACTCTCTTCTGGCATCTGGCAATGAAACGTTCTACCCAGGCAGTGGTTCGTTGTAACTTTAGGAATGTGGAAACCAAAATATACTTCGGGCGGAGTTCTTCACTTGGCTTATGACTTGCGATAAGGTCTGGTAGCTTCGGTCTCTCTGCTTCCCTCAGCTTTAGGAACGGAGGTTAATTTATCCAGGCATTGTTGACATCCAATTGTGGTGGCTAATGGGCCCTTGTATCCTCATCTGCTAAATTCAATTTAGTCGGAGTCCAACGCCATTAGCTGGGTTGTGTTTTTTTCCAGGTTTTACGCTATTCAAAAGGCAGCAAGCTCCTTATTGCGGCGAGGGTCAGTTCGTAACCAGTGTAGCACAGTCTTCCAGTCGCTCCAGAGCACTTGTTTGGTAATCAGTAGCTTATGATGATCGAGGATAAGACTACAGAGCCTTACCCCATGTACAGCGGCCGAAAGTTCGAGGCGGGGTATCGACAGGATTTTCTTCGGAGCGACCTTCGTCTTGCCTCACACGAACGATATGTGGACATCTGCGTCGAAGTCTATGCGAAGATACTTGACTACGCTAAAGGCTTCCTCACTGGCATCTATAGAGGTGTGGACATCTACACGACGAGTCGTGTTAAGGCATCTAGGGATCTTCATCTGCTTTAAACTTGGCAACCATGGCCATCTTCCATTGTTTCCACTACTTGAACGTTTCCTCATGGATTGGATCATCACACTCGACTCCAATACTCCAGATCATTCGTAGCAGAGACTTTAAGTGTAGTTGGCGATCATTCCAAATGGGTCGTATTTGGACATGGTTACGCTCAGGAATTCGCTTTTAGTTGGGCATACGTCGTGTATCATGACGTCTTTGTTCGCTCGAACGAACTTGAGACGAAAAACAAACACATCTTCCCGGCTGTCACAGAGCATACCAAGGACCTTTTCGGTCTTCGGGGTCACCTGAATATTCATGTCCAGCACGTTCTCAAAATTCTCTTTTCTGTTTACGGCTATACCGGCTAGTACCTCTTCTGAATTTGACATAAAGTTTCGAAACTCGAAACCTCCTTCACGGTGGATAGAGATGACATCTTTGGTGACTGTGAGTGCTTCCGGAACGTCTTCAAAGCTGTCGACGAAATCGTTCGCGTAATGATTGTAGATTATGGACTCAACTGTTCCGGGCCTAGCCTTTGAATAGTAAGATGCATTTAAATTCTTAACAAAGAGGGCTGATGACGGTGAATAACTAGCGCTGAAAATCATAGCAGTCATTACGTAGACGTCGATACGATCTTCTTGTTCCTCTCTCTAAAGGAAACGTTGTGAGTCTTGATCTTCCTTCCTTATCGACACTTGGTGGAACATTTTAGTCTCCAGTGATTGCAATGGGTCTCATTCGGAAATTGAATAAGATGGCTGTTAACGGCCTGTAATCATCCGGCCCCTTTAGAAGAGCGGAATTCAAAGATATGACATTTGGATCGGTTTTTTCCGACTTGTTGGGATTCTTGACTCCGAAGTGTGGGAGGTACCAAGTTCTTGAAGTACTGGCATGTGCGTCAGCGTCGCTCAGTTTTCTGGCATACCATTTCTTCACATTAGCAAATTAGTTAGCAATTTTATTATATTTTTCTGCGAAATCGGGATCTTTGATCATCTTAGTTTCCAAGCTAAGAAGTCTTCGTTTGGTTAGGCAGTAGCTGTCGGGCAGTTGTACAGTTTGGTCCTTCCAGAGCAGGCCGGTTTCATACCCCTTTTTGGTTTTTACAGTTGTTGTTGACAGGATCTCAATTGCTCTTTTATCAGCATCGGAGATGGGTTTCTCTTTCATCGGCTTAATACCAAAATTCTCGATGCGAAAAGGGTCCTCGAAGATTTGTTGCAAATTTGTATCCTGTTCTTGATTGTTGCACAACCTGATTATACTTTGATGCTCCGTTGTTTCTTCGTCGTCGTTTTGCTAAAAATCACCCATCCAAGTTTTGTTTGTGCCAGGATCGGACCGTTGGTTGTAATATGGGCCGAACCTATGGGCGCTCCTGGTGATTATTATCGAAACCAATGACCATATCTGGCTTGGCATTGTTGTATTCAGTCAATGACGCTGGTTACTGATGACTTGATATGTCCAAATCGGCGGCGATGAAAGTCTGGGTGGATAAATGCAACTCTTCCAAGGTTTATACTCCAATTACAGAAAGAATTTCCGCTTCTTCCTGGTCAGCGATTATTTCCACTTCGACAGCGAATGATTTTTTATTTGTGATTTCTTTGCTGAATCACTGTACACTCAGATCCTTTTTGACTCTGTTTAAGTATAACCGCTTAGCCCGCTCAAGACTCATGATTGTGACGGCGGATCCTTCGTCAAGTGAGGCGAACGTCGGCACTACCACATCGCCATTATATATGCGCACTATATGCGTAGCACTCTGAGTAAAAATGTCTTCGCCGCTTTGAGACTACAGCTAAGAATAGATTCCTGCCTCTCTCTTCGTGCTGCTTTGGTTATTTTCCCAAAGGTTTCTTCGTGTAGGAATTGATAATGTTTCTGTATACAATTGTTGATTCCGGCCGTATTTTTGACAAATTTCAGGAAATCCCACTTACTTTGAGTATCCAACTTCTTGTAACTAGTACAGCAATTTAAAGAATGTTGTAACGACGTCAGCTTTCAGGTGAACCAGTTGATGGTGACTTCGTAGCATGAAGAGCATTTGTGTGTTTAATTCTTGTTTCGCCTTTGTTTGGTGTCTGCGAAGGCAGTGAATTTGTCGTGACGACACAAACTAAGCGTGCCATGCGACTTAGCCACTCATTGAATGTTTTAATTGTGAATAATGACTGAATATACGCATTGTATTACGCCCAATCTAACCGTTTACTCATGGTTGTATACGAGTTCATCCATAAGCGTGAGGTTGCCAGATGTTGGTACATTCCTATCCTCTTCCTAAAACGGAATTCGAGGGTTCCCATTACTTAGTATACGTTATTTGGATGAATGAGAAGCGACTCTACCACCTCCCTTCCGTAAGACGATATGGCATTGAAAAGGGTTGTTAGGTGCGCTGGCATCGGCGAAGGTGTTCCCGTTAGGTTGTGACATTACAGCAAGGATGGTGGTAGTTTGACTAACTCTATTTGCTGTTGTTATAGCTGTGTGCGCCATGGAATTTGGTACAGTTTCAACTGACGAGGCGACACTCGTGGGTTCGTTAGTTAAAACTGTAATAACAGTTCGTGCTAGGCTAAGCAATCTTTGGATACGTTGACGTTCTTGCCTCTCAATTGCTATTGACGATTAAAATACTTCCAATTGTGCACGCAATTGCCCTACTGTTATTGAGCTCTTGTCTTCGCAATCCGGTGGCAGTTCTGGCGTAGCTGTAGAAGTTTAAGAACTCCTTGTGATCATCGGGCTGTGTGACAAAGGCATTTCTCAGCCATGACAAATAATGTCAAATAAAATAAATATGTAATCAGCTTCTTCGGCCCAGTTGCCGATAATAAAATAAATACTCTTATATTTTGGAAGCGTTTATATTCTGCAAAAATAATTAATTTCAACAAATTCATTTATAGTATATCAACTTACATTTGGGTAACTCGGCTGGCTGGCGTCTCCATGAAAGGTGGTGAACATAAAATAAAGATAAATGTCGTCCCAGAAACGCTGTAAGAAATGATAGCTAACCATTGAGTTTCAAATGACAGCAACTGAACATCGTATTTTGGGTGCGTTCACCGAGTTGAGATTCCAGCGCCGTCATAAGTTCGATTTTAAAGTGTTTTTGCATCGACACCTCCCCTTCTACCCCTGATCCTCGCGGCATTGCCATTAAGCATTTCATCGCGAGGGAGGAGGGAGGGGGGGGGGGTCTTCTTTTGCACAACATTTGTGCACCTTGGACAATAAGTGGTGTCTTCATGTCCGAATCTGTAGAGATATGCTCTGAAACATCCGTGGTTACTGTAC
Source organism: Eristalis intricaria (assembly GCA_964034865.1). Taxonomy (NCBI): domain Eukaryota; kingdom Metazoa; phylum Arthropoda; class Insecta; order Diptera; family Syrphidae; genus Eristalis; species Eristalis intricaria. The sequence goes on from OZ035874.1 coordinate 15,183,015, forward strand.
ATTTGCGTTATGTAGAAATTCAGCTCTCCATGTTTTCTGTTGATTCAAGGGTCGATGTTGGGGATCAATCTCTGGGCCCATCTGCCTTTGTCAGAACAGTTCCATCTTTCTTGCCATTCTTTGAGGTTTGCTCTACGTGTTAGTCCATCTTCACTTCTTCGCTCGTCGCTGTAGGCCTTCTCGTTATATTCGCACGATATTTTCATGCGGCCTCTTTGGTGAGGAGGTCTATTGGCACCATTCCCAACAGTACGCGTGCCGCGTCGTATGAGGTTGTTCGGAAGGCGCTGCATATCCCCAAACCATTGACTCTTTATACTGCTTTGACCTTTGAGCTGTATTATTTAGTGTTCATTGTCCCAGGCCATATTTGGGAGCCATAGAGCATCATCGACGTCTGGCCAAGAGTAGCCTATTCTTTTGTTTTGGTGCTCCAATGTTTGGCATGATCCTTGTCAGAGCAGACGTTGTTTTCGCTGCTTTCTCCGCTGCAGTTCCACATTTAACTTAAAGGTTAGCCTTGCATCTACAGTATCAACAAGGTACGTTAGTACTGGCTTGGACCCCTGATCACTGCCTAGTAACTATGTATTTACAATTAGCTGAGGAAAGAACCGAAGTAGCACTAATCAGTACAGGCAGTCGGTTGTTTTCCTCAGCTTATTGTGTCTGTACGATGAGGGATTCTGGACTGGTTTATTGCCTTTTGTAAGAGAACAAGTTTTTCTTTCTTCCACTGCTCAGGAAATACTCTTTTCTAAAGGCAAGCTTTGTAAGCCTATGCAAAGATATGTGGGTGCTTATTAAGTGCACTTTTTAATGCAGTATTAAGGATTCTTCAATGACAGGTGATTGTTTATTCATGTTCATGTTGTTGCAGGTTTGGAGAACTTCGCCTGCTGTGACAAGGGGTATTGGTAGTCGTGTTTCTCCTCTCCAGTTGTATTCCTTCTTGTTGTGGAAAGAGCACCATGGCCACGTTTCCAAGACATTCTGAGGATGTTGGCGAAGGCCTTCTACTATCCTTCAACTTTGTCATAACAACTTGATAGGCTTTCCCTCAAGGGTTTTGCTTTGCTTCATTGCACAGATCTTCGAATTTCTTCTTCTTGCTCTCTTTGATTGCAGCTCTTTAGCTTCTTCGAGCTGCTATAAATCTGCCGTGGCGTTCTCCGTGGCGTTCTCCGTGGTTGCTGTGCTCTCTGGAGTTCTGGTACAGTCGGCGTGCTCTGTGGCATTCTGCTCGCAGTCTGGCGATCTCATCATTCCACCAGTATAAGTTAATGGCAACAACTCGGCATAACCTCAACATGAACTTCCACAATCCACTTCCCCTGCACACTTTGTTTACAGCTTACATTGCACTTCCGTCACACACTACACTCCAGTACATTTACTCCAAGCACATTCACCCTAAACAATCAGTACTTTTTGGCCATTCATCCACTGCACCGAACATTTCCCTTACTAATCATTTTATAAGAATTGTTAAGATAAGTCAGTCTGAGTTGATCTATGGAAAATAAAGTCAGTCATAAGCTGGATCGGAAACGAAGAACCTCGTTTCATTGAACTGGTGCCCAACTTGTAAGAATAAGTATTGTAAAGCTCCAAAATCTTTATATAAAAGAAAGTAGAGCTACTTTTCATTTACAAGAAAAAGGAAAAATCCCACAAAATCAACGTACTCATCCAAGATGCTGATGGAATGTCCCCATATCTGCTGAAGTAGTTTCATATAAGTCCATTGCAATAAATTCTAATATAAAGTGTGTACATCCCATAGCGGCAAGCAACCAAAATGGCAATTAAATTATTCGAACCTTATGAAGGCTCAGAAAAATTCGACCAAGCTGTTGCCATAATAAGAAACAAAATTGTTGGGGCAGGTGACTTAATCTTAGCATCCCCTAATACAGTTCTTAATTTAGATGCAATAATTGCACGTCTTGACAATACTTACTCTGATAGACGTTACACGTTTTGGAGAACCAATGAGTTTGTTATGTCAAGGAAATTTGAGCATTGCAAAATTCTACGATAAGGTTGAGCAGCATATTACTGCTATTACATATCAAATTTCAATGGAATATTCAGGGAATAGCCAATTGATTCTCTAGGAGTTAAGTTCCGATCAGATGCGCTAAGCGTATTTATTTCAGGGCTTAATAAGCCTTTGAGCATGATTAAGTTTTCTGCTGGATGTGAAGACTTGCCTTCTGCATTGGCAAAGGCTGACGAGCTTGAACCGAGACGGTATAGGTACAATTTCGGTAGAGCTTTTAACAATAACGTAGACACAGGAACAGGTATTCACCACACAACAGATCAACGCGATCAAATCATACATATAATTCAAATTCTGCGAGATTTCGTTAAAGACCTCAAAATATAGATGATCATATGAGTATTGATAACCCATCTAGATTTCGTTACAATAAAAAACCACATTCAAGTAGGAAAAACATAATCAGGCAATAGAAAAGGCAATTAAACGCCCCGCGAATTGGATAGGACAACAATGCCAAAAACGCAGCGAATAAATTATATTCAAGCTAACATTTTGAATGACTGTGAAGACTCAATAGATGAATATGAGGACCAGATTAACTTGTCGCAATAACGAAGCTGTATTGAATATCTTAGTAGACCCTTGTACAGAAAAAAACTATAATTCATTAATTTCAAACAAAAAACCTTTTAAGGTAAAAACAATAAACGGTGAGGAAAAGATAAATCAAAAATGTAAAATTCGGTTTTGTAATATAATATATAATAAAATAAATATAACTTTTGACGCTATAATAGGATACAACTTTATATTATTACTTCAAGAAAATGGTGAAATGCAAATCAAATTCTTTGAATGCGAGCAGGTAAACAATATCGAAATAGATAAATTAGTTAAAAAAAAATCAGGAATGAGAAATTGCCTTTCAATACTGATATGAAATCAACTATAAGAACATTGAACTCAGATCCAATTTATTCAAAACCAAGGCCATATAATATGGCAGATATCTCGTTCATTAATAACGAAATCAAAATACTTCTAAATGATTGATTTATACGCCCACCGCATTCCCCGTACAACACCACCATCTTGGTTGTAGGGAAAAAAGACGTTAATGCAGACGATGCCCCAAAATCTAGATTAGTGTTTGATTACAGGAAATTGAATGATCGAACGGTACCAGATAGATATCCCATCTCAGAAAGTTCGGTGATTTTATCGAATCTTGTAAATGCGAAATATTATTCTACAATAGATTTAAAATCCGGTTTCCACCAAATTCTTTTAGAGGAAAAGGACTGTGAAAAAAAAAGCATTCTCCATAAAAAATGGAGAGTACGAATTCTGTAGATTGCCTTTTGGAGTGAAAAATGGTCCTATCATTTTTCAAGAGCAATCGATAACGTACTGATAGATGGCATAGGAAAACGTTGCCACGTCTATATAGACGTTATAATCTTTTCCAAATCAGAAATTGAACATTTCGAGAACATTAAAATAATAATATCTAAACTATTAAATGCCAGCATGAGAATATCTGCAGAAAAATGTAAATTTTTCAAACAAGAGTTAGAATTTTTAGGATTTCTCGTGTCTGAAGACAGTATCAAGACTTGCCCTAGTAAGATAAGAGACATAGTTAATTTTTTAAGTGCCAAAATCACTTCGTCCTTTAAGATCATTTTTAGGTCTTTCCCGGTAATATTGTCGATTTGTTAAAGATTACGCTCAGATAACAAATCGTCTTATAAAGTACCTTAGAGGAGAATCTTGACTCAGAGGCTATATGTGCCTTTAATAGAATAAAGAACATTCTAGCCTCGGACGACGTATTACTTTTCTACCCAGATCTTCGTAAACCCTTAGATCTAACCACAGATGCATATTCACACGCAATGGGTGCGGTTCTCTCTCAAGCTGGTACCTCAAGCTGGACCTATCACAATGATATTTCGTACTTTGAGCAAGACAGAAGAGAATTTCCCAATCAATGAACGTGAGATGCTTGCAAGAGTCTGGGCTCTTCAGTCTTTAAGAAATTACGGAGCCCCTGATATTCACATTTATAAAGGTCATCAACCCCTTACTTTTGCGATATCTGAGAAAAACCTTAACACAAAACTTAAACGATGGAGGGTATTTATTGAACAATTTTCCCCAACATTTTATTATAAGCCTGGTAAGGAGTATAAGGTTGTTGACGCACTTTCTCGGCAGCACATTAACGTCCTTTCTACTTCCGAACAAACTGCTCATAGTGAAGAATCCTTAACTGAAATTATTCGTTTCGTAGAAACACCCATTAAATGGTTTAAGAACCAAATATTTATTTTAATAATATGGTTGGCGCTACAGTCCGAGGTGGACCTGGGCCTAGCTTCTCAGTAACCACGTGTGTCGTGCGTGCTATTGTTCTTTCACGCCTGGAAGGGACCTACCTTAATGCCGACTCCATACGGCAAATTTGATAAGCTTTTTCTAGACAGGAATACTCTTTGAGCATTGTCAGTGACACGAAAGAGGTGGAGCCGAGAATTATCAAAGGTGGTAATTTCGGGTATCGAACCTGGCACCCTCTGCGTAGGAGTCGACGCACTTACCCACTACGCCACGGTGACCACATGGTTCTGAAAAAATCAAAAAAGTAAAAATAATTTATAAAAAAATGGTCAGACATTCTATTGTATTCTGATCTAATGTAGAACTGATTGAAATGTTGCGCGATATCCTTCATCCGGTTGTAATTAACGGAATATATTGCAATTTGGAAACTCTGGGAAAACAATCCGGAATGACATTGCCAATGGCTTTTCCCAAAATTAAAATTCGTGCAAAGCGTTTGTAATCAAAATGATCAAGAGGAAATCATTAAGAATTAACATAATATAACTCATAGAGAACCTCAAGAAAATTGTAAACAAATTAAAATGGAGTATTTTTTTTTCCAGACGTCAAAAAATTATGTAAAACATTTGCATCCAAATGCAAAATTTGTAAGGAAAATAATTATCTGCGTAAACTAATATAGCACCCGATATGGGTAACACCCATTCTCAAGTACAGTGGCCCAACATTATAATGGGACACGTACAATTACGAAATTGTCTGTAATTTTCTAGAAAATTATAAGCTTTGTATATGAAATATATACGGAATTTGGATGCTCATATGATCAGTTTATTAATAACAAAAAACAAAATTAAATTCAGTAATATAGATTCAAAGCGACAACAAAAACATCAAAAAAGTCAAAAATCTTAGGTCAAAGTAATAATGGGACAAACAAGATAAATATGAACAAAACAATGTGATTAAGTGTTGTAATTTAATTTAATATTTTGTTGGGAGGCCCTTTTGCTTTAATACTCCAATCTGTACATGTCTTAATGTTAATTATCCTTGCATTACTTTGTATGTTGTGAGTCACTGTCAGACTAATGATAAATGCTCTGAGTCACTGTACATTTGTATCACGCCACTCGCATGCAGCTAAACTTTGGTCACACTACTTTCGACGCCATCCAATAGCGTGTACGCCTGATCGGACGATGTACGCACACGCACAATCGAACGCACATGAAGGATCCTATATGAGATGCGTGTTAGGATGTACTTGAACTGATAAGGGGCACTGACAGATGGACTAAAGGACACTTCGCTAACAACCGCAGTCAAGTGAACATCGTCGTTAGATTGCTATTCAAATTCATTATATCCCATGTTACACTACAATAAATATTGTTACATATATTTAACAATTTCGTCATGTATTTTTTTCGAACATTAACGATACCTCTCTCATATTCATAAACATATTTGTGGTCCTTCGGTAGCCGGATAAAAGTGTATAGTGAACTAGTCAAGTGGATATGTATGTATGTATGTAGATATTAAGTTTGTGAAAAGTGTTATCTAGCCATCGCCTCGATAAGCTGTTCCCTTAAAATATATTTATATATAATAGCTTATAATTTATAATATATAAGGTCCGTTCATTAATTATTAAACTAATTGAACTTAATAAAATGAACGCAATCAAAATTAAACGCGGCAATGCGAAAGGTTGTTTAACACGTGCAGCTAGCTTTGTAGACTCTATTGATGAGTCTATTTCAAGCGAAATGCTAGAAATTCGGTTAAGCAGATTGTGTGAATCGTGGTCGGAATTTTCGATACTCAATAATGAGTATCTTCAGTTTATAGACGAAACTGAAGTACAGACAGTTGAGACAGAATTTGGGGAGTATGAGGAGAAGTATTTTAAGGCGCATGCGTGCCTTAAAAAAGCGATCCGCGAAAGGAAAGTGCCGGTTGAAACTACTCCCCAGGATACGGTCGGTTCGGCAGTGGAGCGACTAGCGTCACAGCAGTCCTCATTTTTAGAACAACTCAAGTCGTCCAACACGTGCGCAACAGTGAATCTGCCGAAAATAGTGATTCCGTCGTTCTCGGGTAATTACAAGGACTGGCCTTCCTTCAGAGACTTGTTTATAGGATCAGTTGATACTCAGCCTAAACTCAGTCCCACTCAAAAATTCCACTATATGAAGTCTTTCCTAAGGGACGACGCGGCGAACGTCATCAGACATATCCCAATTTCGGACGCGAACTATGTTGAGGCGTGGGATAGGCTTGAGCAACGTTATGACCGAGTACACCTCATTGTTCAGTCGTTCATTCAAATGTTGCATGCATTACCCTCTATGAACAATCCTAACGCGCAAACATTACGTAAAATCGCAGACGGTGCTGACGAAGTCATTCGGGGACTTACCGCGTTGGACAAAACCGGCCGTGATCCTTGGTTAATCTATATTCTATTGACAAAACTCGACCAGGACACGAAGCAAGCCTGGGCTGAGGAAGCGGGATCTCGGGATGATATGACCATCAAAAACTTGTTAGACTTTCTGGAGCAACGTTGTGATGCGCTCGAAAGTTGCCAATCAATAAATCGATTTACAACATCGCGAAGTAAAGCAGTGTCATCAATTCGCGCTCATGTAGCCAATGCGTCGGAGAACAATCGTACTTGTCCACTTTGTAAAAACAATCACAGTGTTAGTCAGTGTCCGCAGTTTAATGACTTAGACGTTAATTCACGCAGAGCATTCGCCAAATCCAACCTTCTGTGTTTTAATTGTCTTCGCGTTGGTCATTCGTCCAATAAGTGTCGGTCTTCATTTCGGTACGTGTAATTCTCGTCATCACACTCTAGTGCATCCAGAACTAAGTGAACTAAGTCATAATCGTCCAACAACGTCGCCTCAAATAAACCAGAATCCTTCTACTTCGTCTGATGAGAAAACGCAATCTCAGCCATCAAAACCGCCATATACTTTCGTCGCTTCTACCCCTATTGTCAACAACCATTCTACTGAGCATAGCTGTCGGAAACAGACAGTGTTGCCCACCGTTCTCGCCACACTTCGAGTCTATTAGGGGCAGGTTATCAATTGTCGTGTTCTGCTTGACACCGGGTCACAATCGTCTTTTATATCGAAATCGTTCGCACAAAGATTGGGGCTCCCTCGGAAACATTCTAGGATTCCTATTATGGGATTATCGTCCAAGGGTGCTGGCTATACCAAAGGTTGTGTGAAGATCGAACTCTTATCGCGATACAATTCAACTCGTTTGTCGGTAGAGGCGTTTGTACTCAACAAGTTAACATCGAACTTACCCTCTAAGCCTTTTGATACCTCTGCGTGGTCACATATTCGAAATTTGGATTTGGCTGATCCATACTTTAATGTACCTGGTCAATCGATATTTTGTTGGGCGCTGATCGAGTTTGGACGATTCTGGATGCAGGTAAGATCTATGCATCGGACGGTATTCCATTGGCACAAAATACCTTATTCGGCTGGGTAATCACTGGAGAACTCTTCGATGAACAATCATCTGTGACGGACCTGCACTCCTTTCATTCCGTTATGGACATAGACGGTATCTTGAGGCGTTTCTGGGAATTAGAAGATTGTCCTTCGTTCAAGACTTGTCAGGTAGTAAACGATCCTGCTGAAGACCATTTTCGTCACACCGTATCGCGCGCGTCGGACGGAAAATATGTGGTATCTCTACCATTTAAAACTTCCTCGCCGCGCTTTGGTGATACGCTTCAGGCTGCAGTGTCTCGTCTGTATGGCATGGAACGAAGGAATATCTAGACCTTGGCCATATGGAAGAAATCGGTCGTGAAGATGTTGTGAATCGGTCTGAAAAGGTCTTTTATTTACCACACCCTGCCATCCTAAAACCAGAAAGCTCATCTACCAAGCTTCGTGTTGTGTTTGACGGCTCGGTAAAAGACTCAAGAGGACAATCTTTGAACAGTCAACTGTTGATTGGGACTCCAATCCAACGCGACTTAATCGGTGTGTGTTTACTGTTTCGGGAACATCGGTTCGTATTTACCGCGGATATCGCAAAAATGTTCCGCAAATATGGGTACGCCAGGAAGATTCGGACTTCCAGCGAATTGTGTGGCGCGAGAACTCTACTGCACCTATCAAGCATTACCGGCTCAAAACCGTAACATATGGAACAGCATCAGCACCATTCTTATCGGTTCGGGTTCTGCAGCAACTCGCGGAAGATTATGGATCGCAATATCCAAATGCAACGCGAATATTGCTAAACGACGTTTACGTGGACGACGTTCTAACTGGTACAAACTCCATTAAAACTCTTCTCGATTTGCAATCCGAACTGGTATCTTTGTTGTCGGCCGCGAAATTGCATCTTAGAAAATGGAGTTCAAATTGTTGGGCATTGCTTGCTAAGCAACCATCCGAGGATTGTGAGTATACGTTCGAAAAGTCCAATGAATCACAATCGTCTATTAAGGTTCTCGGTATGCATTGGAACCCCGCGAGTGAGAGTTTTTCTTACCGCGTTGCTGAATTACAGCAATATACTTGTGCCACCCGAAGACATTTGCTGTCAGATACAGCTAGGATTTTCGATCCGCTGGGACTTTTATCTCCATCTGTTGTCCTATTGAAAATCTTGTTTCAGGAGCTGTGGTCGGCCGATTTAAACCTTGGCTGGGACGACCCTTTACCTGCTCAACTGGCAGAAAAGTGGGTGGAGTATCGGAGTCAATTTCACCATTTTGAGCAGATCCGCGTTCCGCGAAATATCTTTCCACCGAATGTGGAGATAGAACTTCACGGCTTTTCGGATTCCTCATCGGTCGCATATGCCGCAGTTGTGTACGCTCGCGTTGTCTCGGTATCTGGTGATGTGAAGGTTACAATAGTAGCTGCAAAGACTAAAGTGGCCCCACTGAGGCCTATATCCATTCCGCGCTTGGAACTCTGTGGTGCTCTATTGTTGACCAAATTGTTAAACGTTGTGATATCGTCGGTTAATGCAAAAATATTGAGAACTGTCGCTTGGTGTGATTCACAAGTTGTCCTTCATTGGTTATCTTCGCCGCCTCGCCGATGGACAACCTTCGTTGCCAATAGAACATCTACCATACTGGAGACGGTTCCGAGACATAGTTGGCGTTACATTCCATCGGAATCAAACCCAGCGGATTGCGCCTCACGTGGATTGGCCCCTTCGAAACTTGTCGGTCATGAATTATGGTGGACCGGTCCTCGTTGGTTAGTATGCTCGGAGGACGATTGGCCCAAAACTAGGATGGACAGTATCATAGATGCACTGGAGGAGAGGCCAGTTAAACCAGCAATACAAGCCTTTGTGACTGGAGTGGACACACATGTCATTCAATCCCTGATTGAAAAAATATCGTCGTGGTCTCGTTTGCAACGGATAGTCGCGTACTGTTTCCGGTTCGTGTTGAATTGTCGCAAGCAAAATTCTTCTCGCGTACGTCACGGTCTGCAGTTTTCAGAGCTGCAATTCGTCAAAACTTTCATAATTAGGTACGTGCAAGGTAGGGAGTTTGATGACGACATTCGGCAGCTATGGCAGAACAAGCAACTCGGTTCGAAGTCAGGACTGTTGAGATACTCAGCATTTTTGGACAACGACGGTGTTATCCGCGTGGGCGGTCGTTTGAAACATTCATCCGTTTCGTATAATGTCAAGCATCCGGTGATAATGCCCAAAACCAGTCGCGTTTCTGTGCTAATCATCCAAGACATTCACCAACGATATTTGCATGCGGGAGTATCGGAAACATTCGCCTTCGTACGTCAACAGTTCTGGATACTGGGTAGTCGGAACTTGATTCGAATGGTCATACATAAATGCAAGCCATGCTTTATGCAGCGCAAGTCCAGAAGCCAGCAACTGATGGGAGATTTGCCGTCGTATCGAATTCAACCTGGCCGACCATTTGTCAACACGGGCTGTGATTATGCTGGACCAATCTCGATAAGGTCATCTCGTTGCAGGAATCCGAAGATATTGAAGGCATACATTGCCTTGTTTGTATGCATGTCTACAAAGGCCATTCACTTGGAAGTGGTTTCCGACCTTACCACGGACGCGTTTTTGGCAGCATTACGGAGGTTTGTTGCACGTCGCGGAAGATGTGCTACACTTTACAGTGACAAAGGCACCAATTTCCAAGGCGCTCGTCGGTGCCTTACTAATATGCATAGGCTAGTGCTAAACCAAACCAATAATGATCTTATTGCTGCGGCTCTAGCTACGGATCACATTGACTCGCAGTTCATTCCTCCTTATGCTCCGCACTTTGGCGGGTTGTGGGAGGCAGGTTGTGAGATCTGTCAAGCTTCACCTTCGTCGTGTCATAGGTTCTTCGATTTTAACCTTTGAAGAGTTGTATACACTCTTAACGCAAATCGAAGCTGTCCTTAATTCTCGTCCTTTGTGTTCAATGTCCGATACTGATCTCAATCCATTAACCCCCGCAGATTTCCTTATAGGCGAACCATTAACTGCGGTACCTGAACCAGAAGTCCTCAACTCAAACCACAATCGACGGTCACATTGGAATCACCTGCAGTGTATGGTTCAAGGGTTTTGGAAACGATGGCACTCTGAATACCTTACCACCCTACAAGAGCGTCCCAAATGGCAACGAATTACCGACAACTTGAAGACTGGAGATTTGGTGGTAGTCAAGGAACCGCACATGCCGCCTACGAAATGGTTATTAGGTAGAGTGGAAGATGTTTCACCGGGCACAGATCAACTCGTTCGAGTCGCCACTTTACGAACTGCTGGTGGCATAATTAAGCGGCCCCTCACAAAATTGGCCGTATTACCTGTATCCTGAAACTCTGTTCCAGGGGGGCCGGGATGTTTAGGACTCGTTGTAATCGTTTATATTTTTTGTTTATACTCCAATCTGTACATGTCTTAATGTTAATTATCCTTGCATTACTTTGTATGTTGTGAGTCACTGTCAGACTAATGATAAATGCTCTGAGTCACTGTACATTTGTATCACGCCACTCGCATGCAGCTAAACTTTGGTCACACTACTTTCGACGCCATCCAATAGCGTGTACGCCTGATCGGACGATGTACGCACACGCACAATCGAACGCACATGAAGGATCCTATATGAGATGCGTGTTAGGATGTACTTGAACTGATAAGGGGCACTGACAGATGGACTAAAGGACACTTCGCTAGCAACCGCAGTCAAGTGAACATCGTCGTTAGATTGCTATTCAAATTCATTATATCCCATGTTACACTACAATAAATATTGTTACATATATTTAACAATTTCGTCGTGTATTTTTTTCGAACATTAACGATACCTCTCTCATATTCATAAACACTGCCTTTAGGCGATTAGGCATGGATTTTACCAATTTTTTCTTCCTCCCTTAGAGCTGAAATCAGATCATTTTTGTTCCTGATTTGGTGATTTCTCAATTTATCTTCTAAATAACTCCACACATGCTCTATGGGATTCAGATCCGGGGATTGTGGTGGCGTTTCGATCACGTGGGGGTAGTTATAGAGGAGCCAACTTCGCACATTATATGCCTTGTGCTTTGGATTGTTATCTTGGTAAAAATAAAAATCTTCTGCAAGACCCAATTTTACTGCAGTTTCCGCCAGATTTGATCTTAAAACATTTAAATAATACTTGTGGTAGATTATGCCTTCTATTATGTGAAGATTTCCAGGACCTGCTGCCGATATTGCACCCCATACCATAACTGAACCGCAGCCGTGCTTTAATGTTTCAAATTTCTCTCCCGTATCTCTTCATTCGACTATCTCCACACATATGAACGCCCATCTGACCGGAAAACATTTTATTTGCTTTCATCCGTGAAAATGACCTTACTCAAGAACGGAAAATCTTCGTTTTTGTACCTGTGGCGAAGTTTATGCGTTTTTTCTTATTCGCCTTACTGATTAACGGATTCTTTCTAGCAACTCGGCCATTAAAGTTGTGCTTCCTCAATATATTTCTGATGGTTTCAGGGTTGGGTTTTTTTGCCAAGATATTTTTCTGCTTCAGCAGCAAGTTTTGGGGCAAAATGATCTGTCTTAAAAGCCACCGTTCATCCACATCTGAAAAAATGTTCCGCTTGCTCGGTTTGGCTTTGTTAGCAAAATTATCCGCATTTTTGTACCGTTTAATAATGTTAAACACTGTTGATGAAGGTTTATTAACTATTTCTGCAATTGTTCGTACCGATTTTCAGATTTGGAATGTGTTATTATCAATTCCCGTATATCTTCAGTTGTTTGAGCACCGCCTGGTGCCATGGCTGATTTTCATTTTCAAACATTTACTGTTAACTAGATCGAAATGCAGTGCGGTTAACAAGTGAGTTTGACCCAAGATTTTTGACTTTTTTGATGTTTTTGTTGTCGTTTTGAATCTGTATTACTGAATTTAATTTTGTTTTTTGTTATTAATAAACTGATCATATGAGCATCCAAATTCCGTATATATTTCATATACAAAGCTTATAATTTTCTAGAAAATTACAGACATTTTTTCTAATTGTAAATGTCCCATTATAATGTTGGGCCACTTTATGTAGGTGAATACATTCAAAAATATTTCATTACATGTAACGACAAATTTTCGAAATTTCCGTTATTTCAAGAAACGCAGTTGACATAAAACATCCGTTGATTGAAATAATATCACAATTTGGAAATCCAAGATTAGTTGTTACACATAATGAAGGTGTTTTTACTTCAAATCCCATACAAGCGTTATTACGAAATGAATTCAAACATTTCAATTTGTGCAGTACCAGCCGTTCACAGTTCAAGCAACGGACATGTTGAGCGTTTCGACTCTTGCTGAAATTGCAAGATGCACAGAGGAAAACTACACAGATTCCATAGAATTAATGCTGCTTTCTACATATATGTAAATACAACCATTCAATTCATTCAGTGACAGATCGTAAGCCTTCAGACATTTTTCATGGCAATTTTAGGGAAAATGAAATAGTAGCAAAACTGAAGAATAAACAAATTAATGATTTAAAGTTTCAATATAATAAAACTACACCAAAAATCTTCAAACCAGGTGACACGGTATTTTTAAAAACTGATAGAAGAATAGGTAATAAATTGTCTAAACTGTATAATCAAAAGTCAGTTCAACGGAAGATAAAAAAAAAATTGAGATAAACCTTTACTTTTAGGTTCTCGCAAAATATGGCTAGGCGCTGCAAAAATTATTGACTATTCCTTAGCACAGTTCATCGTTATTCCTGCAGGAGACGTTGCCATTTTTTAAGACTATTTTTACTTCAAATACTCTACTAAATTTTCAAACATTGAAGAAATAATGTCGGAAAGTAGAAACATTTTAAATGAAATAAAAAACGAAAGATGCAAGGAAGTACTATTGCAAGACATAAATGAAATAGAGCGTTTACCAATGTTGCTTAAATTCCCCAACAGGAATAGACGTGCCAGATTTTATAGGCACCGCAATTAAATTTATAGCAGGCACTATGCGTCATAACGACATGGAACTAAAACACAAGAAGATGAAATTGTTAGGGCTAACAACAGACAGATTGGCATTAATGCTGAAATTCAAAATAAATTAAACCAATTAACCGATGTAATAAATGACATAGATATAATATAAATTAAATTAATAAATAAGAAACGGTTGATAGCTATGGAAAGATAACAGAAATAATGTCACAGAAAAATAGAATAATAATAAAAAATTTAAACAATATAATTTATTCTTTAATGTTAGCTAAAACTAATATTGTAAGTCCCTTAATTCTGCATTCTCCCTTTACAGCTTACATTGCACCTCCGTCACACACTACACTCCACTACATTGGAGTAATTGTACATTCACCCTGAACTTCCGTCACACGATTCACACTCCCAGCACATTCAGACTGAACTCATCCACCTACTCAATCATACACAATCATTTTTGCCATTGATCCGCTGCACCGAACATTTTCCTTCCTAATCATTTTATAAGTATTGTTAAGATGTCTAAGTTGATTTATGGAAAATAAAAAGAGTCATAGACTGTATCAGAAACGAAGGACTTCGTTTTATTTAACTTACAGGCGGTTTACTGACAGACGAGACGAGGAAGTTAGGACACTAAAATCGGAATTACAGACTCTCTGTTAATTCGTACTGGAACGATAAAATTCGGGCTGTAAGATCCAATAACACAAAAATGTTCCCTAAAATAAACAAATTCTTTAGAAGTAACAAACAAAACGATCTTACGTGTCTAAAGCTTCTCAGAACGACGGACAACGAACAAATATAGACAACAGCAGGTAATGATCCAGATAACGCCGTACTCGAGGACAACTTCTTTGTGGTCGAAGACCCGCAAGAAAATATGAAGGTACTTGGCGCAGTCTTTCAGGAAGTGTATAAAGTGAATGACAGTATTCGCCCGAACCACGACCTGGAGAACCGTGAACTGATTAACAACACTCATCTTAGTGAAAATCAGCAACAATGGCGATCTGAGAACACTGGCTTTGTCGTGTTTAAAGATGATAAGTTGGCAGATAATGCAATCGCCTTCTAAGAGGTTCATCCCCCGTTCATATCGAAGACAGTACCCCAAGCGGTCTTCGAACTAAAAAAAAAGAAAACGTCAATTGGAGTCGACGAGATCTCGAACATTGTTTTAAAACACCTCCCCCTAGAAGTGGTTAATATGTATTCTCCCGCTCAATATTCACTTATACTTTGGAAAGAATCCGATGCCTATGGAGTATTACATACGTTTTTCTCTTTCGTGTGGATATGGGTATATGTAAAAATGGCAAATACTGTGCCGCGCACTGAAATACCTAAACTGTTCCACCATGAGGGATATGAGTATTAGTGATCGCTTAAGATATTATAATATTAGAAAACGAATATATTAGTATTAGGTAATATCTGGAAATATTAGTATTAACCCATCTCTATATTTAAAAATGCTTTGAATAAAGCACATTGTACAACCCATATCCAAGAGAGGAAAAGATTCTTCGAATCCTTCCTCCCTCCGGTCAATTAGTCTCCTTCCGAACATCAGCAAGGTATTCGAGAAAGTGATAAATACAGTTCTGATGAATTGGACTAAGGGCAAAAATTTAATACCGGATAACCAATTCGGTTTCAAAGCGGGGCATGACACAATTCATGCCGCGTCGAAAGTGGTGTCGGATATCCAATAGAACAAGAGCCAGAAACAATGTAGGTATGCCTGCTTGATAGACTTGGGGAAGGCCTTTGACGCTGTATGGTTAGAAGGTTTTTTCTACAAGTTCAATCAAGTAGGCATTAGCAAACTGAAGACGGTTCGTAGTCAAGAATGGCAACGTGACTCCAAAGGTTTATTTCAAGTTAGAAATGGTCTCCAACAGCTTGAGCCATCTGTTTATTTCTCTCCCTCATGCAATTGCGTATGCCGATGAATCGATCGTTTACACATCAGGTCCAAAGATCGAGGAAATCACTACTCTCAAGCAGGGTGACTTCGATTCATTCATGAGAAGAAAATCAACTTCGAGAAGTCGGAAGGCATTGTGTTCAGGACGCCGTTGTATAAGGCCTCGTCGGATACGAAAAAGAATTGGCGAAAGATCTTAATCGTGGGGCGACACTGCCAACCACTGGCGAAAAGGACTATAGTCAGATACCTGTGGATTTGGCTAGATCAATATCTATATTTTAACAAACATGTAGATGCTGCTCTGGCCAGGGCCCGAGGCGCATTTGCCCATACAAAGAGACTGTCTTATAACAGCCAACTCGATGTGAGGGTAAAGGTAATCTGCTCCATGGCCATCATTCGGCCAATGCTCACATATGGCTGCTCCGCATGGTTCAACGTGAGTGGCAGCTTGATGGGAAGGATTCAGTTGTTAGAGAGGGCCTGTCTTTGGGCTTGCCTTCGCCTATATCGACTCCAGAGTCCCAGTATATTAGAAATTCTATTCCAATGAGGTTTTATACAACAGGGCAAACCAGATAAGAGTGGATAAATTCCTGTTGATCCCCATTCACAATGCCATGAAAGGGTACGTCACAATAACAGAAGCTTTCCTGCGCCTACACAAAAACGGATTGATACAAGATATATATGCGGTACCGCTCATCTACCACATCGCCAGATCAACTGTGGATGGGCAACTCAACCATGACCGTTCCTTCGCACAACGAGCTGAGGAGAATCTCCTCCGGTTGAGTACGGCGGTCTCAAGACGGGATGTCCGGGTTGTTGCTATGCAATATCTAAATTTCTCGTGGCTGGGGAGAGACGGAACTATCTCGTCGGACCCTTTAGTCCCGTCTTAAAAAGGGTATTGCGTATCGCCGAATGGTTGAGTAGTTGGTCTCTGTCTTGCAGTGGATTGGATGTAGGTCTATCTGCTGCATCCTATGGCCGATTTAAACATATTGGGGTAGTTTTAAGGTAGTTGTAAGTTGAACAAACAAAAAAACGAATACACTTATGTCCACTTGTTTGTACTTTTGTGTATGTATTTGTGTATTTATAGAGTATATATATATATATATGTCTAAAGTTATATATGGCATATATAACTTACAAATGACGTTCCGACACGTTGGTAAAAACAAAGAACTTTATTTTTAAACTAAATTCGTCTGATTCACTACACGTCAACTTAATAATTAACAGAATGGAATTCATCCACTCCCCTATATCTATTACCTACTTTGCATTCTCAGCTTACCCGGTCACTGTGGGACCGCGAGAACTGCTTACTCAGCTTTTTGAAATGCGCGTGCAATTGTAATTTGAGACGCCCGGTGCATGGTATACACTGCTCCGAAGAACGAAAGCAAACTGAAAAATGAAAGAAATGCGAAAATGATACAGGTATTTGTACCCGTGCATTATGGGGAAAAGATAGAATGCTGCATTGAAAAATGTGTCTCATACGTAACCTATACATATATATACATGTAAGTTTAGCTTAAGGTAGTGTAAGTTATTTTTAAGGTATTGTATAAGTTAGTATACAAGTTTTAAATAACACAGTTCTGTCATTAAGGTTTTTTTGTTAAATTTTCTTAGTTCCAGATTTTTATATAATACCTTTATATTGTTAAAATAAATGCGTTATTAGATTAGGTCGGAAGACAAAGCATACATATAATTTTAGCTTAGAGTACTCGCCGCCAGTAAGTTACATCTAGCATCATTGTTCGTCTAACTAGTTTTAAGCATTGTTGTCTTGTATTTAAGCATATCATGAAATCCCCAATCAAAATTTTTATTAAAAAAAAAAAGAAAAAACGCAGAGGGATCCGTACCTGCGATTCCAATTCGCAAAGTAGTAAAACGCCGAGGCTAATATCCTCTTAGTGATTGGTGCTGACGCCAACGCACGCCACACTATTTGGGGAAGTACCCATATCAACGACAGAGGTGAGAAACTTTTTGAATTTATTCTTAGTTCTAATCTCAATATATGTAAAATGGGCTCAGAGCCAAATTTTATCAATAGTATCAGACAGGAAGTTTTAGATGTAACCATATGTCCAATGACTGTATACTCCTTAAATCTAAGTGGAAAGTATCCGATGAATTATCATTCTCTGACCATCGATATATCGAAATCTCGATATGCGCCGTCTTGACGCAAAAAGAAGCCTGGAAAGCTTTCTGTGGCAACATAGAAAACACCAAAGACTGCGTTCGGTTAAGGATTTTACTCTGAGTCTGGAACCCTTATAGTTCTGATCGACACTCATTTCCCTGGGAACAAAGACCACTAAAAAATAGATTGCATCGATCAAAAGGTCGAATTGCATAATAGAACCGTCCCAGATGGTCTCCTACCGAAGTCGAAATTAGATTGGGCGGTTAAAAGTTTCGAGCCATTCAAATCCCTAGGTATGGAAGACGTCAGGCCGACAGAATTACAGTATGGACTAAATATACTAACTCCGCGTCTGAGGGCTATTTTTAACATCTGCTTAACATTCAGCTGTACTTCTAAACTGTGGAGGAAAGTGAAGGTGGTATTTTTTTTTATTACTATATTTTTTTTAACAATGTTAAATTTGAGGCAATAAACAACGCTCTAGATCGACTCAATGTAGTAGAAAGTACTCGAAATACTTAGGCGTAATCTTAGACAGCAAGTTATGCTGGGAACCAAACATTAAGGAACTTATTAAGAAGGCGGTGGCAGCACATGTAGGACAATCCTTGGCCCCACATGAGGAATTAAATCAAGAATGGCTCATTGGATGTATACGGCTGTTGTTAAGCCCATCATATGTTATAGGTAACCTTTTTTGGTGGCCAGAACTGAATAACAAATGCAATCTTAAATCGATAACATCACAGGGGCATTGCGATCCACCTCCACAGCCGCCGTGGAAATATTGATACAGCTTCTTTCCATGGACATCTATGGGAAGCTGGCAAGGCAGCATTAAGGCTACGGGAGTGCAACCGCTGGAGCATTTCACATAGCTTAGGTCATCAGAGATAATCAAAATTACGACGGCGCATACAGATTATACAACACCCGCTTTAGACTTAAGACACAGAAGATTGACCAAATGATCCGGTAAGAAAACCAGGCTACCTGGAGATCTACACATTCGAGGGCACCGGAGTAGATGTATTCGCGATATCGCCGGATATCCTTTTCCCTGTATTTTCGACTGCCCGACGATTGTAGTATATTCCAGGCAGAAGTTAATGCTATACACAATGCTGCTTACTGGCAATGAACCCGATAGGGGGCTATCGTTATATGCATAAACAGTCGGGCGGCCAACAAGGCTCTAGATATCAAATCAAAGATGGTCAGACTTTGCCGTCTATCTCTTAGGGTGATAACGGTCAGACGCAACCTTACCCAATGCTGGGTCCCTGGGAATAGTGGTATTCCAGACGAAAGAGCCTACGTAATAAACACAAACACTTTGCTACTTACAGATACGGGCCTTCCAAAACAACCTTAGAGTTGGAACTCGAACTTGATAAGTTTATAAGTAACATCCAGAAAGCGGCGTGGAAGAATACTCCTCGTGGTAAACAAATAACCAAATTCAATGAAACAAATCTTCTGCCAGAAAAAAGGAAAGCGCAGAGGAAATGGCAGCAGTCTCGCACCCCGCAACATAAAACATACCTAAATCGCCTGTGCAACAAACTAAAAAAAAAACTTTGCAAGTCTTTAAAAACTACGAGATATCGACTTATCTTGGAGGCCTAACAAATGAAAAATGCACAAACTACTCACTTTGGAAAGAAAGTAAAAATATCAAGATGTCCAAATGCATGACGCGCCAATCAATGATGAGTGGGCAGAAAGTTATAAAGAAAAGGCGGATCTCTTTGTTGAACATTTGGTGGAAACATTTCAGCCCTTTGATGGACAATTGTTGGAAGATGATCCAAGTATAACTACTATATCTGAAAGCTCCAGTATAGTTAGAGTATCGCTAAACGAATTCTGCAGGGCAATCAAGAAGCAAAAAAATTGTTGTTTTTTAGATTCTTGATTGCTCCTGGCTATGATCTTATAACCGGACAAGTCCTGAAGAACTTGCCGAAAAAGGCGCTAATTAAACTCCTCTACTTAATTAACGCTTCCTTTAGACTATTATATGTTCCAGACTTATAGAAGGTTGCATAAGTGATTATGGTTCCAAAACCGGGCAAACCGTTAAGCAACTAAAAGTCGTACATACCCATATCGCTTTTACCAATAACATCTAAACTTTTTGAAAATTTTTAAAAAATTTTAAAAATTTATCGAAGAGAAGCAAGGCAGGCACTCCACGTTATGCATGTAGAACAAACTGCTATTATACAAGCAAGTACTGAAGCCTCTATGGACTTATGTCATACAACTATGGGATTGTTCCAAAGCAAATGACAGAGGATTTATTCAGTCCTTTCAAAATAAAATTATACGGGATGTTGTGAAAGCTCCCTGGTATCTCAGGGATTGTGACATACAAAGGGACCTAGGGATAACTACCGTCGACGAAGAAATAACAAACTCCGCCATTGTCATTGTAGCAATGCCATCCTCCAAACTTCGGACATGAGACGTTTAGTACGGAAATCAGCAATGTAGTTCTCATTATTACTGGCCATAGCCTATTCAGCATACACGCAAAGAGAATGGGAACCCCCTACAATGACTTTTGTAGGAGCTGTAGGGACGAAAAGGAAGAAGAAACTACACTTCACTACCTCGGCACCTGTTCAGCACTTGCAAGGACAAAGAAAAGCACGCTAGGCAGCTATTCATTCAACAGCCTTGAGGAAATGTCTGATATTAAAATTCTGGACACAATTTACGATAATACTAATTGGATGTTACCCAGCAAAAGAGTGCATCATCCAGGATATGCCACTAGCATACTAGTAGGTATCTTTAGGTGTTTTAGTTAGTACCCAAAGAGGAACCGGCACGTAAGCTAACGTTTAGTGATATTACAATGGATCCAATCAGGATCCACAGTTGCAATTTTCAATTAGGCTCCTTAAGAGAGGTCAACTAGACTAATGGACGGTGATCCATCTGCACCTTAAATTTTGCGTCCAAATAAGAAACTTTTGAAGTATTTGTTTGCCCATACAATGCAAAAAAGTTCCTTCTCTATTGTGCAGTCATTTGTCTCATGACGATTTAAAGTCCGAGAGGCAAATGCTACAGGATGTCCACTTTGAGAGAGAAATGCGCCCAATGCTGCATTACTTGCATCTGTTGTGAGAATGAAAATCTTTGAAAAATCGGAATAGGCAAGGACTGCAGAAGTACATATGAGTTCTTTCAGCTTTTCAAGGGATTCAACGTGTCCTTGAAAATTGTAGTCAAATTGTAGATCTCAATAAAAAAAATACCACAAAAAAACGCGGTTTTTAAGCCAACAAAAAAACTTTGGTTTTATGTCATTAAATGCTCAACTTAGACTAAACTTTAATTTATTCTTATTCTTTACACTTATTCTTCGTTTCCATATTCCTTTCTTTGACATTTCTTTTCATTTACTTTCTCCTATACACGACTAATGTATCGCTTACATCAACTATAATCTACTACACCCCTTCTCAATTCATTAGTCCCAATTTTTCAATGATGTATTGGAAATGTGGTTTTGCCAAAGGCTTTGTAAGAACGCTTGCTTCTTGATTGTGTTCACATAGTGCAACGTTACTTCATTTTGCTCTATTTTCTGGCGTATGAAATAATGTTCAACATCATTATGCTTTACACGTTTGTTTTCCATGTTATATGCCATTTTTATACAACTCTGTAATCAAAAAATTAACAAACCACGAAACCGAACTTTTCTTGTACATCTAACGCCAAGGCCAAATATACTGCTTCAGTTGTAGAGCAGGAACAACTTGTTGCTTCTTTGAAGTCCAACATACGACATTTCCAAAAACTTTAAATAGAAAACCACTGGTAGATTTGCGATCACTCTCATCGGAAGGATAATCTGCATCAACGAATCCCACTAGAGGTTTTGCGTCAGGATTATTTTTATATAATAGTTCGTGATTTATAGAAGCCTTGAGATATCGCACCAATCTCTTTCTGCACTTCAGTTCAGTTCAGTCAGTTGAGATATGACAAAGCACAAATCTGGTCTGCTGCAAAGCTTCATATACATGACCTTTCCAATGAGCTCTCTATACGATTCAAATATTTTCTTAGCATCATCCTCGACTCTCTTTTATCTGGTTGATTGATCTATTGGAGTAGACACTACATTTAAATTTTTTTATATACATATAAATGAGTAAATCCTTCATAGACTTCTTTTGTGATATGCTCAACCACGACTCTTCTGAATTTTATTTAATTCTTGTACCAAGAAATTGCCCAGCTCTTTTGATTCTTTCATCTCAAATTCTCTTGCCAACATGCACTTTACTTCATTATTCTCTTCTTCGTTACTACTTACAAGCAATAAGTCATCAACATATAAGACTAAGTAGTTAATATGACTATGACGCCGTCGCACATAAACACAATATTCATGTTGCGCTTTCATAAAACCAATTCATATTGCTACGTCATGGAACTTCTTATAGTAGCAGAGAGGAGACTGTTTTATACTATATAGTGATTTCCTCAATTTGCAGATCAATCCCTTTTGGACCTTCATACCTTCTGGTTGTTCCATGTACAAAAAACGCTGTTCGTACATCCAATTGACAAATCGAATATCCTCTTGCAATGCCACCGACAGCACAGTACGACTTGCTGCCAACTTTGCCACAGTGCCATACTCTTGATTGCAGTATGAGGCTTACCGTCTTTGTCTGTTTTTAGCTTAAAAACCCATCTACATCCTATTATTTTCATATCAGGTTTTCTTTCTACAAGCTCAAATGTTTCGTTCTTCTCCAAAGAACACAGTTTTTCAACAACAGCGGCATTTTCATGTTCCCGATCCGGTCTTAAATCGATTTCTTTAAAAGACTTTGGCTCCACTGCAAAATTAAACTGTAAAAACGCTTCTGTGCATTCGACATTGTTAAGGTCCTTGGTCATACCTCAATTAAACAATTTTTTTTCAAACTTTGCTGTTAGATGGTTTTCAAATTTCTTAAAACATTGGCAAACATCAAAATTTTGTCGAATTAAAAACACTTGAGCAAAGATACTATAATCGTCAAGAAAAGTTACGAAGTTCCTATGACCTTCGTATGTACTTGGGGTGATTGGACCACATACATCCGTATGGATTCTTTCGAGAATTTTTGTAGTTTTTGCCCTTTGTCTTGAGAAAGGATTTTCTGTTTGTTTCCTTGTAGCACATGTGTAGCATGAAACCTTCTCCTTTCCTCGTGACTTTGACAATACTTTGACATTTTGCGATGACTGGAAGCTATCAACTTCCAGAATTGTGTCCTTTTCCGCAATCCGCTGGCCATGGCCTCAAAGGATACGCGCGTCAGCTGGAAGAAGTTCGGCATAGTTGACCTCCAGGGTCAGCCGTGAAAACTGTAGTTAGATATCTTAGTATTTGGTTGGATCATTTTCTTTATTTTAACAAACATATAGAGAAGGCTTTGATCAATGCTAGAAAAGCCTTTGCTGTGGCAAGTAAGCTGTTTTACAGCAGCCAACTAGATACCAGGGCTCTCATTTTGATTCTCTTTGATGATATCGTCGACGATTTGCTTCACGTAAGACACTCACTATCGTCTCGCCTATCGTTACAGTTTGAGTGCTCTGAAAATATTAACTCTCGCGTAAAAATGACTTCTGTGATCTCATTCCTCTCAAATTTCACTAACACATTCTCATTTCAGTTTGGGAACAAAACTAATACAAATGCGACCTATCACTCTAAAAATGTCTCAAAAGTGTAGAACAAGATATACACAATTTGTTCTCATTTAATAGCAGACGATATCGAAATAGGTACCACCAAAAATTAGTCTGCGAGACGATAGTTAATGATAGTTTTCAGTCTACGAAGCAGACAAAACGATATCTCTCAGACGCTATCGATTTTTTATGCTTACATGAAGCGAAACTATCGTCTATGCGCTATCGCGAGACGCGAAGCGGCGAACAGTAGACAGGCGACTCCTCTACGAATCGGATGTCGTCCGCGAACACGAAGATCTTCTCCGGTTCAGTAGAGCAATCCCCGCATAAGAAGCGGCACTTCTTTTGGTGGTTACACCAGAACCAGTCTCCGCCTTTGTCGCCCCTGCCTATATGATATTAATCGTTTAGTTGGTATAACGGCCCACTTACCTAGTTGTAAGGTAAATTAGAAAAAAAAATTAATAAATAAAAAAAAAAAGGAAAACCACAAGGGCGTGTGGATTAAATATGTTACGCATATACATAACATACACGCCCTTGTGTACACGTTATCGTTGCTCGATATCCAAGTCGAGAACAAATTTCTTTTAAACTGTGATTGTGTCCAAAGCTGATATGCGTCTCATTATTTTGATTTCTTGCTGCAACAAGAACTAAAAGATAATCATTGCAAGGTAGAGGTCCAAGAAAATCAAGGGCTAGATTCAAGGTTCCATCAGAAGATTTCTCTTTCCATCGGATTAGGTAGATTGGGTGTGCCAACTAATGTACATCCTTTGCAGCATCTTTGTCGATTTTTGGCCACCAAACCTTTGATCTTAATCGATTTTTCATTGCGACTATGCCAGGGTGTCCTTCATGTGATGCATAAATAACTCGGTTTCCTAACGTACGTGGAATAACGATTTTATATTATTAACAATATGTTTTCATGAAAACAAAGTTTTGTTTGAAAGATTTCATATTGATTCACCGAGTCCTCCCACTCATTGCAATACACCTCGTTTTTTAACTTTTGAATCTCTTCGTCGGTTGCAGAAGCGTGTTTAATATCTTTCAGCGGTACTGCAATCGGTCGACTAATCTCTGCAATATTAGTTTTACCAGGGCGATGATTATTTTATATGAAAAGCATTACAGGTTCTGTATCTGTAATCTCTCTCAATTCTAGCACATGGTCCTGCTTTCATGCCAAATATGATTTGAAGAGGTTTGTGATCACTTATAAGTTGTGTTCGACAGATCAGACCAAAGCCAGTGCTTCCTTTTCGGCTTGGAAATATCTTTTTTCACACTCTGTTCAGCTTTTGTTGACATATGCAATCAATTTAAGACCATTTTTATCTATTTGTATGAGTACAGCACCCAGACCCACCGGGGATGCATCTGCATCTGGCAATAGGGTCGTAGTAACCCAAAGTTTGTATATTGTACAATACTCCATTATTTTTCGATACTGGTTGACTTTGTGAATTTGATTCTCAGTAACATACGAAAAGATTCATTTCACTTTTCAACCAAATTCCCCAATCCCAGAAAGCTCTGAATTTCTTCGACTGTTTTGGGGCGTCTGCTGGCTGTATTACTTTAATATATTTCCCGTGAGGTTTAACACCAATTTCAGATAGTTCATATCCTATTATTCTCATTGTAAAAACAAATTTCGTTTCATTAAGACTTCTAATAATTTGTTTAGTCTTTGATCATGACCTTGCTCATTCGGCCCATGGATAATAATGTTATCGCCGTAATTTTCTGTCCATTCACAAAACAGAAGCGTCTTTTCAAGCTTTTTTTGAAATATATCAGGGGCTCATGATATACCGAACATACGTCTTTTGTATCTGAAAAGTCCTTTACTAGTACTGAACCATTTTGTCAATTGGTATTGTGATAATGACGTCTTTAAAATTAGGAATTTGGTGCATTGTATTAATTTGTAGTCCTATCTGTATGACACCTAGCTTTATTGCCGAAATTTTACAAAGTAAGTTACGAGTGCTATTCTGGATAACATAAAATGTCGATTTCTTATCTGCGTTATTGACATTTATATTTGCTTGATTTATTATTATATATCGTCATCTAAATAAAACACATCGTCGACGTTTTTTGTTTTGTTGACTTCCCATTTTGGTGTTTTGCCTACGCCAACTAGTCTTGTTTCTCGGAAATGGTCAATAAACCCACATTTATTGCACCTCTTGTCTTTTGTTGGACATTTTCTGTCCTCCTGTTTATTACTGCCACACCTCGTACGCAGTTGATCATTCACCTCTTTCTTAAGCATATTCGTGTTTCTGAACTTCAGTGGTGTTACTCTATTTATTTCACTTTTTGGTCTTAGTTATTGCCCTACAGCCTGTAATGCATTGCCTTCTGAGATTATTTGGTCTAGGGTGATGATATCCCCAGTCTACAATATTTTTTTGCGTATTTCATCGGAGTTACATTTCTCAACGATTTGATATATTAGTTGTTCGTCAATGCTTGTGAATATACATTTTGTTGCTTGATTCCGCAATCTAAGAATATATATTTCTTAAACCGTTCTCCTTGTT
Organism: Eristalis intricaria; assembly: GCA_964034865.1. Taxonomy (NCBI): domain Eukaryota; kingdom Metazoa; phylum Arthropoda; class Insecta; order Diptera; family Syrphidae; genus Eristalis; species Eristalis intricaria. Next base: position 15,209,321 of record OZ035874.1, read on the forward strand.
CCTGTCGGATATGTCTAAATAAATATCTTTCGTAAACCTTACTTTGGGTTTTGGGTGAGAAATACACATCTAGTTTTCTTAAACCCACTTCGTACACATCTACTCCTTTTACATTTTCAGCCTGATCTCCCGCAGTATTGTAATAAATGTTAAGGAGAGCTCTCCTGCGTGAGTTACGTATCGTAACATGTCACTGCAACTTCCACTCAAGCAACATTGCATTTATGCACAGTATTTGTCATATTGTTACACCTCCAATTTGTATACGTCTTTTTCTATTCATCTACTCTCCTATTCCACGTCTTAACGATAAGTAACGTATTTTTCCAAATGTTAACTGTTATACCTAGTTTTCCGTTAATAGGTGCATATGTGTAGGCAATATTTAGTTTTTGTTTTATTAAAAATTCGAATTACTGTTGTATAATCGTTTTTAAATTGTTTTATTTGTATTCTTCCTGGGACATTTCATAACTCGTGCAATAAGATTGCTCACTTCTTTATAGGTGCCTTTTCATTCAATGCTGTGATATACACCTCAAATGCTCTCTTCCATTTCTCCCAGCGAACTCCTACGGAAGAAGATTACCCATCGCAATCGAAATTGTTAAGGCTTTGAAGTGTTTGTGCTACATTATTGGATCTGTAAGGAGACTTTCTTAGCATGGCCCCTAAATACATATATACATATTCACCTATATATAAATAGTCAATGTGAACATTGGTTTTTCTTTTGTTTTATTGCATGGCCCTTGTTAGCGAAATTAGAAAAAACAGGATTAGAATGCTAGAAAAAATAATATGGCATTAACCAAATCATGCCAATGAAGCAGATACGTAAGAAACAAAAAAACACCCTGCATAGACCTGCATAGACTAAAAAAGCTTAGCAGATCCCTCTTTAACCGAGCCAAGACAACGAGGCATTGAAAGCAACACAGAAGCCAGTAGACTACGGAATATTTTATCCGAATTACCGGACCTCTAGGCCTTCTGAACAACGAAGACGGTTACATACTATTGTAGGAACTATAGAGAAATCACTGTCCAACAAAGAATACACTCTAGCAACTTTCCTCGATATTGAAGAAACGTTTAACAACATAACACGAAAATCCATAGTAAACGCCTTAAGTGGCTATGCAACAGGCTAATGCAACATTACAAGCAGACAAAGCCAATTGGATTTCGGTAGCAGGCGAGAGGTAAGAACGGTAAGACGGGTTACCCCACAAGGAGGTATATTCTCCCAACAAGTTTGGCTTATTACCGTAAATGAACTACTACTCTTGCTAGAAAGGTGTGGTTATAAGTAATCGCCTATGCGGACGACATCGCCATAACCATCAGCGGAAAATACCCCCAAACCCTAGGGGATCTTATAGAAAACACTCTCAAAGTTTTGACGAACTTGACCAAGAAATGTGGCCTGGATGTAAGTCGAGCAAAAACTGAAATGGTACTCCTTTCGAGAAAACATCAAACGCCCCGAATTACACCACCTAAGCTCAACGAAACTCCATTGACTTTCTCAGATCCGGCCAAATATTTAGTAGAAGGCTCAATTGGAAACTAAACTCACTGAAAAGAATAAAGAAAGCAACTACCGCACATTATGTGTAGGAACTGGGGAATCATCCCCAAGATTATTGGGCCTTGCAGCAGTTTATTGGGGACGAACTCGGTATTGAACAATAGCAACGCCAAGGAAATCCGCACAGAGGGATTTAAGACCGGTAGTGGGAGCGGGTATGTACTCGGAACATTTCCAGATCAGCCGGTCTTTTAGACTTCCAGATTACTGAAGTGTTTTCGTGAAGCCACTGAATGGTAGTTGTTTAGGACGATATCGAACGAGATATTCGTCATTTTAGCACTCGAATCACCATTTTACAAATCAGAATTGGTAAGACTCTTCCGTATATCTCTTAACGAAATATCAAGACATTGCAACCTAACGGTGTGCAGCAAACTTTGAAGCAGTAGAGCAATATCATTCATATATCATCAACAATAATCATTGAACCTAAGGTTGAAAACATCCAGGTACCAATAGAAACTCAAAGAACAAACATTACAGACCAGCGATCGGCAGTGCCTGTGAAAGATGGAATAATCTTAACACGTGGCTACATGCGAAACAAGTATGGCCAAACCTGGACCTACAGACAAACACGGCCTTACTCAGTCTAGCCAGGAAAAACCTAAATGACCTAGTTAGAACCCTCACAGGACACTGCGCAATGGGTAGAAACGCCGCAAAACTAGGATTACCATACAGCGACTTCTTTAGCATATGTATGGATGAGTAAGAATTGGAAAACCCCTCAAATCTACTCTATAACATCCTGGAAGAATTCTATATAAATTAACTAACGGATATATCCGAAAAGGATGTCAAATCAATCAGGGCATTCGTCCAAAAAACAAAATGGTACCAGCAGTAACGGACGATAATCGGGTCTAAGTAAATCCATCACTTTGAATGGAAGCGACATAACCTAACCTAATCTAACTTATGAGGGATACTTAAACTAATTTTTGTTGAGATTTCGATAAAAAAACTCGACGATTCAATCCTCATATTTTTGCAAACCAAGAAATACTTCATTTTTATATTTGCTAGAAATTGGTTGTTGCTGAAAGTTCGCGGATCGTATGAATGACACTTTATCCTCTACTTGGGTTGCAGCTATTCATTGTTGTCGGCAGCTCTGCTTGATCATCTTTAAATTTGATAAGCGCTTCAAGTTGGTCGCGGAACTTGATTTTTTCAGCGGCGCTGTTGTTGAAACTGGTGCAGGTCTTATATTTATGGCCGTCTGATCATTTGTGGATTCATGACGATTCGCCTCATGTTCGCCGGTAAAAAACCTAGGGAACATTTTTGCTTTGTTTAACATTTGATCCGGATTTGCTATTCGTGATATTTTTCGCACATGACACTTTTCTGTAATAGGCGAACATAGAAAATGAGATATTGGGGGTGAAATGTTCTTCACGCAATTCACAATAAGGCTGATTATACATATTATCATGTATATATTATTAGCAGGTGGAGAAGTTTATGTACCTCGGGGCCTTCTTCACGAGTGATGGGTGGAGTAATACTGATCTTTCCTGTAGTATTGGTCAAGCGGGGTCAGTTTTGACACAGTTTTGGAGATCTGTAATCAGGAAGGCCGAGTTTATTGTTAAAACCAAGTTAGCAGTTTTCAACTCAGTATTTGTTCCAACTCTCACCTATGGTCGGCGAAATTTGGATAGTGACCGAAAGAATAAGATCGCGAATAAAAGCTGCTGAGACAAGATTTCTTCGTGCTGTTGTGGGAATTACTCGCCGGAATATGGTGAGAAACATGAAAGAGCGCCAGAAACTCAACGTTGAGCAGCTGCTTCTTCGAACGGAAACAGCTATGCTTTGTTGGTTTGGTTACGTAGCACGAATGTCCCCACCATCACGACTTACGAGGGGGGTTTTGAATGCTATTCGATCAGGTAGTCGACCACTTGGCAGACCCAGGAGCCAGGATGAGATGTTTGGATCAAGTCCATAAGGTCGCCTGGTTACGATTTGTATAACGCGGGATTGAAACTTAAAGTTAGTTATTATTTTTATATTTTACTTTTAATGTGCGGAAGAAGTTCGGGAGCACAATAACACACCATGAGGAGTTCCGCGTTGGTTTATATATACTGATTCACGGTGTGTTGCGACAGTGTTATGATGCGTACTTTTTTGTGCTTAGGTGTTACATTGTGTGTTCTGTGGCGTCGTACATTGTAGGTTGTGTGGCCTCAATAGCGTTCATCGTTTTGTTACAATGTCAGCTTTTAGGCGGGCGTTGTAACAATTCTAAATGTCGCAGTAGTCATGTCTGCTTATGTTTGCAGCAATGTCAGCTTTCGGGCGATCATTGTACTAATTCTGTTAGACTTTGTGTTTTCTGATATAACTCTCCCCTCGTTCGTGTGAGACCCTGACGAACTTCTTACATTTTCCAAATTTTTTAAATATTTTGGTTTTTTTGATTTTTACATTATAAATTACGTGTACTTTTCCTTTTTCCAAAAAATGTAATATGAAATATATAGCAAAGATACAAATTACCATGATATTTAGCGCATCGCTACTCCAACTAAATACATTATATTTCTTATTTTGAATCGATATTTCTTCGATAATTTGTCTGTTTTCAATTTGCTTTAGGTGTAAGTCTTCTAGTTTTAGGGTGAGGATTACTTTATTAACTTGAATTTTGTTGACAATTTAGGGAATACAAAGTATTCGTGTATTTTGATTTTTTCGTTGTTAAATGTGCTTTCATGGATTATTATTCTACAATTTTTATATTTAATTAAAGTGTTTCATGAATCTAAAATGAAACATGATTTGCATGAATCTATGCTATCTTCTAATCTTTTGAGTTAATCTTTCACCTTGCTATCGTAAGCAGTTATGTATTGCCATATGGTTTCGTTATGTGTATCGAATATTTTTGATTTGGTTCATGAGGTTCCTATAGATTGATACTTGTTTGTTATTTTCGTTAATTAGCTGTTGGTTATTTGCTGTGAGACAGTTGAGTTTTCTTGTCATTTCTTTTTCATCAGCGCTGTCCATGATATATGCGATGAATTTTAATCGGGATCCTAACATGTTGACCAAACCTCTCCTCTTTCTCCTCTTTCTGTGGTGTAGTCTCAAACTTTCTATCTTGGTTTCCACTAAATTAAGGTTGTGTTTTATATTGATTTTTATTGGGCCTATGGTTTCTTATTTTGGTTGTAAGTCTTAAATATAACTTTTTATGGAGTTTTTGGCGACTTCGAATCTGGTTACGTTTATCATGTGGATCAATTTGCTGTAGTTTTTTATTAATCGAATATCCTCTAGTTTTACCAGTAAGTGGCCATTGTCGTTGTCTAGGTTTTGGACGGAAATTTGCTGGGGTGCGACATTCGTGATGCCGATCAATATAAGAATCACTGTCTTCATTCTATCCTGAAATTGGTAATTTGGTTCCGTTTGTAGTTTTTGTGTCATCTTGAAATTTCTTAAATATTTACATACTGACCTTTTGTCTTTTAAATGCTCATCGTCGAATCTATTTTCCTGAATTTTGAGTGGTTTTTTCCTCCACGAATTTCTTTTATGTACTTTATTCCTGGCTTAAATTTTACATCTGTTCTATTCCTATTTAGTTTACTGATGACTTTTTTTCTTTTTCCCTAGCATTGCTTTGTGTATTGATTCAACGGTTCCTTGGCCATTAATGGTGTTATTGAACCTTTCCACTTCGAAATTTCTATTATGTTTGGAACTGGAGGTGAAGTGGATCTGGATTTTCCTTTATTGAAGGAAGTTCCTCACTGTTAATTCCATACCTAGTTCATTGTCGGTTATAATCTTACCTATATTTCCATTTACGCTAAGGTATTTGAGTATGGCTTTCCTAAACTCTGTTCCGTTTCTGTGATTAATTTTAGTTAGCACAGCTATTTTGCTAAGCTTACATATCATGGTTACAAAGAGCAATTTGTTTATAAAATGGAGGGCATCCAGGTGGACTATTTCATGAGATTTGCTTGGAGTTTCTGATATTTTTACGGGGGGTCTTATGGGGTTTCGTTAATATTTCTCTAGCTTACAAATTTCACAGTTGTTAACGAATCCTGCGATTGCCAATTTCATATTAGGACAGTAATATCCTAGTTTGATTTCTCCATTGAGTTCATTAATTCTGCGATGATTGTTTTCTAAGTGTTTTTCGGCAATTAGTTTTTCTAGATTCATCGAGGCACTCTAAGCTAAGCTTAACTTTATTCTATGTCTTTCGACCTAACCATACAATGTATATATATGACATCAATGAATGTTTACATATACAGCTTAATATTAAAAAAGTTATGGAAAAATCCTTATTACGGAACTGTTTTGCTTAAAACTTATATACTATCTTACATACTTCCTAAAAATAACCTAAAACTAACTTAATTAAACTTACATACATAATATATACATGAATGTATATTATTATACTCACATATAATACTAATAATTGTATACACATAGGTACACTCAGGTGTCCACATGTATATAATTAATTAATTTTTTTTTAATTATATATATATATATACATCTTAAAATATATACACCTTAAAACCACCCTAAGATATATAAGTCGGCCATATGTTGTGGCTGATAGATTTCCATCTAATCCGGGTCTAAAGGGTTCGATGCTGGAGTTCCTTCGCTCCCCAGCCACCAGAAATTTTGGTGCTGCCTAGCAATATCCCGAATATCTCGGCTGGAGACCGCCATACTGTGGAGACCCTCCTCAGCTCGTTGGGCGACGAAAAGGTCGTGGTTGAGTCGCCCACCCACAGTAGATCTGGCTATGTGAAAAATGAGCATTCAAATATTGTAATAGGCAGTACTTAAATAAGGAGAAAGGCTTCTGGGGGAACGAAGCCACTGTGGCGTACCCTTCCGTGGTATTCTTAATTGGGGTAGTAAGCCCCTGAGATCAAGTTGTTGGACGAGTTCATCGCTCTAGCAGTATGACCTCAAATCAACTTCAACAGGAAATTGTGCACTCTTATCAGGTTTGCCCTGTTGCATAAGACCTCATTGGAATAGAATTTTATGTACTGGGACTCTGGAGTTCTATAAAGGCGAAGGCAAGCCCTAAGACAAGCCCTCACGAACAACCGAATCTCTTCCATCAAGCTTGTACTCACGTTAAACCACACGGGACATACATAAGTGAGCATTGGCCGAATGAGGACCATATAGCAGATTACCTTCACCCTCGCATCGAGGTGCCTGTTGTAAAACAGTCTCTTTTTAAGGGCAAAAGTGCCTCGGGCTCTGCCCAGAGCAGCATCTAAATGTGTGTTAAAATATACATATTTATCTAGCCAGATCCCCAGGTATCTGACTACAGTCCTTTGCGCCAGTGGTTCCCCGTGTAGTCCAACAATTGAGAACTTTCGCCAGTTCTTTTTCGTGTCCGCCGAGGCCTTATGCAACGGCGTCCTTAACAGAATAGTTTCCGACTTCCCGGAGGTTGATACTCAACTTCCAGTCATAGCAACTTCTCATGAATGAATCAAAGTCACCCTGCGTGAGAGTAGTGATTTCCTCGATCTTTTTGCCTGATCTGTACACGATCAAGTCAACGGCATACGCAATTGCATGAGGAAGAGAACTTAATAGATCGCTCAAGTAAATGTTGAACAGGATCGGCGAATCAACGGCACCCTGTTGGAGACCATTTTTGCCTCAAATATACCTGTGAAGGTCACGTTGCCATTCTTGACCACGAACCGTCTACCGGTAAGCCGGTAAGTAGGTACAGTAGTGGTTTGCTAATGCCTAGCCGATTAAGCTTGTAGAAAAGACCTTCTAACCATAAACCTTCACCCATACGCATCAAGCAGGCTCTTGTTCCATTGGATATCTGACACCAGTTTCGACGCAGCATGAATAGTGTCATGCTTTGTCCCGCTTTGAAACCGAATTGGTTATCCGGAATACTATGTTTGTCCTTTGTCCAGTTGATCAAGGCTCTATTGATCACCTTCTCGAATACCTTACTGATGTTCGGAAAGAGACTAATTGACCGGAGGTTGCACGGATTCGAGGAATCTTTTCCTCTCTTGGATATGGGTTGCACAATCGCAGTTTCCCAATGCTCCGGATAATGTGCATTATTCAGAGCATTGTTAAATAGGATCCTGTACATGTTCGTGATCCCGTCGGTTCGCACTGACTTTTTCTTCTTTAATGATTCGAAGACCGCTTGGAGTTCTGTCTTCGATATGAACGGTGGATGAACCCCTTCTTCGACGATGGGATTATCTGCCATGTTATCATAATTAAACACGACAAAGCCGGTGTTCTCAGATCGCCATTGTTGCAGATCCTCACGAAGAAGAGTGTTGTTAGCCCGTACGCGGTTCTCCAGGTCGTGGTTCGGGCGAATACTCTCATTCACCTTGTACACTTCCTGAAAGACCGCGCCAAGTACCTCCACTTTTTCTTGCGGATCTTCGACCACAAAGAAGTTATCGTCGAGTACAGCGTTATCTGGATCAATACCTGCGGTAGGCAGTATTTGTTCATTGTCCGTCGTTCTGACACAGAAGATCGCTATATTTACTTAAGAACTTATTAATTTGCGGGAACATGCTCGGGTTGTCTTACAGCCCGAATCTTATCGTTCCAGAAAGAATTAACAGCAAGTCTGTATTTCTGGACGATTAATGTCTGAATGTTCTTAATTAGCGATTTCAGTGTTCAAACTTCCTCACTACGTCTGTCAGTAAACCTCCCGTACAAAGTTTTTAATCTTGTCAGGAGTCTACTTTTTTGTTGGTGGAGTGCGTCAATTGTCGCATTGCGGTACAAGTTTTGGTTATTTGTACGTATATACCGTGGTATCGTAATGTCCATCGTTCGTTTGTTTGTCTCATCCAACTGAATTAGATACAGAGCCTATATACATACTCGACACTGTGCAAGGTAAACCAGCTATAAAGCTGGTCCCCCCTGCGATTGGAAACCATGTCGTGGTTGGCTCTGCAGGAGCGGCAAGATTTAGTTTACCCGCTCCTCTAACCGTTCCATACTCCTATCAATGGAGGATTTCCAATCTGGCGTTGGATCGTGTGCTCTTGGCACTGAAGGTTGCGGCACTACCTTCGTTAGTTGCTGTTTTTCCGTATTCCTCAGACCGGACGCCATTTGGGCGTGGGTCATTTGAGGAGTTATAAGTATGGCTGCCCAGAGTGAATTTTTCACTGGGGGCTGCTTCTGAAGAACCATTTTAGTTTTCTGATCTTGGAATTTAGGGTAACCCCGATAGTTAGCGGTGTTCCACGCGTTCCCGCAGAGTACGCATTTATGCTTGAAGTCGGGATACACCAATATCGGGGCTGTGGTTAGTTTATCTTTTAGCGTTTCGAAACTTTGAATTTATTTTTTGTTGTTAATGTCGATTTTAGAGTGTTTTTGCAATAAGCTAGTCATTGGGTTTGCTATTTCGGCGAAATTTCTTATAAATTTAGTAGTACCCATTTCTTTAGGCATCTTGGGTATTATAGAGTTCATCATTATATCTATTTTCTTTTGGTTGGGTGATATGCCCATTTCATTGACTACGTGCCCTAAGAACTCAACTTCTTTTCTTAAGAATTCACATTTATCTATTTGGACTTTAAGTCTATCTTGTTTTAGTTTATTAAGAATCATTCTTAAGGTCTTGATGTGTTCATCTAATTCCTTGGAAAACACTATGATGTCGTCCATGTCGACCAACCATTGTTTACCGATATAATCCTTTAGTACTTGATCCATTAATCGTTGGAAGGTACTGGGCGTGTTTTTAAGCCCAAGTGTCATTCGACGAAACTCGTAATGTCCATTATCTACGGAAAAAGCAGTTTTTTCTATATCTGATATTTCCATTTCGATTTGATGGAATCCGTGTCTTAGGTCAATTGTCGAAAATTAGTTGCTCTTCCCCAGTCTATTGAGAATTTCTTCGATGTTGGGGATGGGGTAGCGGTCATCAACTGTTTTCTCGTTCAATAGCCGGTAGTCTATAACTAACCTCCATTTGGGTTATCCAGACGAATCGAGTTTTTTTTTGAGTAGTGCAACCCATACTGGACTGTTGTAGGGGCTGTTTATAGGCTGTATAATTTTGTTACTTAGCATTTTTTGTGTTAGCCTTTGGATCTCCGGTTTATGGATGAATGGGTATCGGTATACTTTGCTTTCATAGGTATATTGTCAGTGGTCTTAATAGAGTGTTTGATCGCGTTCATAAAGGTAAGTGATCCCGAATTGTCGAAGATTTGCTTGTTTTCTAGCAGGATGCGCTTCAGATTTTCTTCCTCGTTAAGGTGATCCGTTTTAATTTTATCAAGTTGATTATCTTTAAGTCGTATCCTTTCCTTCATGTAGTTCACAATTATTGAACTGGCAAATAAATTCAGTTTCTATTATCTCAAAAGTTCTGTTAAAGCTACTGACGATTTCGCTTATGATCCTCGATTGGTTTCTTAAAGTCGTTAAGCCAGATTCTAATTCGCCTATCATTGGTACGGGTATCAATATATGTTCATATTTTTATTTTTTGTTACTTATTTCATGTATAATCATAAAGCTAACATTATTTTTTCTTATCAAAATAAATTCAAATTCAGATAAAGCTTTAAAATTTTTGTGAAATAATTAGGATCATTCTATTGTCAAAGACAAGACATGAATGAACCATTAAGATTTACAATATTTTAAATAAATATTGATGGGGGTCAATATGTGAAGCTGAAGATAGTTAACAATTTTCAGTATAATTTGTGCAATAACTTAAATTTTAAACCAATACATTTAATAATGAATCTATTACTTCAAAATTCAAGGAAAATAAGAATGATTTCAATTTATTTAGAATAATCGATTTTTGTCTTTCGCATCTCAGAGTAACAGGTAAGCTATTAAATAAACGTGGCGCAGTGACCTTGTCGAAGTGTGAAAAATGTGATTTCCTTATAACGGGTGCATTCACTAAATACTGGTTATTGGTACGTAAATTATGGGACTCATACAGTCTTAAGCAGTAGTAACCAGTACTTTAAAAACAGCTTTCAAGACTTTATAAAAATATAAATGTCTTAGAGGAAGAACTGAGAGGTTCCTCAATAATTCAAAACTGTGGGTTCTGCGATTAACTTTGCAAATGATACGTAGGGCATGCTTTTGCTTAGTAATCAGTGGATACATTTTGTTAGTATGAGTACCACCCCAACAAGTAAGCCCATATTGTAACTTTGATTTAAATAGGCCATTATAAACATGTTTTATGATATATCTTGACTACAGTAGAGGCTATGGTGATAAATTTGTCTCAAAACGTTAATTAAATATTTGAACAATTGAGCGGTGTGATCTTTCCAACTTAACTTTTATGCTAGACTATCCCCAAATACTTAAAACTTCCAAAGAGTTCGATATTAAAACAACCAACAGTACATTTATTCCTAGCATCATAAGAGATTTTGTTAAATTGATGAGAACACATATTCAAATTATATTTACGACAACTAGATGAATGATAACTTAACACCATGTCTTCACATGTAGAGTCAGAAATGAAAATCATACATTCCGTTTTTTCACTTATGAAAAGATTATGAGAGGACTACCATTTGCGCAGATTTTCTAAATTATTGTTCACAGGCAAATATAAGTTAAAATAGTTACTTTCAGAATATGATAAAGAAGTATAATCGGCAAAGGCTGCAAGTAGGCCTTTAAATCGTTGAACGAAAAGTGAGTTCACAAATATTAAAAATATGATCGGACCCAGAACTGAACCTTGTGGGACGCCTAAGTTTATTGTTTTTTCCGAACTAAATAATAATAATAATATGGGTTGCGCTACAGCCCGTAGAGGGCCAGGGCCTAGCTTCTCAGCAACCACTCGTGTTGTGCGTGCTATTGTTCTCTCACACGTGGAAGGGACCTACAGTTTATTGCCGACTCCGAAAGGCGTAGTTGAGAAGCTTTTTCTAGACAGGAAATACTCTTTGAGCATTGTCAGTGACTCGAAAGAAGTGGAGCCGTGAAATATGAAAGGTGGTAAATTCGGGTATCGAACCTGGCACTCTCTGCGTAGGAGTCGAAGCACTATTTTTTTTTTAATGTAATTTTATTTTCTTCCGAATAATTTTACTAACATGCTAGACAAAAGTACTTAAAACTAGCTTAACTAACTTAAGAATTTACAAATGTTCTTAATACTAACCTACTGACCTTATGCGGGTACTCTAAGCTAATCTGAACTACTTTCTAAATGTGCCGGCTTAATCTACGTTTTTTTAGTCATTAAGGCAATCTTTTATTTCTTTATTCATTTGCCAAGAAAACTTGGCTAAACTGAACTACTTAAACTACCTTATTCTAACTTAACCTAACATAAAACTTAATATCTTAACCATGTCCGTAACAGTACGGACACCTGCACCAGGGCGTATATGTTGTGTATATATGCCTTATATATATAGTTTATACGCCATCATGCACCTTTTTTCTGTTTTTGTTTCATAAATCTGGATTTTTTTTGGATTTTTTGTTTTATATTTTTTTTCTCTTAAATCTACCTTAAAAACTATGTAAGCTGGCCACTATGGTCAACTACCTGATCCGGAAAAGCTAGCGCCGGAGGCTGGTTTTGGTGTAACCACCAGTAAAATTGCCGTCCTTTGGCAGACTCTTTCCTATCTCGAGCGGGGATCGCTCTATTGAACCGGAGGAGATCCTCGTAGGTGCGAACGAAATCCGGTTCGTATTAAAGTCAATTGTGTCTAGATAGAGGAATGCTTCGGGAGGAATAAAGCCTTTAAGGCGCACCCTTTCATGGTACATACTATTGGGGTAGTAAGCCCCAAGGATCAGACTGTTGGAAGAGGACATAGCTCGTGCAGTGTGCCTTCTGATCAGTTTAATAATAAAATTATCTACCCTATTCACGTTTGCCTCGTTGTACAGGATCACGTTAGGATAGTATTTCTTGTACTCAGACTCGGGTGTGCGATACAGACGGAGACAGTTCCTAAGACACTGCCTCTCGAACACCCTCATCTTTTCCATCTGGGAAGGACTCACGTTGAACCACAATGGACAACCGTACACCATAATGGGCCGTATTAGGGCCATGTAGTAGATTACCTAATCAAGTTGGCTGCTGAAAAACAACCTTCTTGCCGCAGCAAAGGCTTTTCTAGCTTTCGTCAGAGCAATATCTATATGTTTGTCAAAAAACAGATATTGATCCAAATGCCTAGATATCTAACTACACTTTTTACAGCTAACGGCCGACCATGCGGGTCAACTACGCCGAACTTACGCCAGTTTTGGCGCGTATCCCGCATTGCCCTGTCCAACAGGGTCCGGAAAAGACTAGTTTCGGACTTCTGGAAGTTGATAAGCAACTTCCAGTCAACGCAAAATCGCTGGATTTTCTCGAAGTCACGCTGCAACAAGATGTTTATTACCTCGACCTTCGAACCTGATCTGTACGCAACTAGGTCGTCGGCGTACTCAATTAAGTGCGGCATGGAACCTATAAGATCTGCAGTGGACATAGAAAACAAGATCGGGGAACCGATGGCCCCCTGTTGCAGACCGTTTTTAATGTTAAAGACCGTAGTGGAAGTTACGTAACCATTTTTCACAACGAACTTTCTACCTTTTATCATGTCATAGACCATGTATAGCAATGGTTTACTTATGCCAAGCATGACCAGCTTGAGGAAGAGGTCCTCCAACCGAACGGTGTCGAACGCCTTCTCCAAGTCAATCAGGCAGGCACCCGTGAACTGATTTTTGTTTTTATTCCATTGTATGTCGGACACCAGTTTTGACGCGGCATTAATGGTATCATGCCCCGCTCGGAATCCGAACTGGTTGTCCGGTATGATTTTCTTTTCATCAGCCCATTGCTTCAGAACTCGAATGACTATCTTTTCAAAAACCTTGCTTATGCAGGGAAGAAGACTGATCGACCGAATTTGGCTTATAGTCGTCGGAATGGCTTATAGCCAATAGTTTATACGTATTAACTGTTGGAGGTTCTTGATCTCCGCCTTCAATGTTCTGACTTCCGCGTTTTGTGGATCTGTAAACCGCGTATGCAAGAGTTTGAGTCTTGATAGCAGCCTACTTTTGTGCACGTGAAGTGCATCGATGGTAGCATTTCGATTTCATTTCAAAATTAATTTTATTTTCAAAAAACGTTTTACAATGATTATATGTTTCTGCGAAGCCCTATAATGGCTTTTCTGCAGAAGATTGTGTTTCAGAGTGCGTTACAGTTAATTTTGGATGAAGTAAGCTTTGTTACATTTTTCTATTCATTAGTTTAACAGTAAATAGAAGGGAAAAAAATAAGTTTTAAAAATTTAGTTGTTTAAATTATTGTTTATAAAAAAATGTTGTATGTGTTTTTTTCTAGTTTTGAAGCTTTCTATGTGTCTTAATTCCTGCGGAAGTGTGTTTAAAACTTCAGGTACGCTGCATTTCAACTGTTTTCTCCCGTAGTTGTTGTAGAATCTGGGTTCTTCAAACATGCCTTGCGCCCGCCTTCTGGTGTTGATCCCATGTTGAATTGGTATGATAAACCGATTGTCATCGTAGTACTCCAGCATAAGGGTCATCCTAAAGATGTCTTCCACTCGAAGAACTTTAAATCGTTTTTGTTCTGGAACATTACTTTATTTTCTTTTTTTCTTTATTTTCTTCAAAACTGTGTTTTGAAGTTTCTGAAACTTCTGGATGTGTGTTGCAGATGCATTGCACCAAGCAAGTATTCCGTACCTTAATTTGGATTCTACTAAGGCGAAATAGACCTGCTTAAGTACGGACGTTGAAGTGTGGTATTACAGATGGGTTAATGCATATAATGCTTATCTTAGGTTCGCACGCAACCCATTGATGTGCACATCCCAAAGAAAATTGCAATCGATGGTGACCCCGAGATATTTGTAGGTCTCTACTATATCGATAGGACAGCTAGTTGAGCTACCACAAGATTCGTTTTTAAAGTAAATTTTACCGTGTGTAGCCTTGCATTGAGGATTTCGTATGTGCATCATCTTGATTTTAGATGCATTCATCATTAGGCCATTATCATGGCACCATTTCACAGCGTAGCCAAACTCTTCTTGCATAATTTCTGTTGCCGTATGCAAGGACCTATGGCGCACCACTATCGCCGTATCATCTGCATATGCAAATGGTATTGCATTTTTGAAGACTCTGAGCAGCTCATTGGTATACAAAATAAATAGGAGTGGTTCCAGCTTTGATCCTTGAGGGACTCCATACTTAATGTTGTCCTTTTGACTATATATATTGTTGATTTTGACGCTTAAAAGTCTGTTTCTTAAATATTCTCTTAGACAATCTGTCATTAGTCCTCTTATTCTAATATGTTCTAGTGCTTCGATTAGCTTATCGTGGTTCAGTGTATCAAAAGCCTTACTGAAGTCAACGAATATCACTAAGACATGGTGGCTTTTATTTAGGCTCTCATTGATACAATTAGCGAATTCCCCTCACAACTTACCAGTACTCTTATTTTTCTGGAACCCGTACTGGCTTGTGTTTATCAGGGAATTTTTGCCGATGTCCTGTCCTGTTTGCGAAAGTCCTGTAGCCTGTTTGTCATGACTTCTTCGAGACACTTTTCTACTACAGGCAATATTGAAATTGGCCTGTAATTGTTGAGTTCCGTTTTGGTACCTCCTTTATAAATCGGCCTGACTACGGCAGTTTTCAAGGTTTTTTTATATCTCCGGCTCTTATACCGTCAAAACCTGGCGACTTTCTATCGCTTAGCGAGTTTATCATTTTTCGTATTTTTGGGAAACTTGTTTCTCTTACGAACATTGATCTAGCTAATGTTCAGCTTGTGTGTGTCGAAGTAACAGCGTCACATTGACGGATAATGTTTTTTATTTGAGTGCTAAAACTATTTGCAAATGTACTAGCAATATTACTCAGACACATTTTTCCAGAGAAGTTCTTTGTGATAGATTCGTCAACTCCAAGTTTTTTCCTTTCTAGTATCTCGTTTATTAAGCTCCAGATTTTGCGGGGATCAGATCTGATTTGGTTGAACTTGGTTTTATAAAAAAAGGATTTTTTTGCCGTTATTTCCTTGTTCAGTTTGTTTCTGAATGCTTTATATTCCTATAGTTCATAGCTTTTATTTAGCCTGTTGTTCTTCCACCTCCTGTAAAGATCGTCCCTTTTCTTACATTTGGCGATCATCTCAGGAGACATCCAAGGATTATGCTTTCTTTTGTTTTTTAAATGCTTGATAGAAATCGCATTATCATAAATATAATTAATTTTTAATAGTAATTTTGAATAAAGTGAAACAGCATCACATTCATTAATGACTTCATCCCAATTCGTTTCTATTATCAATTCGTTAACCTTAACGTTAGATATAAAGGACAAGCTGTCTGTGTTTTCATTAACAGCAGATTTTTGCATTGGTGGAAAGTATATGATTGGATAATGGTCGGTGATACAATTTTCAATTACTGCAGAATTGATTTGGTTATGAATACCGTTTGTCAAGATGTGGTCAATCATTGATTTCGATCCTGTGTTCGGGTCTACCCTGGTAAACTCCGTGATCACATTTCTCAATCCCAATGACGCCAACATCTTAAGATATTCTTTTACACCATACAAATCCACATCATTCACATTGATGTTCATATGACCCATTATCACAATCTCGTCCTTTTTTCCCAGAATTCTTCAATAAACGATTTTTTGCTGTAACCTGGTGGTCGATATATCCCAATAATAAAAATATTCTTACTCTCTCCTTTAATTTTAATTTGGATCTTTTCATATGATAAACTTTCAGATGTTAAGCGTTCATATTGCAGTTCATTACGTATTAATATCAGTATTCCACCTCCTCTGCGTTTATTTCGATTCAGAAACTCCGTTTGTTAACCATCTATACTGTAGTGTCCTATTTCTTCTACTTCAATATTAGTTTCAAACAATACTATTATATTCACCATATTGATGAGGTGACTAACGTTTAGGCAGAAATCATTCCAGTTCTTACGTAAAGATCTTATATTGAAACATATATAGCAACATTTGTTTTCATTCAATTCATCTATGTTGATGTCACTAAAACCATTCATTACCCTATAATTCAATTCGACAATTACATCATTTGTGTTATTCATAATATAACACATAAACATCGCTGTTGTCGATTTGAACTACCTTCGGAATTGCTTTGTCCATCGTACGTTTGACTACGTCGTCCATTTGTATGAGGTACCTGTCAACCTTTTCGTTCGTCAGGTTTCTGTTTGTCGGCGGATTGATCCCACTCGAATGTAGTTCTGTGGATAAGGTCCTGGAGAAGTGTGGCAAGCGGGCCTTATTATAATTATAAGGGTACCTCTGGACATACTCCTCCAATCCTTCCACCTCGTTCGGGAGCTGAATAGCTGCGAAGATCCCACAGTGATCACTCTCGCAGTTAGACAGTTCCGTGTGCGTCTTTCCACGTCTAGTAGAGTCGATCGTTTGTCTATCAGCATCAGATCCAGATCGGACCCGCTTCTAGGATACGATGGCAAGCAAATCTAGCCTGAACTCAACATTGTGGTCTACCAACCAGTTATACAATGAGGTCCCCCTGGTGTTATGCACCACGTTGCCCCAATCTATATGCCTCGAGTTCAAGTCCCCGGCTACGATATAGTAGTTCTCCTCCGAGCTCAGTCGAAGTCTAGTGAAATGAGTATCGAGCTCTGAAATGAAATATTGGTTGATGCGTGACTTTTCAGTCGCATAGATAGTGATAATATATAGCCGCTTACCACCCCGAAGGGGGATGCGTGCGATACACGTTTCTATGGCCTGGAATATCCGCACTTCACCGCTATACACGACCTATGCCTTTTTTATTAAGAGCACGACTCCATACAAGTTGGTAGCTTCGATCTCTTCTAATGATATTGTAATTTTTGTACCTGAGTGGGTGCGTCTGGCTTAGCTTAGTTTCGCAAACCATCAACACATCAGCATTATGGGTTTGCAACAAGTTACCGAAATTTAATTAACGTTCAGGGCGGATCAGTGAATTCTCATTCACTGCTAGAATTTTAAGGTTGCAGGCTGCCTGCGCAGCCATTATACCGATGTTGCGTTTGCCTCTCCAAACAGCGTCGAATAGATGAGGTCTATTCGCGTTGCTTGTTCTTGTAACTGGTTTTGGAACTGGGCTTGGAGCTGAGCGATCTGCCTCTGGATAGAGACCAGGATCGTCTGCACATTCAAATTCCTGGGTAACTTTCGGCACTGTCTGTTGAACCGGTCGCATATCCGATACCATTTGGGCATAGGTGACTGCCGGTGTAACAGTGCTAGCTGGAGCACGGGGCACTGGCCTCGCTCCTACCATTTTTCCTTTACGCTTGGCCTCTATTATTTTTCTGATCTCTTGGACCTTAGGACATCCCCGATAGTTAGCAGGGTGACCGCTGGTCTTACAGATTACGTAATTATAATTACATGATTTATCCTATCAAGATGATCCTTTTATCAGGCAATTCATTATTTATAAATAAAAATAGATATATAAAAAAATATAGAAACTATATTAAATAATTAATTATTATTATTTATTAATTTTTTTTTTGAAATTATAGGTCCATATATATATATAAATATTTAATAAATTTTAAATTAAATTTAAAAATTATATATTGACTAATATATTTTTTTCATTATTCATTATTTCATTATTCATCATATTTCATTATTAATTTATAAATAAAATTTATTCATATATGTATATATATATATATATATAAATTTATGTTTATTCAATATATATACATATACATATAAATATTATATATATATATATATATATATATATATTATATATATATGTATATAATATATATATATATATATATATATATATATATATAATATTTATATATTATATAAATATTTCTATAATTATTCATCTATATAAAATATAGATTATTGATATCAATAATATGATCTATTATTTATATAAATCGTCAGTTTGTTCCTGCCCTCAACTTTATCCGTCCCTAAAGGACATTCCCCGCGATTGTGGGTTCCTGTGCATTTGACGCAGCGACACTGCATATTGCAGTTCGCCGCGGCATGCCCAAACCTCTGACAACGAGCACACTGGAGTGGGTTCTTTGCGTTTTTTATTGTTTCCCATAAATTAGTAATAAGTCGAGCTGCTTTGCTTTCTGCAGAAGTGATATAGTGTAGGCAGTGAGACGGTCATTTATGTATACGCGAGATGTAGTTGTTAGCAAATAACTTAAATTTCATTTCTCTCAAAGTTTTCATTCCAATTCAACTCGCACATTAACCGTTAATAGTTTAATGACTTTCTCTTTCACATTACCATAACTCAAATCTGTCATACCCACAATGTCGACTGCATCTTGTTTTCTCTTTGCTGCATTGCATTTACTTCAGACTCCAAGACATTCACCTTAACCGTAAGAGAAGCTGTTGGCAATGCTGCCAATGTTCATCAAATTTCCCAGCCGGCAAGAAATCCGAACGTGTCCTAAATTACAACTGCAAGATATGTTCGAAAAGCTGGGGACTAAAAAGGGAAATAAGACAAAACGGTATCTTTAAAAATATCTTTGAGAGAGACAGCAAGCACCGAGAGAACGAAAAAACTTAAGAAATTTTTAACTTTTCATTTTAATTTTTGCATTTTAAACTTTATCTTTAAGCAGAGAAGCATTGCAGACGGAAATCTTTCCAGCACGCCATCCGCCAACAAATTCTACATTCGGAAGACAACATACCAGCACAGTCTCCCGACGCCTAGAACGAGAGCTGCAGCAGCTGGAGGAAGAAAAGGCACTAGATAGGAAATACATCATCTGGAAATACAAGCTTCTGAACCTATTACACGACGAAGCATCCAATGTGGAAGAAGATGTACCAGCAAACGATATTCGTAGTGTGCAGGAATGGCTGAATAACGAAAATCAAACAGTTCCAGAGTTGTTAAAACCTACAGACCAAGATAGATTGAACGCCATATGGTCTGGTGCAAATGTCCAACAACAACAGCAACAACGCGAACTGCAAAAAGGACAAAACATTCGCAATCAGCCATTCTCAAATGTACAACGAGAGCTTGTAGTCTCATCAGTTCCTAAAAATACAGATGTTCACAAAACTTCGACGCAGGATAAGCAGCAGTATGCTGGAAATTTCCAAGGAACCCAAGCATCAAAAATGCAGAGTCTCCACGCATGTCAGGAAATCAACAGGGAGTGAAAGGAATCTATCACTTTCCACCAACGGCATCTTCCTATAGAGAAAAAAATAACTTCCAGAAGGCTAAAATATACATTCCACAATTCCTGAATGAATCTGCTCCAACTCAGCAACATCAACCAAGCGTGACTCCAAACCATCTGGCAGCAAGACAGTCGATCGTCAAAGACTTGCGTACTTTTAGCGGTGACCCAGAGGAATGGCCGCTTTTTATCTCGAGTTATGAGAGAACTACCAAACTTTGTGGTTTCTCAGACGAAGAGAATTTGGAACGACTGCTAAAAGTACTAAAGGGTAAAGCATTACAAGCCGTACAAAGTCTTTTATTTCATCCAAACTGTGTTCCTCGCATCATCAGTAGACTGCGAATGATGTTTGGCCGATCTGAACTTATCGTCGACACTCTAATTCAAAAGGTTCACACAATGCCACCACCTGAAATAGACAGACTCGAGACTATAGTCGATTTTGCCAACTCCGTAGAGAACTTATGTGCTACGTTGGAGTCGTTTGAACTTACGTCACATTATAATAATCCAATGCTGCTGCACCAGCTGGTTCGTAAATTACCATCTCCCATTAGGCTAAATTGGTCTATGTATGCACAAACTTTAGAACACTGCATCTTATCCGAATTCTGGATGGTTGAACCAAATAGCAGTGGCAGCAAGCCGTGTTAGCTACCCCGGACCATCACACACAACTGTACAAAGCAAAACATCCAGGCCAACCAAGAAGAAAGGTGGATATCTCTATGCACCCTCCGAGATATCAGCAAATAATTCTGAACTAGTACCGAAACACCAATCTTTTATGCGCAAGTGTCTAGTATGCCATGAAAATTGTACCGCAATAGACAACTGCAATAAATTTGGTAAGCTAAGCCACTCCGCCAAATGGGACGTCGTACGTGAGTTGAAACTGTGTCGGTGTTGCCTTAAATGTCACAGCGGTTTTCGGTGCAGAGCGGAATCTATCTGTGGAATAAATAACTGCATCTTTAAGCACCACAAATTGCTACACAACAACCAGAAAATACCAAGGACAAAGGCTGTATCCAGTTAACCACCGCCAGCCCAACCAAGCAATGCACATCTTCACGGCAATCAACCAGTATTGTACCGCATAGTTAACGTCGTATTATACGGCAACAACACTCAGTTAAAAACATATGCGTTTTTAGACGATGGTTCATCACTTACTCTAATGGACCAAGAAATAGCAGCTCAACTGAACATCAAAGGCAAACCGGAGCCCGTATGCATAAAGTGGACGGCCAATACCTACAGGTACGAGAATGAGTCTGAAAACATGAGCCTTTACATATCCGGTTCCAATGATAAAGCCAAACGCTACCCACTATCAAACGTGCACACGGTGAAAGGCCTTCAACTGCCTCTCCAATCACTGGATACTAAGCAGTTGCAGAAGCGGTATGAATATCTAAGAGGCTTGCCAATCGAGTCATATTCCGATGCAGTTCCGCGTTTGCTCATTGGCCTTAACAATTGGAAACTCGGTCTACCACTTAAGTGTAAAGAGGGTCACATGAATGAATTGGTTGCAGTGAAAACTCGCCTCGGTTGGACAGTACACGGATGTGGTCCTCACACAGAACTATCACAAAATTCAAAGGATATATCATACACTAATGTCCACATATGTGAATGCAATCAAACAGATGATACAAAGATTAATCGGCTTATTGACGAGTTCATGAATAATGAAAACTTTGGAGCCTCAAATACCACCAAGATCCTACAATCAGCTGATGACCAACGCGCCGTTGAACAAGGACGGACGTTTTCAAGTAGGATTGCTCTGGAAATATGAAAATATCCAACTTCCAGATAGTTTTTCAATGGCAAAAAGACGCCTACAGTGCCTTAGAAAGAAAATGCAAGGAGTACCAGAGCTTGCCGAAATGTTGGAACAGATTATTGATAAGTACATCATCAAAGGATACGCTAGAAAACTCACATCAAATGAGATTGCCGAAGGACGTTCAGCCTCCTGGTACTTGCCCGTATTTCCGGAAAGGAATCCGAACAAACCAGGCAAGTTGAGGTTAGTATGGGACGCAGCGGCAGTAGTTGGAGGCATATCTCTCAATTCTGTACTGCTAAGGGGACCGGATCTATTAGTACCCCTAATATCAGTCCTGTTCAAATTTCGAGAGAGGCGTGTGGCAATCTTTGCTGACATCGAGGAAATGTTCCACCAAATCAAGATCCGAGACGAAGATCAGAATTTCCAGAGGTTTTTGTGGTTCAGTCGAAATGGAAAAATTGAACAATACGTCATGATGGTTATGACTTTTGGGGCTACATGTTCCCCCGTTAAGAATAAAAACGCAAGGAACTTGATTATCCCCAAGCTGTAATATCTATTTGTGAGAACCACTATGTTGATGACCTGATGGAAAGCGTAGACTCTGAGGTGGAAGCGGTAAGACTTGCTAAAGAAATAATATATATTCATCAACAGGGTGGATTTCGAATTAGAAATTGGATCTCGAATTCCAAGGCAGTCCTAGAAGCACTAAACGCCAAGCCCAAAGAGGAAGTCAACATAAACACACACTCTGAACTGCCCACTGAAAATGTACTTGGTTTGTGGTGGTGCACATCGGAAGATTGCTTCACCTTTAAGTTTGCGCCTAAATTCAGGAACTTGCAAATACTAACCGGCGAAAAGGTTCCAACAAAACGCGAGGTGTTACGTACACTTATGAGGATTTTCGATCCCTTAGGACTCCTGGGCAACTTTCTTATGTACGTAAAGGTGCTTATGCAGGAAATCTGGCTAACTGGAATCGGATGGGACGAACAAATATTGGAAGAGCAACATAAAAATGGCTTTATTGGACCTCGGTCTTGCCACAGCTGGAAGATGTGCGTGTTCCACGATGCTTAATCAAAAATCTTTGCAGCGATAATCCTGCAATGCAATTGCAGGCTGCTCTCCAAGGATCTCGGCTAGCTAAAATCATCGTGGAATCCCACACTATTGCTTTCCAAAAACGTTTTTTCTGGTCGGATTCAAAGACTGTACTCAGTTGGCTGCGGTCCAATCACCGTCGATATCGACAGTTTGTTGCTGTTCGTGTCAGCGAAATTCTTTACAACACAAATATTGATGAATGGAAATGGATTTCTACTAAGAACAACATAGCTGACGAAAAAACAAAATGGCAAAAATACCCAATTTCAACGCGTCGAAAGCATGGTTTAGTGGACCGGCGTTTCTTAAATCTCATCCGGATACGTGGCTACAAAAAAAAACACCAAAGGAAACCACAACCGAGGAACTGAAAACTCAGTACGTTGGAGTTCATCAATTGCATAAAACAAGAGTGTTTCAACCGAAGCGGTTTTCCGACTGGTCGCGTCTGATTCGCTGTGCCGCATTAGTCCTGCGGTACATAAACAATCTGCGATCAACGATGAAAAAGGAGCAAAGGAACATCGGTCCACTGAACCAAGCCGAACTCCAGCAAGCTGAATGGAGCATTCTGGGACAAACACAATGGGACTCTTTCCCTGAGGAGATTGCCGATCTGTCTTCGAATCGAACTGTAAACAAATCAAGCCCTCTAATTTCTCTTTGTCCACATATTGACGAGCATGGCATCATGCGCGTGACCACCCGGTATCCCCACAAATTTTGAGAACTGCGACGTCCTATCATTCTACCGAAGAAACATGCAACAACATCACTAATAGTACGGCACTACCATAATATATATCACCACACCAACCACGAGACAGTAATAAATGAACTGCGCCAGAAATATTATGTAACGCAGATGAGAGCTGTTCTTCGAAAAGTACGAAAGGAATGCCAAAAATGTAAAAACGACTTCGGTTGATAACGGCACGAATTTTAAGGGCGCCAACCGGGAACTAAAGGAACTAGTGAGAGCCTTCACCACCGTGAACACCAAATGGACATTCATTCCGCCGGTATCCCCTCACATGGGCGGTAGCTGGGAGAGGTTGGTGCGTTCCATCAAAACTGTACTGCGGCAAATAACACCAGATCGACATCCTTCAGATGAGTTGCTGAGAAGTATGCTCCTTGAAATAGAGACCATCATTAACTCTCGACCGCTCACATACATACCTATCAACCATGAGAATGAAGAAGTATTAACACCGAATCACTTCCTCTTGGGATCTTCGAATGGGTCTAAGCCTTGGAGTGCATTAGATGAAGACAAACATGTTCTCAGAAGAAATTGGCTGTTGTCACTGAGATACGCACAACGTTTCTGGCGTCGCTGGGTAAGCGAATACCTACCGACTATTACGAGGCGAACCAAGTGGTTTCAACCGGTGGAACCAATAAAAAAGGATGACATCGTCTTGATTGCAGATCCGGACAGTCCTCGAAATTGCTGGCCAAAAGGACGTGTTTTGGAAGTTAAGCTGGCAAAAGATGGGCAAGTGTTCAAACGAAATCTGGGATTTTTGACAGACCGGCTGTCAAATTAGCTGTTTTGGATGTCAGAGTAAATTCACCACGACAGTGAGATTACTAGGGGGAGTGTTGACAATGCTGCCGAGAGAACGAAAAAACTTAAGAAATTTTTAACTTTTCATTTTAATTTTTGCATTTTAAACTTTATCTTTACCACGTACGTTAAGAAGTAATATTTGTGTTTCTGTGTGTTTTTGTTTCTCCAATACAATAGTTGAAATATATTATTTGAAGTTAAAACAGTTTTTATCTGCTTCTTTCAAAGGAGTGACTGCGTAATTGTCGCAACAACGGTTTTGAGTTTGTCCGCCAGAGAAAGTGGTTTGCGTTATTGTCGCAACAGAAGCATTACTTTCTTCAAGAGATCGGATTTTTATAGAGCATCTGTGTTTAGCTGTTGTAGTTTTAAAATCTCTCGAAAAAGTAAATCAAGAGTGATGGAATTTTAAGTTCCTTCAATCGGGCAATTTTTAAATTGCACCCAACACAATTCCTAATGAATATTATTTGACTTTGAAGCTAATAAATTAATTATAAAAAAACGAAACACTTTAGTCAGCATATCAAATTATTTATTTAAAAAATTGACATTGTGACCTCATTAACAACAATGAATGAATATATATGCATACATATATGTATGTATATTACAAGAAAGTTTATTTAAAAATATATGGTGTATATTGTACATATTTATGTCGTGCAAAGGAAAATTTTTTAGTTACATACGTTTTGTGTTGTCCATGTTCCTTGTCCTCCTGTGTTGGCGTTGTCATCTGCGTTGACTTGTGCTCCTAGTTAGATGGTGCCGGGACTTCGCTTCGATTCCGCCTTCTAAGTCTTTGTTGCAGCGCCCTGAAGTGGTCTTGGAAATCGGCTATAGCTTCTTCGTAGATCCACGATCTGGAAGTTTCCTCAGCTTCGGGTACCTAGGCTTATTTCAGCGGTGCTTCTGCTCCCTTTTGAACGTTTACGTCTTCTTCGGGCAGCATGTGCTATTCTGCCAGTGGAATAACCGCTTCAGTTACACTTTGTTCACGACAACGGTTGCCTTAAATATATTTTATTATTATATATATATTGTATATTATATATTATAGTTGGCTCTCAGATATTCGTTCTGAAATTTTAACCACTATCAATAACGTCTGGGCCAGTTGTATAAAGCGAGATTGAAACTCAAAGTTAGTTATTAGGTTTTTTATTTTACTTTATATATGTCGTTTTACTTTAAATATGCGGAAGAAGTTCGGGAGCACAATAACACACCATGAGGAGTTCCGCGTTGGTTTATATAGAGACCGATTCACTGTGTTGCGAGTGTTATGATGCGTAGTATTTTTTTTTCTTAGGTGTTACATTGTGTGTTCTGTGGCCTCAATAGCGTTCATAGTTTTGTTAATAATTATTAATTAGAATGAATTAGAATGTCAGCTTTCAGGCGAGCGTTGTAACAATTCTGTATGTCTGTTTATGTTTTCTGCAATGTCAGCTTTTGGGCGATCATTGTACTAATTCTGTGTATGTCGCAACAGTCGCAGTGAATGAGCTATCTGAATTATATTATGTTAGACTTTGTTATGTTAGACCCTGATGAAGTAGAGTCCGACGACCCCTTTAGCGGATCATGCGGTTCAGACGATGATGATGATGATATTATTAATGGAATCGTAATTCCGACGTAAATTACTTGTCGGAGAAAAAGATATCAAATGTCCATTTCATTCGAATTCAGTGACCAATTTTCATGATTTAAACAATTCGTGGTTAATTTTTCATTACGATTCTATTCCCACGAATGAATTCTGTGACAGATTTTTCGGAGAACGCAGCACATTTCCGATTGCAATGGAATTCGTGATAGGGGTGAATATCGGCAGTGAAAAGTGACTGCGTATAAAAATTCGACTTGGAATATTTTTCATATATTTTGACAGATAAAAATCAAAGCCACTACGATTCGGTTTTTTAAACTTACGAGCAAGGTCCTATTTCATTATTCATAGATTTTTGAATAAAACACGGGTCAGAATGTGCTGTATGAGCTTAGAAATACAAATTTTATTCCAGTATGGAAAATGACAAGTGTCAGCAGTCCATTAAAAGCTATGTAAGAATTCTTATTGCTATATGCCACTACGTTTCTTTCGTATTTTTCATGACTTAAATGAGAAATAGAGTTTATTGACCAGGAGCCTATTTCACAGAACATACATCACATACATTATCTGATTCTGACACTTCTGCTGTATGATTTCTGTTTCACAGAAATATATCATACACATTATACAACAGTTTTATTAGAAATTTATCATACATTTCATACAGCAGTTCAAACTGCTGAACCCACTAAAAAATGAGTTGTCAAAAGAGAAAATACACAAAAATAAGAAGTTTTGGGTTCATGATTCTTGAATAACTTAGAATTTGTTCTTTAAATTAGAATGTAAGGAACAACGAATTCAAGGTCTTCTACAAATTTGTATTGAAAATCATAAACTATTTGGAAAAGTTGTCTTAAAAGAGCTGAATTAATCTCAATCAATTCGAAAACATATTTTATTATATTATGGAGGAACTCTATTAATTAGTTTGTGTGTTTGTAATCACCTTATTTGGTGTCAGGGGCCTATTTCACAGAACATACATCTCATGCATTGTATGATTCTAACAATTTTGCTTTATGATTTCTGTTTCTCAGATTTGTTCTATGACCCGCTTAAATACAACATGTATCACCTAAGGCTTACACTGGAAATATGGGAAAGTTGTATGATTCTGTTTCACAGAAAAATATCATACACATCATACAACAGTTTAATTACAAATTTTTCATACATTTTATACAGCACTTCAAACTGCTGTAGCCAGTACAAAAATGAGTTTTCAAATGAGAAAATACACAAAAATTTGGACTTATGATTTTTGAACAATGATTTTTTGTTCATCTTTTTTTTTTTAATTAGACATGTAGGAACAAGGAATGCTAGTTTTTCAAAAATTTTTTATTAAGATGCATGTACAGTTGAAGACATCTCTCTTCATTACTGGGGAAGTCCGTTATTTAGTTTTTTGTGTGCTTGCAATCCACTTATGAGTATGGTGTCTGGATTTCATTCACGACACTATTTACTTTTCAATGAAATGTGTCAAGATTAATCGTCAAAATTATACACATCATACAACAGAAGATATCATAAAATACTTCCAATAGAGAAACAGAGAATTGTATGATGTGTATGATGTATGACAATTGTATGTTGTATGAAATTGCTTGTTTTAAATCACGACACTATTTAGTTTTCGATTAAATTTGTCATTCAAAATTTAACGTCAAAATAATACACATTATACAACAAAGAAGATATTATACAATACTTCCAGTGGAATTGTTGCATGATAATTGAAAGCTAAATAGTGTCGTGAATGAAACCCAGACACCTTTTAAGTGGATTGCAAACACGAAAAACTAATTAACGGAGTTATCCAGTACTGAAGAGAGTTATCATTCAACTGTGTTTCCACATAGTACATGCAATTTTAATAAAAATTTCTTGACGAACTAGTATTCCTTATTCCTACATGTCTAATTAAAAAAAAATTAACAATCATTCATTATTCAAAAAATTATAAGCTCAAAAATGCTTGTTTTTGTTTTTTCTCATTTGAAAACGAATTTTTGTAGTGACTACAGCAGCTTTAAGTGCTGTATGAAATGTTTGTTAAAATTTCAAAGAAACTGCTGTATGATATGTATGACATTTTTCTGTGAAACAGAATCATTCAACTTTCCCATGTTTCCAGTGTAAACTTTAGGTGATACACGCTGTGTTACAGCGGCTCATACAACAAATCTGAGAAACAGAAATCATACAGCGAAAGTGTCATAATCATACAGTGTATAAGATGTATGTTCTGTGAAATAGGCCCCTGATTAGAATCATACAATGTACGAGATGTATGTTCTGTAAAATAGACCCCTGATATATTTGAAGCAAAAGCGGGACATATTTTCAAAACTATTACGCAATATAAGCGACAAATGAGCAATAGAACAGACTTCAAAAAAATGTTTTGATTAATAAATAGATCAGTAAAAAAGGAAATTAATCTCCTAGCCTTTTTTTAATTAAACTTAAAAATCAGCATCGATATTGCTAGCGTAAACAATTTCTAGAAAATGTAAATTAAAATAATATATATTTAAGATTAATGTGGACCTATGGTCATAAAGCAAAACCGCCAGTAGACTTTTTTTAACTTTTAAAGGGACGTATTAAAAGTTTTCGATCGTTCTAGAAATGTATGGAAATTTCGACTTAAGCTTATTTCAAGTTCTTAAAATCTCTACAATTTTAACCTTGTCGACTTATAAAATTATTGATTTTGATATCCGGAATCTTGGAAACAGAAATGAAGTATTACCCAGAGATAAGAAATCTATTATCCATTACATATTTTAATTTGCATGGTGGACATTTCATTCCTTTTCTCCGGGGTATCTGCCCACGGTACGGATAGTACAAATTTAAATGCACCTTGCACACAGGCAATTTATGATCTTGCACAATATAATTGCTCCATCTGTCCAAAAAAGACTTTCTGTGTCTTATGCTACACATCCACCTAACTGAAGCCGGGAGAATCGGATCGAAACTTTTATTCAAACCTTAATAAGCCGTCTAGCTGGTAATTTTCGAATCATTCGCTCTCATTCTGGCCCACCCAGAAATGAAGTATTACAGAGATAGCAGACTTCACAGCTAATTGGTCCCTAGTCATTCGACGAATTTGAGTGCTTTTTGGGCATATATTCATGAATTTTTGACGGTTAGTCACGAAATAACACGAATACCGTCCTGTAATTGGTCAATTTTATTTAAGAAAACGTTATAAAAAACAGCTGTCGAAAATTTCAAGGGAAAAGAGAGGTAGAAGTTGTGCTTCTCTGTAATACTTTATTTCTGCCTGTTGACAAAAAATAATAGAGTAGGAACACCAGAAAATGGATAAAATGCGAAAATGAACAACAAAATGACAAAAAGTCACGCTGTAGGCTTGTTCGGTTTGAGAACCTCTTTTGGACGCATACATTTAAGGGGGCTGCAACGAGGCTTATCAGAATCTGCGAGGTTCACAGACCCTGAAAATATATGGCGGAACCTGGTAGGTTCGGAGAAAATTGACGAAAGCTCGTGGTTCAATTTGGTCTGACAGCAAAATGTATTTAAAATTGTAGTGCAATAAAACACACATACATATGTTTCCCAAACAAAACAAGGAATTAAATCACAATCTGTCAGAAATCTCCAAGATAACTGGTATAAAGGTGGAAGTTTACTATCTCTGTTCCAGAAATGAAGTATATATAAAATAAATTAATATATTTAGAAATTAAACCGACTTCACAGTTGATTGCCTTTTGAGGGGAATTGCTGAAATCATTCAATTTCGTCTAGTGGGAACATACTATCTTCTTAATATATTTAATATATATATATTTATAAGTATAAAAGAAAGTATATACAAAAGTAGCAGCTTTTCATTTAAATATTTCTTCAGCGTCATCTACTACAATTTTCAATTTTGTAAGTACAATTTTTTGTTGAATTTTTTTCACACTTAGCAAGACAAAAGCCCTTCACTCCTAAGTCATGGCCAATCACAACTAAATTTGCGTTTTATATAAACATAAAATCACATTTGTTATTTCGAAAAAGTCGCAGTGTCATATAAATATCATCTCATGTACTAGAGTATTGCAAGAGGTTAAGTCCAATTGCTTTGGAGTTGAAACCAAATGCATGTGTGCCTTTAATCAAACAGATCTATAAATGTTTTCCTAAGTATGACGTTAAGTCATATTTTTCATTCATATGCGTACATTCGTAAAATTTCTTCATTAGCTGTTATCAATATTTTCTGAAACGCGTTTTCCGGTGACAGTACGTTTTTAATTATTATTAATTTGCAGTGCCGTGATAAAGCGAGAGGGTCTGTTAAAAACACTCCCATGCAAAGGAAAATATATCTATTGTCATCTAAGAATTTCTGCGGGAGATTAATGATTCAATGTTCTCGTATATAATATACATATGTATATAAAATATTAAATATAAATAACTTCTGTTTCACTTAACTTGTATTGAACATTAACTTTTGAGCGCATGAAACACAAAAATCGCTCATAAACGTAATTGATTTGTTTTGAATGTAGAAAGTTTATTATTTTGGTAAAAAAATCAAAATGAATTTTCTAATTCGACAAAATAAATCTGTGTTTAGGCTTGGCAGCAACCATTCATTTGGATATTCAATTAAACGTAAGTCAGTACTTTGAAGTGTATTTAAACACATATTGTCAATGGTAAATTCGTAAATGTTAGTAAAATACGTTTTCGTGTTATTAAATGTTGCTTACATAAGAAATATGTACATGTTTTCTGATAAAACGGAAGTAATGTACGAACCATATCTCCCGAGGTTTTTATGCACATAAAAAGTGTTAAACAACTTTAGAGTCACTGAGATTTCCTCTTTGTTTTACGAAAAGAAAATAATTAGACCAAATGATGTCCTCCAAGTATTAATTAGGTTAATAAGCAGAACTGTATTGGTTCGTAAACATTTAAATATTGCGTTAGGGAATTAACTGATCGTATTTCTTCCTAAAAAAAAAATAATAAAACTTCCTTACTTAACCCATACTCCGCCCTCAGTATTCAGTCAGACTTGAGGGAATTGATATACTATAACTAATAATTAAATAACAACGATAACTAATTTATTAAATATCTGTGTCTTGGCGAAATTAAGTTGAAATCCTTTGGAATTGTACAAGTTTTCGTTTCGACACTGAAACTTGCACTCTTGAAATACAAATTGTATTGTAGATGGAAATGTTGGCGGTTCTTAAACAACGAAATTCGCAACGGAGGGTCCAATTTTCAACAGTGCGTTTAATTAGCAGACGATATGTCTGGCAATGTCAATACATTTTTAACTTCAATTTGACTTCAATAGATATGGGTATATTGTAATGTCTGCAGCGCTTTCACAAATAAAACAAATGTTTTTTTGGATTATTGGTTGAGAATTTGCGTCCATTATTTCCTTAGAATAAAAAAAAAAGAAAAAATCAAACGAACTGTCGAACACAGTAAATTGCCAACCGGCGGAATTGATTTGAAAAATGAAACAAAACTTTTAAATTAGACTGAATTTTATTGTCTATTCCTTAAAACTCTATACGTAAAAACTCAAACCATTTTTTTTTTTCGCTTACGATCCAAAAGGGATCGATATCACTATCCACATATTCAATTGTAGTTAATTGTTCATATTTCGAGAATGCCTAAATATGGTATAGTGGACTATGAACAGAGCACATTATACAACTAATTGCTGTATAAAACTCAGAAAGACAGCTAGTGACCGACATTTATCAAAACAATGTTTTATATTTTGTTTTTCCCGAAATCTGATCGGATGTTTGTGATCAATTTTAGATTCCCAAGATATTTTTTCATATGCTTACTCACTATTATCTCGAAAGCTTTGCTCATAAAAAAAATTTGCAAACGGCCTCACTTTTTGAGGTAGTAAGCTTGCTTAGGTTTGGTACTTGGGTAGATGGGGGTAAGGCCGGGGATTATTTCCAGTGCAGACTACGGTTTTTGTATTGTTCAACTTGGACATAGCATTCGAGTGTTGTCACATGTGAGAAAATTCCACCTTTTATAACCTCCCTCTATGATCGTGCCATACAAATTTTCCTTAACATCCATAAGAGGTTCTTATATACAGTAAAGGACAAAGCCTTTGCAAGTGGAAGTGAAACCATGCATTTCGTAAAAATTAAAATATATTTTGTTCGAATGTTTGACATAGGTTAGATTAGGATAGAGTGGCTGACTGCCTAAAAGGTAGCCACACTTAGGCGAAAGGTAGGCACTTTGGGCAACCACACAGATCTAGTAGATCCTAATCCGCAAACCAACTGGAGCTTTTGACAAAGCGATGAAGCACACTTATGGTAATATTAATTAGTTCTGTCAGGTGATAAAAATATGGGGCGTAAAAGTGAACTAAGTCTGCGAGATGAGATCGCATTGCAATTACAAAGGTGTGAAATTGTTTCTTCTTCCTCCTCATCTCTGCAGCGTCTACAGAAATCGTTAAAGGGTATAGCTAGTCTTGAGATGTGAATTTCAATGGAACAGTGCCCGGTTATGACTCCGATTAGAGTTCTAAGATGTGTTCTACTTATTCTCATTATGTCGGGTAATGTGGTATGTACCCTTCATATTTTCCATAATATTATGAAATCAAAAGGTTTTTCGATTCGGTTTTATCATTGGCTTGAGCATTGCTTAGAATATTTACCGATTTGTTTGCTTCATTTTCAATTTGTTTTCTTGATATATGCAAAAGTTTCAAAATGTTTCAAAATTTGCCCTTTAGAAAGGTGGCGGGTAATGGGACCCATAGGAGAGAGTAACCTGAAATAGTGCTCCACTGACTGAAATAGTTTTCAGCCCATGGCTGTGGTTAAACTTCACTGATTGTCTTACCACTACGTGACAAGGTTGTTTTTGGAATATTAAATCTTTTAGAAGCCTTTGCATCTGGATGACAGCCATTGCTTTTTCCATATTGGCCGGATCCTATTTTCTCACAGGAACTCATTTCTTCACCATAACATAAAAACAGATGGGAAATGTGGAGTATTGATCCGGATTACCTATTTTAGAATACTCCACATTAGCTAAAAGCACCAAAAACGTGAAAAATAATAAGAAAAATAAAATTTAACTCAATAAAAAACTCAAACTGACCCTATGTTTCTGTAGAGCACAAGACAGCAAACAAGAATGTATACATAAAACTCTTTTTCGAGCACCACACACTTTTTCCGGAGAAAAATTTGCATCGACCTCACGCCACAACAAAGAATGTCACCCTGCGCAATATGTTCAACCGTCGCGCATATGGCAGTAACTGATAATTGTATTTTTGTTTGTTTACTAACGTATAAAAAAACGCAACGTGATTCATACTGTCTCAGGGAAGCGAATAATGAGGCGCTCTACATTACCCGAACTTATTCTACCCATCTGCATTTGGTGTGAATAAGTGTTTCAAGCTTTAGTAGATGTTTTGCCGTCCAGAAAGAGTGTTGAGGTGGTACCCTTTCTAGCGAGTTCGTCTGCTTCGAAATTCTCTGGGATGTCACTGTGTCCGGCCACACGAGTTGAATGCAGAAATACTTCGCCATCTCGTTAAGAGGTAGGTGTCTTGGAGTTAAATGTGACTTCAGAGAGGACCGTCCAGCGTTTGGTGTTCAGACGTCCAGTAAGATCTGGAGAGTTGAGACATTTTTCTCGAAGATGAGCTTAGGTATCGTGAGGTCGGTATTCTGAGTACTGCCCAGAGCTAAGCTCCTTCCACATACGCAACGATTTCAATCTAATCGCTGTGTTGGCTTCAGCCTACCGTAGAGATCTATCGGCGAAAGGTTTTGGAGTGTGTTTAAGGCTAGAGACGGTGCATCTGCACCGTCCGCTGCACCCTTTCGATCGCTTTGCAGTTTGGGACCTTGTCTAATGCAGTCCACCACACCGCAACACCGTACAGCAGTAGTATGGAAACGAATAGCCAGTGAACCACTCGCGGCTGTAGGCCCCTTTTGCACTCTATAGCCTTGTTATAGGCTTTGTTATGCGTTCCTGGCTGTTAGGTTTACAGCTTAACTTCGCGTATAGAATAAGGCCCAGAAATTTGGCAATGTTGCTTGATTGTAGGGGGACTCTCTTGGTATTATAGGGATCGAAGACAGGATTTTGTATTTCCTAGTAAAGGGAACTTAATCTGTTTTCTGCGGATTCACACTTAGACCGCAACTTCTAGTCCATTTTCCAAATTCGACAATCGCCTCTTGCATGATGTTCCTAATTATGGATATGCATTAACCAGTAGCCGCGATGGCATAGGCAATGACCTTGCACTCTTTCCTTTCCAATCTTAGTAGAAGTTCATTTACTACTTCGTTCCATAGGAGAGGAGAAAGCACTCCACCCTGTTGAGTTCCTCTATTAATCGCTCTGCAGATCGTGGTATCACTAAGCTTGGAAAATTTGGTAAATAAAATTCATTAAGGACTATTCGATCCCGAGGCGGTAGAGCACTGAGGTAATTGGGTGGGGTTCGACATTGTTAAAAGCTCCCTCGAAGTCAACGAAAGCAGTAAGGGTATATTTCTTATGCTCGAAGGTTTTTTTGTAATGCTTGAACTTCTTCCTGCCTTCGGTATAGAGACAACAGTGGTCATCCTCCAAGTCAAGATACGTGTTCTAGATCAAGACATCTGTGGAATATGGTGACCAGTTGTGGAGAAATTAGGTTAGCGACCTGTTGTAGCTAGGGAGGAAAGATGCCATCAGGCCCTGCCATTTTGTAAGGTTTGAAAGAGTTAATGGCCCAAATGACACTGTCTATCCTCACTTTGACCGAGCTGCGAGAAGTGTAAGGTTGACTACTTCCTATGTTAGAAGAGTCAATCCTATTGCAGCTGCCTGGAAAGCGAGTGTCGAAGTTCCAGACTTCCGTATCAGAGGTAGTGCAGTTCTCGTCGGCCATTTGAAGTAGGCAGGGCATTTTGGGGGTAGATGTTATGAATTTACTGAGTCTAGAGGTCGCGGAGACTTCCTGGATCTTTCCAAAGAAGAGTCTCTAAGTTAGCACTTTTCTATTATGTAGTTGTCTACAACTTTTTAAATCATTTTCAGCATAAATGATGTATGGCTAATCGGTCTGTAAAAGTTAGACAGGCTTTTGTCTTTCTTCCCCATCTTGGGAATAAATACTACCCTTGCCCTTCTCCACTGGTTTGTTATGTATCCCAGTGCTTGACAACTACTTGATATTTTGGTGAGGTATGGAAGTAATTTGCTTTTACCTTTTTGGAGTTGGGCTGGTATAATTCCGTCAACTCCTGGAGATTTGAACCGCTGAAACGAGTTTATTGTCCACTCCAGGCAACCTGTCGAGAATATCTCTCTCCAGTCCATAACCCCTGGTCTTGGCAAATTGGTTCCAGACCTGTCAGCATTTTGGTGACTACCTGGCAAGTGAGTTTCCAGTAGAAGTCTTACCGTCTGTTCCTCACTTTCAGTGTAACTGCCATCGGGCTTCTTTAGAGACGTTTGAATCTGCCCTGTTTTTGATAGCGCTTTATGTAATCTAGCTCGTCTTAGCTTCAGCTATTTCAATATTATAGGAGGTGAGTGACATTTTGTAGCTTTTCCAGTCTCCGGTTCGTTTGGCTGCATTAAACAACTTGCGTATTTTGGCTCACAGATTGGATAATTTATTGTTCCCCCATGGTATTCTCTTCCCCCTAAAGCCCCTTCTTATTGGACAACTTGTTTCAAACGCTTTTTTGATAGCTTTTGATATCCCAGTTTGTTTTCGTCGGATTTCTTGTCGCTTTACATACTAATCTGGAGTCGTCCAAGTCGAACCTTATTATTCTGTGGTCAGACACTGATGGTTCATTGGATACTACCCAGTTCCTGACTTGGTTAGGTTAGGACGTGGGTTGACGCGTTGGGGCCGCACCACACAGGTCCTGTTGAACCCATTAGGGTAAACCTTTCTGTCGTCTTAGTTGTCGGTGTTGTACTGGTAACTCATGTCTCCAAGGTTATTTATTGTGCTCCTTCTAGCCAACCAGAGATCCTTATAAACCTGCAAAAAGATTTTAGTGGGATATTTGATATATCATAGAGGTCATGGAAGAAAAATTCTCCTGTTTTAATTTGCAGAGACTGGAGCATTGACAAAGATAGTGGGGTGTATCCCCAATATCTTCTTCGTCCCCACAGCCTCTGTAAATGGTGTCTGGGTAAGTCCCATTTTATGTTCATTGTATCTCGGATGGTTATGACCGGTAATTGCTCCGACCACCATCCTCATCAGGATTTGCCTTGGATACTAATCACAGTCATGCGATCATTTATCTGTTTAAAGTCGATGACCTTCGACCTTAACCGTTTTCCCACAACGAATCCACATCCCAATATGTGCAACCTTATGACAACTGTAAAATATGTCGCGCTCTTTTTTCCTTATCATTCCCTGTCCTATCCAGCGTATTTCCTGGATCGCAGTAATATCCGAATTATACTGCGTAAGGATATTTTCAAGTTGTTGAGCATCCCCCGGAGTATAGAGTGTTCTTAGATTCCAAGAGCACATTCGTAAATCGTTGGCAAATGCCAAGTTGGGAGCGCTCAACAATTTTGTCCTGTGCGCATAGACCCGTTCAGGGTTTAATAGGTCTGTTCCCGTACCGTACCAATTGAGATCTCAATGCTAAACTTTTTCTATTTCCTACCCCCTCTCACACATGCGTCATCTCTTTCTCACACATGTACTGCATGCTTCCAATATCCAACATTGAGAACTTAAGAATAAAGCAACTCAAAGAAAAAACGAAGAGAGATAAAAGAGAATAGAAAATCAAAAGGCAAACCCCGAGCACACGAGACGCGGGCTACCCCTATCACGTCCCAACCCCCTTGCCTACAAGATGGAAAAATCGCAGATGAAATTTTTGTGTGTGAAAGCGGCCAAACGAGCGCTCTTTCGAGAGATTAAATAATTTCCCCATCCTGCCCATTTTAACACAAGAAATTTATGTGGTTATTTGGTTGGTTTTATGTCAAATGAATTGATGTGTCAAATACTCAAATAGTTTGCTGTGTATTTGGTTTTGTGTTCGTATGCATGTGATAATTGTATGTATGTATGTATGTTAGATTTCAGATTTTATATTTCATAAATGACATAAATTACACAATTCGTTGACTGCGTTCTCTGATAGATTTTCCCCCCACTCCTTAAAGAATGACAGTCTTCACAATTTGGTACAGAAAGTACGGGAACAGAAGGACTTGTCAAATTTTGTTGCGGGCATAAATTGATACAATTTAAATGAAATTAATGAATAGACTGAAATGACTATTAAGGTGTTACCAATGTTGCCCTTGTTCAGAAATTATAGTAGTATATTATTTATACTACTAGTACTACAGTATAAGAATATTATAACTACTAGTAGAAAAGCCTGTCTTACGACAGGAGCAATACCATAAGCATTTATGTAATCAATTATTATTCAATTATATTACATAAATTTACTTTTATTAAGTATAATTTTGATTATATCCATTGCAAACAGAATATGAATTGTTTATTCAAATAAAAAAGTGGTGTCCCCCATGTAAAAAAAGGGTAGCCTGATTTGAACACCGAACGTGAAAAAATCCACTGAGCCAACGGACCCGATATCTAATATCCCCGTTTTCACAATGTAATCTTAAGTGTCGATCGATAGAAACTCAGAATCAAAAATTTAAAATTTCGTTTTCACGTTGGACGTTTAATGAAAAATTTCACTTCAGTAGTGGTTAAGTAGTAGTACTTAAACCACCATGCCATGGCTTAAGTGTCAATCCAGAGAGTACATAATTGCCATTCGTGTATTGTGCTCCTTCTTATAGTTCCTCTCCACCCGGAGCTTGGAAATCATCATTGTTAAAGTACGTTTATTTTTTACTCCTCTCCTCCTGCTGACAGGATGAGCCATTCCCAAATGTTTGATAGCCATGTCAGCCTTTGTATGCCAACCGATCTTCTTCCTTCTATCTTCCCTTGTAGATTGAGTTGGAATAGCTGGTATCTTTCGTTCCTCAAGATATGTCCGATATTCAAGTTTTCTCCATTTTCGTTCTCATTCGTCTTAATACTTCTTCATTTGTTATTTGGTCATTCCAAGAGTTTCGCAGTATTCTCCTGTAGATCCACATCTCAAAGGCATCCAGTTTTCTTGCTGTTGCTTTGTGCAGCGTCCATGTTTTCACTCCATATAAGTGCACCGACCAAATGTAGCATTTGACTAACTAACCACCTTACTTTTAAGTTTAGGTTGATTTCCCTGCCGCACAATACTTTCTTCATTTTGCAAAAGACTATCCTCGCTTGCTCTATCATAAATGTATTTCTTTGCTGGTGTTTGCGGCTTTGTTTATACGAGTTCCTAAGATTGATGATTTCTACCTTTTCGATTTGTCTGTTGTTTACTTTTAGTTTTAATGTATTTGTAGTTGATGTTTTCTACTTAAGACTATAAACTTTGTTTTAGCGGTATTTAATTGTAGTCGGTAGTTGTTGCTTATCACATTTAGTCTATTCACCATGTGACTCAATTCATTTATGTAGCTTGCTTAAATCATGACGTCATCATCAGCATATCATATGTTGTTTACGTTAGTTCCATTTCCTTTTATAACCCCTCCTTTTCCGTTATTGCTTCTTTAAAAATGTCCTCTTAGTACATGTTGAATAGGAAAGGTGATAAAATGGATCCTTGTCTTATCTTATCTTGTCTCTCCTTTTCGGATCGCAATTTGATCTCACTCTTCTATAGATTTCCAACAACTCTTGTCATTGATATCTATATGCTCCCTGTCGATAATCTCTACCATTTTGTCAAATGCCTTCATAATCTTTCTTCATCTCTAAGCTGCGAATATTTTCTCGTTGATCTTGTACTGGTGATTATTGTTCTCAACCATGTATGTAATAGTGTATCCCAATCAGTGGCGTCAGGGGAACCAGCCAGTCATTTCCAGACTGATTCTATTCAATTAATAGATAATAGTTTGCCTTGTTTTGGGGGCACTTAACTCTTCTATTCGCTCAATTATCTGGTTCAGGTGGAAATTATGAACCAGCGGTGTTTCATCATCTGCTATGTGCTCTATAACCAACCTTTCCGTCTTTTCGAGGGTTGTCCGATAGTTCTGGCGATCGATGCCGTGAACCAGTTTTTAGTAACCGTTTGTCAACCAATCATTGTCTTCTCTAATTGCAAACATTGCGCAAGAACCAGGGTACCTAAACTGTAATATATAATGGCATGACAATTTTAGTTAACAAATGAATTATTTTAATTAAAATTCCATAAAGTTTTCACTCTGTTTTTACAATATTATTCCTAAATTACTATAATTCCTCCTAAATTTAATACATTTTTTAATTTTGCTTTGGTATGAGGGGCTGTTTTACATTTCATTACCCTTTTTTATTTTTTTTTATTATTTTTTACTTGTGTTTTTTATATGAGCCTTATGGACTCTTCTTCCACTCTCTGTCGTAATGATTACGCGATTGTCTTTCTCCTTTTTGTACAAAAGTTTATTTTTATCTTTGATTCGCTTAATAGTAGTGAAGACAACGTCACCCTCACGGTACTTGCTTGGCGCACTTCTTTTTCGGTTTTGTCCTTTGGGTATTCCGTCAAACCCGTGTTGATGGAAGCAGTTTAACGGCCCAAGGTAACATGGCATATCGTGTGGTCGCCGTGGCATAGTGGGTAAGTGCGTCGACTCCTACGCAGAGGGTGCCAGGTTCGATACCCGAATTTACCACCTATCATAATTCATGGCCCCACATCTTTCGAGTCACCGACAATGCTCTAAGAGTATTCCTGTCTAGAAAAAGCTTCTCAAATTCGCCGTTCGGAGTCGGCATTAAACTGTAGGTCCCTTCCACGAGTGAAAGAACAATAACACGCACAACACACGTGGTTGCTGAGAAAGCTAGGCCCAGGTCCACCTCGGACTGTCGCGCCACCAATATTATATTATATAACATGGCATATAGTTGTCAAGTTTCATGCTGGGGGGTTCGAGAGAAATGTTCGAACTGTTGTCAAATTCGTAAAAACGAGTGTTTTTCCATTCTTATATAGATGTCATTTGTCTAGCGAAGCCTAGCACACGGTCCGCTAGTATTGTAAGGGGGAGGTGTCACATGATAAAATGCTAATACGTGTTGACCTATACCTAGTGAACACAGGAGAATTCCCAACACTTGTCGTTTGGTCATCAAAAATCAAGCCAGCGAAAAAACCTGTCCTACAGATTTCCACCATTATCCTCTTGAGAGAAAAAGTTTGGAGAGTTGGTTAGATCGTAAGCATAGATCGTAAGACTAGTTCGTATGTTAAGTTGTTATTCCTGCAACTCAGTCCAGTTTAGGAGTCTACATTGTGAGCGGGTTGGTCCGAGTACTAAATAAAGTTTGAAAGACGTTTTAAAGCTTAAATGTGTTTTAGTTAAGTTAAATAAATTGTATATAATTTTCATCTTGGGGAGAGATTGTGAGGAATTTGAGGATTTTGTTTTTTGATTTCCTAGAGGAAGGTGCAGAGTTGTTGATTTTTTTGGTGCTAGGTTCCAAATTGATGGGATTTGGTAAAAATTGAAATCTGTTCCCCTTTATTTCTTTGCTCCCTGTGGCCATCATGTTTGGTTTCAAATCAGTACTGATTGATACTAGGAAAAGGCCAAAGGCCACACTACGAATGTTCCTGGTAACTGGTTCCAAAAGTTGTTCACAAAAAATGTTGAGTGTTCAGAACGCACAAAGAATTATCAATCTAATCCACGGTATTCTGTTGTACGGATCAGTGTAGTTGGATAGATTTTTTTGTAGCTATTTAAAATGATACCGCCTACAATTTTGTAGATATAGATGTATTCTCATTCCTATCGAAAATGTGCATTAAGAGCGATATCCATTGCTTGCTTAGTTGCGTCAACAATTTTCGCGTATTTTTCTTTTAATTTATGATGGATGGAAGGTCTTCTATGGCTTTTTCGGTTTTGTAGCGAAAATATTTTCTTATCTTACTTCACTGCTATTGCTTACAGTTACCATCTCTATTTATTTATTAATACAACTTTCAATGCATTTCCCTTTTTTAGGAGAACCAAATCAATTCTTCAGCACCAGATTGTCACAACGCGTTAATAACAGGCGTTGCCGACTTAATTTTAGTCACAAACATTACGCATTTAATTTAGGAGGTGGTTGCTGCTTCAAAGATGCTAATTACTACACATATGCTACATTTGTTTCGCAATATCGAACAATTTCAGTCAGCTGCTGTTTATTGGAGCAGTCATCATCAAAAGTAGAACAAACTGTTAAATCAATGAAAAATAAACAGAAAGAACAAGAAGAAGAATTAAAAAAAGAATACCTAGAGTTTCCCGAAAATCCAAAACATGTAGTAACTAAAAAGCCACTTAAAGAACGCATTTGGGATGAAGTGTTGCATTATTACCATGGATTTCGACTGCTCTTTATAGATATTAATATATGTCGAAAACTTTTGGGAAGGGTGCTAAATGGAAAGACTTTGACCAGACGTGAAAATAGGCTTTTAATCAGAACTACATCTGACCTTTTCCGTTTAATTCCCTTCTCAATATTTATCATTGTGCCATTTATGGAGATTTTGTTGCCCGTGTTTATAAAATTTTTCCCCGGAATGTTGCCCTCGACATTTCAAACTGCTAAAGATCACGAAGACCGTCTCAAACAAAGTTTTCAGGTCCGATTAGAAATGGCAAAATTTTTGCAGAAAACTCTAGATGAAATGGCTGTTCAACACAAGGATCATAATAGTCAAGAAGCGAAGGCTTTCGCTGAGTTTTTTAGAAAAATTAAAGATCCGACTGAATTTGTTAAAAATGATGAAATTATTAAATTTTCGAAGAGACTGGAAGATGAAATCACTCTGGACTCACTGAACAGAAATCAATTGGTCGCACTATGCCGCGTTCTAGAACTGAATACGGTCGGTACAACAAATATCCTACGTTTTCAGTTACGTTTAAAACTGAGAAGTCTAGCAGCTGACGATAGAGTTATTTCTCGTGAAGGGGTAAATGCTCTCGATCTTTTTGAATTGCAACAAGCTTGTAAAACTCGGGGTATGAGAGCATATGGCTTATCGGCGGATAAGCTCCGTTCGCAGCTACAGGAATGGATCGATTTAAGTATGAACGAAAAAGTTCCTAATACTCTTCTGTTATTATCTAGGGCTTTAATGATAGCTGAAGAAGCTCCCACGACGCATAAACTTAAGGAAACGATTCGAATTCTACCCGATGTACTGGGTGCTCAAACTAAGGCAGCAATTGGGGAACGCGAGGGTAAAATTGATAACAAAATAAAAATAGAAATTATTAAAGAAGAAGAAAGAATGATTAGAGAAGAGCGCGACGAGGAACGCGAAGATGAGAAGCAAAAAGCTAACTTATTGAATGATAAAGTACCAGTCTTTGATGAAATAAGTGTGCCACCTATAGGAGTACGTGAACCACAACCGTTTATTGCAAATGAGATAGTAAATGATACGCATATTTCACCGAAAGATGCAGAGTTATTAAGCGAAGCACTTAAGTCGGTTATTGGTGCAAATGAAAAGTTATTGGTGGAAAAAGAAACTATAAGAGATCTGAAAGAAGAAATCGCCGACTACAAAGAGGATCTTGAAGAATTACATGAGGTAAGTATTACATATTTTAAATTCCCCATAACTGATGATAATGTTAATTCAGATAACAACAACGGAAGTAAAAGAACCTGTTAAAGAAAGTCGAGGAGCGAAAATTTTGTTCAAAAAAGTAAATGCTATGATTGGACAGTTGGATAAGTTGTTGAACGACCTTGAGGAAAGGAGTGCGCAAATCCATAAAAATGATATTACTGCTCCCGCTACACATACTCAAAGTACTGGCAAAATCACATCACCCGAGGGTTTGGTTAGTGTTGATGAGCTCATCAATGCACTAAAGCAGGTATACTAATTTAAAAAGATTTATGAATATTAATAAATTCATTTTTCGTATTAGATATTAACGACATCTGATGAGGCGAAGTTATTGACTATAGAAAAAGTGTTGAGTAAGATTGATGCAGATAGGGATGGAACAATAAGCGCTAATGAGGTTCTTAAGGTAAGTTTTATGAACATATAAGCCTGAACTAGCCCGGCACACGAGGGTGGCCAATGGGTCAATGCCAAAACGACCTCCTTATGGTGCGTAAAGCATTTTTCCGGTCTCCCTTAAAGAAAAAAATATTATTTTTACTAGATTCGAATTATTGTTACTCGTCGAAATTCGACGACCATCAGGGTAACGCAATCGGAACATTTGAAAGGGATTACGTAAAATTGTAAATATGTTGTAACATAAACTAAATGTGTACATGTGTTTACCAAGGCTCTACCAAGAAAAAACAGCTTTCCAATGGTGTAAGTGTTAGGTTAAGGGCCATCCTCCGCTGCCGATATGTCAAGCAGAACGAACAAACCTCTTTTTACTTGCGACTTCTCACCAAGGCGGCTTGTGAATCGCTTAAGAGTTTTTTTTTACACGTTCACAACAACTCGGCCACGCTATCAGGCTTGCATCTTACATAATCTAACTCCCCTTTTTCACATTATAAATGTATAATATTTATAATTAACACGATTCAAACTCATTTTTAAATAAAAACATGAGAAACAGATAATAATAATTCACATTATAAGTGTATATTATTAATAATTAACATACTTCTTAAAGATAAACACAAATAAGAAATTATAATAATTCACTTTACTAAACCATCAAAACGTGCTGGCCCGGTAGTAGTTGATGTGGTTCACGCCAATTATTACCATAGTTAAGTTTAACCTTTGCTTGATTCTCTTCTAACTTCTTTTCCACTTCAGTAAGTGGATTGTGGATTCTTAGCTAGCCCTACACACTTAAACCTAAATAAAGCCCATTGAACTTCGTCTAAATAGGGTACGATTTCATGTTTTGTCGATTATTAATCTGCTGGTAAATGAACATAAATTGTTTTTTAGGCTTGTAACTTTGCATACATTTATTTGAAGACTAA
Organism: Eristalis intricaria; assembly: GCA_964034865.1. Taxonomy (NCBI): domain Eukaryota; kingdom Metazoa; phylum Arthropoda; class Insecta; order Diptera; family Syrphidae; genus Eristalis; species Eristalis intricaria. The sequence continues at coordinate 15,253,536 of OZ035874.1, forward strand.
AAAAGAAGAAAAAAATGTTACATAATTTTTTTTTTGTGATCAAACAAAAGCCCTTCGGACCTTTGAAATTTGAGCCAAATTTGTTCTCTCAGAGCAAATCTGGCCTCTCTGGAAGCCTCATTGAGGTCCTCCTCAGCCCGCCAACCTTCGTTAAATATACATGTCGCTGTTTGGGCAGCAATTTCAACATTGTGTTTCTACCATTATAGATGTGTTTGGGGGCAAAATTCCAGACACAATTGTTGAAGGACTCGCTGTTGTTCTGCGTATTATAGATGGGCTTCCTGCACGTCATCGTGTAATGCCGGTGGATAATCTTGTAATGTCCCAGCGGCTTCAGACTTGGGCTACCTGCAGCAAGAGTCAGTTCCAGTAGGGCAATTCATGTGTAATTTTTTGTTTTTTTCATTCATTTTTCATATCTTCAATGGAATCGGAATTACGTCCTATCGCTTATCCATAAAAAAATAGCCATTTCTTTCATGAGTATTTCCGTTAGTTGCAGATCTTTACACTGCGTTCTTATCTGCGTTATCAATTTTTTGGCTCCTTTTAAGCGTCTGTACATTCTCTTCTTGGCGTTTAGAACGCATTCTTTCTTTTCAATAATAAAATCAGGTACAGAAGGTTGTCTGTTCACAACTGAATTGAATGTTTTTGTATCGCCGTCGCCGATATAATATCTATATCTCACATCGTGAAGTCCTTCTGATCGCTCGAACATTTCGTTTACGCCGTACATACCGTTTGCCTGCACTTCCAGAAAGGTTGGCGGAAAATTTATTTTTATGTTGAGACCAAAATGACTCGTACTCAGCAGAGTTATCTTTACCTTTCCATGGTCTGCATACAATACAAACAACGAGGCCTATAATTGCGTTCGTATACATACCAGCTAACAATACGATGTCTACAAGAGATAAAAATCCTCTTTTGGCCCATGAACAATCACTTGAAACCGCCATTTCCCTTTCGGGACGACCAGGTGCTTTGTTGATGTGATCAATAATCTCATAATATATTCGTTCGCTAATGCCTTTGGCTAGATCCATAAGCCCACAGAAGTGTTCGCTCCTGCTAAGTCCGACTCCCAGTAATCTCATCGCATATACAAAGCGCCTGTTTACTTTGTATGCTTTCCCAATTTTTCATGAGCACATTTACAAACTATATCCTACTTAAAACCCAAGCCTCTTTCATCTTTTTTGTTGAATTGAACATCACCTTTACACTCTTTGCATTTTATCATTTGCCGTAATTGCATGAATAGAACTGCACAATACAATAACTAAAATTAGGATCGACACTTGGTTAAAAATTATATGCTTTAGAAAGTTTTTCAGCGGATGCATAACTTTGGTCAAGCTCACCCGTATGCCTATTTCCAGAGAACCTCCGTTTTCGACTTACACGGGGCCTAGTAGTACCATGTTTACCATGTTGCCTATCCAATTTCTACAGCGTATTTTTGAATATGCTACTCTTGCAAAAGACGCAGTGAGACTGATCATGCCAACGTATTCTATATCCCTGTCCTGCTTGCCTAAATCTTATATTTCACATAGCTGTCTATTTCTTACTCTTTATTTCGGTAAGTAGGGGGGACTAGAAGCAAATGTTTCAAGGAGGTAATAAGGTCAAGGAGTAGTAAGGCTAATCAAGGACAAAATATGCCGAAGGGGAACCAATGAAGGGACAGGGACACTAATGAGATCTAGATACCTATGTGTGTTCTTTGGTAATGGTTTCAAGACTAACTTTTATTATTTTCGAAAATACAAAATTACAATTCCCTTAGGACCTACTTATTATACATATTGTATCACCATTCATGCACTCCAATAGTACAATCGATGTCATATCGGAGTTCTTACACTCCGGTGGTGCAATCGTTTTGCGTCAGCACAACAAATTCAATTCACTGGTGTGCTGACATATAATTCGCTGAGGCGACATTGGCCGCAGCAATATGGTTGTGAATATAAGGTAATATAAGGGTAATTCGCGTGAGTTACGTCAACACTGAACATTGCTCCGTCAATCGGAAATGCTAACGCTTGCATTTCCGAGATGCCGAAATTCGAGTGCAGTGATCGAGCATTGCAACATTGACCTAATTAAAGCAAAGTACTGTAAATAAAAGCAGGAAATGCTAAGGTCAGTGGTTCAATGCTCGAACATTGAAACGAATAACAGGAAATGCTGACTGGGCAGATGTTCGGTGGACGGAACACTCCGTCGATACTAATTTGTATTTTCAACACTTCAGAAATAAAGATACGCTCTGAAGAGCAAGAGCAAAGCTCCTTGTAATTAATTTCAAATAAATATTGTTGATTCTTAAATCAACGCATTTAAGTCGCGTTCTCGCCGTCACCTGACGGCTTACTCGATTCTCCGGTTGATATCGATGACGGCTCTTTTAACACTAAATCGCCTTCCTTATACACACATGGAGCCTTATGATGCATATCATTCCGTTGTTTTTGTTTCTCTTGAGTTTTGATAATAGCCGCCAGCGCCTCTTGTCGTACAACCATCAAACCCAATCTTTGTTATTTTTGATTTAGCTTCATGTAACGCGAGCAAAATATTCTTTCCGAGCGGTTCTCGAGACTAAAATCCAAAAAGTAGGGTATGTGGCTTCAGTTTTGTGGACTTGTTAATACATGAATTCATGCCCTATTGTATAGCCTTAAAGTGAGTGTCCCATGTTTTTGGTGGGTGATGAATTGAAAGCGGAAGTGATAACCTTAAAATGCTTGCCCAGGTGCTTCTCATATTCATTTGTTTGTCTGCTAAAATATGTCACTGGTCGAAGACGGAGGTCTGAATCTTTCTGCAACAAACTACCAGCGATTCCAAGTGGACTCGCGTCGGTATGCAGTACATGTTCTAGTTGATGAATTTCAGAAATGGATTGGATGTTACCACTGAGACCTGAACTGTTCAAAATGCGTCGTACACGCTCCCTGCTTAATTAATGTCCCAGAAATCGAAATCATTTCAGAAATGAAATCACAAGGGGTCACGGACATTTATAAATTCACAACATTAAGTGCACGGCAAAGAAAACCCATCGCATTGGTCCTCATGACATTCGACGCTTATCAACTCCCGATCTCTGTCAAAATTTCCTGTTATAAAGTAAAAACCAATGAATAAATTCCTAACCCCATGAGGTGCCGCAATTGCTAACTCTCGAACATACCACCAAAAGATGCAACGGTGCTACGATTTGCGTGACATGCAAACTCCCCCAAAACCGCTAACAAAACCACCCGATCAATGTTTTCACCACCTTTCAACTTTCCTCGAACAACATCTAACTCCCCTTTATCCGCTGTGACTCAAACTCTAATACAAAACACAATTATTACGTCACCAAAAATCATTACCCTGCGACCCAAATATTGAATCAACCAGGATCCTCAAGGAACCTGAGTGGTTCAACATCACCCCAGATTTTTTACAATATATTTTTTATTCTATCTATATATTTTATATTCTACAAAAGTCTGCCAGGTCAAAAGAACCCCAATTATCAGTACTGCAATGGAATATAAAAGGTTGAGACCTTTAATATAATGTTATTCTATTCACACAAGTGGACAGAGATAGGTAGCTTATATATTATATGAATGTAATAGACAAGTGTAACTTCTATATCTGACAGCTCTAGTATAGAAAGAGTATCGCTAAACGAATTCTGTCAGGCATTCAAAAATCTAAAGACAAGGCTCCTGGCTATGATCTAATAACTGGACAAATCCGGAAGAATATGCCGAAAAGGGCGCTAAATAACCACCAGAATTGGATTGCCAATATGGACACGGGATTTCATAATGTATATGATAGCCAACAATAAGATGAGTGAACATTCTTGTAGTTGGGCAGTCGTGTAACAGACATTTATAATACTTTGTTTCCAGATGAAACAATTTTTTGATTCAATGAGCATAAGCACAGTTAACAATGAACAACGGGACAATGAAGACGAAATAACGGCTAATACAAACACGCAACAACGAAAGACATTGGAAGTTGTCTTAAAAGCTTTCGACGAATATTGTATTCGAAGGGAAAATATCGCCATGGAATCATTCAAATTTAATTACATCATACAAAAGGAAAAGCAAAAGATCTCGAATTTAAGCGCAAGTGTGGTGAGAGCTACGAAGATTGAATGCTCCGCGATCGTATTATACTTGTAGTATTTGACAAAAAACTGGACGGACGAGATGAACCTCTTAAAATTGTGATAGAAACCTGTAAGACCTACGAAGCAGCGAATTTTAATAAAAACATTTTGGATAGCCGTGCACCACTCGTAGTAAACTCAGTCTCTGAGATACAGCAACAATTTGAAGATAATGAAGTAAATTCGTTAAGTCAAGCCGTTTTATCTGTGGTCAATTTTTCAATTTTGGACATCTTAACAAATGCAAAGCAAAGGAGGTCATTTGTAGTTTTTGCGGTATCCGATGCTGCCGATCACGTGTCAGCTAGCTTGAAGTGATCAACAAGTAGGAGTACATCAACAAGCAGGAAATCGTTAGCAATCTGAAAGTCGTCAACAAACGGTGAATCAGCTAAATACATTCAGGCAGTACGTGGGTACTTTGGATTGAAATAAAAAAACAGGTACTGTCACACAATGTGTTAATACAACAAGCCGTAACTTAGGGAATTTAATTAAAATATAATTTTTATAGTATAGACTCTAATAAGGGATAAAATTTTAGGATCAAAACATTAAGTGGATAAAGCAATACCGGATAAATGGGAAAATTATTGAATCCAAATTAGATACCGGATCGGATGTTAATTGGATACCAATCGAATTTACGAAGAAAAATCATATTGAAATTTAAATGATTAAATGATGATTTTCCTGTTTATGATTATTCTCAAAATAAAATTAAAATACTTGGGAAAGTAGAGTTAAGTTGTTATGATTTAAAGAATAATTCTGAATATTCAGCTAAGTTTCTAGTAGTCGATAATTATCTTGAGCCATTGCTTTGATTAAGCGTCTAAATGTAATTTGCATTACTAAATTACGTAAATCGAATGAAGAGTTCTAAGCAAAATTTCATGATATTTTTGATGGCTTAGGCAAATTTCCTGGTCTTGTTCAACACAATTAAAAGCATTACATTACAAGAAACGATTTTCATTCAGCATTATGAGTTGATTAAAACAAAAATTAAATAAAATGGTAGAAGAGGGAATTATAAGGCCGGTAGATTATCCTACAAATAGTTGAAAACGGCGACCTAGGAACATGCCTAGATCCAAAACCATTTAATGCTTTTGATCCACGCAATGGTTTTTGGCAAATGGAGTTAGATAGTAATTTGAGAGGTTCAAATTATCTAGATAATCGTGTGCCTTTTGGTATAAGTAGTGCGCCAGAGTTATTTCAAAGAAAAATGATACAAACATTTGGAGACATTACTGGGGTTATATTTTATTTTTATGATATTTGTATAACTGCTAAAGATGAAAAGGAGCATTACCATTTATTGTCAATGATTTTTGAGAGGGCCAGAGAAAACAACATTAAATTTAACAAAGCTAGATATAAAATAATGAAATGAAATAATATAAAACAATATAAAACAAATGAAATGAAATTCATGGGTCATATACTATCGGAAAGAAAAAATTAAATCAGATAACAAACACACAAAAGCAATTTTGGAAATGAAAAGATCAGAAAATAAGAAAGACGTAATGAGGTTTCTTGGATTGACTAAACTTTTAGCTAGATTTATTTCAAACTTCTCTAAAATCACATCAGAATTAAGGGGGTTAACTAGAAATAATGTTGGATGTTGGAATTGGAATGAAAAACATGAGTCGGAATTAAAAAACATTGTTAGTATAGTAACATCTTAGTCAGTTCTAACAATTTTCGGTCCAAGGAGAAGTATATTGGTTCAAACTGATGCATTAAAAGATGGGTTGGGTTGTGTATTATTGCAAGATGGTCTTCCGATTGCATACGCATCTCGAACATTAAGCAATACTGAAATGGGCTCAAATAGAAAAAGAATTGCTGGATATTGTTTTCGCTTGCGATCGTTTTCATTTCTATCCATATGGGCATGATTTTGAAGTTCAAAGCGATCACAAGCCATTAGAGGCATTGGTAAAAAGTGACATATAAATGTGTATGTTCTCACTTAAATATTCAAAAATGAAAATAACTTATAGTTCTTCTTCTTCTTCATTTGGCGCTACAGTCCGGGGTTGACCTGGGCCTCAACCAACAAGCCTCTCCAGCTAGCACGGTCTCTAGCTAGCTGTCTCCAGTGTCGCACGCCAAGTTGGTTGAGGTCCTTCTCCAACTGGGTGCGCCACCTTAAACGCGGGCGTCGTCTGTTGCGTTGTCCCACGGGTTCGGAGTCGAAGACTCTCCGGGCCGGAGCTGAGTTGTCCATACGCTCTACATGGCCTAGCCATCTTAGGCGTTGGATCCGAAGACGCCTGACTAGACTCATGTCGCTGTACAGCCCGTACAGTTCGTGGTTGAATTTTCTCCTCCAGAAACCGTCAACGCAAACAAGACCAAAGATCGCACGCAGAGCTTTTCTCTCGAAAATACCAAGGACTTCCTCATCCGCTTTTGAGATTGTCCATGCCTCCGCGCCGTACAGCAGGACTGGGATGATCAAGGTCTTGTATAAGGTCAGCTTGGTCCTTCGAGAGATGGCTCTACTACTCAATTACCTCTTGAGCCCATAGAAACAGCGGTTGGCAAGAGTTACTCTGCGTTTGATCTCGGTACTGATGTTGTTTGTACTGTTTACTGCGGAGCCGAGGTAGACGAAGTCCTTGACTACCTTGAAGTTATAGCTGCCCATTGTGACGCTCTGTCCAAGACGTCGATGTTGTGTGTCCTTTCTTGAGGACAGCATATACTTCGTTTTGCCCTCATTCACCGCTAGACCCATTTTAGCCGCCTCCGCCTCAATGCCAGCAAACGCCTCATTGACGGCTCGCTGTGTTCTGCCAATCACGTCAATGTCATCCGCGTATGCTAGCAGTTGTACGGACTTCTGGAAGATCGTGCCTCTAGTGTTGGCGTGTGAGTCTTGGACGATCTTCTCCAGGATGATGTTAAAGAAATCACATGACAGCGCGTCACCTTGTCTAAATCCTTTTTTGACATTGATGGTCTCGGTGATTTCGTTACCGACCTTGATGGAGCAGCGAGAATTCTCCATCGTCATCCTGCACAACCTGACGAGTTTGGCAGGAATGTCAAAACTAGACATGGCGTTGTATAGCTCGTCCCTATGCACGCTGTCATATGCGGCCTTGAAATCGACAAAAAGGTGGTGGGTGTCGATTTGCATTTCTTGGGTTTTTTCCAGGATCTGACGTAATGTGAAGATTTGGTCGTTGGTGGACTTCCCTGTCCTGAAGCCACACTGATAAGGACCTATCAGGTTATTTATAAACGGCTTCAGGCGAGTACACAGAGAAGATCTTGTAAGCGATGTTCAGGAGACTTATCCCTCTATAGTTGGCGCACTCAAAGGGGTCTCCTTTCTTATGGATCGGGCAAACGATACTGAGATTCCACTCATCGGGCATGCTCTCCTCCGACCATATCTTACAGATGAGCTGGTGCATACGCCCAACCAGATCATCTCCAGCTGCCTTAAAGATTTCAGCGGACAGTCCGTCCGCACCGGCAGATTTGTTAGACTTCAGTCTTGATATTGCTATCTTGACCTCGTCTAAGTCGGGGGGACGGAATTCTCGTCGATCATCGTCCATATTGAATGGAACATTCTGCCTGACAGCGGTACTGGTGGCATCATCGCCGTTTAGCAGTCTGCAGAAGTGGTTCTTCCAAATTCTCAGTATCGACTGCGACTCTACTACTAGTTGTCCATTCTCGTCCCGGCAGGCTTCTGTCCGAACCTTATATCCACTGGATAACTGTTTCACCCTCTGGTAAAACTTTCGGACATCGTTCCTACCGTAGCACCTCTCCATCTCCTCGATCGCGCGCTTCTCGTGCTCTTTCTTCTTTCTTCTGAGAAGCCGGGTCTCATCCCTTCGTCTCTGTTCGTAGAGCTCACGAACAGCTCTCGTTGTTCGTTGCAGCGTTGCTTTGCAGGCTTCCATTTTCGCTGCATGTGCCAGCCTACACTCGTTGTCAAACCATGGGTTTTTTCTAGGTGGTGCCGTAAAACCCAGCACATCAGTGGCAGCATCTTTGATGGCTTCTTGACAAAGCCTCCAATCTTCTTCGATTGTTTGCGCAGGTGGCGACGAACTTAGAGAGAGATTCCGGGAGACTCGATCGGCAAAGATCCTAGCAGTCCGTTGCGATTGTAGCCTTCCGACATCAAACCGTGGTGTCCTTTCTCGACTCCGTTGATCTCATGATATCCGAGTTCTTACCTTGGCTACAACAAGGAAATGGTCCGAGTCGATGTTGGCTCCTCGGAACGTTCGGACATCAAGAATGCTGGAGGAGTGTCTGACGTTGATCGCAACATGATCAATCTGGTTGACGGTTGATTGATCGGGGCACCGCCAGGTCCTTTTATGGATGTTGAGGTGTGGGAACCGCGTGCTAGCTACAGAGAGATTACGTCCCGTAACAAAGTCCACCAGCCTGAGTCCGTTATCGGATGTAGTGTCGTGCAGGCTGTGTTTCCCGATGACTTTGGCAAAGATGTCTTCCTTACCCAGCTTTGCATTGAAATCTCCTAGAACGATCTTGGTGTCGAAGCTGGGGCACTGATCGTAGGTCCTTTCTAGGAGATCATAGAAGTCATCCTTGCTGTTGTCATCTTTGTCCTCTGTCGGGGCGTGGGCGCAAATCAGGCTGATGTTCCCGAATTTAGCCTTGATGCGGATTGTTATGAGGCGTTCGCTTTTACAGACAAAGCTTAAGACTTTTTGCCTAAGTCTGCCTCGAACAACAAATCCACATCCAAATAAGCGCCTCTCCCTGTTGCAATCACCGTAGTAGAAGTCGCAGTTTCTGATCCTCTTTTTGCCCGGTCCATTCCACCGCACTTCCTGGATTGCGGTAATGTTTGCTTTGTAGCAGTCCAGGGCCTCCGCGAGTTTGTTTTTTTTTTTCATTTTTATTTCTTTTCGGGACAACTTAGTACTAGACAAAAATGACATAAAAATCTATCTTAATATCTAACAATTCATGTTCTTAATTCTATCTTACTGACCCTTCGCGGGTACTCTAAAATATTCTAATCTAACTGACTATTTGCCTTTCGGCGTCTAAATTATTAAGTTTTTGTTTTTTTTTTGTCCTTAGGACATACTTTATTGTTTAATACTTACTGGCCAAGAAAACTAAGAAAAAAAAAACTTGGCGCTCTATACACTATTATTTTACCTAACCTAAATCTAAACCTAAACCCTATTACCTATTAAAAAAAGCCTAAGAGAACTTAATCTAACTTAATCTATGTCCGTAACATTACGGACGTGTACACAAGGGCTTGTATGTTATGTATATGCGGAACATATATAATCCACAAGCCCTTGTGCACCTTTATATATATATTTATTTTTTTTTTTTTTTTTTGACTAAGCTACCTTATAACTAGATAAGTGGGCCCTTATACCAACTAAACGATTTGTATATAGGCAGGAGCCGGCGAAGGCGGGGACTGATTCTGGTGTAACCACCAAAAGAAGTGCCGCTCCTTATCACTCTCTCTCCTATCTCGAGCAGGGATCGCTCTACTGAACCGGAGAAGATCTTCGTGTTCGCGGACGACAACCGGTTCGTAGAGGAGTCGCCTGTCAACTGTTCGGCGCATCGCGTGGTAGATTACAGGACATCCTTCCGTGTCCTGTATCAAGCCGATCGAATCTAAATAGAGGAACGCTTCAGGTGGAACAAAGCCGTTGTGGCGCACCCTCTCATGGTACATATAATTGGGATAGTAAGCCCCGAAGATCAGACTATTGGTAGAAGTCATACTTCTTGCAATGTGACTTATTAATTTGATGATAAAATTGTCTATCCTTTTCACGTTTGCCCTGTTGTACAGGACCTCGTTAGGATAGTACTTCTTGTACTCAGACTCGGGTGTTCGATACAACCGGAGACAAGTCCTAAGACACCGTCTCTCGAACACCCTCATCTTTTCCATCTGGGAAGGACTCACGTTGAACCACAGAGGACAACCATACACCATGACTGGCCTTATGAGGGCCATATAGCAGATTACCTTCACCCTGGTATCAAGTTGGCTGCTGTAAAACAGCTTACTTGTCACAGCAAAGGCTTTTCTAGCATTGGTCAAAGCTTTCTCTATATGTTTGTCAAAATACAGAAAATGATCCAACCAAATGCCAAGATATCTTACTACAGTTTTCACGGCTAACGGCTGACCCCGGGGGTCAACTATGCCGAACTTCGTCCAGTTTACGCGCGTATCCCTTGAGGCCATGGCCAGCGGGGTGCGGAAAAGAACAGTTTCACACTTCTGGAAGTTGATAAGCAGCTTCCAGTCATCGCAATATGTCAAAGTGTTGTCAAAGTCACGTTGCAACAAGGTATTAATAACTTCTACCTTAGGACCTGATCTGTACGCCACTAAGTCATCGGCGTACGCGATTAGGTGCGGCATAGACCTTAGCAGATCCGCAGTGAATATAGCAAACAATATTGGGGAGCCAACAGCCCCCTGTTGTAGACCATTCTTGATATTAAAGACTGTCGTAGAAGTAACGCCGCCACTTTTTACGACGAACTTTCTACCTGTTATCATATCATATATCATGTATAGCAATGTTTTATGTAAACCAAGTCTGACGAGCTTAAGGAAAAGGCCCTCTAACCAAACGGTGTCGAACGCCTTCTCTAAGTCGATCAGACAGGCACCCGTACAGTGTTTTTTATTTTTATTCCATTCCTCCGCGAGTTCTTCGGCTGCACGTGGTCTGTTAAGGAACCTAACATTCCACGTGCAGAACCGAAAATTGTTGTCCTTGTAACGTTTGCTGGGGTCGTCAACATTAATTCCGTCCGTATCCGAGGCAGATGGTTGTCTCTGAACCATTATATTTTTACGTGGTGAGGGAGTTAACCCCACGCACAACCCCCAACTGGGAGGCCAGGCCCTATTCTTTAACCCTCGGGCGGAGGGTCCGGGTTTATCCGGAGTCGGTAACCTCGCTGAGGCTGTGAGCGCCGCCGTTGTCCCTGTCCCGCCATCTCAATTCCAAGGCCCCGACCTGGCCTTGAAAGAAACCTTCTCGACCTGTGCTCCGAAAATGCCGAGGTAGCTCTAGAAGGACTGCGCACCAGGTAACTCCGTCTGACTGGAGTTTCGGATGCCGCCGTTGGCCAGACAGTTTCCAACTTCTCCGCCGCCATCCATAAAGAGAGATGAGCCCTGGTACAGACACACTCTCCCCCTTCCCTCGTCTGCAGCCGCCAACGACGTCCCACGGGGGTTGGTTACCCCATCTTCGATCGAAGGTGCTCGGCTCCCAGATTTCACTACGTGGAGGTGAGAGTAGGAGTTCGCTGATAGAGGCTAAGTGCAGACGCTTGTGCCAGCATGAGACGCCATATCAACGCTTTGAAATAACTTATACTCCGGGGAAAAATATGCTGGTAGCTAATTGTTTGTCAGTTAGCAGACGTTGAAGAGCGTAAGGGTTGAAAGCTGTGATACTCTCAGTTACAAAAGGTGCATGTATTTCAAAGGAAAATTATGATGTTTACTGTGAAAAAATACAATGTGACAGACAATATAATAAGATTTGTGAGTATGTGTCAATTAAATGGCCGAAATATTCTCAGCTTGATGAAAGAAAGGGAAAAGTTTCCACTAGTTTAAGTCAGAATTACATTACGAAAATGTAATTCCTTTAGAATTACAAGAGATTATTTTTGGCCAAATTTGACCAAACAAATTAGCAAACTTATAGAAGCATGCACAATTTGCGAACAATTTAGGAGAACAAATCAAAAAGTGTCATTAGTTCAAGAAATTACACCAAATATAAAATGTGTAATAAAATTTGTTTGAATATGTTGGTCGTAATTACTTATCAATAATTGATGCATGTTCAGGATTCTTGATAGCGGAAGTGTTAACTAAAAAAAACACTAAAGAAATTATCACAGCCCTCAGTAGAAATTTTGACAATAATAATATTTTACAATTATTAAATATTATCACATTTAATCCATTTTGTTCAGGTGATTTTCATAAATTCGTCTCTGAGGCAAATATACAACTGAAATTCTCAAGTGCAAGATATCCAAAGACCAATAGACACATTTAATCCATTTTGTTCAGGTGATTTTCATAAATTCGTCTCTGAGGCAAATATACAACTGAAATTCTCAAGTGCAAGATATCCAAAGACCAATAGACTGAAAAGGGACTTGCGATTGCCAAAAATATTTTAGAACGCTGTAATGAAGGTAATGAAATTGATAAATTTCAGTATACAATCTTAGAATATAAGGCTACTTCAGTAGCAAATATGAAATTAACTCCATGGGATTTGTTTCTCGGACGCTTGATCAAAACAAAACTACCAATAGCGGAAAATTTGCTTAAAAGAAACTGGTTAAGTGAGCAGTTTGGAAATAAAGTTATCTTTAATAAAAACAGGAAAGATTGGAATTATATATTATCGTCATTGTTAATGTAGGTCGTATATTATATATAGAGTGATTGTAATGCATTTTTTAGACATAACAGAAGAATTATTGATAACAGACAAAATAGTGGATTTGATGCAAGCAAATAAGTTCGAAGAAATTAAGATTAGAATACAGAATCATGTGATCGAACAAGAAGTGGTCGTATTAGTAGAATACCTATTAAAAATATGGATGATATTGTTAAGATTGTTAAGAAATTATAAAATGAAAAAATCGTGTAATGAGAACATGCCATTAAATTAGTCTATGTTATTCTATGTTAATCTATTCCTAACATTTGTGTGACAGAGATAGGCATTTTACATATTATATGAATGTAATAGACTTTAAGTCGGTTGTCATCAACAGTTGTCAGTTGATCATCAACCATCATGGTGTAACAACCAATAAAATATTGAAGTAATCTTCATTTTCTTCGGAACCGAATCCAGATACCTAATTCCAACAGGGCACCTGTGTCCTTATCCATTAGGCAATCCCCCTCAAACTCATCAACATCATCTCCAAACTCTCAGTGCTTTCGGTTGAATGTGCACTTAAACAAAATATCACGATAATATTTCTTATTTATTATACCCAAAGCAAAATTTCACTTTCAGGGATTAAAAAAATATCATAGCCAACATTCAAACCCCGATTCTTCTAACAGGGGACTTTAACTCCTGGAGTCTACTATGGGCTTCCTCCTCCAGAAACAGTAAAGTCAAAACTATTGAAAGATTCCTCAACTCTTTACACTTAATATATTTTTGAATGACGGCCGCCCAACAAACCTTTCTACGCACAACAGCTTAACCTGTTTTGATCTAACCTTTATCTCTGTCAAACTTTCCTCCTACACCTCTTGGACAACCCTTCCCTATCTGCACGGAAGCGATCACTTCCCATCTTTACCCAAATTTCTACTGGCAGAGCACATAGCCACATCAAATCCTCCATCCAATGCGACAGAGTCAACTGGTCGACCTTAACGACGGTCGACGGAACTCTCAAACTCACTCACTTAACTCACAAGCAGACTAACCTTAACATCAATAAGGAAGGAGCCACAATTATCAAATCTATTCGGCATGCCGCCAATTTAGCCATTCTACAATCTAACAACACAGGTAACAAATCAAAATTCCCTTGGTGGACCAAAGAATTAAGTGATCTTTGGAAAAGAAAAGCAAAATCCATGGAAATAATTTAATAAACACCCATCCACACCCAACTTAATTCTTCTTCTTCATTTGGCGCTACAGTCCGGGGTGGACCTGGGCCTCAACCAACAAGCCTCTCCAGCTAGCACGGTCTCTGGCTAGCTGTCTCCAGTGTCGCACGCCAAGTTGGTTGAGGTCCTTCTCCACCTGGGTGCGCCACCTTAAACGCGGGCGTCCTCTGTTGCGTTGTCCCACGGGTTCGGAGTCGAAGACTCTCCGGGCCGGAGCTGAGTTGTCCATACGCTCTACATGGCCTAGCCATCTTAGGCGTTGGATCCGAAGACGCTTGACTAGACTCATGTCGCTGTACAGCCCGTACAGTTCGTGGTTGAATCTTCTCCTCCAAAAACCGTCAACGCAAACAGGACCAAAGATCGCACGCAGAGCTTTTCTCTCGAAAATACCAAGGACTTCCTCATCCGCTTTTGAGATTGTCCATGCCTCCGCGCCGCACAGCAGGACTGGGATGATCAAGGTCTTGTATAGGGTCAGCTTGGTCCTTCGAGAGATGGCTCTACTACTCAATTGGCTCTTGAGCCCATAGAAACAGCGGTTGGCAAGAGTTACTCTGAGTAAGTAAGAGTAACTCTTACCCAACTTAATTACGTACTGTAAAGCCAACGCAATATTTAAGAAAACAGCAAAGGCTTCCAAAGCTTCAATCTTTCAAAAATTCACTGAAAATATCAACACAAACGCCAAAAAATGGGCGGAAGTAAAATCACTTACAGGTACCTCCGTACCTATGACCATTAAAGTCATATTTCTGAAGCAGAGAACCTTACTAGCCCGCTCAATACCGCCGATACCAGATCACGCTACCCCGATGACCCAAGTTTCTCCCCACAATTCCTCCGCGCTAAGAAATTTTCACTTGCCAACAGTATGCCAAACCCATTGAATTTCCTATCAACACAGTAGAGTTGGAAAGCTGCCTTTACTCAGCCAAAAGGAAACAACTGATTTTGACAGAGTCTCATACTCCACACTTTCTAGCCCTTTTCAACCGTATCCTTACCCAAGGCATTATTCCACAAGCTTGGAAAATTGCCAGCATTTATTCCTAAAACCCAAGAAAAAACCATCAGAAATCAGTGGCTACCTGCCCACATGACTTGTATTAAACAATTTGTATTGTTGGAAAGTAGGCCCAAAAATATTTAATTACATCAAAGCTTTTCTAACTAATCGAAAATTCCTTAAAAAACTCACGTGCAAAGATATCGTTAAAGAAATGCAAAATTCTTCATATTTGCAGAAAAACCAAATGTACAAAAAAAAATATCTTTAAACTCCAACTCAACAACTATTAACAATGTAAATAGTTTAATTTCTTGGTATTGTATCCGACTCTAAATTTAACTTTACTTATGAATATATATCTTCATCTTAAGAACAGCCTAGCTTCCAAACATAGTCTATGTGACACTAACTCAATCATTAACATAATTAGAGCTACTATTATATCCAAACATATTCTATGTGACACTAACTCAATCATTTACTACTTACTGCTACTATTCTATCCCAGATTGAATATGGACTAAGTATATATGGTAAATGTCCACAGGCAACACTTGGACTGATACAACCATCATACCATGCAGCAATAAGGATAAATCTAAAAGCATTCCGAAGCACGCCAACAAAAAACACGCTAACTGAAGCTGGACTGCCATCCATTACTCATCAGCTACAATACCTAACCCCCTCCTAACTTAATTACCAGATTCAACACCTCCTACAAAATTCCAATCATCTCCGACCTCAAAAAGGCAGCAGCACGGTAGAAAGCACTTAAATACCCATCAGCTATCCACAGTACCATCACATTAGTGAAAAAAATCGGACTTCCAATCTCATGAAAACTAAATAAAATTGGATGCTCAACCGCGGATCCATTAACACCCAGAGTACTTTTCCTAAAACCTCCGCCTCTGCTGAACAGTTCAACCAAATGTTCCTGGAAATAATAAACAGCGAAGCAGAACAATGAAAAGTCCTTTTCTTCGTCAACTTTTGCAGTAGTTCAATATTAACAATTGAAGCTATAGTATATTAAAAGCGCTACAATTCTCAAAAAACAAATGTCATATGTACGGACAAGACTATCAGCCATTAGAGCAATTAAAAGCATCAAAAAATACAACTCCCATTATCGGAATAATTCGCGATATATTTATAGCCAGCGGAAAGAAGTCCATGATTATGTAGATTCCTGGATATGTTGGGATAAAAGGGAATTTAGTCGCAGATCTGGCTGCCAAATCGGCGGTGAGAGAACCATTAATATCCCTCAATTCAACATCTGAATAAGATATTAAAACAAAAATCACCAAATATTGGGTTACTAATAAATTGGAAGATTGGCAACAATGGTGTGTATACACCATTACACCTCAATAAACCCAAATGCCGAAAGAGCCATATATCCAATTCCTGCTCAAGAAGCCTAGTTAAAGTATGCATTCACCTTCGATTAAGACATACAAACCTGACTCCCAGTCACCTCATAACCAGCGAACAGCCACCAATTTGCTATCTATTCAAAAACAACAATTACCCTTAGGCACATTATACACAAATGCTACATTACATACAATACATCAAAAAACATGTTTCCGTGTCAAACCCTTGACACCCTACTACAAGTATCATCAGTAGTAATATTAATCATGCATACCATATGCTCGCATCGCTAATCATTGTTGACGATATTTAATAATTAGTTTAATGTTAAGCTAGCCGACGGCTAGAGCTCAATGACATTACCTTTGGAATTTATTACATGTTAATAAAGTCACACATACATATATAAATGCTTCTAGTGAAAAACAAACCAGGTTGATCCGATCCATTTTACGATCTTGAGGGTTAAAGGTTTTTATAATAATATAAAAATGCTTGACAAACCGCATATAATAGCTAGCTAAACCAATGAACCTCCTTAATTAAATGAAACTTTTGGGAGTATTCACATTTTTAACAGCGATATCATACTGGCCGAAATTTCAATTTTCGTACACAAGAAGCAACATTTATCTATGCGAATAAGCTGTAAAAAAAAGTGCTTCAGGTGTCACAAATGCAGTTTTCGGACGAGATTCTACACTGACTGGCTCTTGCTAATAACCGCTAAACAAACTTGTTTTCTTCCTTACTAACACAACAGAACTTTCATAAGAGAACGATATCACCATATCAGTGTTGAATCATTGTCTGCATAGTCTGTCTCTCGAAATGGGACAATCTATACGGTTGGTAACAGTCCCATTTCTGTCTTCTCAGTCGTGAGTTCTATTTGCATATCCACATTCCAGAACAACTATATCAGAGCTCGATTCACTCTTTCGATGCCTAAGGCTGGACTCACAGAAGAACTATTTTATTTTGGATGGGGACTTGAATGCCGACGTGGACATTGGGTGAACATGGTTTCAATCGCAGGGGGACCAGCTTTATAGCTGGTTTTGCTTGCACAGTGACGAGTAAAGACTCGATTTAAAAGCAACAGAGATCTCGTCGTTACCCAGAACCGGGTCGTATTTAGATTTTCTGCTGTTAGTCGCAAGACTGCAGCTGCCAGGCACAAACGAACAAACAGTAAACTGTTTGAACACTTTCGTGTATCACAGTGACCATTGCGGACTCAGTGCCGAAATCAAGATCCCCAACAATATTCCGGAATTAGGACAGTATGTAAACGTATGTAACGTACTCCTACAATAACAGTAGGGTTCGATGGACACGCTTCTCCAGACAAATGACAAATGACCAAATACCGCCCAATAGAAACTTGTCAACCGAAGAGATTGACATGTATGTAGTAAAGTAGAACATCGGCTTCGTCGTTTTCAATGAAAATAGTACGGCCAATGCCATCGCCGTCGAAGACGGAATTCCAAGCGGTCTTCGAATCATTAAAGAAGAAAAAGTCAACATTGTGCTAAGGCACCTCCCTCTGGAAGACGGAATGCCAAGCGGTCTTCGAATCATTAAAGAAGAAAACATTGTGCTAAGACATCTCCCCCTGGAAGTGATTAATATGTGTACAATGGTTAAATAATGCACATTATCCAGAGCATTGGAGAACTGCAATTGTGCAACCCATATCAAAGCGAGGAAAAGATTCTTCGAATCCATGCAACATCCGGTCAATAAGTCTCCTTTCGAATATCAGCAAGATATTCGAGAAAGTGATCAATAGAACTCTGATCAACTGGACTAAGGACAAACATATAATTTCGGATAATCAATTCGGTTTCAAAGCGGGGTATGATACTATTTATGCCGCGCCGAAACTTCTGTCGGATATCCAATGGAACAAGAGCGAGAAAAAATTCACGGGTGCCTGCTTGATTGATCTGGAGAAGGCCTTTCCTACAAGCTAAATCGGCTAGTTATTAGCAAATCACTGCCTTACCTACTGTGTACTCACTGCTTTACTACTGTACTGTGCTTAGCGGTAGACGGTTCTTTGTCATGAATGGCAACGTGACCTTCACATGAACCTCACAAGTTTCGAGGTAAAAAATGGTCTCCAACAGGGTGCCGGTAATTCGCCGATCCTGTTCATCATTTACATGAGCGATCTGGTAAGTTCTCTTCCTCACGCAATTGCGTATGCCGATGACTTAATCGTGTACAGATCAGGTTCAAAGATCGAGGAAATCACCTCACTCAATGTGACTTCGATTCATTCATGAGAAGTTTCGATAAGTGTAGGTTGAGTATCAACTTCCAGAAGTCGGAACATTTTTTGTTCAGGACGCCGTTGTATAAGGCCCCGGCGGATACGAAAAAAGGTTTGGTTAAAGTTCTCAATCGTTGGGCGACACGGACAACTACTGGCGCAAGGGACCGTAGTCAGATACCTGGAGATCAGGCTAGATCAATATCTATATTTTAACAAACATGTAGATGCTGCTCTGGCCAGGCCCAAGG
Organism: Eristalis intricaria; assembly: GCA_964034865.1. Lineage (NCBI taxonomy): Eukaryota > Metazoa > Arthropoda > Insecta > Diptera > Syrphidae > Eristalis > Eristalis intricaria. The sequence goes on from OZ035874.1 coordinate 15,272,376, forward strand.
GGCTTTTGCCCTTACAAAGAGACTGTTTTATAACAGCCAACTCGATGCGAGGGTGAAGGTAATCTGCTATATGGGTCTCATTCGGCCAATGCTCTTTTATGGATGTCCCGTGTGGTTTAACGTGAGTGCAAGCTTGATGGAAAAGATTCGGTTGTTTGAGAGGGCTTGCCTTTGTCTGATTCGAGGTCATACTGCCAGAGCGATGAACTCGGTCAACAATCTGATCTCTGGTGCTTACTACCCAAATCCCCAATACCACGAAAGGGTACGTCACAGCGGCTTCGTCCCGCCAGAAGGCTTTCTCCATTAAGATAAGAACGGACTGTTACAGAATATAAATGCGGTACCGCACATCTTCTAGCCGTTCAACTGTGGATGGACGATTCAACCACAACCGTTCCATCGCACAACGATCTGAGGAGGGTCTCCTTAGGTTTAGTACGGCGGTATCAAGAGGAGATGTACGGGATGTTGCAATGCAACATTGAAAATTCTGTTGGCTTGGGAGAGAGGTAACTCCCTCGTCGAACCCTTTAGACCCGGGGTAGAAAGAGTAGTGCGTATCCCCGAAAGGGGAGCAGTCGGTCACTGTCTTGTAAATAACAATAAAAAAAAGTATTCACATAAGTACTCCACTGTGTACCTATATATATACACTGTATATATTAAGTAAAAATGGCAAAATGGCGTATATATTAAGTACATCTATGTCTATACATTCATATAAACATATGTATATGTATGTAGTTAAGCTTAACTTAGTTTAAGTTGTTTTTAAGGTGGTGTGTAAGTTAGTGTAGTGTAGTAAGTTATATAAGTTTTATGTAAATCCAGTTCAGTAATAAAGTTTTTTTTTCAAATTTACTTATTAAGTTGTACAGATAAAGTAATTATTCTTTAAGTGCATGGATTTTTAGTTTAAGTAGAAAGGCATGGGATAAGATTAGGTTTAGGGTCGAATGCCTGCCGAGGGCCAGTAAGTTATATACATATATACATATATACATATATACATATACATATATATATATATATTAGTAATACTGCTCATCTAACTAGTTTTAAGCACTTTCTAGTACGTTAGTGTCCAGACATGAATTTTGAAATAAAAATGAATTGAAAAAAAGAAAACGGCTCAGATCGTCGGATCTTGTCCCCTACCTCGAACGCCACCCATTTCCAAACAAAAAATATTAATCGTGTTGCCTGCTGAATTTCATTTGTTGTAACATTACCTGTACTTCTTAATATCTTAGGATTTCTAATTATTATATTATATTTTCTAATTATTATAAAACCTGTAACTGTATCCAACTATCCTCTGCAGAGTACTAAACGAATTTTTGTGATTACTGGAATCCATTAAGTGTTCATCATGGTTAAGTGATGCTGTCAGCACAGACTTGTGTTATCGAATTTCTGGTACTTCAGCAGGCAGCTCATAATTGAATTTTAGCAATTCCGTTTGCAACATAGATTTCCCACGTGTACGAAGGTGACCTAATCCATGTCAGCACTGTTGTCGAATCTGTATAAAAATACACTAGCCCGACTCTAGATTTAGAGCAAAGCCGGTTAAACCCGGATGTTGCAATTTTCGTCAATTAATCTAATGTATACGCATGATTTAAATGCACTTGAACTGCTGTCAAAAAAAGCATACAACTCAAGCGTTTTAGCGACTTGGAGTATTACATAGCGCGGAATATCATCTACAGAGAAGCGCGTGCGTGACGTTTTTTATACTCATCTGCTAATTCAAACAAACATCTGGTTGCGAGATAAGCCGTACCGTACGTCACAGTTTGTAGTTGATATATTTGTAACGGTTGTGACATACGTACAATTAATTGTAATCTTGTATCTTGAGGATGTACCAGTATTTGTCGATACATTTTCGTTATGTCTCCTGTGAAAACATATCTGTGTAAACAAAAATTGGTAACAAATCTGGTTGAACTGCTGGGCCGACCATTAATATATCATTGAGCGAGCTTCCAGATGAGCTTTTGGCAGAAGCATTAAACACTACCCTCAGCTTTGTTGATGAGCTATTGGGCTTCATTACACAATGATGGGGTAATACGTAATAAACATGCTCAATGTCCCTTTCGCTTATTGGACGCATGTGTCCAAGTGCATCGTATTCGTCCATTAACTTTACATACGCAGTCTTAACATCTGGCTGTTTATTTTACATCCACTCAAGATACCGAAATCCTTTGTAAAGATTCCCCTAAATGTGTGCTCGGGTCCTGTTGTAATGGCAAACGCACAATCAATTGGCCGTTTGGGCTTCGACTGATTATTTTATTGCAGTGCGCTTCACATTCATGCTCTTCTTTCGCCATCCGTCTTACTTCATGAGTTTCGTACGAGTGCCTCGAGGGAGGATGTTACTTCGAAGGCTGTCACATGGCTTATGATCCATCATAACTTGTTCTCTCGCAAAACTGGGAGATCAGATGATATTTTTATCTCTCCTGGCAGCAGACGCTCGAAGAAGAGCTCGGCTCCTATCAATAAGTCAATTTGCTGTATAGTAAAGTACGCCGGGTCTGCCAATTGCACATGAGAAGGTATCTTCCAACAAGGATTGTTATTTTTGTGCGTTTGCTGATGAGCACTTTTTCGTGACATAATGCTTGCCTCGATTGTTGTTTTGTACTTTAAGGTGTGTGATTCATTGGTAACATTGACAGCAAATTCAGTCTTAATTTCCGTAAACCCAGCACCACTAATGGGAATCTCCATTAGGGGTTGCTTAAGGCCTAACTTATGTGCGAATGACTTCGTTATGCAATTAAGCTCAGAACCAAAGTCTAACAAAACACGGCAAGGTATTCGCGTACCAAAAAATGAAATGACGTTTACAATTGCTGTTGCTAAATAGATATCACGCTTAACCGACCCTACCCTAGCGTTTGCAAAAGAATTGGGTGACTTACCAAACATACGCGCGTGACTACTATCCGGATCTGATGTGCTTGTCTCCCTAGGTTGTTGCTGAGTTTCAGCTGATTTTAACAGCTGCTGCTTAACTATACTAGGTTGATGTAGAAGGGTATTAAGACCGCCTCCACATTTTTGACATCTTCTTGACTGGCATGATTGGGCGAAGTGACCTGGCTTCAGACAATTTGCGCAAAGGCGCAGCTTGCGAACCAACTTTGACCGATCTTCACCTGCAAGATTTAAAAACTCGGAACAATTAAATATCTGGTGTTTACCTGAACTGCAAACAATGCAGCTTGAACCCTCAACTTTTCTTTCGTTTGTAGCGAGTGACGTCTTCCTTCTCTCTTCTCGGCTTCTGATGGCTTCAAGAGTCTGGTACCTCGACTCGACAAACTTCAGGAACTCGGCTATTGATGGACTGCTTCTTCGATCTTTCAGGTCCTGTTCGAACAGCATGCTACTCTCCTTATCCAATTTCCCCAGCATCTAGTGAACAACGATGGGATCCCAATTATTGATGTTGTAGTTCAGATTGCCAACGGCTTGCAAGACCTAATTTGTTGTATCGTGGAGTCTTTATAGGCTGGTGGCAGTACCAGTTGTATTTGATTGGTTAAATAACCTGTTTAGGTGCGCGGTCAAAAGTAATCTCTTGTTGTTATACCGCGCAGCCAATGCTGTCCTGGCCGTAAGCTAAGCTAAGTTCAATTCGCCGTGTTTTCGATTTACATAACCTTCAATCCGTGGGACTAGTCGGTACGTCCATCTCTCTTTTTGGGAGTCGTACCATTGTTTTTGCCACGCTTCAATACTGCAGCTTATTTCGAATTTCTCGCATGATTTGTATTTGGCCCGCTTTGCACGCGATTGTCATAGCCTACCTTATAAAGCTAACATTATCAATTGGTACCATAGAGGATAGTACCAATATCGCGTGGGATACCCTTCAAATTGCACTGCTATCTATCTCTGTGGATATTTTACTTAACTTTACTTTGAAAAGTTTGTAGTATTTTTCTGTTACTTTCTTCGGTACAACCCCATAGTTGTATACCATAAGTCCAGATGGGTTTTAGCACTTGCTTGTATATAAGCAATTTGTTGTCAGTACTTAGCTTGGAATATTTTCCAATAAGCCAGTACATGTCTTTGTATCTTAATTGGAGCTCCTCACGTTTATTTTTGACGTGCTCCTTCCATTTAAGCTTTACATCGAGAGTCATTCCGAAGTATTTCGCTTCATTGCCGAAGGGTATTTGAACATTATTTATAAAAACGGGCAAGTTATTCACGTTCTTATACGTAAAATTTATATGAACGGATTTAGCTTCGTTAAGCTCAATTCGCTGAGTGTTGATGCATTCGTGTATCCGGTCTAAAGCACATTGCAATTTTCTGGTTGATTCTTCGACCGTTTTGGCAGTTACTAAAATGGCGGTGTCGTCAGCAAATGTGCCTAGTACTGTGCCTACGTCCTGCGGTATATCGCTGCTATACAATAAGTAAAGGAGGGGACCAAGAACACTTCTTTGTGGTACTCCAGCTTGTATAGATTTAAATAGGGAGTATTCTTTCCCATATTCATAGATTCTATCCGATAGATAGTTCAATAAAATTGTGCAAAGTTTTCTCGGGGGGAATTGTTGAAGCTTGTGTTAGGAATAAGTCGTCTTTCTTCTACAACCGGGCTTAAACGTCTAAGTAATATTCGTTCGAACACATTAGACATTGTCGGAAGAAGCGAAATCGGTCTATAAAACTTTTTGTCTTTTGGGGGTTTACCCGGTTTCGAAACCATTATTATTTCCGCTACATTCCACTGACTAGGGACATGTTCTAATCTAAAGGCGGCGTAGATAATGTAAAGAAACATAAGAAGCGCTTTTTAGGTAATTCTTTCAGAACTTCTCCTGTGATTAAATCATAACCAGGAGCTTTCTTGGGTTTGAGTTTTTTCAATTCTTCCTTAAGTTCTGTCAAAGTACATTGCTTATAGAAAAATTGTCATTATTTGGGTCTGAACCGTTTTTTTTTATTCATTTATATTTCAAATTCATAACAAACTTACATACTAGACAAAAATGCTTAAAATTAGTTGGACGAACAGTATTACTATACATATAACTTACTGGCCCTCCGCGGGCACTCTAAGCTAAACTTAATCAAGAGTCTGAACCGTAGGAGTATACAGGAGGTGTTTGTCCATCGCGTGATTTGAACGTTGCTTCCAAATGATCTGCGAAGAGATCTGCTTTCTCTTTATCGTCTTTGGCCCACTCGTGTTGGTTTTTCCGAATTGGGGCCGCATGTGGTTGGGGTATTCTTAAACTGTCTTTTTTTGCTGACAAGCCTGTTAAATAGGCATTAAGATTATTATTTTTAAACGACTTAATTTTCGCTTTCAGAAGGTTAGACAGTTGGTTGATGCGTATTTTATGCTGCGGTGCACGGGTCTGCTGCCATTTCTTACGAGCTTTACGTTTCCCTCTTACTAATTCTCGCAGTACATGTTTTATCGTCGTTTATCTAGCGAGAGGTGTATTGCTCCACGCAGCGCACTGTATTACTTCTATAAATTTATCGAGCTCTATTTCTAAATCGTATGGGGTTCTCAGCGGTACTCTGAGTTCGATATTATCTTGTAAGTGATTTCTAAATAAGCAATAGCCAATTCGTACGTTTATTAGTTAACGTAGGTGGAACTTCCGTTTTTACAAGGGTATCATTTATACATAGCACAATGGGAGAATGATCTGAACTAAGATCAAAGCTTTATTCAATTCGTAAGTAGTTTCGAGAAACACCTTCCATGACAAAGAAATCAACAACGTCAGGTATTTTTGTAAGATCCGGCGGCCAGTAGGTTGGTTTTCATGTCGAGTAAAAATCACAGTTTAGTTTCATGCCAGCTCTGTATAAATTTCTGCATTTTTGTGAGATTAATCTTGACCCCCAAAAATAGTGTTTCGCATTAAAATCTCCACCAAAATTAAATTTGGGCCTAGAGTGTGAAAAGTTCGTTCGAGCTCGCTTTGATCAATTGTGCTGCGCGGAGGGCAGTAAATGGACGCGACGTTAAATAAGTAATGTATATTTTTTTACGCGAACCGTATTTAGCTGTATAGAATCAGATTCTATAATTATTCCTACAAAATGATCTATATTATCGCGTATAAACAGGGATGAACCGCCTCTTGCCCGTTCGGACGGATGGCAGGCGTGGTGATCACAGTACCCTTTTAGGTTTACACAGGATTGCTTCGTCAAGTGTGTCTCAGAGATCATACAAATATCGATATATTTTTCTCTAATATATAATTCTAGTTCGTCAATTTTTTGTAGAAGTCCATTCGCATTTCAATTTAAAATTTTAATCGACATAATCATGTTAAAATACGCTTGCTGTTAATCCTATTTCCTTTCGAAAATTAGTTTGTTCGTTTTAGTTTGTTCGTCAAGTTTCTCTAAAATGATATTAAATATATTTGATATAGGAGTTGATTTCTCTTCGCAGCTTTTTCCATTTGTAGATGCTACTGGTTGGGCGAAGGTTTTTGCTCCGACGTGCGATGATTTCACATTAGCTGATTTACTTTTTTGACTTATTGGGGACGCAGGTTGAGTCTTCACTTTTACTTCAGCACTTTTCGATCGAGTCACTGTTGGTTTCGGCACAGTTTTTTGAACTACGTCCTTTGTTGCCGATTTTGGTTGTTGACGGAGTTTCGATTTGACTTGATCTCGTCATTTCTGAAGCTCTTTTGCGTTCAGCCTCGATAGTTAGCTGGTTGCCTTCCTTTACAGTTACTACAAGTAGCTGGTGTAGTTTTGCTTTCGTTACATTCTGCCGACAGATGTTCGCCGGCGCATTGGACACATTGTGGAACTTTCTGGCAATACTTCTGAGTGTGGTTGAATCCCTGACAACGTTTGCATTGCGGTATTGAGTTCGAGTTTTTGCGAAAGGCTTCTATTTTTACAGTCACATCAATTGTTTTGAACCCATAAATTTTGTCTATGCCACATTTGTCGAAGCTAAAAATGAAAAGGGGTAATCGGACACGTTTCACAGTTTCGGATCCATCTGTCAGTTGTTTCCTTCTGGATAATAAATTAGCAGCATATACTATTTTTAGGCTTTTAAGTTTCAAGTCCTCGATAATGTCTTCTTTTGGACAAGACGCATGAAGTCCCCTAGCTATGACACGAATGGGTCGGTCGGATTTATTTTCCTACGTGTACCACTGCATTTTTTGCGCATTCAGTTCTTGCGAGAGTAACCTATAGCTGTCAGAGTCCTTGACATTTATCTTCCACGCATTGTTGTTGAGCACTATTACTTTATACTCAGATTGGACTGTTGACTTCAAAATAGAGTGTAACTTATTGTACACTGGTATTCCGAGTACATTAATTGGCGGGGTGCCCGTTCTTTTGGTAACTTAGTTTCGTTGTTACTGGTAAGACGTACATTTTCTGACTTCTTTATTACCTCCGGCGAGGAACGGACCTTTCGTTTTTTGTCCGGTCGCCTTTCTGTCATCCAGTTGGTTTCACGAGCGAGTTCGTTGTAAATTCGTTGAGGTTTTAATTCCTTGCGTTTTAGGCGCAGTAGTTTTCATTGGCGTTGATACGCGCGTGTTTTTAGTGTTAGATGCTGATGGTGGTGATCTTTTTACCCTCGAGCATTTTTTGAAAGGGTCCAAATGCAATAATTGGCTCTGCCCAGAATCCGTAGAGCCTGACTCCGAAGAGTGTGGATTTTCCAGTGTAACTGTCATTCCACCTGGGGTACTAATTCCGTTGTTTTTGTTCATTGTATCATTCTTATATATTTTGTTTGTCCTAGAACAAACTGTGGCTTTTAGTCGCCTCTTACGACAGGCATGCCTTACCTCGGGTATATTCTAACCCCTACCCGAAGGGCGTTCTTGATCAGTGCTATTGTTTTTTTTTTGCTATACAACTCGATTTCTTCAACCGTTTCGCCACGACTACAGCAGCAATATCGTCCGCAAAACCTTTTATTACAATTTCGTCCCGTCGTTGGGGTCGTAAAGGAGCAACATATCGGTAAAGTAGCTCCTGATTAATCTCAATATGTACTATTCTTAAACTGTCTTTTTTTGCTGACAAGCCTGTTAAATAGGCATTAAGATTATTATTTTTAAACGACTTAATTTTCGCTTTCAGAAGGTTAGACAGTTGGTTGATGCGTATTTTATGCTGCGGTGCACGGGTCTGCTGCCATTTCTTACGAGCTTTACGTTTCCCTCTTACTAATTCTCGCAGTACATGTTTTATCGTCGTTTATCTAGCGAGAGGTGTATTGCTCCACGCAGCGCACTGTATTACTTCTATAAATTTATCGAGCTCTATTTCTAAATCGTATGGGGTTCTCAGCGGTACTCTGAGTTCGATATTATCTTGTAAGTGATTTCTAAATAAGCAATAGCCAATTCGTACGTTTATTAGTTAACGTAGGTGGAACTTCCGTTTTTACAAGGGTATCATTTATACATAGCACAATGGGAGAATGATCTGAACTAAGATCAAAGCTTTATTCAATTCGTAAGTAGTTTCGAGAAACACCTTCCATGACAAAGAAATCAACAACGTCAGGTATTTTTGTAAGATCCGGCGGCCAGTAGGTTGGTTTTCATGTCGAGTAAAAATCACAGTTTAGTTTCATGCCAGCTCTGTATAAATTTCTGCATTTTTGTGAGATTAATCTTGACCCCCAAAAATAGTGTTTCGCATTAAAATCTCCACCAAAATTAAATTTGGGCCTAGAGTGTGAAAAGTTCGTTCGAGCTCGCTTTGATCAATTGTGCTGCGCGGAGGGCAGTAAATGGACGCGACGTTAAATAAGTAATGTATATTTTTTTACGCGAACCGTATTTAGCTGTATAGAATCAGATTCTATAATTATTCCTACAAAATGATCTATATTATCGCGTATAAACAGGGATGAACCGCCTCTTGCCCGTTCGGACGGATGGCAGGCGTGGTGATCACAGTACCCTTTTAGGTTTACACAGGATTGCTTCGTCAAGTGTGTCTCAGAGATCATACAAATATCGATATATTTTTCTCTAATATATAATTCTAGTTCGTCAATTTTTTGTAGAAGTCCATTCGCATTTCAATTTAAAATTTTAATCGACATAATCATGTTAAAATACGCTTGCTGTTAATCCTATTTCCTTTCGAAAATTAGTTTGTTCGTTTTAGTTTGTTCGTCAAGTTTCTCTAAAATGATATTAAATATATTTGATATAGGAGTTGATTTCTCTTCGCAGCTTTTTCCATTTGTAGATGCTACTGGTTGGGCGAAGGTTTTTGCTCCGACGTGCGATGATTTCACATTAGCTGATTTACTTTTTTGACTTATTGGGGACGCAGGTTGAGTCTTCACTTTTACTTCAGCACTTTTCGATCGAGTCACTGTTGGTTTCGGCACAGTTTTTTGAACTACGTCCTTTGTTGCCGATTTTGGTTGTTGACGGAGTTTCGATTTGACTTGATCTCGTCATTTCTGAAGCTCTTTTGCGTTCAGCCTCGATAGTTAGCTGGTTGCCTTCCTTTACAGTTACTACAAGTAGCTGGTGTAGTTTTGCTTTCGTTACATTCTGCCGACAGATGTTCGCCGGCGCATTGGACACATTGTGGAACTTTCTGGCAATACTTCTGAGTGTGGTTGAATCCCTGACAACGTTTGCATTGCGGTATTGAGTTCGAGTTTTTGCGAAAGGCTTCTATTTTTACAGTCACATCAATTGTTTTGAACCCATAAATTTTGTCTATGCCACATTTGTCGAAGCTAAAAATGAAAAGGGGTAATCGGACACGTTTCACAGTTTCGGATCCATCTGTCAGTTGTTTCCTTCTGGATAATAAATTAGCAGCATATACTATTTTTAGGCTTTTAAGTTTCAAGTCCTCGATAATGTCTTCTTTTGGACAAGACGCATGAAGTCCCCTAGCTATGACACGAATGGGTCGGTCGGATTTATTTTCCTACGTGTACCACTGCATTTTTTGCGCATTCAGTTCTTGCGAGAGTAACCTATAGCTGTCAGAGTCCTTGACATTTATCTTCCACGCATTGTTGTTGAGCACTATTACTTTATACTCAGATTGGACTGTTGACTTCAAAATAGAGTGTAACTTATTGTACACTGGTATTCCGAGTACATTAATTGGCGGGGTGCCCGTTCTTTTGGTAACTTAGTTTCGTTGTTACTGGTAAGACGTACATTTTCTGACTTCTTTATTACCTCCGGCGAGGAACGGACCTTTCGTTTTTTGTCCGGTCGCCTTTCTGTCATCCAGTTGGTTTCACGAGCGAGTTCGTTGTAAATTCGTTGAGGTTTTAATTCCTTGCGTTTTAGGCGCAGTAGTTTTCATTGGCGTTGATACGCGCGTGTTTTTAGTGTTAGATGCTGATGGTGGTGATCTTTTTACCCTCGAGCATTTTTTGAAAGGGTCCAAATGCAATAATTGGCTCTGCCCAGAATCCGTAGAGCCTGACTCCGAAGAGTGTGGATTTTCCAGTGTAACTGTCATTCCACCTGGGGTACTAATTCCGTTGTTTTTGTTCATTGTATCATTCTTATATATTTTGTTTGTCCTAGAACAAACTGTGGCTTTTAGTCGCCTCTTACGACAGGCATGCCTTACCTCGGGTATATTCTAACCCCTACCCGAAGGGCGTTCTTGATCAGTGCTATTGTTTTTTTTTTGCTATACAACTCGATTTCTTCAACCGTTTCGCCACGACTACAGCAGCAATATCGTCCGCAAAACCTTTTATTACAATTTCGTCCCGTCGTTGGGGTCGTAAAGGAGCAACATATCGGTAAAGTAGCTCCTGATTAATCTCAATATGTACTTCAGTACATTTAATCTTTCCAGGCATTGTAAAATACGCGACCAGTTCAGCGAGTTAAAAGTATTTTTCACGTCAAGTACTTTTTACTGCGTACTTTCCATCGTCTTCATTCTATAGCAGATTGGGCCTTGTCTATTACGGCCCTTTATAAAGCCATACTGATATTCCGCTAGTCCATCATTCGCTTCAATGATAGGCTGTAGTCTGTTACATATAATTCGCTCTAATATTTTGCCCATAGTTATCTTCTGTTTGCAGATGGACTTAGTTAGTCTCACAACTTCCCAGACGGAACTCCAGCGCGCACTCGATAGGTTTGTGACCGTATGTGCTGATGCTGGGATGAAGTATAAAGTGCACAAATCAGAGGTCATGGTAATTACCAGAATGCCTGTTCATTGACTCTACATGTTAGTGGAGTTCTATTGATGCAGGTGCAGAACTATAAGTATCTCGGGGTCTTCTTCGCAATTGGTGGGACTGATGCCAAGCTGGATCAGTTTTGAATCAGCTTGGAAGAACTTTAATCAGGAAGCCGAGCTTAGTATCAAAGCGTAGTTAGTGGTTTTCCACTCAGTATTTATTCCAACACTCAGCAATGATCATGGAATTTGGGTAATGACCGAAAGAATAGGATCGCGAATACAAGGTGCTGAGATGAGATTTCTTCGTGCTGTTGTGAGAACACGGTAGTGTGCGAGCAACTGAACATTGAACAGCTGCTTTTTCGTACGGAACGGGCTATGCTTTGATGGTTTGGTCACGTGGTGCGAATTTCCTTTCTTATATGTCTGAGGCGTGCCTTGAATGCGATTTCATCAGGTAGGCGAACATTTGGCAGACCCAGGGTGAGGTAGTTGAACCAAAACTACAAACTCGCCTATTTACGCATGGACAGAACTCCTGATGAGTTAGAGTCGATGGCGGAGGGTCGAATTGGCTGGCAGAAGATGATGATGGTGAACCACAACCACAATTGTTCAATATTTTACAATACTGTGGCGTATATAGGCTAAGTAGGTAAATTGGGTGCCTTGATGGCCTTCTGGCCCAATGTTTGGGAGTGTTAAGCTACCGAGAGAACTACTGCGGTTCTAATACCCGCCAGATTCATATATGAATCCTGAAAGATCTTCCAAACTAACACCGCTTAAGTCCTCTAGCTCCGAGAAAAAGTGTTTTCCTAAAAAATACCTTCTTTCATTGCTAGGGCTGTGCATTATCAGAGCAGATGGTGGACGAGCTTCTAGAGAAACTGACAAACAATGGCTGGAAAACACAACTGACATTTTGTGACGTTTTCATTCTGAATCAAATTGGTTGCGGATTTCTAGGAAGAAAGACGAGTTAGTGCAACAGAAAGCAAATTTATTTTTTTACATTATAAATGAATAAAAATTATTAACTTTTATATTTAGAAAAAAAAATACAACACGGCTGCAGTTCGAGGACACATTGCCAAGAGGTATAAACCAGACATGGCCAGAAACTTTGCAAAGAAATTCCTGAATGAGTTCCTCGAATTTTTAATTATGTCTTCTCGGATTTGATTCGCTTCTAATAACATGTGTATATGTAGGTATGTCCGAAATACCACCGGCTAACACTAATTGAAAGTCAAGCGGCCATTAAAACAATTTCGATGTTTAGGAGACTTATCGATACTGACGATCCACTCTGCGGGCGTATTTTCCTCCGACCATATCTTACCGATGTGGTGGTGCATGTATTTTACCAGCTCATCGGCAGCTGCGCTAAAAAGTTTCGTTCGCACCAGTAGCTTTATTCGACTTTAGTCTTCAAGACGCTAAAATGCTTGTGTGGAGTGGAACATTCTGCCTGACAGCGGTACGCCGCTTAACAGTCAACAGAAGCGATATTTCCAGATTCTCAGTATCGACTGCGACTCAACTACGAGTTGCCAATCTTCGTCCGGACGGTCTTCTGTCCGAAGTTTATACCCAATGTATAGTGACTTTACCCGTTGGTAGAACTTTCGGACTCCATTTCTGCCATAACAGCTCTCCATTTCCTCGATCTCATGTTCTTTCTTTTTCCTTTTAAGCTGGTGTTCTTTCCTTCTTTACTTCGTAGAGCTCACGAACCGCTCTCGTCCTTCTGTCCAGCGTCGCCTCATGCATGCGCCTACCTGCACTCGTTGTCTAACCAGGGGTTTTTTCTGGGTGTGTTTTTAAAACCCAGCACACAGGGGCGGCTTGTCTGATAGCATTTTGACAACAGTTCTATTGTTCGTATATGGTTTCGATTTGCAGGGTTGGACTCTCTGAGAACTTCAGGGAAACTCGATCGGTAAATTCCGACGTCAAATTGTTTTGGGCTTGCTCTACGCCGTTGTCCTATCGATATCCGTGTTCCTACCTTGGATATAAAAAAGAAATGATCCGATTCGATGTTGGCTCTTTGAAATGTTCTTTTTATCAATCTGGGTTGAGGGTTGATTGATCAGGGGACCGGCAGGTGTCTTTGTGGATGTTGAGGTGAGGGAACCGCGTGCTGGTTACCGAAAAGCTTCTGTACGTTAGGTTAGGTTAGGTAGTTGGGCTGCTAGTGTATTCACCAGCACACTAAGACCATATTGGTCAATTGTAATACCCCTAGTCAGACCACTACCACCGATTGACTACTCCAGTGATAGTGCCGTTAATTTGATCCCAACTGCAAATGGTGACTGGACCAGATTTGAAAACCAGATAAAAGCGTATTAACGCCGCTAACCAGGCGTAGACACTACCAACTGCGCCATCCAGTCATTTTTCTGTCCGTTACAAAGACCAATAGTTTGAATTCGTTCTCGGACGTGTTGTCGTGCAGGCTGTGTTTACCGATAACTCTAGCAAAGTTGTCTTCCTGACCAGCTGTGCATCGCTCCCTCATTACGGGTGGTTTATTGCAACACTACGCCTTAGTTTAACTTATTCAAAAACTGCTGCTCTAATATACAAATTAATTTGTCTTACCATACAACATTATCCCTGTCCTCAGTGTTGCCATCCTCTGCTCATCATACTCTTCCTTCCATATATACAAATACACTAATATGCACTATATAAGAACAAATTTATTCAATAAATGTACTTTTCTTGTAGGTAGTGGAAACCATTGGAAAAGAAAATGTCAAGCTCAGCGAGAAAATGGTTGACGACCTTCTCGATCTTCTTGATAAAGAGCAAATTATCGAAGCTGAGGTTAAAGTTGAAAAAGCTATTGCAAAGAGTATCAAAGAAGCCGATAATGCCATGAAGGTGGCAGAAGAAATTCAGGATTTAGCTCCAATTGTGAAAGACAACGCTAAGGATTTGACAATCGGCGACCAGAAAAACGATCTTGTTGATAAGGTGGGGCAATAATCGTTTTGATTTATTCGAATAATAACTTATAATAATTTTTCTACAGCTAACGGTAAGATCCCAAAGTGATAATGCTAGTGCCTGTGAAATACAAAAGGAGAAAATGTTTCCAACGGCCCATTCAGGAATTTCCTCCGCACTACCGCCAACGATTTCGCCGCCCCCAAATACATCTCAGGGTAATCCCAAAGATAAAATGCTTTGATTCAACAACATCAATTGGTGTTCTAAAAGAAAAAAATAAATAACTGCGGTACCGAGGGCTACACAATTGTGAAAACCATAAAATACATTTTGTTGTAATATAATGTAGTTTAATTAAACAAATATAAAATATATGATGTTCAGGGAAAAAATAAAACATCACTTATTTTTAACTATTTATTTAAAATTCAACTCTTTTACAGCAATATTTACTACATCATTCTTCACCGGAAAAGTCGTCGTTAATGTTTTGGAGGCGCGTTCTAGAGCTATGGTCGATCCCAGGATGGAGGATGAACATTGCGGCTTTCGTTTAAGTATTTCTCGGTCTTCGCGAGTGATAGAAGGACTAATGCTAAGATGGATCAGTTTTGAAATAGCTTTCGAAGATCTGTAATCAGGAAGCCGAGCTTGTTATCAAAGCGAAGTTAGCGGTTTTCCACTCAGTATTTATTCCAACACTCACCAATGATCATGGAATTTGGGTAGTGACCGAAAGAATAAGATCGCGAATACAAGGTGCTGAGATGAGATTTCTTCGTCAGTCGTTCACAGACCTTCACCAAGTGCAGACGTGTCGACTTAGTGCGAAAGTAGTAAGACGTTAAGTGCGGAAATTATCACCGAAAGATCGTAACAATCGGTAGCTCCGCGGTAGAGTGAATACCAGTGACTTCGCGGTGCCGGGTTCAAATCCCGCAGAAACAGTGTGATCTTTTTTTTTTTTTTTAATTAAAGCCAAGTAGAGACACTAAGTGTGAATAAGAAGTGTGATGGAACCAGTTGAGCGACCCGAGCTCATGAAATCGGGTGATATTGTACCCGTGGCTTCGACATCGGACCACCAGTCAACAAATGAAGAGGGGAGGAAGAAGAGGAGGAAGAAGCTCCAGCCTCAGCCCAACCTCGTCAAGCGCCGGTCCAGCCTTGGATCAAGTGACGGAAGAATTGCGGCTAAAGCCGCAAACACAACAGCAGCAGTAATGACAACAACAACAACTGCACAGACAACAGCAGCAGCAACATCAAGAATGGTCGACGACGTTGAGTACGAGTCGACAGAGGGGGAGGGGAGATTCTCCTACAGCGGGAGAGAGAACCCCTTCCACACTCTGACGTCCTCTGAATCGGAGGATGAAGATGAAGAGGACAGGGAACAGCTGGAGAAGAGCCAGCGAGAGAGGGAGGAGCTTGACGCCCACATCCAAGCACTCCAAACCAAACTAAGGGCCAGGAGAGCAGCTAAAGAGGCTGCCCAACAACAGCAGCAGCTACAAAAACAGCAGCAGCAACAACAACAGCAGCAGACAAAGCAGCAGCAGCAACAAAAACAGCAGCAGCCAATACAGCTGCAGCAACAACAACAGCAGCCGCCAAAGCAGCAGAAACAACAACAGCAACAGCCAAAGAAGCAGCAGCAACAACAACAGCAGCAGCCAAAGAAGCAGCAGCAGCAACAACGACAATATCAGCAGAAGAAGGAGCAGCAGAAGCAACCGCAGCAGCAGCAGCTAGGCAAAACGGAGAGATGCCCGCCAATCAACGTCTTCGGACTGGAGACGAAGGACGTTGATATATTATGTAAGTTGGTCACTAAGCAGTCCTACTTTATTAAATATAAGGGTCCGTTGAAAGTTTCTGTCCATTGCTTATCAATGGCAGACTACTACGTAGTGAAAGAAAGGCTAGCGGTGTCGGAGGCCGAGTTTTTCTCCTACACCCCAAAAAGGGAAAAGGTGCAGACCATGCTCCTTAAGGACGTGGATCCCGACACTGATCCCGATGAGATCCTCGCTATTCTGCGCCAAGCGCAGAGCGACGATGTCCAGGTCGTAGGGGTTAAGCCCTTCATCACTGCGGCATCGAGAAGGGAGAATAGGAAACTTCCTTTCTTCCTGGTTCAGGTCACCCCAGACAGCAAACTAGAGAGCCTAAAAAAAATGACCCATTTAGGCACTCTGTCTGTTACATGGGAAACAATAAAAAAGACAAAGAACACACTCCAGTGTGTTCGTTGTCAGAGGTTTGGGCATGCCGCGGCGAACTGCAATATGCAGTCTCGCTGTGTCAAATGCGCAGGCAACCACAATCGCGGGGAATGTCCTTTAGGGACCGATAAAGTCGAGGACAGGAGCAAACTGACGTGCGTGCTCTGTAAGACCAGCGGACACCCTGCAAACTATCGGGGATGTCCTAAGGTCCAAGAAATAAGAAAAATTATACAGGCCAAACGTAATGGAAAAATGGTAGAAGCGAGGCCAGTGCCCCGTGCTCCAGCTACCACTGTTACACCGGCAGTCTCCTATGCCCAAGTGGCATCGGCTGGGCGACCGGTTCAACAGACAGTGCCGAAAGTTACCCAGGTCCCTGTGGCCAGGCAACCAGAAGCAAATTTGGATGTGCAAACGATCCTGCTCTCTATCCAGAGGCAGATCGCTCAACTCCAAACTCAATTCCAAAACCAGTTACAAGAACAAGCAGCGCGAATAGACCTCATCTATTCGACGCTGTTTGGAGAGCCAAACGCAACATCGGTATAATGGCTGCGCAGGCAGCCTGCAACCTGAAAATTCTAGCAGTGAATGTGAATTCACTGATCCGCCCTGAACGTCAATTAAATTTCGGTAACTTGTTGCAGACCCATAATCCTGATGTGTTGATGGTTTGCGAAACTAAGCTAAGCCAGACGCACCCACTCAGGTACAAGAATTACAATATTATTCGAAGAGATCGAAGCTACCTAGCTGGTGGAGTCGCGCTCTTAATAAAAAAAGGCCTTTGTCATAAGGTCGTGTATAGCGGTGAAGTGCGGAGATTCCAGGCCATAGAAACGTGTATCGCACGCATCCCCCTTCGGGGTGGTAAGCGGCTATATGTGATCGCTATCTATGCGACTGACAAGTCACGCATCAACCAATATTTCATTTCAGAGCTCGATAATCTTTTCACTAGCCTTCGACTGAGCTCGGAGGAGAACTACTATATCGTAGCCGGGGACTTGAACTCGAGGCATATAGAGTGGGGCAACGTGGTGCATAACACCAGGGGGACCTCATTGTATAACTGGTTGGTAGAACACAATGTTGAGTTCAAGCTAGATTTGCTAGCAACTGATAGGCCATCGTACCCTAGAAGCGGGTCCTATCTGGATCTGATGCTGATAGACAAACGACTGACTATACTAGACGTGGAAAGACGCACACGGAACTGTCTAACTGCTGTTGAGTACGAGAGTGATCACTGCGGGCTCTTCGCAGTTATTCAGCTCCCGAACGAGGTGGAAGGACTGGAGGAGTATGTCCAGAGGCACCCTTATAATTACAATAAGGCCCGCTGGCCAAGCTTCTCCAGGACTTTATCCACAGAACTACGTTCGAGTGGGATCGATCCGCCGACAAACAGAAACCTGACGAACGAAGAGGTTGACAGGTACCTTATACAAATGGACGACTTAATCAAACGTACGATGGACAAAACAATCCCGAAGGTAGTTCAAATCGACAAAAGCGATGTTTATCGAAATGCTACCATCGACGCACTTCACGTGCACAAAAGTAGGCTGCTGTCAAGACTCAAACTCTTGCACAGGCGTTTTACAGATCCGCAAAACGCGGAAGTAAGAGCATTGAAGTCGGAGAACAAGAACCTCCAACAGTTAATACGCATAAACTATAGCTTGGCTATAAGCTTGCACTGGGGCAACAAAATCCGGGCTGTACGATCCAACAACCCGGGTATGTTCCCGCAAGTAAATAAAATATTTCGGAGGAAAGATCAAAACGACATTCAAATCGTAAGGCTTCCCAGGACGACAGACAACGAACACTTACTGACTTCAGTTGGCATCGATCCAGATGAGGCAGTGCTAGACAATGACTTCTTTGCGGTGGAAGATCCCCAGGAGAAGGTTACAGCTATTGGTGCAGTGTTCCAGAGAGTGTATACGGTCAACGAGGTTAGTAGGCCGAATCACGATCTGGAGAACAGAGCCCTGCTAAACCACTTCTATCTCCGCAATGAGATAAGTCAATGGCGATCAGAGAATCCAGGGTTCACCAGGTTCAATGACGAGAACATGGCACATAGTGCCGTCGCCAATGATGGGAATCACATCTTGATTTCTCAAGAAGATCTCCAGGGTATCTTCCACTCGCTGAAGAAGAAAAAGTCAGTGGGAATCGATGGAATACCGAACATTGTGCTTCGCCATCTTCCCCCCGAAGCGGTCCAAACGTACACAACCCTGTTCAACAATGCGCTGAGTAATGCACATTACCCCACGCACTGGAAAACAGCTGTTGTTCAACCGATCCCTAAACGGGACAAAGATAAGTCCATTCCGACAAATCTTCGGTCGATCAGTCTTCTTCCCTGCATAAGCAAGGTTTTTGAAAAGATAGTCATTCGAGTTCTGAAGCAATGGGCTGATGAAAAGAAAATCATACCGCACAACCAGTTCGGATTCCGAGCGGGGCATGATACCATTAATGCCGCGTCAAAACTGGTGTCCGACATACAATGGAATAAAAACAAAAATCAGTGCACAGGTGCCTGCCTGATTGACTTGGAGAAGGCGTTCGACACCGTTTGGTTAGAGGGCCTCTTCCTCAAGTTGGTCAGGCTTGGCATAAGTAAACCATTGCTATACACGATCTATGACATGATAACAGGTAGAAAGTTCGTTGTGAAAAATGGTGACGTAACTTCCACTACGGTCTTTAACATTAAAAACGGTCTGCAACAGGGGGCCATTGGTTCCCCGATCCTGTTTTCCATATTCACTGCAGATCTTATAGGTTCCATGCCGCACTTAATTGCGTACGCCGACGACCTAGTTGCGTACAGATCAGGTCCGAAGGTCGAGGTAATAAACATCTTGTTGCAGCGTGACTTCGAGAAAATCCAGCGATTTTGCGACGACTGGAAGTTGCTTATCAACTTCCAGAAATGCGAAACTAGTCTTTTCCGGACCCCGTTGGACAGGGCATCGCGGGATACGCGCCAAAACTGGCGTAAGTTCGGCATAGTTGACCCGCATGGTCGGCCGTTAGGCATTTGGCTGGATCAATATCTGTATTTTGACAAACATATAGATATTGCTCTGACGAAAGCCAGAAAAGCCTTTGCTGCGGCAAGAAGGTTGTTTTTCAGCAGCCAACTTGATACCAGAGTGAAGGTAATCTGCTACATGGCCCTGGTACGGCTTATTATGGTGTACGGTTGTCCATTGTGGTTCAACGTGAGTCCTTCCCAGATGGAAAAGATGAGGGTGTTCGAGAGGCAGTGTCTTAGGAGCTGTCTCCGTCTGTATCGCACACCCGAGTCTGAGTACAAGAAGTACTACCCTAACGAGGTCCTGTACAACGAGGCAAACGTGAATAGAGTAGATAATTTTATTATTAAACTAATCAGAAGGCACACTGCACGAGCTATGACCTCGTCCAACAGTCTGATCTTTGGGGCTTACTACCCCAATAGTATGTACCATGAAAGGGTGCGCCTTAACGGCTTTATTCCTCCCGAAGCATTCCTCTATCTAGACACAATTGGCCTAGTACAGGATCCACAAGGATGTCCTATCATCTTCCATGTCGTACGCCGAACAGTGGATAGGCGACTTCAATACGAACCGGATGTCGTTCGCACCCACGAGGATCTCCTCCGGTTCAGTAGAGCGATCCCCGCTCGAGATAGGAAAGAGTCTGCCAAAGAACGGCAATTTTACTGGTGGTTACACCAAAACCAGCCTCCGCCACCGCTAGCTTTTCCACAGGATCAGGTAGTTGACCATAGTGGCCAGCTTACATAGTTTTTAAGGCAGCTTTAAGAGAAAAAAAAAAAAAAAAAATTAAAACAAAAAACCCAAAAAAATAAAAAATTAAATCCAAAAAAAAAAAAAAAAAATATACATATGAAACAAAAACAAAAAAAAGGTGCATCACGGCGTATAAATTATATATGTTATGCATATACACGACATATACGCCCTGGTGCACGTGTCCGTACTGTTACGGACATAGTTAAGATAGTATTAAGTTTTATTTTAGGGTAAGTTAGTATAAGGTAGGTTTAGTAGTTAGGTTTAGCCAAGTTTTTTATAAGTTTTCTTGGCAAAAGAATAAATAAATAAAGATTGTCACTAAGGACTAAAAAAAAAAACAAAACGCAGATTAAGCCGAAAGGCACATTTATAACATAGATTAGATTAGCTTAGAGTACCCGCATAGGGTCAGTAGGTTAGTAATAAGAACAATTGTAATTCTTAAGATAGTTAAGCTAGTTTTTAAGTAATTTTGTCTAGCAAGTAAGAAATATAGAATGAAGTAAATAAAATTGCATTAAAAAAAAAAAAAAAAAGATTTCTTCGTGCTGTTGTGAAAACACGGTAGTGTGCGAGCAACTGAAAATTGAACAGCTGCTTTTTCGTACGGAAAGGGCTATGCTTTGATGGTTTGGTCACGTGGTGCGAAATTCCTTTCTTATATGTCTGAGGCGTGCCTTGAATGCAATTTCATCAGGTTGGCGAACATTTGGCAGACCCAGGGTGAGGTAGTTGAACCAAATCTACAAACTCGCCTATTTACGCTTGGGCAGAACTCCTGATGAGTTAGAGTCGATGGCGAAGGATCGAATTGGCTTGCAGAAGATGATGATGGTGAACTCTTCACCACAATTGTTCAATATTTTACAATACTGTGGCGTATATAGGCTAAGTAGGTAAATTGGGTGCCTTGATGGCCTCCTGGCTCAATGTTTGGGAGTGTTAAGTTACCGAGAGAACTACTGCGGTTATAATACCAGCCAGATTCATGTATGAATCCTGAAAGATCTTCCAAACTAACACCGCTTAAGTCCTCTAGCTCCGAGAAAAAGTGTTTTCCTAAAAAACACCTTCTTTCATTGCTAGGGCTGTGCATTTTCAGAGCAGATGGTGGACGAGCTTCTAGAGAAACTGACAAACAATGGCAATATTTAGAAAAAAAAATACAACACGGCTGCAGTTCGAGGACACATTGCCAGGAAGTATAAACCAGACATGGCCAGAAACTCTGCAAAGAAATTCCTGAATGAGTTCCTCGAATTTTGAATTATGTCTTCTCGGATTTGATTCGCTTCTAATAACATGTGTATATGTAGGTATGTCCGAAATACCACCGTCTAACACTAATTGAAAGTCAAGCGGCCATTAAAACAATTTCGATGTTTAGAAGACTTATCGATACTGACGATCCACTCGGCGGGCGTATTTTCCTCCGACCATATCTTACCGATGTGGTGGTGCATGTACCTTACCAGCTCATCGGCAGCTGCGCTAAAAAGTTTCGTTCGCACCAGTAGCTTTATTCGACTTTAGTCTTCAAGACGCTAAAATGCTTGTGTGGAGTGGAACATTCTGCCTGACAGCGGTACGCCGCTTAACAGTCTACAGAAGCGATATTTCCAGATTCTCAGTATCGACTGCGACTCAACTACGAGTTGCCAATCATCGTCCGGACGGTCTTCTGTCCGAAGTTTATAACCAATGTATAGTAACTTTACCCGTTGGTAGAACTTTCGGACTCCATTTCTGCCATAACACCTCTCCATTTCCTCGATCTCATGTTCTTTCTTTTTCCTTTTAAGCTGGTGTTCTTTCCTTCTTTACTTCGTAGAGCTCACGAACCGCTCTCGTCCTTCTGTCCAGCGTCGCCTCATGAATGCGCCTGCCTGCACTCGTTGTCTAACCAGAGGTTTTTTCTGGGTGTCTTTTTAAAACCCAGCACACAGGGGCAGCTTGTCTGATAGCGTTTTGACAACGGTTCCATTGTTCGTATACGGTTGCAACGTGCAGGGTTGGACTCTCTGAGAAATTCAGGGGAACTCGGTCGGTAAATTCCGACGACAAATTGTTTTGGTCTTGCTCTACGCCATTGTCCTGTCGATATCCGCGTTCTTACCTTGGTGACAAAAAAGAAATGATCCGATTCGATGTTGGCTCTTTGAAATGTTCTTACATAGAGAATACTGGAGAATTATCTGAAGTCGATTAGAATGTGATCAATTTGGGTTGATGGTTGACTGATCAGGGGACCGGTAGGTGTCTTTGTGGATGTTGAGGTGAGGGAACCGCGTGAGTTATATTACTTAACGTAAATAATAGAAACACAACTTCTTTTTGTGTCGTCCGGATCAAGACTGCCCACAATTTTTCTTTATTAAAAATAAAAATATCGAAGTGTCAACGCATTCCGTTTCCGATGGCCTTCAGACAGCACCATTGACACCGGAATGCAATTGACACCTTTGTTATTTGTCGCGAAGCAACACAAATGTGCCGTCAGCAAGTTTGCTGACTTGCAATTGTGTAACATCACCCCCTTTGACAAAGAATTCTCCTGAATTCCATCTTTAATTGTTTTTATATCTACCTTAAGTTTTTTATTATTTTTACATATTATTACAACTATAGCTGCAACCACAAATATGACAACTAAGAGGCTAGAACTTATTATATAGTGATTATTCCTATGATAATTAAGTTGTTCTATATGTTTTAAATTTTGAAAAATGTTTAATATATTTGAAATGTTTATTTTTTCATATAATGTCACATTTTGATTATCTTCGTATGCAAAATTTTGAAGAAACTATTTTATAATTAGACATTATGACATTTAGGACTTTTATTGAACATTTAATAACATTTACAATGAAGTTTCAACTTAAAGTAATATTTCTATTATCACATTCGCTTACAATATGTTGCTTAACTAAGTTCTTACAGACATACAAATATTCATCGATATTCACAATTTCGGTTTTATTACATTCTCGTTCAATTATACAGTTATTAATTTTCTTTAAAATTTCTTATAAACATATTTGTTGCCATTTATTTCAACATAATCTATTGGCTTAATGTCAATTTCTTTATAATTTTTATTAGGAATAGGAATTATCATCTTCAATGTTGTTTGAATGTAATCTTTAGGTAACTTAATTTTGTATTATTTAATCGAATAGCTCAAATTTTGGCATGCTTTAGCTTAAAGTAGTCTAATTCTACACTTTCTAATAGTTCGTTTGTTAAAATACTTGGGTGTAATAATTCCTGTTTGGCACTAAAATATTATTAATTTTTTCTTCGAGAATCTTTAATTTCAATAGCTGGTCCATTTGTAGTAACTTCAATTAATTATTTCTTTGACTATCTATGACGACATTATAAGCATCAGTTATATTTTGCCTATCCTCTAATACCATTTTCTTGATGTTATTTATATTATCCATGAACTGTTGATTTATACCTATTTGTTTATTCAAATTTTCTATAGAAGCACTGTCATTCGTTTCGACTATTTTAAGATGTTCAGCAATATCTATCCTATCTTGGTCATCTATTGTTCCGAATAGCCATTTCTGACCAGTTCCAATGAAATTCATAAGACCTCTTTTTTTCGAATTGGTAGTGTTAATGCCTTGACTTTTGCCTTAATATTTAAAATTTCCCTAAGCAATGGACCATTCTTCATTAAATTAAGTTTTTGATGATTCATTTCAGCAGACTCTACTACTGCTAGAATTTCCAAAGTATCAATTATATGTATTATCGTTTGGGAATTGTTGATTAATTCGACAGATCCTCGGTATATGGTAACATAACCTTGCTCACTCTAGATCGGTGTTATTAGGAGGGATGATTGTACTGCTGCCACGGTTATAAACATGGTTTGTAGTATCACAAGCTAATTCTGTACCTGTAAAATTATTTTGTCTTTTAATTGTGGAGGGATGAACATTTACTAATTTCTTTTTTCTATAATACGGTTCATTCTTGTGCCTTAAATGTTTGTAATTTCTAATAAAACCTTCATCCCTACTTTCTTCATAATCATCAATAGTTGCATTCCTCTTACTTAAAATTGTATCTTTCTGTTTTGAAATGTTATTAACTATTACTTCTGGGTCTACGTTCCTAGTTTGATTCGGACTCATTCCAATTGTAGAATGGTGGCGGTTATTGTTAACTAAGACGGCTTTATGCATTTTCCCGACAGTTGTAAGCTCTTGCTCTTTAATTGTTAGTAGAATTTCTAGTAACGTGGAATGAAAGCGTTCAATGTCAGAGTTGCCAGTATGGGAATTCGGCATGATAAAATGAACTTCGATGTTATTTTCTCTTCGATGTCTATTTCCTGCTTTTGTTGGTAATTTAATTCATAACAATCTATTATCTCGTAGTCTTCTGAATATATCTTTAAACTAGCAGTGTTTACTAATTTCATTAATTTTCTGCTTATATTTAATTCAGCTACGTTTTTTCTAATAATGTCCATTCCCAAAAGATGATCATAATCTTTGTCTGTAAGTGGCATTTTATACCATTTTAACTTACTGTTAGAACTCATCCGAAATTCTTTGGGAACAACAGTAATAATAATCTTAACATGCTCTTTAGTTCTATTATTTACCGTGTTTATGAACATATATTTTTCTTCAAACACAGGGAAAATTACAGTCAGCCCTTGATAAATTTATTATACTTACCGTGGAACCAGTATCTACTAAAGCCTTATATTTAATATTACCTATCGTAAGATTACAAAATATTTTGTTCCCGAGGCTTAATTCCGAAAATCCGTCGGCTCTGTACTGTGAATCTCCCCACTAAATGTAGGTATACTCTCATTAGCAGTATTAGCTCTTACAGTATTTACCTCCATCGGTTGCGGGTTTTGACTATTCCTCGCCTGTCCAGAAGGATTAAATGTTTGAGATGAATGTTGTCTCGACTGTCTAGATCCATTATAATTACTATTTCTGTTCTGCCCTGAATTGTTACTGTTATTTCTATATTGCCTGTCATTGTTTTGCTACCTGTTAGCATTATTTTGCGACCCTTTATGTTCTGAAACTCTATTTTGTGATGATCTATTATCGCCCTCATTGCTAGCTCTCTCTGAGTCGACATTTCTGGAATGCTTGCCAACTTGAAAATTATTAGAATTATTTGTATTAAATTTTCTTAAATTCCAGGCACTATCTGGAATATAAGAACGCAAGACGGATAATATTTTATTCAAATCAAATTCATTCCTTATTTCTCTCCATATCTGACCGATTGTTAATTCTTTTATTTTTGCTACCATTAACTGCTTTACATCATTAATAGTCTCGACACTGTTAGTTTCATATAACGCATACTCATGAGCTTCTTTTAACAATAAATCTAACTTATTACATAGTTCTAAGACACTATTTACTGATTTTAAGTAATATGCTGTTGAAATCCACGATGGGGCGAAAATGCTGTATTAGATGACACTTGGTGTCTTCCCACGTTGTTATCGGCGTCGTATACAGAAGACTCTTTGCTGTCCTCACGATTTTGATGTTATATATCGCCCTAAATACCTCCGCCGTTTGGTTATCAGGAACAGCTGTTAGATGGGTGTCCACACAAGTAAGGAATTGGGTCAGCTCGTCTTTCTCGCCGGTAAACTCTTTTATGTACGATATAGCTTTCTCTGTGAGTTCTGGGCTCCTCTGATTAAGTTGTTGCTGGAACTCCTGTTGTTGCCTTTGAACATCCGCTATGTTATTAAGTGCTTCCAGTACGCTTTGCATTAATTGCTCCATGTTGTTATTAATAAATATTCTTCGGTTAGCAGTGAACAGTGACAATCGCTTATCTCGACTCGACGCAATTTTGAACAAAAAGAGTTCACCGGATATATTTTCGGGTGGTGGAGAGGATGAAAACGAAAAGTTCACTTTTATGTACATTCACTTTTACACAATAGTTTAGTAACAGTGTATTAAGCACTGAATTTTAGTATGACTACCGTAGTGATGACTTTCTTCGATCGATTTAAATTTCTTCCAGTTTACTTCTTCTTCTTCTTCAGGTGGCGCTACAGTCCGGGGTGGACCTGGGCCTCAACTAGTAAGCCTCTCCAGCCGGCACGATCTTTTGCCAGCTGTCTCCAACTGCGCACACCAAGTTGGTTGAGGTCCTTCTCCACCTGGGTGCGCCATCGGTTCCGTGGGCGTCCTATATTGCGTTGTCCCACTGCTTCGGAGTCGAAGACTCTTCGGGCTGGAGCAGTGTTGTCCATGCGCTCTACATGGCCCAGCCATCTTAGACGTTGAATCCGTAGACGCCTGACTAGGCTCATGCCGCTGTACAGCCCGTACAATTCGTGGTTGAATCTTCTTCTCTAATAACCATCAACGCAAACAGGACCAAAGATTGAACGCAGAACTTTTCTCTCGAAAAAACCAAGTGCTTCTTCATCCGCTTTTGAGATTGTCCATGCTTGCGCACCATAGAGCAGGACAGGGATGATCAAGGTGTTATATAATGTTAACTTGGTCCTTCGAGAGGGGACTCTACTACTCAATTGCCTCTTGAGCCCAAACAACCATCGATTGGCAAGAGTAATTCTGCTTTTAATCTCGGTACTGGTGTTGTTCGTACTGTTCACTTGCGAGCCGAGGTAGACGAAGTCCTTCACTAACTCGAAGTTATAGCTGCCTATGATGACGTTTTGGCCAAGTCGTCGATGTTGTGCGCTCTTTCTCGATGACAGCATATACTTCGTTTGCCTTCGTTCACCGCTAAGCCCATTTTGGCCGCCTCCGCTTCAATACCAGCAAACGCTTCATTGACGGCTCGCTTTGTTCTGCCAATCACGTCAATGTCATCCGTACGGACTTCTGGAAGATCGTACCTCTAGTGTTGGCGTGTGAGTCTTGCACGATCTTTTCCAGTATGATGTTAAAGAAATCACATGACAGCACGTCGCCTTGTCTAAAACCTTTTTTGACATTGAAGGTCTCGGTGAGTTCGTTACCGACCTTGATGGAGCAACGAGAGTTCTCCATCGTCATCCTGCACAACCTAACGAGTTTGGTAGGCATGTCAAAACTAGACATGGCGTTGTATAGCTCGTACCTATGCACGCTGTCATATGCGGCCTTGAAATCGACGAATAGGTGGTGGGTGTCGATCTGCATTTCTTGGGTTTTTTCCAGGATCTGCCGTAGAGTGAAGATTTGGTCGATGGTGGACTTTCCCGGCCTGAAACCACACTGATAAGGACCTATCAGGTTGTTGACGAATGGTTTCAGGCGCTCACACAAAACGGCAGAGAGGATCTTATAGGCGATGTTAAGGAGACTTATCCCTCTATAGTTGGTGCAGTCAAAGGGGTCTCCTTTCTTGTGGATCGGGCAAACGATACTGAGATTCCACTCGTCGGGCATGGTTTCCTCCGACCATTTCTTACAGATGAGTTGGTGCATGTACCTTACCAGCTCATCTCCAGCTGCCTTAAACTGTTCCTCTTAGTATCACTATCTTGACTTCGTCTAGGTCGGGGGGACGGAATTCTCGTCGATCATCGTCAATTGCGTTGAGTGGAACATTCTGCCTGACAGCGGTATTGGAGTCTTCCTCGCCGTTTAACAGTCTACAGAAATGATCCTTCCAGATTCTCAGTATCGACTGCGAATCTACTACGAGTTGTCCCGCTGCGTCACGACAGGCTTCTGTCCGAATTTTGTATCCATTGGATAGTCGTTTTACCCATTGGTAGAACTTTCGGGCGTCATTTCTGCCGTAACATCTCTCAATGTCCTCGATCGCGCGCCTCTCTCTTTTTCTTTTTGTCTTTTTCTTTTTGAGAAGCCGGTGCTCTTCCTTCTTTTAAGTTCGTAGAGCTCACGAACCGCTCTCGTCCTTCTGTCCAGCGTCGCCTTGTATGCTGCTTGCTTCGCTGAATGTGCCTGCCTGCACTCGTTGTCAAACCAGGGGTTTTTTTGGGGTGGTGTTTTAAAACCCAGCACATCAGATGCAGCTTCTCTGATGGCTTTTTGACAACGGTTCCATTGTTGGTCGATTGTTACGCCTGGCAGGGTTGGACTCTCTGAGAGCTTTTGGGAGACTCGATCGGCAAAGTTGCTAGCGGTCAATTGCGATTGTAGCTTTCCGACGTCAAACTGTTTTGGTCTTGCTCTGCTCCGTTGTCCTATCGACATCCGTGTTCTTACCTTGGCTAGGAGGAGACCGCCAGGTCCCTTTGTGGAGGTTGAGGTGAGGGACCCGCGTGCTGCCTACAAAGAGGTTTCGCCCCGTTATGAAGTCCAAAAGCCTGAGTCCGTTCTTGGACGTGTTGTCGTGCAGGCTGTGCTTCCCGATGACTCTAGCAAAGACGTTTTCCTTGCCCAGCTTTGCGTTGAAATCTCCTAGAACGATCTTGGTGTCGTTGCTGGGGCATTGATCGTATGTTCTTTCTAGGAGATCGTAAAAGTCGTCTTTCCTGTCGTCATCTTTATCCTCCGTTGGGGCGTGGGCGCATATCAGGCTGATGTTGCCGAATGTAGCCTTGATGCGGATTGTTATGAGGCGCTCGCTTATGTATTTAAAGCTTAAGATTTCTTGCCTAAGTCTGCCTCGAACAACAAACCCGCATCCGAATAAGCAAGCGAAGGCAGCCTTCGCTCTTTGTAGCAATCGCCGAAGTAAATATCGCAGTTTTTCATCCTCTTTTTGCCCGGCCCATCCCACCGCACCTCCTGAATGGCGGTTATATCTGCCTTATAAGCTTCGAGGGCTTCCGCAAGTTCATCGGCTGCACGTGGTCTTTTCAGGGACGTCACATCCCACGTGCAGAACCGAAAATAGTTGTCCGTATTTCATTGTCCATGGTCGTCAGCAGTAGGGTCATCCGTATCCGGCTTCTCGTCGTTTCGGAACTAGTAGTTTTTTACACTGTGGGGAAGTTAACCCCACGCGCAACCGCCGAACCTGGAGGACCGGGTCCTGGTTTAAACCCCTGGACAAGGGGCCGCTGCATACATTAGTTCACCTCTAAGCGGTTGCTTTAAAGGCTATCCAGAGGGCGCCGTTGGGAGGCTGTATGTCAACTTGACCTGTGCATTTAACAGGGATCGTTGCTGGTATCTCGCCAAGTTGAGAGCTTTCAACAACTTTGCCCTGTCCAGTTTACACTTAGACCATATTGGTCCATTGTGATGCCCCTAGTCAGACCACTATCACCGATTGACTACTCCAGTGATAGTGCCGTTAATTTGATCCCAACTGCAAATGGTGACTGGACCAGATTTGCAGGCACTCTACCAACTGCGCCATCCAGTCATTTTTCTGTCCATTACAAAGACCAATAGCTTGAGTTCGTTCTCGGACGTGTTGTCGTGCAGGCTGTGTTTACCGATAACTCTAGCAAAGTTGTCTTCCTGACCAGCTGTGCATCGCTCCCTCATTACGGGTGGTTTATTGCAACACAACGCCTTAGTTTAACTTAATCAAAAACTGCTGCTCTAATATACAAATTAATTTGACTTACCATACAACATTATCCCTGTCCTCAGTGTTGCCATCCTCTGCTAATCATACTCTTCGTTCCAAATGTACAAATACACTAATATGCACTATATGAGTACAAATTTATTCAATAAATGTACTTTTCTTGTAGGTAGTGGTCAGCTCAGTCAAGCTCAGTGAGAAAATGGTTGACGACCTTCTCGATCTTCTTGATAAAGAGCAAATTATCGAAGCTGAGGTTAAAGTTGAAAAAGTTATTGCAAAGAGTATCAAAGAAGCTGATAATGCCATGAAGGTGGCAGAAGAAATTCAGGATTTCGCCACAATTGTGAAAGACAACACTAAAGATTTGACAATCGGTGACCAGAAAAACGATCTTGTTGATAAGGTGGGGCAATAATCGTTTTGATTTATCGGAATAATAACTTAAGATAATTTTTCTACAGCTTACGGTAAGATCCCAAAGTGATAATTCTTCTTCTTCTTCTTCATTTGGCGCTACAGTCCGGGGAGGACCTGGGCCTCAACCAACAAGCCTCTCCAGCTAGCACGGTCTCTGGCTAGCTGTCTCCAGCGTCACACGCCAAGTTGGTTGAGGTCCTTCTCCACCTGGGTGCGCCACCTTAAACGCGGGCGTCCTCTGTTGCGTTGTCCCACGGGTTCGGAGTCGAAGACTCTCCGGGCCGGAGCTGAGTTGTCCATACGCTCTACATGGCCTAGCCATCTTAGGCGTTGGATCCGAAGACAACTGACTAGACTCATGTCGCTGTACAGCCCGTACAGTTCGTGGTTGAATCTTCTCCTCGAGAAACCGTCAACGCAAACAAGACCAAAGATCGCACGCAGAGCTTTTCTCTCGAAAATACCAAGGACTTCCTCATCCGCTTTTGAGATTGTCCATGCCTCCGCGCCGTACAGCAGGACTGGGATGATCAAGGTCTTGTATAAGGTCAGCTTGGTCCTTCGAGAGATGGCTCTACTACTCAATTACCTCTTGAGCCCATAGAAACAGCGGTTGGCAAGAGTTACTCTGCGTTTGATCTCGGTACTGATGTTGTTTGTACTGTTTACTGCGGAGCCGAGGTAGACGAAGTCCTTGACTACCTTGAAGTTATAGCTGCCCATTGTGACGCTCTGTCCAAGACGTCGATGTTGTGTGTCCTTTCTTGATGACAGCATATACTTCGTTTTGCCCTCATTCACCGCTAGACCCATTTTAGCCGCCTCCGCCTTAATGCCAGCAAACGCCTCATTGACGGCTCGCTGTGTTCTGCCAATCACGTCAATGTCATCCGCGTATGCTAGCAGTTGTACGGACTTCTGGAAGATCGTGCCTCTAGTGTTGGCGTGTGAGTCTTGCACGATCTTCTCCAGGATGATGTTAAAGAAATCACATGACAGCGCGTCACCTTGTCTAAATCCTTTTTTGACATTGAAGGTCTCGGTGAGTTCGTTACCAACCTTAATGGAGCAGTGATAATTCTAGTGCCTGTGAAATACAAAAGGAGAAAATGTTTCCAACGGCCCATTCAGGAATTTCCTCCGCACTACCGCCAACGATTTCGCCGCCACCAAATACATCTCAGGGTAATCCCAAAGATAAAATGTTTTGATTCAACAACATAATTGGTGTTTTTAAAGAAAAAAAACTGTGGTACCAAGGGCTACACAATTATGAAAACCGTAAAATACATTTTGCGGTAATATAATGTAGTTTGATTAAACAAATCTAAAATATATGATGTTCAGGGAAAAAATAAAACGTCACTTATTTTTAACTATGTGTTTAAAATTCAACTCTTTACAGAAATATTTGCTACATAATTCTTCACCGAAAAAAACACAGTAGTGTGCAAACAACTGAACATTGAACAGCTGCTTTTTCGTATGGAAAGGGCTATGGTTTGATGGTTCGGTCACGTGGTGCAGTTTTCCTTTCTTATATGTCTGAGGCGTGCCTTGAATGCGATTTCATCAGGTAGGCGAACATTTGGCAGAGCTCCTGATGAGTTAGAGTCGATGGCGAAGGATCGAATTGGCTGGCAGAAGATGATGATGGTGAACTCTTCACCACAATTGTTCAATATTTTACAATACTGTGGCGTATATAGGCTAAGTAGATAAATTGGGTGCCTTGATGGCCTCCTGGCTCAATGTTTGGGAGTGTTAAGATACCGAGAGAACTACTGCGGTTCTAATACCAGCCAGATTCATGTATGAATCCTGAAAGGTCATAGGGACATCGGCAACGAGGTAGTAGATTAACTTGCCAGGAAAGGGGCCGAACCCGACCCATCCCACGCAATCTCGTGCTTTGTCACCTATCCGAAATCAAGAGGAAAGTGGACAACAAAATCATTGCGTTAGCTAATGAAAGGTAGAGTCGTCTTCCCACACGTGAGACCTCTTGTACGTTATGGCTTATGTTATACATCACGAAGCCCCCAATGCAGCGGAACGTTGCTGCGGATGGTTGTCGGAGCGCTAACCGGTCATAATCATCTCAGATACCATGCATTCAGGCGGTTAAACAAAACCGCAAAGAAGATCTTATAAGCGATGCTTAGGAGACTCATCGATACTGACGAACCGCTCGGCGGGCGTATTTTCCTCCGACCATATCTTACCAATGAGGTGGTGCATGTACCTAACCAGCTCATCGGCAGCTGCGCTAAAAAGTTTCGTTCGCACCAGTAGCTTTATTCGACTTTAGTCCTCAAAACGCTAAAATACTTGTGTGGAGTGGAACATTCTGCCTGACAGCGATACGCCGCTTAACAGTCTACAGAATTATTATTATATATTTATATATATATATTTATATATATATTTATATTTATATATTTCCAGATTCTCACTATCGACTGTGACTCTAATACGAGTTGCCAATCTTCGTCCGAACGGTCTTCTGTCCGAAGTTTATACCCAATGTATAGTGACTTTACCCGTTGGTAGAACTTTCGGACTTCATTTCTGCCATAACACCTCTCCATTTCCTCGATCTCATGTTCTTTTTTTTTCCTTTAAGACGCTGGTGTTCTTTCCTGCTTTTAACTTCGTAGAGCTCACGAACCACTCTCGTCCTTCTGTCCAGGGTCGCCTCATGAATGCGTCTGCTTGCACTCGTTGTCTAACCAGGGGTTTTTTCTGGGTCTCTTTTTAAAACCCAGCACACAGGGGCAGCTTGTCTGATAACGTTTTGACAACGGTGCCATTGTTCGTATATGGTTTCGACTTGCAGGGTTGGACTCTCTGAGAACTTCAGGGAAACTCGAACGGTAAATTCAGACGACAAATTGTTTTGGTCTTGCTCTACGCCGTTGGCCTGTCGATATCCGTGTTCTTACCTTGGTTATAAAGAGAAATGATCCGATTCGATGTTGGTTCTTTGAAATGTTCTTACATAGAGAATACTGGAGAATTATCTGATGTCAATCGGAATGTGATAAATCTGGGTTGACAGTTGGAGGGAACCGTGTGCTGTTTACAGACAGGTTTCTGTCCGTTACAAAGACCAGTAGCTTGAATTCGTGCTCGGTCGTGTTGTCGTGCAGGCTCAGTTCTCCGATGACTCTAGCAAAGTTGTCTTCCTGACCAGCTTTGCATCGCACCATCATTAGGGGCGGTTTATTGCAACACTATGCCATAGTTTAACTTAATCGAAAAATGCTGCTCAATTCCAAATAAACTTACATACAAGACAAAAATGATTAAAACTAGTTAGACGAACAATATTTTTATTACTAACTTACTGGGCCTAGATGGGCACTCTTAGCTAATCTCATTCTATATCTTTCTACCTACCCTAACGGAGTAAAATATAAACGGAAATTTAACAAGAACAGCTTAGTATTAAGACAAATTGGAAAACTTAATGACTGGTCCATGTATAAAAACTTAAAAGCTTACCTACATTCTACCTTAAATATAACTTACAAACTAACTTCAGCTAACCTACGTATATATGCATATACACATGTATATACCCCTATTCACGTGTGTATACGCATATATCCTCAATATACACAGGGTATACATGTATCGGCATGCATACACATATACATTTTTGTTTTTTTGCTCAGAATAATGTGCGTTATTCAGAGGAGTGATAAACAGAATTGTGTACATATTAACCACTTCCACGGCGATGGCAATATCTTCCATGTTATCATTATTGAACACGAACACACACAGAGCCTTAACTCAGTTTTCCAGGTCTCGGTTCGGACGAATACTCGCGTTCACCTTGTACACTTCCTGAAAGACCGCGCCAAGTACCTCCACTTTTTCTTGCTGGTCTTTGACCACAAAGAAGTTATCGTCGGCGTTATCTGAATCAATACCTGCTGTAGTCATATTTGTCCATTGTCCTCTGTTCTGGGAAGCTTAAGACACGGAAGATCGCCTTGCTCTTTACTTCTGAAGAATTTATCTATCTGAGGAAACATACTCGGCTTGTTAGATCTTACAGCCCGAATCTTATCGTTCCAGTACGAATTAACAGAAACTCTGTTATTCTGGAAAATTAATGTCTGAATGTTCTTAGTTAGCGATTTCAGTGTCTTCTGTAACTTCCTCACTACGTCTGTCAGTAAACCACCTGTTCAAGGCTTTTAAGCTTGTCAGGAGTCTAACTTTTTGTTGGTGGAGTGCGTCGATTGTCGCATTGCGGTACAAGTTTTGGTTATTTGTACGTATATACCGTGATTTCGCACTGTCCATCGTTGATTGTCTCGTCAAATTGAATTAGATTCATGTCAATCTCTTCCTTTGACAAGTTTCTATTGGACGGTATGTAGAGCGTGTCCATAGGGCCCTGCTGTAATTGCAGGGGTATGTTTGAAAACACTCTCCTTTTCCGCAATATCGTTGGAGATCCTGATTTCGGCAACTAGTCCGCAATGGTCGCTAAGATACACGAAAGTGTTCAAACAGTGTACCTTTGACATCGGTAGCAGTGCACAATGCCATTGCGCCAGCATGGACCGAAATCTAGATTGGTGATTTTGTTAGATTGTCTAGTTTACTTGTGAGAGGCAGCTGAACTATGTAAATGGGCAATTTCCGCCCATCTTTCCATGGCTTAACAGTGGAGAAGGGGACGAAATCGGTACCGTCGCACTTGCTCTTTGAGCAGTTGGAAGACCTTTTCCGCTTCGAGCGGCCAGGAAAGCTTTAACAATCGGGACTGGCGTTTTTGCCCTTTTGGGGTGAAGGAGAAAAACTCCATCTCCGAGATCTTTAGACACCTCTTAACCTTGATATACTGTTCCACTTTATCTTTACTTGTAATAAAATTACCTGCACCTATGGTCCGCTTGCATACTATAGCTGTCTGCTCTACGGCGGGTATGTACAATTTTATTGGTGACACTTTTTTATTTCTTTTTTTCTGCTGTTGCTGATGTGCTGATGGCTGCTGTTGTTGCGCTGATGTCTTCTGCTGCTGAGCAGCTGCATGCCGTTGTTGCTGTTGATCTGCTTGCTGCTGTTGCTTTGCGTCCTTAACTGCTTCTGAGTTGCTGGCAGCTGTTGCTCTTACGCTGTGGGCCTTTGTTATTGTTTCTACCCATCTTTATTGATTTTCGTTATCAGCATTGTCTCCTGCTCTAACTTCCTTCTCGCTAGAGTCCGAGATCTCAGCTCTCTTACTTCATGGAGAAGTTGATGCATTCTCTCCTTCATATTTTCAACTTAATTTGCTTTGATTTGGACAATTCTCTCCAGTTCGTCCTCAGTATCGGAGGGCAGAGAATCAAAGCTGTTGCTGCTGATGGCAAACAGTCCTTGTCCTCTATCGGAGACTTACTGTACCGTTCAGCTGCTGACGTACTCCACGCCGCCTCACTCTGCTCTTCGGGTGAGGCATCTGTGGTACGGCGTTTCGAAACTTTGGGAGAAGTTTTCTTCCTCCTCCTTTTTACTGCGCCATCTGTAGCCACCATTGTCTGGTGGCCTGACCACCGTTTTTGCTGGTCATAGCCCATTTCTGAGAACGCGGACCGATCGTGGTTATCCATTTTCCGCACTCACACACTTGACTAAGTGTTTATGGGCCACGGAAAGAAATTCAGGATTGAACCTGGGTCACAATCATCAAGAGCACTGACCCTTTTTTTAACTTACATGCTA
The DNA here is from genome assembly GCA_964034865.1 of Eristalis intricaria. NCBI lineage: Eukaryota > Metazoa > Arthropoda > Insecta > Diptera > Syrphidae > Eristalis > Eristalis intricaria. The sequence continues at coordinate 15,308,260 of OZ035874.1, forward strand.
GACAAACTAGCTTACATGCTAGACTCTAAACGGTTACTCTAAACTAATCTAATCTACGTTATAAATGTGCCTTTTGGCTTAATCTACGTTTTTTAGTCTTTATGACAACCTTTTACTATTTTGTTCATTTGCCAAGAAAACTTATAAAAACTTGGCTAAACTAAACTACTTAAATTACCTTATATTAACAGTACGGACACGTACACAAGGGCGTATATGTTGTGTATATGCATAAAAAATATAATTTATACGCCGTGATGCACCGTTATTTGCTTTTGTTTCATATATATATTTTTTTCGATTTTTGTATATATATATGTGTTTTGTATATATATTTTTTTGTTTAATATATTTTTTTTATTTTTTTGTTTCGTGCTTTTTTTGGGGTTTTTTGTTTTATATTTTTTTGGACTTTATTTTTGTTTTATAATTTTTTTTTCGTAAAAAACTACCTTAAAAACTATGTAAGCTGGCCACTATGGTCAGCTACCGGATCATTTGGAAAAGCTAGCGGTGGCGGAGGCTGGTTTTGGTGTAACCACCAGTAAAATTGCCGTTCCTTGGCAGACTCTTTACTATCTCGAGCGGGAATCGCTCTACTGAACCGGAGGAGTTCTTCGTGGGTGCGAGCGACATCCGGTTCGTATTGGAGTCGCCAGTCCACTGTTCCACTTACGACATGGAAGATGATAGGACATCTTTGTGAATCCTGTATAAGGCCAATTGTGTCTAGATAGAGGAATGCTTCGGGAGGAATAAAGCCGTTAAGGCGCACCCTTTCATGGTACAGACTATTGGGGTAGTAAGCCCCAAAGATCAAACTGTTGGAAGAGGTCATAGCTCGTGCAGTGTGCCTTCTGATAAGCTTAATAATAAAATTATCTAGCCTATTCACGTTTGCCTCGTTGTACAGGACCTCGTTATGATAGAACTTCTTGTACTCATCTCATTGCGGTGTGCTATACAGACGGAGACAACTCCTACGACACTGTCTCTCGAACAACCTCATCTTTTCCATCTGGGAAGAACTCACGTTAAACCACAACGGACAACCGTACAGCATAATTGGCCGAACGAGGGCCATGTAAGAGATGAACTTCATTCTGGTATCAAGTTGGCTGCCGAAAAACAAACTCCTTGCCGCAGCAATATCTCTCTGACGAAAGCCAGAAAAGCCTGTATGTTTGTCAAAATACAAATATTGATCCAGCCAAATGCCAAGATATCTAACTACACTTTTCACAGCTAACGGCAAACCATGCGGGTCAACTATGCCGAACTTCTGCTAGTTTTGGCGCGTATCCCTTCAGAACTCGAATGACTATCTTTTCAAAAACCTTGCTTATTATTGCCTGATCGACCGAAGATCTGTCGGAATGGACTTGTCTTTGTCCCCTTTAGAGATCGGTTGAACAACAGCTGTTGCACCGGTAATGTGTATTACTCAGCGCATTGTTGGACAAAGTTGTGAAAATTTGGACCGCTTCGGGTGAAAGATGGCGAAGTACAATATTCGGTACTCCATCGATTCCCACTGACCTTTTCTTCTTCAGCGAGTGGAAACCCTGAAGATCTTCTTGAGCAATCAAAATATGATTTCCATCATTGGCGACAGCACTATGTCATGCTCCATGTTCTCGTCATCCTGAATTTTCTGATCGCCATTGACTTATCTCATTGCGGAGATAGAAGTGGCTCAGCAAGGCTCTGTTCTCCAGATCTTGATTCGGCCAACTACCCTCGTTGTCCGTATACACTCGCTGGAACACAGCCAAAATTGCTTTAACCTTCTCCCGGGGATCTTCAACCGCGAAGGAGTCATTGTCTAGCACTGCCCCAACTGGATCGATGCCAACTGAAGTCAGTAAGTATTCGTTGCCTGTCGTCCGGGGAAGTCGAACGATTTGAATGTCGTTTTGATCTTTCATCCGAAATATTTTATTTACTTGCGGGAACATACCCGGGTTGTTGGATCGTACAGCGTAATACGAATTAATTGTTGGAGGTTCTTGATCTCCGACTTCCGCGTTTTGCGGATATGTAAACCCCCTGTCCAAGAGTTTGAGTCTTGATGGCAGCCTACTTTTGTGCACGTGAAGTGCATCGATGATAGCATTTCGATAAACATCGCTGTTGTCGATTTGAACTACCTTCGGAATTGTATTGTCCATCATACGTTTGACTATGTCGTGAATTTGTATGAGGTACCTGTCAACCTCTTCGTTCGTCCGGTTTCTGTTTGTCGGCAGATTAATCCCACTCGAAAGTAGTTCTGCAGATAAAGTCCTGGAGAAGCGTGGTCAGCGCCCCTTATTATAATTAATTGCACCTTTGGACATGCTCCTCCAGTCCATCCACCTCGTTCTGGAGCTAATTAGCTGCGAAGAGCCCGCAGTGGTCATTCTCGTACTCAACAGCAGTTAGACAGTTCCGTGTGCGTCTTTCCACGTCTAGTATAGTCAGTCGTTTGTCTATCAGCATCTGATCCAGATAGGACCCGCTTCTATGATACGGTGGCCTATCGGTTGGAAGCAAATCTAGCTTGAACTCAACATTGTGCTCTACATACCAGTTATACAATGATGTCCCCTGGTGTTATGCACCACGTTGCCCCACTCTGTACGCCTCGAGTTCAAGTCCGCGGCTACGATATAGTAGTTATCTTCCCAGCTTAGTCGAAGGCAAGTGAAAAATATCGAGCTCTGAAATGAAGTATTGAGTGATTCGTATCTTGTCAGACGCATAGATAGCAATCACATATTGCCGATTACCACCAAGAAAGGAGGGATGCGTGCGATACACGTTTCTATGGCCTAGAATCTCCGCACTTCACCGCTATACACGACCTTATGACAATGGCCTTTTTTTTTGTTAAGAGCGCGACTCCACCCACTAGGTACCCGCTAGATATTACAATTCTTGTACCTGAGTGGGTGCGTCAACACATCAGGATTATGGGTCTGCAACAAGTTACAGAAATTTATAAATTTTAGATATTATTTATAAAGGTTGCAGGTCGCAACGATGTTGGAACTGGTTTTGGAACTAGTTTTGAAGCTGAGCGATCTGCCTCTGTATAGAAAGCAGGAAACCTTCGGCACTGTCTGTTAAACCGGTCGACTACCCGATGTACGGGGCACTGGCCTCGCTTCTAACATTTTTCCTTTACTTTTGACCTCTATATCTATCATTTTTTTATTTTGGTAATTTTCTTCAGACTCTCTCGTTGGCTGTCTGGGGTGACCTGAATCAGGAAGAACGGAAGTTTCGTATTCTCTCTTCTCGATGCCGCAGTGATGAAGGGCTTAACCCTAATGACCTGGACATAGTCGCTCTGCGCGTCCTTAAGGAGCATGGTCTGAACCTTTTCCCCTTTTGGAGCGTACGAGAAAAACTCGGCCTCCGACGCCGCTAGCCTTTCTTTAACTACGTAATAGTCTGCCATTAGCATAAGCAAAGAACACACACTCTTAACGGACCCTTATATTTAATAAAATAGGACTCTTTTGTGACCAACTTACATAATATGTCAACGTCCTTCGTCTCCAGTCCGAAGACGTTGATTAGAGGGCATATCTCCTTATTGGCTGGTTGCTGCTTCTGCGGTTGTTTCTGCTGCGTCATCTTCTTTTGATGTTGTTGTTGCTGCTTTTCTAATTTGTCAGCTGTAGGACGTTGTCCATTTGGCAACTGTTGGAACGTTGCTCGGAGTTGCTGCTACTGCGGTTGCTTCCCCTTGGTCTGCATCTGCTGTTGTTGTTGCTGCTGCTGTTTTTTGTAGTTGCTGCTGTTGTTGTGCAGACTCTTTGGCTGCTCTCCTGGCCTTTAATTCGATTTGGAAAGCTTGGCTGTGGGCGTCCAGCTTCTCCCTCTCTCTCTGGCTCTTCTCCAGCTGCTCCCGGTCCTCTGATTCGGACGACGTTAGATCATGGAATTGGTTTTCTCTCCTGCTGTAGGAGAATTTTCCCTCCCCTTCTGACGACTCGTATTCGACTTAGTCGACCATTGTCTCTATTTTGTTGTTGCGGCTGCTGTTCTATTTGCAGCTTTTGCCGCAATTTTCACATCGCCTGAGCCCAGCCTGGAACGCCGCTTCACTAATTTGGGCTGTGGCTCCTTTTTTTCTGCCTTCTTCTTTTGGTGACTGATGGTCTGATGTCCCAGCCACCGGTACAACATCACCCGATTTTTTATCTCGGGTCGCTCAACTGGCTCCATCTCACTTATTTAATCCACACTTAGTGTCAACGGCAAACACGAAGTCAACGGCGTGGAGTTCTATGAACGACTCTTCGTCTTGTTATATTATATTGATGGTTCTATTATAATCTTTCTTGACTTGCGTATCTAGCGACATTTGTTTGTTTAATGTCTATGCAATCTTTTGTTGGTTGCCATTAAGAATATCAATTGCGGTATCATATCGCTCTCCGTCTTCTGAATCTTAATTTCCAGTAATGCTTTTAATCAAAGTTCCAAGACCATTTATTATTCCACGTTTTGATCATCTGTTTATACGCACAGAATTTAATTTCTGCTTTAACAAATTTAATTGAAATTTAACTGCTGCTTTCAAATTTTTCAAATTTAATGTCTGTTTCGCACTTCTTCCAAAATATCATAATTAAGCTTTGTCGAATCTATAATTTTTTCTACAAGGAAAGTCATAATAATGAATAAAGCTGTGATAACTTTCTCGAACTGTAGCATTTCCAAGATTCAAGGGTAAGACGTCAGGATTAGAATCTAGTTTCGTTACCTTTATTTCACGTGCAGTAACTAGCACTAGGCTTATAACGAAAAGTCTGTGGGATAGAAAATATGTGATTTTATTAGTGTTTGCCTGAGATTGTTTTTATGAAAGTTTTTATCAGATTTTTGAACTTGTATGCCACAATCATTGATAATAATGTGCTCTTTAAATCGAGGATGAATCTCGTTCCTAGCCCTAGTTCTGTGGTAAATTTTACTATTTTCATTATATGGAAATGGATGTTGCCGCTTAAAATTAACTTTATAAATGCTTTGGTGTTTCTGGTTATTTAGTTCGCTACTAATACTTTTATATAAAGCTAGGGTATTTTCCTAATGTTGTCTAATATAGTTTGTAGCTACTATTTTATCTACATCTATGTCGAACGGATTATTAAAATCTAATTGGTCATTTATTAGTTCTATTGGACGATATTTCGTAATAGAATGGATGGAATTATTGTATCCAAGAATTGCATAAAGCATTAGATCCAATATATTTAAATATTTCTTTGTCTCTTGAAGAATCGGTAGGTGTTCCAGATTTGTGGAGTGGAACCTTTCAATGGGACTGTTGAATTAGGATGTAAAAGAATAGTATAGTGAAGATTAATCTTATGCAAATATGCCAATTCTCTGATGATATTGTTTTTAAATTCAGAACCATTGTCCATAACTATTAATTTTTGTGTACCTTGATATGTAAAAATATTAGAAATGTTTTAGTTATGTGTATTTCTGTGGGAGCATCAAGAGGATATGCTTGAATATATAAGAACTTGCGTCTATGAGAGTAAAAAACTTTTCACCTTTGACTGTAAAAGTATCTGTATGTATGATTTCAAAAGGTTTGAAGTTGGAGTTATTTCAAATTGTTGCTGTGGAGGATTTCGATCATACTTCCTTCGTTGACATAACGAACAGTTGTTGATAATTTTTGCAATGCTATTTCTAATATTAGGCCAATAATACAAGCGTTTTGTTTTATTTTCAAAATACCTCGATGGTTGGTCCTTCATGAAATTGTTTGTCAATATTATCCTGATTAGCACTTAATTTAACCTCCTCTAAAACAGTATTACATAGAATAATTCTTAAAGCAGAGCTTTTGAAAGTATCTTCCATAACTCTACAAAATCTTGATATCAACTCTATCTTATCTAAGTCAATTGTGAACTTTTATTTGTAGTTGTGAATTCTTTAAATATGTATATTATTTCAGATTCAAAATTTTGCTCAGAAACATCTATTATTTTACGAATTTTATTCTCAAATAGGCGAGAAATTTTGGTGGCTTTTGGAGAATGCATAACTATTTTAATAAAAAAATGATTCTTAAAATAATTTATTTGCGTTTCTGAAAAAGGAATTGATAGAATATGATTCTCAGTGCTCAGAGTTATTTAAATTATAATCCAGATAAGATTGAACATCTAGGTTGCTAGTTTCATTCACATTACATTCATTTATTTTCGTGCGTATAATTATTGACGAAAAAATTTCGTCGCCCACACTATTGCCAGCAGTTCTTTTCTATTGTGCTATAGTTCTGTACTCTCTAGTTCTAGATGCACATGCAACTGGTTTGTCATTATTTGGAGGCCCTTGAGATATGACGGCGCCAATTGCATATTGACTAGCATCACTGGTTAAATTGAAATAAATAGTTAAATCCGGATACTATAAAATTGGTTCGTTTATCAAAAATTGTTTGCAGGTTTCAAAACATTGAATGTAGTTGGAGTTAAAGTCTATCGTTGCTTCTTTTTTTAAACATGTTGTTAGAGGCTTTGTAATTTTAGCAAAATAGAGTAAGAATTTTCTATAATACCCTAAGGGCCCTAGAAAACTTTTTATTTCTTTAGTAGTTTTAGGAAGAGTGGAATTTTCAGTACATTTCATTTTATCAGGATTCAGCATTATTTCTGTAGGGGTAATTATATGTTCTAAATATGCAGTTTCTTTTTTCAGAAACTCAGATTTATCTACTTGAATTTTAAAATTAGTTTCACTTAGACGTTGCTTGAAAAGCTTTTTAAGGCTTACTAGATGTTCTTGGATAGGCGTAGAAAAAACAATTATGTCATCCAGATAAACCAAGCAGATCTCATTTTGTGAACCTTTCCATATGTCACATTGCACGTTGGAATGTAGCGGATGCATTTTTAAGTCCAAATGGCATCCGTAAGAATTCAAAATGACCATTTTCAACGTTGGAAAAGGTTTTTATTTTAGTAATGAAATTTCAATTTGGGAAATCTAGACTTACGTTCAAATATCGAAATAAATATGGTCCTATTAATCCATCAAATATGTTATGGAATTTGTAAAAATAGAATTTTAAATTCTTCTGTTATTTAAATTTTTGAAATGCAGGAATATTAACTGCCCAGCTATGGCTTGAAGAAGCAAAAGCATTTGTTACTACAAATGGATCATGTTCTTTCGAATCGGAGAAGTACTTTTGTACCACTAATCAAGGAATGATTATGTTGCTCCGGTATAAATTAATAGATTTAAGGGAGAGTATTTGATTTTTATGAAGGAGAGTCTATGGTTATTATTATTATTATTTAAATCTATAACTACCGGTTCCGATTTCTTGGAGGCATTATGGGAAAATTTTGATTCGGTTCAAGATATTCTAAATTAGAAGCAGAAGGTTGCAAATTAGAACTATTCTGCTCGATTCAATATCTTGGTTGTTAGGATTTCTAACAGTAGTAGTACACATGAGTACAGGCTGACATCTACGTACCGTGGAAGGCTGAATTGTGCTTTTACTCAATGGAACAGGCTAAGGAAGATTTATATGTTTGTATTGGAATAACGCTTCCATACAAACACTTGACTATGTGTCGGATAAGTTTGATTAACACCTTGATTTTGATACTAGAAAACATTTTTGCTTTGTTGTACAAAATTTGGATTTTGTTTGGTTTCTTTCGATTCTTTTTCGTGTGATGGCCTTGCAACGAATGTTAGCCTCCTTCTTAATGAAGCTAATGCCTTCTGCCATAGTCTGTTTCCTTTGTACGAACCATGACATCGTAAGGATGTCTTAATCCGTCTAAAAATACCTGAAGCGATTGTTCAGTGTACATATCCAGTACATATCCGTTCATTGAACCTTCAAGAATTGCTGAACTGAAATTTTTTCGGAATCGGATATAAAAATATTTTCTAATTGGTTAAGGATTTCTTCAATGAATGAGGAAGGATTGCTTGTCATTAGAACACTTACATGAGCACCTTTCACTGATTAGTTCACACGCACTATTTATGTATTTTTTTGTCCCCACTTATATAGTTTTTTTTTTTTCAAAGTTTCACTTTTTATTTTTTTCAATTTTTTGTTTAAACACTGTATTTTCTCATTTATTTCCGTATACTACTATTTTTTTTGTATACAACTATTTCGTATGCTACACTACTGCGCTAGTAAAGTAAAGCACCAGTTTCCTTGAGGTTCTGCCATAGAACTGATCTTTATTTTACTTTAAAAATATCATCGCACATAGCAGGTACGGGAATTGTGTCGGACGAGGTTCGTGCATCATCATAATATTATATATTTTTTGCTACTCTTTACTGAGATGAAACAATCTATTTTCGCACTAAGTTTTTTGCTACTCTTTACTGAGATGAAACAATCTATTTTCGCACTAAGTCGAAACATGGCTGCACTGGGTAAGGGTCTGTGAACGACTGAGTCCCGTACACTATGCACCAGGCTACTTCTGTCTAAGCAAAATTACTGTCCGAACTTTTTGTTGTGTTCTCGCTTACAACTTTCCCTCAGAGGAAGAAAAAAAGGAAGAAAAAGAAAACGCGTCGGTCCGCTTTGAAAGCCGGAGAACAACTGACGAACTGACGAACTCAATTATATTGAGATTTTGCTTTAAAAGCAAAAGCAGCTTTGTTGCTGAAATGAGTTTCAAACGGGAGTCCACTCGCGTTTAACTCAGTCCAAGGAAAGAAACTCACGTTGAACCAAATGTGGAGCTTAAGTTAAACAGAAAATGAAATGTTTATTCAAGCAAAACAAAGTAAAAAAATGTTTTATCTAGTGTATAAAAATAAGTCGGGTTTTCCTTCCTGACGCTATAACTTCAGAATGCACGAACCGATTGCCACGGTTTTGCATTCGTTGTTATAGCTAACAGAATTCAGGAAAAATTTCAACAGAAAAGCAGGAAAACGGGGAAAATCATTTTTCACATACAGCACCATCTCTGATACATAGCATGTACTACAAACCAATATGGTTTTGCATGGTGGTGGAGGAGATGGCGCCAGTACGTGGTGTGCGAGTATCGCTCACGAAAATAAGTACGTTTCATTTTAAGTAGATGGCGCCGGTGCTAGATACTTTGTTTGACAGCTACAAATTGTACTCTGCTCAGTTAATTTCATGTGACATTTACGTTCTTTCAAACGCTAACATAAAACCGGTATTGTGTTCACTGTGAAATTGTGAAATTGAGGTTAAAGTTATTCGTTTCCTAACAGTTCAATTGGAAACCATCAAGTCAATCACGAGTACTGTGCAAATTTTTATTCAATTTCAACAGCAGGCATTTGTTCTTAAGGTGGTAAGTTGAACTGTGAAAATAATGTAGATGGTGCATTTGAGGTTAAATTCACCAGTCTGTCCATAGTCCAAAATGCCTAGAGGACAACATGCGAACATCGGTCGCCGCACAAGACATGCAAGCCAGCAACAAGTGTATTCACAGATATTGAGACAACGCGTGAGCACACGAAGATCATTGGCATCATACAATCGCTTGGCATTCCAATATGATCCTACTGCGAACTACAGTGATGATGATAATTTAGATATTGGACCAATGACGCCTGTATGCCAATATTGCAATGTGTTAAAGTTCAAAAGAGAAACGGCTGGATTGTGCTGCGCAAGTGGAAAAGTCAAACTGGATCCATTACTTACACCACCACAGCCACTGAAACCATTGTTCGATGGAAATGATCCCGATTCCAACCATTTTTTTCAACGCATCCTTGAATACAATAACTGCTTTCGCATGACTTCTTTGGAGCTAATATCATTCGAGAAGGTGGCTTCATGCCGACTTGCAAGATAAAAGATACAACACACAATCAATTGCAACACATAACAACTACACATACACCACACACTACACCATCACACGATGTCACACCGTATTCTTCAACAAATGATTGTTTGCAATTACAGATACAAGGACAAATATATCATTCGCATGGTTCAATGGTGCCAACACCAGATGAACCGCATCAATTTCTACAAATATATTTCATTTCGTCGATGTTGGGTCAGCTGAATGTGCGGTGCAATATACAGGGAACACAACAGTTAAAGAGACGAATTATTGAACAGTTGCAAGCATTTTTTCACGCTAATAACGCTGAGGTTAATATGTTCAAAACAGCATTAGAACGAATGCCATCGGATACGCACAAATTTGTCATAAGAGCGGATCGTACCCCAACATGTGCGAAGATTCAATGCACCCACCGTTGATGATGTTGCTGCAATTATTGTATGCGATCCAACTAAATCACGAGACATTGTCGTTCAGCGAAGAAGCAATATCATGCATCGTGTAAACGAGAGACATCGTTTGTACGATGCGTTACAATATCCAATCATTTATTGGCAAGGGCAAGACGGATACGACATCAAGTTGAAGATGGTCGATCTAATTACAGGTACAATATTCACACACTAATTATTGCTATTATTGGTTTCCATCAACAATCAATTTAATTTTGCATTTTCAGGCGTATCAACGAACAAAAATCTAAGCGCAATGAATTACTATTCGTATCGTATGATGATTCGTACTATTCGTATCGTATGATGATTCGGAGAATGTCATTCGCTGTCGACATGTATGTCAAAGTCGAGACCGAACGTTTAGCGTTCATCCGATTCAATCAGGTAAAGCTACGATCTGAGGACCAAATACACTTGCGTGATGCTATTCATTCAGATGGTAGTGTTCAGAATATTGGACGCCTGACGATTCTCCCATCATCTTATATCGGAAGCCCACGCCACATGCACGAATACGCTCAAGACGCTATGACGTATGTGCGAAATTATGGAACTCCGGACTTATTTATTACGTTCACATGCAATCCGAAGTGGACGGAAATTTATCGTGAGTTGGACCCGACCCAAAAACCGCTAGATCGCCATGACATAATCGCCAGAGTATTTCAGCAAAAACTCAAGGTTATGATGGATGTGCTTACTAAGTATCGAGTTTTTGGTGACAAACGTTATATGTAATCGGTGGAATGGAAGCGTGGTTCCGCATGCTCATATCATAATTTTGTTGCTGAACAAATTACATTCAAATGAAGTGGATGACATCATATCAGCTGAAATTCCTGATCCAGTCACTGACACCATCTACACGACATTGTGACGACAGAGATGGTGCATGGACCGAGCGGTGCATTAAATCCATTATCGCCTTGCATGCCTGATGGAAAGTGCACAAAACAATATCCGCGACCGTTAGTTGCTGAAACAGTCACAGGGAACGATGGATATCCAGTTTATCGTCGGCGTTCAAAAAAAGATAATGGTCGAACTATCAAAGTTAAAGTTCAAAATTAATCGGAAATGAATTCATTGTTGTCATTCGGCCAAATCAGTCAAATATTTGTGCAAGTACGTTACAAAAGGCATCGACATGGCTGTGTTTGGTATTGCGTCGGAAAATGCGAATGACGAAATCAGCAACTTCCAAATGGGCAGATACTTCAATACTAATGAAGCACTGTGGCGATTATTATCATTTCAAATTTGGAAAATGGACAAAGTGTTTACTTCACTGAGGCTAATGCGGCACAACGAGCTGAGAGACCACCATCGACAACATTGACTAGCTTCTTTGCAATGTGTGAAGCAGATCCATTCGCAGCCACGCTGATGTACGTTGAAATGCCCAAGTATTATACTTGGAATCAATCAACAAAGAAATTATAACGTCGCAAACAAGGAACCCCAGTTACAGATTGGCCACAGGTGTTTTCCACTGATGCGCTAGGTCGCATGTATACTGTTCATCTTAGAAATGATGAATGTTTTTATATGCGACTGCTGTAGGTAAATGTACGTGGACCAAAATCATTTGCGCATTTGAAAACTGTGAATGGCCATCAATGCCAAACATATCGCGAAGAATGTCAACTATTGGGTTTGCTGGAGAACAATTCTCATTGGGATTTAACACTGGCGGATTCAGTTGTTTCATCAAATGCGTACCAAATATGAACTCTGTTCGCATTTATCATCACTACATGTTTCCCTTCACAACCAATTCAGTTATGGAACAAATACAAAGACGACATATGTGAAGATATCTTGCATCGCCTGCGCTTTCGAACGAATAATCCCAACATGCAAATAACCGATGAAATCTACAATGAAGGATTGATTCTGATTGAGGATCAATGCTTGACTATTGCAAACAAGCTACTGAGTGAAGTCGGAATGATTGCGCCAAATCGATCGATGCACGATGCATTCAACCAAGAATTAAATCGAGAGCTGCAATACAATGTTGATACATTTCAGGAATTCGTTCGAAATAATGTGCCGTTGCTGAATGAACACCAAAAACAAGTATACGAAACATTAATGCAAGCGGTGGACAATAATACTGGTGGGCTATTCTTCCTGGACGCACCTGGAGGAACAGGGAAAACATTTGTCATTTCATTGATTTTGGCCCCTATTCGATCAAGATGTGACATAGCTTCGGCGTTGTTGTTGGTTAAGACAACGAGCAATTCTCGTCACAAATAATAATGACGTACACACCCTGAATTTCACCATTTAATCAAAAATCGCTGGCGATTTGGTGACATAAAAATCCGTTGATGTAGTAAATTATCCAACGGAGTTTTTGAACTCTCTGGAGTTACCAGGATTTCCACCACATAACTTGTAACTCAAATTGTGTTCAGTTATTATGATATAGCGTAATTTGAATCCACCGCGACTTTGCAACGGTAATCGACTTGCTGTGAAAAGCCTTATACCGAATTTGATTGAGGCAACCATTATTAACGGAAAGTACGCAGGTGAAAATGTATGCATTCCGCGAATACCAATGATTCCGACTGATCTTCCGTTTGACATCAAACGATTGCAATTTCCAGTTCGCCTTGCGTTCGCAATGACAATTAACAATTCGCAAGGCCAATCGCTTAGTGTTTGCGGGATAAATTTAGAAAATCATTGTTTTTCACGTGGGCAGCTGTACGTTGCGTGTTTACGAGTTGGGAAACCATCCGCTTTGTTTGTGTTAACGTCAGACAAAAAAAAACAAAAAATGTGATTTACCAAAGAGCACTTCAATGAAACGGATAATTTGCGGATACGTATAACGCTTCGATTCAGTATTTACTTTGGATTCACTTTCATTTTTTACTATGAGAAGTTCAACTAAATTACACTTCATTTCAGAATATAAAAATAAAAAATAAGTACAAATATTAAAGGAAAACGTAAATTTACAGATGTTAATGCTCCTAATATTCCGACTAGTCATTTTTCAAATATAAAAAAAAAATAATAATTTTTCTACATCTTTTAATCCTCAAACGAAATGGTACAAAAAACGGAGCCATCTGGTGGCGAAACGGAGTTCGCCGGGTTTGATAGTATATAATAAAATACAAGTTTTAATAAGCTTTTTAAGTCCTGACAGGCACATATCATTTATAAAATGCACACTTAGAACAAAAGAAGTAAGAATTCAGGAAGAATTACAGCTTCATATAATACACTGGACACCTATAATACATATATTACAAATAATTATAAAAATTGTAGAACTTACTTAGAAATCAAATATGAGAAAAACCCGATAAAGCCTAAATTCTGTACAACAGACCTGAGTTTCCAAAAGAGACTCTATACATTGACGTATATACATTCCAAGAACAATCTTTCGTAACATTAATTGATAAACTAACTCATAAGGCGTATGCTTTTCACTTGCCAAACAAAAATTGGGTAAAAAGAATAGAAATTATAGATAGACATTTCTCCAAATTTAATAAGACAAAGAATAACTTTAAAGCATTTAATAGCATAAAATATATACATATATTATTTTAATAATCAAGAAATATAACTACATATAACCAAACCTAACAGTCACACTGGAAATGCTGACATTGAAAGACTTGATTTAACAATCCAAGAGAAATTGGTGAGTTTAAAATACACATCACTCACATTAATTGCTAAATTCCATAATGCAATAAATAATAATAATATAATATGAATGGCGATAACCAAAAACTGAGGGAAACAATTATTCAGAATAAACAAAAATACATTAATAAGGCCAATAAAAATAGGGAAGATCAAATTATAGCACCAATTAAAAATTATAAGTGTCTCAGACATAAATATGAATAAAATAAAACAAATATCTAATGAATGTATGTAATGAAAGTACAAATGAAAGTACAAATATTAAAAGAAAACGTAAATTTACAGATGTTAATGCTCCTAATATTCCTACTAGTCATACCTATCCTGACAGTCCAAGCCAAACTAATCATAACGAAAATGAAAACGAATAATGGATACATCAAATCAAATGTGTGCTCAATAGAGACGATAAATGACACTACCACAATTCTCCACGTGATGAAAGCTTTACAACAGATGCGTTGCAGAAATAGTTTGTCTCGGGGAAATGAGTAATGCTGGCATCTTCAGTTTATGAAGGAGTAATGCGATTTCTATTACCTGGTAGCTTATGCGAATTATGTGTCAACTTAAGTTATGTGTTGAATAAAAGATTGTTTCGGGCAAAGGGTGATATTTGTGTCTTTAGTTCATGAAGGAGTAATGCTATCTCTATTACCTGGAAGTTTATACGAAATGTAGATATGTGTTGGCTCACATTACTTTGCGGTGTTGAAGTTATGAATTGTTACAGGAAGCAGTTGATGCTTTCGCTTCCAATATAGGAAAGAGTAATGCTATCTCTGTGACGTGGCAGTATATGGGATTTTCGTTTGATAATCAAAATGTCAAAAGTGTCTTCTAAACGTTTGGTCGAATGTAATGCTAAGATGATATAGAAATTTAGTACTTTCGGTTCGATTTATTAATTGAGATTGTTTCGAAGATGTTTAAATGTGAATATATCTTTCAAATTGGATTTGTGCGCACATTAATAAATATGTACTTACTTCTCGCAACAGTTGTAATTGTATTATTATAATGATTTCGGACCTTATAAAATTGACATAAAGTACCTACGAATGTCGTTTTATATAATTATTTATGATTGCTGAGAAATGCATAATTATGAGGTGGGAAGTGTACACTTGTGTTTGATTATTAATACAAAATGTAACGGTAATAACTCTAATTTGAGTTAATTAATGTATTTCGGTGATAATTCTAATCAAAATTAAAGAAACGATGAAAGTTGTCTACATTATATAATTCTAGATAAAGAAGATGGAAAACATTAACGTCCAACTGCTCCATTCAGAGCTTAGAAAGTGAAGTTTGCTAGTTTCTGGATCTAAAAGACTTCTAATTAAAGGAATGATGGATCATGACAAACGGCAAAGCGAATTTAGCTACCTCTGCAGTGGATCAACATATCAATCGTCTGGTGAAAGAAATATTCATCCTGGCACAGGAGGGTTAACAATTTGTGAAGCGGGTACTGCAACGGATGAAGAACTCAGGGCAAGGGAATGGTAATTGCTGAAGAGGGAAAGGGAACTGCCAGAAAAGGAAGGTTAGATTTTTGCAAAAGAACGAGACATTGTGGAAGAATTACGACATCTAGAGTCAGAGCGTTGGGTCAGTCTTGTGGAGAATTTGAGAAACGTATATGAATGGGACGAGAAAGCATTGATTCTGGCGGTTTCTTCAAAGATGTGTGGATCGGCAAGATACTGGTAGGATTCAAACCAAGAAATTCTCTCATCATGCGTCCAGGTCGCATCAGGACTTACACTGAATTTTCCACATCAGTACAGCGAATTGGAAGTACACCAGCAGCCGTTAGAAGCCGTTAGAACCAATACTATTGTTTCGAAATGAACATGCTGACAATGAGAATACAACTTTCAAACAAGAACATCATGGAATTTTTCCTTACACCCTTAAACGATCCCCAATTGAGAGCTAATCTTGCAGCAGGAACCTTTGCTAACATTTCTAAATTAATTGAAAAAATGGAATGCAAAGAGCATTACGCGGCACTACCATCATCAACACTTTCATCGACTAGCGAACCGCCGATGTACCATTATTTGCTACAATTGTAATCAGGCTGGGCTTTATGCGAAGAATTGTTTAAGATCCAGGAGAGATAATGGAATACCAACAGGGAAAGTAATCAGAACGCTGCGCCGAAGACAGAAAAAGCCCATGAAAGAAATGATCGCATTAATATTGTGTTCAACAAAAAGAACGTGGATTGCTATAAGGTTGTTGTTCTACAGGGAAGAAAGTATGAAGCCCTCTTGGATTCTGGAAGTGACAAAACAATTATGTCCAACTGATTCAAATTGCGTAATTATGGATTTGGGGGAGGAAGTTGTCGCGCCGTAGGTAATACAAAATTATGAAACGAGGTAGATGGCGCCACATTTCCAGTTTGTGCTATGGTGGTCGAAGATAGTTCCTTAATAAGACCCATTTTAACTGGAAAAAGGTACTGAATTACCCGGCGTGCAATGTGAAAAAATACAGGGCGAAAAATTTAAGGGTCCACACAGTGGCTGTTAATTATTCTTTTTTGGGCTAAGAAGTAGATACATCAGTTTTAGTTAAACTTCTAAACAATTATCGCCAATGTATTCCAAAAAACCAGCACGAATTAGGGCAAAACATTTTCTCATCGAAAGATTGAACTCGCCAAACAATAACCGGTTGTATACCGCACATATACATTGTCCTTCGCCAAAAGCTGTTATCGTCAATGGTTTAAAAACAACTTTGGGCGCCAAAAATGTCGCGCAATATGGAGACCGGGTGGTCCCAATAGACTTCCCTCCCGACTCAGCTTTGGAGGGGGGGGGGCCCAAATTCTAAATAAGAAAAACCCAACAAAACCCTGAAAACTCTTTCCTAAGAAAGTGGGCACCACGTCGTCTTTCTCAGGGACGACGAACCCTATGTATTTATACATATGGGTATATATACATATATATTCAAAAAACAATTTAACACTTTCCCAATTTCTTGAGGAGGGCCAGAGTTTTGGCTGCTGTCCGACGGCGGAAAACAAGATATAATTCACGCGGGACCCCGCGCTCCGCCCCACACAAAACAAAAACGGGACGACACTACAACGAACCAACGAACACGAAGGCCTAACGGGTAACGGGAAACCCCGAATATCACACCAATCAATCTCGCGCGGTACCGGATCGGTACCGAAATTAAGGGTTACAAACTCGGCGAGGCAACATTTGTGTCGCCAACCGACAAGGGTGCGACACACAAACAATCGACTAATTTGCAGACGGTGCATGCATTCCCACAAAGTACGACACACAAACAATCAGCTAATTTGAAGACGGCGGATTTATTCCCATATGAGTGAAATACTCAAAAACACGACTAATATGCAGACAGTGCATTTATTTTCACGTTCCTATGATCGATGACAGATGAGTACCAGCGGTTTTAAGTAACCAGCGACCAAACTGTGCATGAAGAATTTTTTGTAGATCTAAGTAATTTACCTGTATAAATAGAATCGAAATTTATGAAATAAATCAGAACAAGTGCAACACTCAAGCAGTTTTCTTCTTCTCTGAATAGCTATTCCCCCATCAGTGATGTAAGGTGGCTATTCAATTCAACATTTTTGGGGGCTCAACCGGGATGAAAACGTTGCTCTATTAAATTGGTGTATAGGGAGAATTCAGGGAACGCATCCATGAAAAGATGGGCAAATACGTGTCGCATCAGTAAAAACATTCACACACAGTGGATGTCTTACTCGCCTAATATCCAAACTTTGTAAACTAGCAACTGACGGGCCGGTGAACACCAGTCCCCATGACATGAAGCAATAACATTGAAGATAATCAAGTACCAATGATAAAATAAAACCCGTTTGGCACCAGATTAGACAAATGAAAACAAATAGCAGGAAACCAAAAATTAGACCAACTAATATTTCTCCAAGACCTCCTATAGAGAAACTAATTGAACATCACCTGACAGATCGAAAACGAAGAAATGAAGCCAATATACGGCCCTATGAAAATAAAAGGGCAAGATCATCCATCGTTCCATCATTATTAGTATCAATTGCACTCACGTCAATTATATGGCCACTCCCGACTCAAGCACAATTCATCACTAAACCATTCACCACCCATCCTGGGATATATTTCGAAGACACATGTAATGTGCACTTAATAGCATCCAAATGGCGCCTTATTGCTTACTACAACTTGGCAACTTATAAGAGTCGATTAACCGGACTATACGGTATGGTTCAACAAATAGAAGAGGGATAGCTGGTATTAAACACAACCCTGGAATGCCGTAATGTCATTGCACTTCTCTCAAAACATCTGACATCTATTGAAGATGGAAATAAACTACTTTATGACAGAGGGGGAAGACTCAAAAGGTCACCATTTGACATCATTGACAAAATTACTAATCAATTATTTGGTATATTAGACCAAGATTATGCCAAGGAAATTGATTAGCAGATCACTAAAATTAAAAGGAATTACAAATACAGTCAGAGCTTGTTAAAAAAACAGACATTTTTTATTGAGACCACACTCAATATAATTAAGGATGCAGAGCGAGAGAGTATGAGCAATTTCAAACTACTGCAAGATAAGGTAAACAACATAACTCTTGCAATATGAAACACAATTGATACGGTGCAGCAAGCGCATCTCTTAACTGTACTGGAACTCACAACACATTTGTATATAAATATCATTGAAAATATAGAAGAATCGCTTTTGGAAATAGTTCTTAACACCCAACATGGATCGACCCATCAACTGATTACTACGCCCCAACAGCTGCAGAACCATCTGATAAATATTCAACAACACATACCTTGAATTTCAATGCTACCATCCAAACTCATGACCGTTAGAGGAAGAATAACAGCAAACTTCGTTATATTTGAATGCAAAAAACTGTTCGTAGACTCTCAGAAATATAAATTATTTCGTGTCATACCTGTACCTACGCCGCACCAAAATATATTCACCTTCAGCGCACCAACGTCAAAATATATTCTTTCTAACTTGGAAAGAGATAAATACTTTCCAATGTCTGAGAATGAATTTGAAAATTGCATCTCTGTTAAAGAAAGTTTACATTACTGCTCTAAACGCCATCCAATCTACTATCTACAGTCTAATACATCCCAGTGTGAAATTCACTTGCTTAACCACAACAACAAGATGTGAAATTGTACGAATCACGCCTAAGCAAAAAAGGGGAATCCAGCACTTTCATTATCCTAAAGAGCAAATAAGGCATTTGGAACGCTCTCTCCGGCTGCTAAAGGAATCAAAACTGTCCAAACCCAAGAGCTCTACTGTACTATTGATAGTCTTACTAATTATCGGCGTTGTAGCATACCGCAAGTATCAGAACCAGAACCGACCACCCATACCAGCACCAAGGATGAGGCTGTCGACCATTGAGGGGCAAGACAGCTGGTTTGTATTCGGATATGTAGACATACACGGCGAACAAATTCTCTCTAAGCCCCTTGCACATTTCTCACATCAACAACTGCCCATAAGTAACAAAACGGAGATATAAAAAAACCAACTCCGACTGCGAGTAGAATTGAGAAGTTTTTTTTTTTGCTTGGGTTGGTGAAAATCTTCAACAAGACACTATGTGACCCGTGCCCACATAGTAGTGTCAGATTTTTACTTACTGGAAACATACTTCCCTTTTAATTTGTCTGTACTACATTTAACACTCTTTACTTCAACTACAACTACTTTCCTTATCTAGTAGTTTACTTTTAAAGATGTTTTCGAGTGTTGCAGGTAGACCTTTTATAAAGTCATTTGCCATAACCATCGTTAGGTTGGTTTATTATTATCGCGCTAAATCGAGGGGTATCGTCGTTGGAGTCCGCGTTCTAAACGTCTCATGTCCAAAGTTTGAAGGATTGCATTGTTGCAATGACCATGAAGTCTGATACTTAGCTTTCTAGCGAGGTTTGTTATTTCTTCGTCGAAGGTAGTTATCCCTAGGTCTCTTTGTATAACACAATTCCTGAGATAGTATGGAGCTTTCACAATAGTTCGTATAATTTAATTTTTAAAGGACTGAATAAATCCACTGTTATTTGCTTTGGCGCAACCCCATAGTTGTATCCCGTAAGTCCGTGTAGGTTTCAGTACTTGCTCATATAATAGCATTTAGTTATGCATGCTTAGCTTGGAGTGCCTTCCAAGTAAGTACATTTCTCTATACCATCATCCCGTTTGTTTTTCACGAGGGCCTTCTGCTTGAGTTTCGCATCGATAGTCATACCAAGATATTTTGCTTCATTAGCGTACGGTATTTGTACGGAATTAATGAAAACTTATAGATTTTCAATATTCGCTGTGTCATCCGCAAATGTAGGCACAAGTATACCCTCAGATTGAGATATCTCTGGTACACCATGTACAATGTAGGGCCAAGGATACTCCCTTGAAGGACTCATGCTCAGTTTTCTTTAATATCGGAGTATTCCGTTCCATGTTTAACTCTAAATATCCTTTTATCGAGACACTATTCTAGGATCTAATACAAGGTTGTCGGTGTTCATGCCAGACTTTGTCGACGGCCTGGGAAACGTCAAGTAGGGCTTAAGAGCAAATCTATATCAACTCAAATGTTCCTTCAATTTCATCGTTATTCTGTATACCTGGTAAATTGTCGAGTGTTTCGCTCGAAACCCAATCTGATGGTCAGGTTGCTTCTCTTCGGCAATTTTTTTTTTAATTAAAGTTTTCAAACATTTTGGATATAATTGGTAATAGCGATATGGGTCTGTACGACTTTCTGTTGCTTAGCGGTTTGTCCGGTTTTAGAACCATAATCACTTATGCAACCTTACATATGTCTGGAACATATAATAGCCTAAGAGAAGCGTTAATTAAGTAGAGGAGTTTAACTGGCGCCCTTTTAGATCACAGCCAGGAGCCTTGTTTTTTAGATTTTTGATTGCCTGGCAGAGTTTGTTTAGCGATACTCTTTCTATATCTGTCAGATATATAAGTTACACTTGGATCATCTTCCAACATTTATCCATCAAAAGGCTGAAATGTTTCCTCCAAGTGTTCGGCAAAGAGATTCGCCTTTTCTTTATCACTTTTTGTTCACTCATTATTGTTTTTCTTGATTGGTGCGGCCTGCATTTTGGTCTTCTTGATGTTTTTTACAGCTTTCAAGTGTGAGTAGTTTTGTACATTTTCATTTGTTAGGCCTTCAAGATAACTCGATATCTCGTGATTTTCAAAACCATGTAAAGTTTTTTTTTAGTTGGTTGCATAGGCGACTTAGGCATATTTTATGTTATGGGGCGCGAGATTACTACCATTTCTTGTGCGCTTTTCTTTTTTCGAGGCAAAGTTCTTTTATCTCTGGCGTAAGATTTATTTTATTGAATTTGGATATATTTTTACTGAGGGGAGTATTTTTCCAGGCTCCTTTCTAGATGTTACTAATAAACTTTTCAGTTCGAGTTCTAACTCTAAGGTTGTTTTTAAAGACCCATTTAGATCAATATTTTCCTCACAGTCAAGTCTAAAACATTCCCAGTCAGTTTTGTTATCTGTCAATCTCGGCGCACCTTCCACTTTCCATAATTTAGTACTTATGGTCAAGATTACTGGTGAGTGGTCGGAAGAGAGGTCAAAGCTTTCTTCTACTTTCACGAAGTTTGTACCTACAAGCAAGAATTAAGCTTTGACCTCTCTTCCGTGAATGTAAAAGAAAGGTTTGACGTGTGTAAGATTTTATATATTCTTTCTTCTTTCTCTTGAAATTCCAGAAATTTAGATCTAGCTGGATGTTAGTAACGAAAGACGAATCGAAAGCTTTTGATGAATTAGCAATGCATGTTTGAAAGAAATTTCGGAAAAACTAAAGACAAAGAAAAGTTCGTTCAAGAAGCTCTAGTAGCATATTCAAGTAGAAAGAAAAAAGAAATGATCAAAGTAAAGTGAGTAATAATTGGATAAAAAGAGAAGACATGCAATTATTGCAAAAATAATGGTCATTGGGTTCGAACATGTTAGAGATGGGGGTCTGACGGACGTTGTCTGTATAGCTGAAAGGAGTTCAATGGATTAGTGGGTTGATATTACAAACAGGAAAGACTCCTGTGTTGAATTCAGTCAGTTTGAGAATCCATATTACATAAAGACAGCTGGAAAAGAACAACTTCAAGCTTTAGGAAAAGGAAAAGTCAAAATTTCCTCAATTATCAATAAGAAGAATATAATATTGACATTAAATGATGCATGGTATGTTCCAAATATATTTAGGAACTTATTTTCTGTTCTATCAGCACAGGATAGAAATCAAAAATAGTGTGTTCAAGTCAACTGCAACCTCGTCTTCACTTGAAATAAATGGAAAGACTATAGTATGCGGAACTCGAGAGGTAAACGGAACATTATATAAAGCAAAAAAAAAAACAATTATTATGAAAGATGGGGACATCAAGGTAAGCGACACGTTAAGAAAATGCTGGAAACAGAATTAGGCATCAAGGTGAATTTAAATATGCGTGCCATGAAAAAATGCATCGACTCTCAGTTGGTATAAGGAAGAAGCCTGTGATGCCTGGAGAACTGATGTCAGCAGATATATGTGGACCTTTTGAAGAATCCTTTAAAAAGATACGGTATTTAGTTGAATTTAAGGATAGTTACACAAATTTTCGTTATTGTTTCATTGTCAAAGAAAATCAGAAGTTAAAATTATCTTAAAGCAGATGTTAGCTCATGCAAAATTACAAGGTCATAGGATTAAAGAATTACTTAGTCATAACGGCGGCGAGTTTGACAAAGCTGATGTCAGAGCAATTTTACAGAAAAATGAAACATCACAAAGGCTGACGGCTGAGCACAATGGTACAGAGCTGGAAAATCGTACAATTGTCGACATGGCAAGAACTTGCAAGTATTCAAATTCGGACGTAAAATTTCCTGAAGTAAGCTAGTAACTTCTGCAATATATATCCTGAATAGAACGGAAAGCCAGTAAGTGGAGTTAATCCCTAAGAGCTTTGGATGGGAAAGAAACCAAGAATAAAGCAAGCACGTATTATTGCATGTGCCTGTTATATTCAAATTCCGAAACAAAAAAGACGAAAGATGGACGAGGAGGCAGTCAAAGGTTATCTGGTAGGAAAGGATGGTGACGAGATATATCGACTCTGTTTGACAGAAGGAAATAAGGTAATTTTGTCAAGAAGATTTAAAAATTTCTTGAAACACTCAGCGAAATCATTCAATGAATGAAAGACTTCAGCTACCAATCCGAGATGTGCAAAATGAAAACCACCACCACCAAGACAATAGTAGAATAGAAGAAAGTACTGATGAGGAGTGTGAAACTGGAGTTGACACATATACCGAACGCGAAGATGAAGTGGGAAGGGATTTTCAGGAGAAATCAGAATGATGAGATTTTAGGGATCGTTCAATCCTTGACAAGTCAAAATACCTCGAAGACTTCGTTATGGCAGTAGACGAACTTATTCACAAGAGAAATAATCCCGAAACATTCTTCTTTTCTTTTTCCTTTTCCGACGAGGTTATGATCCGAATTATGGGAATCATAACCCTCGCACTTTATTGCATCCCTACTGGACCGCCTGTGGGGTTCGCCGATTCGACCTCAAGAAATATCGGCAGGCCTTCCTGTCTCGGATCACTTCATCACTGAGGCCGATCAAATGCTGGTGTTTTTGCATTTGTGTGATCCAGGAGTTCTTAGGCCTGCCCTTCTTTCGCGCTTGTTTCGTCGATTGATATTGCCTTTTTAACGGGGTTCGAAGGATCTCTTCTTTGAACATGACAATACCAACTGAGCCGGTCGTCCTTAACCTTCTTAGAGATGGGTTATTTAACATGAAGCCTCCCTCGGATCTTTGAAGTTCTAATTCTATCGAGCTTCGTTACTCCTGCTGTCATGAGTGGACCGAAAAATAGGCAGGCTAATGCGGTACCCATTCCCCTCCAGAACATCCACCCACGCATCAATTGCTCGTTGCAGAGAAGTTTGATCATCACTTATGATGGCTCCATCGTCAGTAAAGAATAACTGATGCACTTTTGGGTCACTTTTCCTTCAAGCAGATAATCAAGGACAAAAATAAACAGCAAAGGACTTAAGACGCTTCCCTGGTGTACACCGACTTTGATTGGAAACTCCTCGGTGACTCGACATCTTACTCTCGCCCTTGCTCCCTCGTACATGTCGACGATAATCTGTACGCAGGTTTCTGAAACTCCTCTTTTTCTAAGCGCCACCCATATCAGATCTTTTTGTTGTCTATCAAATGCTTTTTCAAAATCAACCAACACCATATGCAAATCCTTTAAGGAATCACGATGTTTTTCCATTATGATCCTTATCTAAAACCCGCTCAATGATCTTCATGGTGTGTGACATCAGCTTGATAGAACGGTAATTGTCACAGTTTCGTGTATCGCCTTTTCCTTCGTACAAAGGAAGAAGATAACTTTCCCTCCACTGATCAGGCATTGGATCGCCTCTCATAAGTTTGGAGATGCAATTCATGAGTCATTTGAACCCGATGTCTCCCATCTTTTTCCAGAACTCAGAGGGTATCTCGTCAGGCCCAACCGCTCTTCTTTTTTTGGAGTATTTGACCGCCTTTTCAACTTCTTCGACTGCAACGTCGGGTACTTCATCATAGTTGGAGACGGCTCTTGGAAAGTATATCCGAAGAAACTGTTCATTTAAAAGCCTTTCACAATATTGTCGCCACCTGTGTGAAATTCTTGCGTCTTCCACAAGAAGCTGATCTTGCGCATCGTTAAGGAACTTCGGTGATTTTTTCCTGGGCATTTCTCCTTCTTTGTGCGGTTTTTTGAATATAGTTGTGCCCTTGTTCAAGTTGTTTTGCCGCAGTTCTTGGTTTGCCTGGTTCGTATCCGCAGCCGAAGAAGATATTTCCTCCAACTCCCGATACAGGCCACCATTTCGTTCCCATGTTGGCAACGGCCTTTTGAAACGCCGAGCAGTGATTTAGCTTCATCTAAGCAAGGTTGTTGTAGTGAATTCCACATGTCTTGTGCTCTGCGCTCATCATCATCAACTTCGGTGATGTTGCAATGGAGATAGCGCTTCATCTTGTTAATAAAAGCTTCGCCTTTTTCCTTATCCAGGTTGTACCATTTGATTTTCGCACACGCATAAAAATTTCTGTCAGAAGAAGAAACATTCAAAGAAGTTGTATATATGTACATAGTAAAGAAGCCAATGACTTCATTAAAAGAAAAGCAGACATGGACACTCGTACAATTACCAAAAGGAGCCAAGGAAATTCCATGTAAGTGGGTTTTTCGACTGAAAACAAATTCTGACGGTAGTATTGATAAGTATAAAGCAAGACTAGTTATAAAGGGTTTCAGCAAACGTCATGTAGTTGATTGTAGCCAAACATTCAGTCCAGTAGCAATGTTGGGAACAATACGATCATTATTAAGCATTGCTGCGAGCGAGCAAATGCATCTTGCTCAGTCTGATGGCTCAACAGCATTTTTATATGGAGAACTTGAGGAGATTATCTTCATGAAACAGCCAGATGGATATGAGTATGGAACTGAAAAGTTGTGTCAGTTAAAGAAAAGTTTGTATAGTGAGACTAGCTTAAAAATCCTGAGTTTCATCGCAGAACGAAACACATTTTAATCAAGCATTTCTTTGTTCGAGAAAATACGACCAAGGGAAGACTTGGTATTCAACAAGTCTCTACAGAAGAACATTTTCAGTTGTGCTTTTTTATTGCTTGTTTTATTGTTTGAGTTGTTTTATTGACCTTTCTCTTGTTTTCAAAGGTGTATCACTGTATTGGTACCTTGTTCAGTTTTTGTGACATTGCTACATTTACTATAGCTATCGCGGTCAGTTACGTGGACTTTCCAGGCGTTATTTCCGAAGCAACGTTACTTTAAATTCGGAGCATTGTATTGTAGTCACATTCCGCATTTTATATAAATTAAAGTAAAAATGAGTTGAATGTCACTTTCTTAGACAGATACAATAAGAATTTACATAGTAGGGTACTAACAAAAATAAAGAAAGAAATACAACTAAAATAAATATACAATTTAAAGAAAGAGGGAAACTATTCTAATGCAAAGAAACTGATACACCGTTAAAAAGGCAATATCAATCAACGTACCAACGAAAGCGCGAAAGAAGGGCAGGCCTAAGAACTCCTGGATCACACAAATGCAAAAACACCAGCATTTGATCGGCCTCAGTGATGAAGTGATCCGAGACAGGAAGGCCTGCCGATATTTCTTGAGGTCGAATCGGCGAACCCCACAGGGGGTCCAGTAGGGATGCAATAAAGTGGGAGGGTTATGATTCCCATAATTCGGATCATAACCTCGTCGGAAAAGGAAAAAGAAAAGAAGAATGTTTCGGGATTTTATCTCTTGTGAATAAGTTCGTCTACTGCCATAACGAAGTCTTCGAGGTATTTTGACTTGTCAAGCAACGATCCCTAAGATCTCATCATTCTGATTTCTCCTGAAAATCCCTTCCCACTTCATCTTCGCGTTCGGTATATGTGTCAACTCCAGTTTCATACTCCTCATCAGTACTTTCTTCTATTCTACTATTGTCTTGGTGGTGGTGGTTTTCATTTTGCTAAATGGGTCTTTAAGAACAACCTTAGAGTTAGAACTCGAACTGAAAAGTTTATTAGTAACATCTAGAAAGGAGCCTGGAAAAATACTCCTCGCAGTAAAAATATATCCAAATTCAATAAAATAAATCTTACGCCAGAGATAAAAGAACTTTGCCTCGAAAAAAGAAAAGCGCACAAGAAATGGTAGTAATCTCGCGCCCCATAACATAAAATATGCCTAAGTCGCCTATGCAACCAACTAAAAAAAAACTTTACATGGTTTTGAAAATCACGAGATATCGAGTTATCTTGAAGGCCTAACAAATGAAAATGTACAAAACTACTCACACTTGAAAGCTGTAAAAAACATCAAGAAGACCAAAATGCAGGCCGCACCAATCAAGAAAAACAATAATGAGTGAACAAAAAGTGATAAAGAAAAGGCGAATCTCTTTGCCGAACACTTGGAGGAAACATTTCAGCCTTTTGATGGACAAATGTTGGAAGATGATCCAAGTGTAACTTATATATCTGACAGATATAGAAAGAGTATCGCTAAACAAACTCTGCCAGGCAATCAAAAATCTAAAAAACAAGGCCCCTGGCTGTGGTCTAAAAGGGCGCCAGTTAAACTCCTCTACTTAATTAACGCTTCTCTTAGGCTATTATATGTTCCAGACTTATGTAAGGTTGCATAAGTGATTATGGTTTAAAACCGGACAAACCGCTAAGCAACATAAAGTCGTACAGACCCATATCGCTATTACCAATTATATCCAAAATGTTTGAAAACTTTTATTAAAAAAAAAATGCCGAAGAGAAGCACTCAGTACTCCGATATTAAAGAAAACTGAGCAGGAGTCCTTCTCGATTTGGCGCAATAATAATAAACCAACCTAACGATGGTTATGGCAAATGACTTTATAAAAGGTCTACTTGCAACACTCGAAAACATCTTTAAAAGTAAACTACTAGATAAGGAAAGTAGTTGTAGTTGAAGTAAAGAGTGTTAAATGTAGTACAGACAAATTAAAAGGGAAGTATGTTTCCAGTAAGTAAAAATCTGACACTACTATGTGGGCACGGGTCACATAGTGTCTTGTTGAAGTTTTTCACCAACCCAAGCAAAAAAAAAAAAAACTTCTCAATTCTACTCGCAGTCGGAGTTGGTTTTTTTTATATCTCCGTTTTGTTTCTTATGGGCAGTTGTTGATGTGAGGAATGTGCAAGGGGCTTAGAGAGAATTTGTTCGCTGTATCAGTGGTTTCTGTCAGAAGAAGAAACATTAAAAGAAGTTGTATATAGGTACATAGTAAAGAAGCCAATGACTTCATTAAAAGAAAAGCAGACATGGACACTCGTACAATTACCAAAAGGAGCCAAGGAAATTCCATGTAAGTGGGTTTTTCGACTGAAAACAAATTCTGACGGTAGTATTGATAAGTATAAAGCAATACTAGTTATAAAGGGTTTCAGCCAACGTCATGTAGTTGATTGTAGCCAAACATTCAGTCCAGGAGCAATGTTGGGAACAAAACGATCATTATTAAGCATTGCTGCGAGCGAGCAAATGCATCTTGCTCAGTCTGATGGCTCAACAGCATTTTTATATGGAGAACTTGAGGAGATTATCTTCATGAAACAGCCAGATGGATATGAGTATGGAACTGAAAAGTTGTGTCAGTTAAAGAAAAGTTTGTATAGTGAGACTAGCTTAAAAATCCTGAGTTTCATCGCAGAACGAAACACATTTTAATCAAGCATTTCTTTGTTCGAGAAAATACGACCAAGGGAAGACTTGGTATTCAACAAGTCTCTACAGAAGAACATTTTCAGTTGTGCTTTTTTATTGCTTGTTTTATTGTTTGAGTTGTTTTATTGACCTTTCTCTTGTTTTCAAAGGTGTATCACTGTATTGGTACCTTGTTCAGTTTTTGTGACATTGCTACATTTACTATAGCTATCGCGGTCAGTTACGTGGACTTTCCAGGCGTTATTTCCGAAGCAACGTTACTTTAAATTCGGAGCATTGTATTGTAGTCACATTCCGCATTTTATATAAATTAAAGTAAAAATGAGTTGAATGTCACTTTCTTAGACAGATACAATAAGAATTTACATAGTAGGGTACTAACAAAAATAAAGAAAGAAATACAACTAAAATAAATATACAATTTAAAGAAAGAGGGAAACTATTCTAATGCAAAGAAACTGATACACCGTTAAAAAGGCAATATCAATCAACGTACCAACGAAAGCGCGAAAGAAGGGCAGGCCTAAGAACTCCTGGATCACACAAATGCAAAAACACCAGCATTTGATCGGCCTCAGTGATGAAGTGATCCGAGACAGGAAGGCCTGCCGATATTTCTTGAGGTCGAATCGGCGAACCCCACAGGGGGTCCAGTAGGGATGCAATAAAGTGGGAGGGTTATGATTCCCATAATTCGGATCATAACCTCGTCGGAAAAGGAAAAAGAAAAGAAGAATGTTTCGGGATTTTATCTCTTGTGAATAAGTTCGTCTACTGCCATAACGAAGTCTTCGAGGTATTTTGACTTGTCAAGCAACGATCCCTAAGATCTCATCATTCTGATTTCTCCTGAAAATCCCTTCCCACTTCATCTTCGCGTTCGGTATATGTGTCAACTCCAGTTTCATACTCCTCATCAGTACTTTCTTCTATTCTACTATTGTCTTGGTGGTGGTGGTTTTCATTTTGCTAAATGGGTCTTTAAGAACAACCTTAGAGTTAGAACTCGAACTGAAAAGTTTATTAGTAACATCTAGAAAGGAGCCTGGAAAAATACTCCTCGCAGTAAAAATATATCCAAATTCAATAAAATAAATCTTACGCCAGAGATAAAAGAACTTTGCCTCGAAAAAAGAAAAGCGCACAAGAAATGGTAGTAATCTCGCGCCCCATAACATAAAATATGCCTAAGTCGCCTATGCAACCAACTAAAAAAAAACTTTACATGGTTTTGAAAATCACGAGATATCGAGTTATCTTGAAGGCCTAACAAATGAAAATGTACAAAACTACTCACACTTGAAAGCTGTAAAAAACATCAAGAAGACCAAAATGCAGGCCGCACCAATCAAGAAAAACAATAATGAGTGAACAAAAAGTGATAAAGAAAAGGCGAATCTCTTTGCCGAACACTTGGAGGAAACATTTCAGCCTTTTGATGGACAAATGTTGGAAGATGATCCAAGTGTAACTTATATATCTGACAGATATAGAAAGAGTATCGCTAAACAAACTCTGCCAGGCAATCAAAAATCTAAAAAACAAGGCTCCTGGCTGTGGTCTAAAAGGGCGCCAGTTAAACTCCTCTTCTTAATTAACGCTTCTCTTAGGCTATTATATGTTCCAGACTTATGTAAGGTTGCATAAGTGATTATGGTTCTAAAACCGGACAAACCGCTAAGCAACAGAAAGTCGTACAGACCCATATCGCTATTACCAATTATATCCAAAATGTTTGAAAACTTTTATTAAAAAAAAAATGCCGAAGAGAAGCACTCAGTACTCCGATATTAAAGAAAACTGAGCAGGAGTCCTTCTCGATTTGGCGCAATAATAATAAACCAACCTAACGATGGTTATGGCAAATGACTTTATAAAAGGTCTACTTGCAACACTCGAAAACATCTTTAAAAGTAAACTACTAGATAAGGAAAGTAGTTGTAGTTGAAGTAAAGAGTGTTAAATGTAGTACAGACAAATTAAAAGGGAAGTATGTTTCCAGTAAGTAAAAATCTGACACTACTATGTGGGCACAGGTCACATAGTGTCTTGTTGAAGATTTTCACCAACCCAAGCAAAAAAAAAACTTCTCAATTCTACTCGCAGTCGGAGTTGGTTTTTTTTATATCTCCGTTTTGTTTCTTATGGGCAGTTGTTGATGTGAGGAATGTGCAAGGGGCTTAGAGAGAATTTGTTCGCTGTATCAGTGGTTTCTGTCAGAAGAAGAAACATTAAAAGAAGTTGTATATAGGTACATAGTAAAGAAGCCAATGACTTCATTAAAAGAAAAGCAGACATGGACACTCGTACAGTTACAAAAAAGGAGCCAAGGAAATTCCATGTAAGTGGGTTTTTCGACTGAAAACAAATTCTGACGGTAGTATTGATAAGTATAAAGCAATACTAGTTATAAAGGGTTTCAGCCAACGTCATGTAGTTGATTGTAGCCAAACATTCAGTCCAGTAGCAATGTTGGGAACAATACGATCATTATTAAGCATTGCTGCGAGCGAGCAAATGCATCTTGCTCAGTCTGATGGCTCAACAGCATTTTTATATGGAGAGCTTGAGGAGATTATCTTCATGAAACAGCCAGATGGATATGAGTATGGAACTGAAAAGTTGTGTCAGTTAAAGAAAAGTTTGTATAGTGAGACTAGCTTAAGAATCCTGAGTTTCATCGCAGAACGAAACACATTTTAATCAAGCATTTCTTTGTTCGAGAAAATACGACCAAGGGAAGACTTGGTATTCAACAAGTCTCTACAGAAGAACAAGTTGGTGATATCATGACTAAGCCATTGCGTTGTGTACGGTTGAGGATTTTGTGCAATCAAATGAGACTTTCGAAAAGCTTTATAGCATTTAGTCTTAGTATAACCTTAAAAATAAAAAGGAAAAGTATTAGAATAAATGTGTGCAAGGTTTAGTTTTTATTTTGTACCCAGTACTCAAAACAAATTTAATATTGTAATGTCAGGACTATTTTTTCTTTTTAAAATTACTTCTTCTGAAACTTTCAAGATCTCAATATCCTAATATATGCCTGGATTCATCAATAAATTATGTATCCCATCTTTATCCATCCCATTTTCAGTTGTGCTTTTTTTATTGCTTGTTTTATTGTTTGAGTTGTTTTATTGGCCTTTCTCTTGTTTTCAAAGGTGTACCACTGTATTGGTACCTTGTTCAGTTTTTGTGACAGTGCTACATTTACTATAGCTATCGCGGTCAGTTACGTAGACTTTCCAGGCGTTATTTCCGAATCAACGTAACTTTAAATTCGGAGCATTGTATTGTAGTCACATTCCGCATTTTATATAAATTAAAGTAAAAATGAGTTGAATGTCACTTTCTTAGACAGATACAATAAGAATTTACATAGTGGGGTACTAACAAAAATAAAGAAAGAAATGCAACTAAAATAAATATACAATTTAAAGAAAGAGGAAAACTATTCTAATGCAAAGAAACTGATACACCAAGATGAACATGTTTAAATTTGAATGTAGCATTTTAACATACTAAAAAACACATAATTATTAGATCAAAATATTTGAAGTCAGAAAGTTCAATCCAACGTAGTTGCAATGAAGTAACCAATTTTTTTCGAGTATTAAGAAAATACCGGATGTCTGAGCAGATCTGATATGTTCTGGGAGTTAATTGAATAAACGAAAAAAGATAACAGAATACAAATTGCAGTAAGCACTGGTACCAAAGTATGGTATATGCACAAAGTTTAAAGAGTTTCCACGAAGGTTGTGATTAGAAACTATACGAATATTACGATTACCTGACATCATAAAAAACGTTTTTAGTACCTTGAAATAATACAAGTGCCGAACAGGATGAATTTTCAATTCCTAGAACAGAGTGAAGCTAGGTTGTCTACTAGGTTTACGACCATTTTTTTGGATTATATACTTCTGTAGGACTAACAAGGGTTGCAGCTTGTTCTGATATCTACCCTCCCAGCAACTTATTCTATATTGAAGCTTTCAGTGAAACAGCCCATAGTAAATATTCGTCAAAAGTTTTGTTGAACATAAATTACGTAAATAGAAAAATGCCTAAGCGTGGAACGGAAATACTTCCTTAAAGCATTTACGTAAGAGGAAAATTTCGTATTTTATCACGTATTTATCACTACAATTTACACTACAACAATAAAAGGGACCAAGAAAACTTGTACATTTTTTAGATACATTTATATTTATATCTAGATAATTTAAGTCTTTGGCAATTCGGTGAGTGAATTGGGTCTCGGCTTATGGGAGCAAGATAACTTAAAAAACATAAGTTTAGTTTTTGAACTTATGCCAAACCAGCAAATAAGCAAATAACAAATTGACATTTATATGAGAAACAAGATCTAAAGGTGACTTTACACCATAAGTTAAACCAATGTCGTCGGCAAAAGCATATGGTGTACCTTTTAGCTCAAGGTCAAATAATATATTAATGTAAACCAAAAATAGAATTGGGCCCAATACTGAATACCCCAACATTAAGAAATTGACTTTCACTTCGCGTCTCCCCCAATTTTACTCTTTACGATCTATTTTTTAGATATGACTCAAACCAATTTAGCTTGAAGCCTTGAACACCTGCTTTTTCCACTTTTGTTAATAAATAGTTGTCGTTTCTTAAAATTTTTAAAGGGGTTATAAGTTCGATAATAAAACTATTACTTGCTACAGAGTTCACTTTACCACAAGTAGATGGAAATTGAGAATTTGAAGCGGAAAAAATTATCACGACAGATAGATATTTCATTTTTTAAATCTGTGCACAACTTTTTATATTTTGTTCATAGAAACCAATTGCTAGGATGTCTTCTCCACTACTCTGCGCTTTACTATATTTAATAAAGCGTTAGATATTAAAGGTTTGAGTCTTTTCAATAATTTGTTTGTGAGCGGATAGAGACAACAGCTAGCAATATGCTCTTTTAGGGAGGCCACGAACGTTTTGTAGGCAGATGACACATCACTACAATTGTACACATTGTCCCAAAACTCAAACCATAACCTGTTTATAAGCTTAGCAAGGTCGATTTTTCGATGAATAAGAGATCTGTCATAGAATGGTCGGTACTCATCAAGTCAAAAATAGAGAATTCGCAATTCTTATTAGTAATATTACCGAAACGCCCATAGAAATGATCTAGACAAGTACCTGAAATAGACCTAGTGACCACATAGATAAAGCTCGTAAAACCATTTGGGGCTAATAAAGTCTGATAATTAGATACAGTAGCACTATCGTCTAGACAATCAATATTAAAATCAACAATATAGTACAACAGTAAAATCATTTACAAATCAAATCATACGCAATCTATAAACACATAAAAAGACAAACACTTCACTATATAAACTCTTAATATATCAACAATCTTATATACATCCACATCACCTGCAGCGTAATTTTCACCATTGTTAGCATGAAAACTAAACTTTTCTTCGACATTATAGATCTTAATTTCGGACACAAACACAATATCAGGGACACAAGCAAACGAATCGATATGAGTTACAAGATTAGGTATAAGAAGCAAAAAAAGGCTCTCCCCAGAATCCTTAGAGTCCTTAGTCTCCAAAGAGAGTGAATTCTCCAGTGTAACTGGGCTGCCACCTGAAGTAGATAATCTATTTGTTTTAGAACCATGTATCCATACATACGACAGGCATGCCTACCTCGGTTATATTTTTTGTTTCCCCTAAAACGAAGGGGTTCCCAAGGATGACACAGAGGGTAAGGAAGTACCTGCAGTCTTGTGTAGAGTGGTCTTATAACAAGAACAATGTTCAGCCTCGCGGAGAATTGCACTTGCTTAAAAAGAAATATACACCAAATGACACCGTACAACTCTTTCGTCTCCAAAAAAAACTTTCGTCAAGTCCCCAAAAGAGAACGCTTATCTCATAGTTTTGGTTGATGCGTTTACCTAGTACACAAACAAAACCGGTATTGACTTTTCTGTCGTATGCCTAATATTTTTTGGAGCACCCCACTTCATTTACGTAAAGGCTATTTGAAGATTTTATTGAATAATGCGGTATTATACACATTCAAAATGCGAGAAGGACTCCACGGCC
Source organism: Eristalis intricaria (assembly GCA_964034865.1). Classification (NCBI taxonomy): domain Eukaryota; kingdom Metazoa; phylum Arthropoda; class Insecta; order Diptera; family Syrphidae; genus Eristalis; species Eristalis intricaria. The sequence continues at coordinate 15,342,783 of OZ035874.1, forward strand.
AAACGGACACGTGGAGAGGTATAACCGAACTATTCTTCTAGCATTATTGCCATCTGTAGGGGATGATAGCCGATGGGATCAAAAAGTAAAGCATGTGCAATGGTCCATAAACAATACTTTCAATGAATCAATCGGTAAGACTGCTCAGCAGATGATGGAATATTTATCTCGTCATCCGTGGCCAGATATGTTGGCTCAAGAAACGAACTTAAATCAGGAGCGACACAGTTTTTTAAATATGGCCTGTCACACCTAATCAAAATCCAAGCAAAAACACAGCAAGGCCAAATAATACTCTGTGGCGGATCTGGTCATGACCTCATTCCTAGCATGCCACTGCTATTCCACCGCTATCCAACGCACTATGGGATAGGGTGTGGTCGTTTGCTCTGGTGATCGTGATTCCTAATTGTGGGTCGCGACCAACGCTACCCTTACGCACTATGACTGGGGTGTGATCCGCGTATGTGTTATGGTGATGAGTTCATCTTCTCGGTCGGGACCACCGCTACCCAGTGCGCTATAGAATGGGGTGCGATCTGCGTGCGTGCTCTGATGACGATTTCACCCTCTCGGTCGCGACCACCGCTATGGGTCTATCCTTCCGAGGGTTGTTCTGCCGTAGTTATTATGCACATCGTAGACGGCTCTCGTCTGGCTCCTTCTGCTTGTTCGGTGTCGGCTACCGTTGGCTGGTGATATACTATGCTGCCAGCCGCCTGTCCTGTTACAAATTAAACACTGGTTATACCTTACTTAAATGTTATTTTTATTAAGATTCTTACACGTCAGAGGTCGTAAGGAAAAATGCCGATAAATTCAACTCAAGGCTAATAGACGTATGAACTACCAATCGATTTCTGTTCTCACATTTGGTAGTAGGTAAAGGGTGACATGGAAAATTAAGTAGCTACATTGTTTCAGTTCTACTACATAACAACTTCCGCCACTAAATACACTAACTATAGCTTACAATACAAATTGCTTAAGATTATCATCATGTACAATCAATTTAACCAGTTAACATCATTTAGAAATATTTATATGTATATATATACTGAATTTCTTAAACCATGCTTTATTTAATGTAACTATCGTTTTTCAATCTTTATCTTTATTATTTTATCATGTTCATATAATGGTTTCTATAGAGGACATCCTCCCCCACTTTAAATTGGCGTGATACCGTTTTATAAGCTTGTTTTCCAGCAACAACTTTTCTCAATTTTATGTTTGTATCAACATTTTGATTTTTATCATTTTTACATATTTTTAAAGAACTTAACAATATTCTAGGCTTAAAATTAAACAACATTTCAGAAGGAGATTTGGAGGTTGTCGTTGATGGAGTGTTGCGATAATTAAAAAGAAATTCATTTACTTTTTCTTGTAAGCACATTGTATTGTTCTCTTCCAAGCAAAACTTTTTTAAGACCGACTTTACCTGTACTCCTCGTTCGTTTCGTTTCCATTCGATTGCGGGTGGTATGGAGGGGATTTTATCAAATCTATACCTTTACATTTGCAAAATTTACTAAGAACACTAGAATTGAAAGGCGGACCATTATCGGTCACAATACAACCCGGATATCCAAAAACTAGGAAAAGTTTGGATAATTCATTTATCAAAGATTGAACACTTGTTGTGTTCATCAACCTCACATCACAATATTTTGAATAGGAATCCATAATTATTAGGAAGGTCTTACCACCAAAAGCAAAAAAATCTAAATGAACACGTTTAAATGGAAACTGTGCTGGTGCCCATTTCGTTTCAACTTTTTCGCGTGGAACATTTTTGCATTTCACAGACATTACACATTTTTACGAACGAACTAATGGACTTATCTATATCTGGCCACCATACAAAAGACCGTGCTAACTTTTCATCCTAACTATACCTGCATGGTTCTTATGTTACAACTTTAGAACACTCTTTTGTAACGAGACTGGAACAACAATCCTTGTCCATATAATATACAACTTCATTCTTCTTCATTGCATAAACTTGTTTTATTTTTAAAATATGGTTTTATCTCATCTGATATACTATTCAGCCATCCAGTTTGTAAGTATTTAAAAACAACTTTTAATGTAGTATCTTGGCGAGTACAGTCACGTACGGATTTCGTATTAACAATTTTTTCATCAACGTGAAAATAATTTATTGGCGTGTCTTCCACATTTGATTCATAACCTAAAGGCAGTCGTGAAAGGCAATCCACATGGCCCATCTTTTTACCACTTCTAAACAAAATTTTGTAATTATACTGAGACAATAAAATAGACCATCTGTGTAATCTCACAACAGCAACTGCTGAATTTCCCTTACTTGGGTGAAAATTTTCTTTAAGAGCCTGGTTGTCAGTACAAATAGTAAACTCGTGACCATACAAATAGTTGTGAAACTTGGTCACTGCGAAAATAATAGCCAATGCCTCTCGGTGCAGTTGCGAATAGTTTTTTTCTGCTGTCGACAGAGTACATGATGCAAAACTGACTGGTTTTTTCTTTGTCATCTACCAGATGACATAAAATCGCCCCGGCACCATAAAGACTCGCATCAGTAAACAAAACAATTTCCTTATTCGGATCGTATAATTCCAAAATTCTATTACTCGAAAAAAGGGTTTTACTCTCATCGAATGCTTTCTGACACTCATCTGTCCATACAAACTGTGTATTTTTTTTAGTAATTGATACAATGGTTGAATTCTTGATGCGAGATTTGGAAGAAATTTACTACTGTATTGCAAACAAACTTACATTTTTCTACACTAATATGGACGTTATGGTTTTCTAACCGACTTAAAACTTCAAAAAGATCGCGTTCACAATCAGCTGTAGTGGTACCTCCTACTAAAATATCGTCTAAGTAACAGGCAACTCTTTTCAACCCTGGAAGAATCCGGTCCATTACGGATTGAAATATCGCCGGAGCACTACTTATTCCGAAAATGAGACGAGTAAATGCAAAAAGGCCTTTATGTGTATTTATAACTAACAGTTTTTTCGATTTTTCCGTTACTGAAAGTTGCTGATAAGCACCTTTCAAATCAATTATTGAAAAATACGAACAACCCGACAACCCTGCAAAAATATCCTCAACTACCGCGTGGTAGTGGATAATATTGCGTTTCTATACATTTATTCAATGTTGCTTTACAATCAACACAGATTCGAATGTTACCGTCTTTTTTTGGCACTATCACTATGGGATTGGCCCTAAACTCCACTGGAACTAAAATTGTCTCATTGACTAACCTATTCAACTCAATTTCTACCTTTTCGCGCAATTTGTACGGCACCTGATAGGAAGCATGGAAAATTGGTGATTGATCGTTTTTTAACACTATTTCTGCTTCATACCCCACAATCGGATAGATTAGTTCTGGATCGGTTATTTTCGGAAAACTGGATTCAATTTTGTTTAAAAATTCCGCTTGGGTACTTACATTACAAATGATTAACTCTCGAAATTGTTGTCTCCAACTCGGATACAATTTGTCTATCCACGTACGTCCCATCAGACATTTCCGTGGCACGTCTCCAACAACAACGATAATGGGTAATTTCAATTGATAACCTTCAAAACTCACATCCACTTCAAAAGTGCCGAGTTCACGTAAGCTAGAACCTGTGACTGAACAAAGACTAGAATTCGTTTTTACCAACTTGCAATGTTTGAACTTATCTAAATATTCCTTTTCGCTTATTATACGTTGTTGCACCAGTATCAATCTCCATGGAAAGTAGCTGTCCACTTGCCCTTATCGTGACCTCTTCAGACTTGTTGCAAATGTTCCCACTATTTACGGTTTTCGCATTCAATCTTAAACGACACTTGCTGGCTATGTGCCCCCTTCGATTACACGCAAAACACTGCCAGTCATTTGCCGCACACTGGAACTCTTTATGCTGACTGCTGCCACAACGAAAACAATTCTGCTTGACGTTATCACTCAAACAACTGGAACTCAGTTTTTGCGAACTTGAATCCGTAGGCGTAGAACGTGTTGTTTCGTTTTGACGTACACTTGAGTTTTTTGTCGTAAAAAGGCTTTGTTTTGTTGTTTGTATATTGCATTTTGTGACATTGGTTGTATGGCACGTGATGCATTTTGCGAAGCCTCCACATTCAACGCTTGCTGACACACTCTTTCAAAAGATAATGAGTCATCGCGCAGAAGAATCTCTTGAATTTTGTCACTCTTAACCCCCACGATAAATCTATCTGCTAGCGCTTCATCGAGGATAAGAGCTTTGTATTTTGCTAGCCGCTCATCTTTAATATCCTCTAAGAAATCTCCGAATGTACATGTTTGCGCTGCTGACTTCATGCGGACAATAAAATCACTCAACGATTCGCCATCTTCTTGATAAATTTTATTGAACTTATAGCGCTCTGCCCGTTTATTTTCTTTTGGAGCAAAATGATCTCGCAGCAATTTCAATAAATCTGTGAACGATTTTTCACTAGGCATTTTCGGTATGGTTAGTGACATGAGAATTTCATAAATTTCTGCCCCAACTATAGTAATGAATAACGGCGTTTTCGCCTCTTCTTGGATGTCATTTACTATAAAAAATTGTTGAATCCGATCTTCGTATGCCTTGAAATTGCTGCCGGGAACAAAAGGTTCAATATTGCCTATTAAACGCGACATTTTGTTACTAATTTGTATTTTTTTTTGTTACACGTGTTTCGTAGATCCTCGTCGCCAAATTGTTACAAATTGAGCACTGGTTATACCTTACTTAAATGTTATTTTTATTAAGATGCTTACACGTCAGAGGTCGTAAGGAAAAAGGCCGATAAATTCAACTTAAAGCTTATAGACGTACGAACTACCAATCGATTTCTGTTCTCACAGTTGGTAGTAGGTAAAGGGTGGCATGGAAAATTAAGTAGCTACATTGTTTCAATTCTACTACATAACAGAGGCTTGGCCCTTAATTGGAATTTGTCTGTTCTTGACTGGGAAGGACACATAACTTCTGTACTGGTCGCACCAACGGAGTGTGCTCTAGCCTGACTTCCGCACTTCTAACAAAACCGTCCTTGCCCTGGCGGACGGCCATGATTCGGCCCAATGGCCATACCGTGGCCGGCATGTTCTCTTGCCTCAGCAGAACTAGGTCTCCCACTCTCTCCCACTCTCCCACTTGCCTCAGCAGAACTAGGTCTCCCACTCTCAAATTTGCTCTGCGCTGCTTCCACTTAAATCGCTGCTGCAGTGTGGATTTGGTGTTTGACGTTCCAGAGTTTCAGTCGATTTTGCGGTATCTCGGTGACGTCCGGCGTAAGCGGTTGCACGATCTGCTCACCGATTAAGAAGTGACCCGGCGTCAGCGCAATCAAATCGCCGGGGTCGTCCGATAATGCACTAATCGGTCTCGAATTAAGACACGCCCCTATCATCACCAAGGTTGTGGCAAGTGTCTCGAAGGTGAAGATGTTGGTGAAGACCCTCTTTAGTTGGTGCTTCATCGCCTTGACGCCAGCCTCCCAAATGCCGCCTGAATGTGGTGCGCCGGGGACGATGAACTTCCACTCGGTTCCCATAGCGACGATCTGCTTGATCGGAAGTCTCTGACCGCTCATGCTTTGCAACGAAGGTTGTGGCGTTGTCGCTCCATATCACTGAGCAGGCACTACGTCTACCAGTGAATCTGTGAAATGCAGCTAAAAATGCTTCAGTAGACTGATTGCTTACTAGCTCTAGATGGATGGCTCCGGTGACCAAAAAGACGAATACAGCAATATAGCCCTTTTCGATCACGTTGGATCGGCCTGCCCTGGCCTTGATTCGCACTGGTCCGGCGTAGTCTACTCCGCTATGCCGAAATGCTCTCGCTTGTTGTACTCGCTCCCTTGGTAAGCTGCCCATTAACTGCTCTGTTATTTTCTGCTTCTGACGGAAACAGGCTATGCACCTTCCAATGTGTGTTTTTCATGCTCGTCTCAATGTGACAATCCAGTAACTCTGCCTGATGTATTGTGTGCTTAGCTCCATGAAGTGTTCTAATGTGCGCTTCCCAGCTCGCTCAATCTGCTCTTGGCCGATAAGATAATCGGATGGATGACCGCATGGGGTAACAATGAGTTATGGAGTCGCAAGCCTACCCTCATTTCGCCCTCAGCATCTATGAAAGGATCCAGTGTTGATGTGCTGCTCGAAGACTCCACAAACCGTCTTTCATTAAGCCGCTCTAACCCTGGTTGGTACTCCTGGCGCTGGATGACCTTTATCCAGCAGATTAGCACTTTTTCCCGGTCGGTGTATGTAATGGGCCCAGCATGCACTGCCCGACTGTCCCTTTTGCACTTGCGCACGAATCGTAAGACCATAACAGTCACTCTTAGAATGCTCTGCAGGGTTGATTTTCTTTCTATAAGGCTCTGTCTCCCTTTCCATTGTTAATCTTGCTACAAGTGGTGGTTTAAGGGCCGATGTTGCACTTGAGGTTTCGCTTACACTAAGCTTTGGTTGCACGATCGGGAAATGTTGCTCCTGATGTTTTAGCCAATGTGGCCCCTCCCACCACAAGCTCGATTGTACCAGCTGCACTGCTGGTATTCCTCGGGATGCCAGATCAGCGGGCTTTTAACCTGATGGGACATGTTTCCAAGGATGACTCTCCGTATTCTCCTGTATACAGCTAACTCGATTGACAACGAATGTTTTTAGCTCTGCTGGTATCTTAGTGAGCCAATAGAGTATCACCATTGAGTCGCTCCAATATGTCCTCGAAACATTATGAAACTTGCACGCTCGAATAACCTGCTCCATTAACCTGCACAGCACTGCTGCACATAGCTCTAGTCTCGGCACTGTGATAGTCTTGAGCGGCACCACCCTGGTTTTGAGGCAACCAAAATTGTTTTGATCTCTCCGCTACTCGATGTAGATCGGATATAAGCACGAATCCATGAAGTTCCAGCTTGCTCGCTCGTTCACTACCTAACCATCTCGGAACTCGGATCGACGTCAACTGCTCCAGCTCCCCATAGAAATTGTTCCATCTGGATTGTATGGTTGATGGAATTCGCTTATCCCACCGCACACCCGTTCGCCACAAGTCTTGGATGATGATTTTAGCGCTGATAATGACCGGTGCAATATAACCGTTTGCATCGTACAATCTTGTTAGTGCGCTGACTACAGATCGCTTAGTCGATTTCTGGCTCTGCTCATTTAAGTGCACATGGTACCGGATCTCATCACTCGAAGGATTCCATATCAAACCCAATATTTTGGCTGTGGAATCTTCTGAATCTGCAAGTGCTATCTCTCTACCTTCGATGTCACAAAAGTCTGCCAAGACTCCCGGACTAGATGAGGTGAACTTGCTTAGTTCGAATCCTCCAGCTCTCAATGATGATATTATTTCTCTGCCCAGTATGGCTGCCTGCGCTTCCGTGTCGGCTCCGGTTAGCATATCGTCGACATAGAAGTTGTTGACTACAGCCTCGTATGCCAGTGGATGCGATTCCTTATTGTCGCTTGCACATTGCAACATAGCTCTTACCGCGTTGAAGGTACTTGATGTCAGCCGTAAGTTACCGTCGTCAGCCAATATTCTTGGAGCACTTGACCGGGATTTTCCTCCAGATTATTCTTTGGAGGTCCCACTGCCCCTCCTTGACTAGCACTTGTCGAAACATCTTCTTGACCTCGGCGGTTATTGCCACTTTGAAGCACCGGAACCTAGTGATGATAGCTGCCAAGTCGTCTTGAAGTTTTGCTCCAGAGAGCTGGATGTCGTTGAGCGACGATCCAGAATCGCTCTTTCACGACGCGTCGAAGACGACACGGAATTTCTTGTTGACGCAATGGTGTGGTACATGGTAAACACGCCCATTCGCATTGGGATCTCTGGAAGCTAGCGTCATATGTCCAAGTTGCTCGTATTCGCGCATGAACTGGATATATTTTTCCTTGGTTTTGTTGTTGACAGCTAGCTTCCTCTCAAGCGGAAAAAATCTTCTAGTGGCTACTGCTCTTGAGCTGTCCTGGTTCTCTGCACGTGGATTAATCGGAATGGTTACGATGTATCGTCCAGAACTTGCAATGTTTGAACTTATCTAAATATTCCTTTTCGCTTATTATACGTTGTTGCACCAGTATCAATCTCCATGGAAAGTAGCTGTCCACTTGCCCTTATCGTGACCTCTTCAGACTTGTTGCAAATGTTCCCACTATTTACGGTTTTCGCATTCAATCTTAAACGACACTTGCTGGCTATGTGCCCCCTTCGATTACACGCAAAACACTGCCAGTCTTTTGCCGCACACTGGAACTCTTTATGCTGACTGCTGCCACAACGAAAACAATTCTGCTTGACGTTATCACTCAAACAACTGGAACTCAGTTTTTGCGAACTTGAATCCATAGGCGTAGAACGTGTTGTTTCGTTTTGACGTACACTTGAGTTTTTTGTCGTAAAAAGGCTTTGTTTTGTTGTTTGTATATTGCATTTTGTGACATTGGTTGTATGGCACGTGATGCATTTTGCGAAGCCTCCACGTTCAACGCTTGCTGACACACTCTTTCAAAAGATAATGAGTCATCGCGCAGAAGAATCTCTTGAATTTTGTCACTCTTAACCCCCACGATAAATCTATCTGCTAGCGCTTCATCGAGGATAAGAGCTTTGTATTTTGCTAGCCGCTCATCTTTAATATCCTCTAAGAAATCTCCGAATGTACATGTTTGCGCTGCTGACTTCATGCGGACAATAAAATCACTCAACGATTCGCCATCTTCTTGATAAATTTTATTGAACTTATAGCGCTCTGCCCGTTTATTTTCTTTTGGAGCAAAATGATCTCGCAGCAATTTCAATAAATCTGTGAACGATTTTTCACTAGGCATTTTCGGTATGGTTAGTGACATGAGAATTTCATAAATTTCTGCCCCAACTATAGTAATGAATAACGGCGTTTTCGCCTCTTCTTGGATGTCATTTACTATAAAAAATTGTTGAATCCGATCTTCGTATGCCTTGAAATTGCTGCCGGGAACAAAAGGTTCAATATTGCCTATTAAACGCGACATTTTGTTACTAATTTGTATTTTTTTTTGTTACACGTGTTTCGTAGATCCTCGTCGCCAAATTGTTACAAATTAAGCACTGGTTATACCTTACTTAAATGTTCTTTTTATTAAGATGCTTACACGTCAGAGGTCGTAAGGAAAAAGGCCGATAAATTCAACTTAAAGCTAATAGACGTACGAACTACCAATCGATTTCTGTTCTCACAGTTGGTAGTAGGTAAAGGGTGGCATGGAAAATTAAGTAGCTACATTGTTTCAATTCTACTACATAACAGAGGCTTGGCCCTTAATTGGAATTTGTCTGTTCTTGACTGGGAAGGACACATAACTTCTGTACTGGTCGCACCAACGGAGTGTGCTCTAGCCTGACTTCCGCACTTCTAACAAAACCGTCCTTGCCCTGGCGGACGGCCATGATTCGGCCCAATGGCCATACCGTGGGCGGCATGTTCTCTTGCCTCAGCAGAACTAGGTCTCCCACTCTCTCCCACTCTCCCACTTGCCTCAGCAGAACTAGGTCTCCCACTCTCAAATTTGCTCTGCGCTGCTTCCACTTAAATCGCTGCTGCAGTGTGGATTTGGTGTTTGACGTTCCAGAGTTTCAGTCGGTTTTGCGGTATCTCGGTGACGTCCGGCGTAAGCGGTTGCACGATCTGCTCACCGATTAAGAAGTGACCCGGGGTCAGCGCAATCAAATCGCCGGGGTCGTCCGATAATGCACTAATCGGTCTCGAATTAAGACACGCCCCTATCATCACCAAGGTTGTGGCAAGTGTCTCGAAGGTGAAGATGTTGGTGAAGACCCTCTTTAGTTGGTGCTTCATCGCCTTGACGCCAGCCTCCCAAATGCCGCCTGAATGTGGTGCGCCGGGGACGATGAACTTCCACTCGGTTCCCATAGCGACGATCTGCTTGATCGGAAGTCTCTGACCGCTCATGCTTTGCAACGAAGGTTGTGGCGTTGTCGCTCCATATCACTGAGCAGGCACTACGTCTACCAGTGAATCTGTGAAATGCAGCTAAAAATGCTTCAGTAGACTGATTGCTTACTAGCTCTAGATGGATGGCTCCGGTGACCAAAAAGACGAATACAGCAATATAGCCCTTTTCGATCACGTTGGATCGGCCTGCCCTGGCCTTGATTCGCACTGGTCCGGCGTAGTCTACTCCGCTATGCCGAAATGCTCTCGCTTGTTGTACTCGCTCCCTTGGTAAGCTGCCCATTAACTGCTCTGTTATTTTCTGCTTCTGACGGAAACAGGCTATGCACCTTCCAATGTGTGTTTTTCATGCTCGTCTCAATGTGACAATCCAGTAACTCTGCCTGATGTATTGTGTGCTTAGCTCCATGAAGTGTTCTAATGTGCGCTTCCCAGCTCGCTCAATCTGCTCTTGGCCGATAAGATAATCGGATGGATGACCGCATGGGGTAACAATGAGTTATGGAGTCGCAAGCCTACCCTCATTTCGCCCTCAGCATCTATGAAAGGATCCAGTGTTGATGTGCTGCTCGAAGACTCCACAAACCGTCTTTCATTAAGCCGCTCTAACCCTGGTTGGTACTCCTGGCGCTGGATGACCTTTATCCAGCAGATTAGCACTTTTTCCCGGTCGGTGTATGTAATGGGCCCAGCATGCACTGCCCGACTGTCCCTTTTGCACTTGCGCACGAATCGTAAGACCATAACAGTCACTCTTAGAATGCTCTGCAGGGTTGATTTTCTTTCTATAAGGCTCTGTCTCCCTTTCCATTGTTAATCTTGCTACAAGTGGTGGTTTAAGGGCCGATGTTGCACTTGAGGTTTCGCTTACACTAAGCTTTGGTTGCACGATCGGGAAATGTTGCTCCTGATGTTTTAGCCAATGTGGCCCCTCCCACCACAAGCTCGATTGTACCAGCTGCACTGCTGGTATTCCTCGGGATGCCAGATCAGCGGGCTTTTAACCTGATGGGACATGTTTCCAAGGATGACTCTCCGTATTCTCCTGTATACAGCTAACTCGATTGACAACGAATGTTTTTAGCTCTGCTGGTATCTTAGTGAGCCAATAGAGTATCACCATTGAGTCGCTCCAATATGTCCTCGAAACATTATGAAGCTTGCACGCTCGAATAACCTGCTCCATTAACCTGCACAGCACTGCTGCACATAGCTCTAGTCTCGGCACTGTGATAGTCTTGAGCGGCACCACCCTGGTTTTGAGGCAACCAAAATTGTTTTGATCTCTCCGCTACTCGATGTAGATCGGATATAAGCACGAATCCATGAAGTTCCAGCTTGCTCGCTCGTTCACTACCTAACCATCTCGGAACTCGGATCGACGTCAACTGCTCCAGCTCCCCATAGAAATTGTTCCATCTGGATTGTATGGTTGATGGAATTCGCTTATCCCACCGCACACCCGTTCGCCACAAGTCTTGGATGATGATTTTAGCGCTGATAATGACCGGTGCAATATAACCGTTTGCATCGTACAATTTTGTTAGTGCGCTGACTACAGATCGCTTAGTCGATTTCTGGCTCTGCTCATTTAAGTGCACATGGTACCGGATCTCATCACTCGAAAGATTCCATATCAAACCCAATATTTTGGCTGTGGAATCTTCTGAATCTGCAAGTGCTATCTCTCTACCTTCGATGTCACAAAAGTCTGCCAAGACTCCCGGACTAGATGAGGTGAACTTGCTTAGTTCGAATCCTCCAGCTCTCAATGATGATATTATTTCTCTGCCCAGTATGGCTGCCTGCGCTTCCGTGTCGGCTCCGGTTAGCATATCGTCGACATAGAAGTTGTTGACTACAGCCTCGTATGCCAGTGGATGCGATTCCTTATTGTCGCTTGCACATTGCAACATAGCTCTTACCGCGTTGAAGGTACTTGATGTCAGCCGTAAGTTACCGTCGTCAGCCAATATTCTTGGAGCACTTGACCGGGATTTTCCTCCAGATTATTCTTTGGAGGTCCCACTGCCCCTCCTTGACTAGCACTTGTCGAAACATCTTCTTGACCTCGGCGGTTATTGCCACTTTGAAGCACCGGAACCTAGTGATGATAGCTGCCAAGTCGTCTTGAAGTTTTGCTCCAGAGAGCTGGATGTCGTTGAGCGACGATCCAGAATCGCTCTTTCACGACGCGTCGAAGACGACACGGAATTTCTTGTTGACGCAATGGTGTGGTACATGGTAAACACGCCCATTCGCATTGGGATCTCTGGTAGCTAGCGTCATATGTCCAAGTTGCTCGTATTCGCGCATGAACTGGATATATTTTTCCTTGGTTTTGTTGTTGACAGCTAGCTTCCTCTCAAGCGGAAAAAATCTTCTAGTGGCTACTGCTCTTGAGCTGTCCTGGTTCTCTGCACGTGGATTAATCGGAATGGTTACGATGTATCGTCCAGAACTTGCAATGTTTGAACTTATCTAAATATTCCTTTTCGCTTATTATACGTTGTTGCACCAGTATCAATCTCCATGGAAAGTAGCTGTCCACTTGCCCTTATCGTGACCTCTTCAGACTTGTTGCAAATGTTCCCACTATTTACGGTTTTCGCATTCAATCTTAAACGACACTTGCTGGCTATGTGCCCCCTTCGATTACACGCAAAACACTGCCAGTCTTTTGCCGCACACTGGAACTCTTTATGCTGACTGCTGCAACAACGAAAACAATTCTGCTTGACGTTATCACTCAAACAACTGGAACTCAGTTTTTGCGAACTTGAATCCGTAGGCGTAGAACGTGTTGTTTCGTTTTGACGTACACTTGAGTTTTTTGTCGTAAAAAGGCTTTGTTTTGTTGTTTGTATATTGCATTTTGTGACATTGGTTGTATGGCACGTGATGCATTTTGCGAAGCCTCCACGTTCAACGCTTGCTGACACACTCTTTCAAAAGATAATGAGTCATCGCGCAGAAGAATCTCTTGAATTTTGTCACTCTTAACCCCCACGATAAATCTATCTGCTAGCGCTTCATCGAGGATAAGAGCTTTGTATTTTGCTAGCCGCTCATCTTTAATATCCTCTAAGAAATCTCCGAATGTACATGTTTGCGCTGCTGACTTCATGCGGACAATAAAATCACTCAACGATTCGCCATCTTCTTGATAAATTTTATTGAACTTATAGCGCTCTGCCCGTTTATTTTCTTTTGGAGCAAAATGATCTCGCAGCAATTTCAATAAATCTGTGAACGATTTTTCACTAGGCATTTTCGGTATGGTTAGTGACATGAGAATTTCATAAATTTCTGCCCCAACTATAGTAATGAATAACGGCGTTTTCGCCTCTTCTTGGATGTCATTTACTATAAAAAATTGTTGAATCCGATCTTCGTATGCCTTGAAATTGCTGCCGGGAACAAAAGGTTCAATATTGCCTATTAAACGCGACATTTTGTTACTAATTTGTATTTTTTTTTGTTACACGTGTTTCGTAGATCCTCGTCGCCAAATTGTTACAAATTAAGCACTGGTTATACCTTACTTAAATGTTCTTTTTATTAAGATGCTTACACGTCAGAGGTCGTAAGGAAAAAGGCCGATAAATTCAACTTAAAGCTAATAGACGTATGAACTACCAATCGATTTCTGTTCTCACAGTTGGTAGTAGGTAAAGGGTGGCATGGAAAATTAAGTAGCTACATTGTTTCAATTCTACTACATAACAGAGGCTTGGCCCTTAATTGGAATTTGTCTGTTCTTGACTGGGAAGGACACATAACTTCTGTACTGGTCGCACCAACGGAGTGTGCTCTAGCCTGACTTCCGCACTTCTAACAAAACCGTCCTTGCCCTGGCGGACGGCCATGATTCGGCCCAATGGCCATACCGTGGGCGGCATGTTCTCTTGCCTCAGCAGAACTAGGTCTCCCACTCTCTCCCACTCTCCCACTTGCCTCAGCAGAACTAGGTCTCCCACTCTCAAATTTGCTCTGCGCTGCTTCCACTTAAATCGCTGCTGCAGTGTGGATTTGGTGTTTGACGTTCCAGAGTTTCAGTCGATTTTGCGGTATCTCGGTGACGTCCGGCGTAAGCGGTTGCACGATCTGCTCACCGATTAAGAAGTGACCCGGCGTCAGCGCAATCAAATCGCCGGGGTCGTCCGATAATGCACTAATCGGTCTCGAATTAAGACACGCCCCTATCATCACCAAGGTTGTGGCAAGTGTCTCGAAGGTGAAGATGTTGGTGAAGACCCTCTTTAGATGGTGCTTCATCGCCTTGACGCCAGCCTCCCAAATGCCGCCTGAATGTGGTGCGCCGGGGACGATGAACTTCCACTCGGTTCCCATAGCGACGATCTGCTTGATCGGAAGTCTCTGACCGCTCATGCTTTGCGACGAAGGTTGTGGCGTTGTCGCTCCATATCACTGAGCAGGCACTACGTCTACCAGTGAATCTGTGAAATGCAGCTAAAAATGCTTCAGTAGACTGATTGCTTACTAGCTCTAGATGGATGGCTCCGGTGACCAAAAAGACGAATACAGCAATATAGCCCTTTTCGATCACGTTGGATCGGCCTGCCCTGGCCTTGATTCGCACTGGTCCGGCGTAGTCTACTCCGCTATGCCGAAATGCTCTCGCTTGTTGTACTCGCTCCCTTGGTAAGCTGCCCATTAACTGCTCTGTTATTTTCTGCTTCTGACGGAAACAGGCTATGCACCTTCCAATGTGTGTTTTTCATGCTCGTCTCAATGTGACAATCCAGTAACTCTGCCTGATGTATTGTGTGCTTAGCTCCATGAAGTGTTCTAATGTGCGCTTCCCAGCTCGCTCAATCTGCTCTTGGCCGATAAGATAATCGGATGGATGACCGCATGGGGTAACAATGAGTTATGGAGTCGCAAGCCTACCCTCATTTCGCCCTCAGCATCTATGAAGGGATCCAGTGTTGATGTGCTGCTCGAAGACTCCACAAACCGTCTTTCATTAAGCCGCTCTAACCCTGGTTGGTACTCCTGGCGCTGGATGACCTTTATCCAGCAGATTAGCACTTTTTCCCGGTCGGTGTATGTAATGGGCCCAGCATGCACTGCCCGACTGTCCCTTTTGCACTTGCGCACGAATCGTAAGACCATAACAGTCACTCTTAGAATGCTCTGCAGGGTTGATTTTCTTTCTATAAGGCTCTGTCTCCCTTTCCATTGTTAATCTTGCTACAAGTGGTGGTTTAAGGGCCGATGTTGCACTTGAGGTTTCGCTTGCACTAAGCTTTGGTTGCACGATCGGGAAATGTTGCTCCTGATGTTTTAGCCAATGTGGCCCCTCCCACCACAAGCTCGATTGTACCAGCTGCACTGCTGGTATTCCTCGGGATGCCAGATCAGCGGGCTTTTAACCTGATGGGACATGTTTCCAAGGATGACTCTCCGTATTCTCCTGTATACAGCTAACTCGATTGACAACGAATGTTTTTAGCTCTGCTGGTATCTTAGTGAGCCAATAGAGTATCACCATTGAGTCGCTCCAATATGTCCTCGAAACATTATGAAACTTGCACGCTCGAATAACCTGCTCCATTAACCTGCACAGCACTGCTGCACATAGCTCTAGTCTCGGCACTGTGATAGTCTTGAGCGGCACCACCCTGGTTTTGAGGCAACCAAAATTGTTTTGATCTCTCCGCTACTCGATGTAGATCGGATATAAGCACGAATCCATGAAGTTCCAGCTTGCTCGCTCGTTCACTACCTAACCATCTCGGAACTCGGATCGACGTCAACTGCTCCAGCTCCCCATAGAAATTGTTCCATCTGGATTGTATGGTTGATGGAATTCGCTTGTCCCACCGCACACCCGTTCGCCACAAGTCTTGGATGATGATTTTAGCGCTGATAATGACCGGTGCAATATAACCGTTTGCATCGTACAATCTTGTTAGTGCGCTGACTACAGATCGCTTAGTCGATTTCTGGCTCTGCTCATTTAAGTGCACATGGTACCGGATCTCATCACTCGAAGGATTCCATATCAAACCCAATATTTTGGCTGTGGAATCTTCTGAATCTGCAAGTGCTATCTCTCTACCTTCGATGTCACAAAAGTCTGCCAAGACTCCCGGACTAGATGAGGTGAACTTGCTTAGTTCGAATCCTCCAGCTCTCAATGATGATATTATTTCTCTGCCCAGTATGGCTGCCTGCGCTTCCGTGTCGGCTCCGGTTAGCATATCGTCGACATAGAAGTTGTTGACTACAGCCTCGTATGCCAGTGGATGCGATTCCTTATTGTCGCTTGCACATTGCAACATAGCTCTTACCGCGTTGAAGGTACTTGATGTCAGCCGTAAGTTACCGTCGTCAGCCAATATTCTTGGAGCACTTGACCGGGGTTTTCCTCCAGATTATTCTTTGGAGGTCCCACTGCCCCTCCTTGACTAGCACTTGTCGAAACATCTTCTTGACCTCGGCGGTTATTGCCACTTTGAAGCACCGGAACCTAGTGATGATAGCTGCCAAGTCGTCTTGAAGTTTTGCTCCAGAGAGCTGGATGTCGTTGAGCGACGATCCAGAATCGCTCTTTCACGACGCGTCGAAGACGACACGGAATTTCTTGTTGACGCAATGGTGTGGTACATGGTAAACACGCCCATTCGCATTGGGATCTCTGGTAGCTAGCGTCATATGTCCAAGTTGCTCGTATTCGCGCATGAACTGGATATATTTTTCCTTGGTTTTGTTGTTGACAGCTAGCTTCCTCTCAAGCGGAAAAAATCTTCTAGTGGCTACTGCTCTTGAGCTGTCCTGGTTCTCTGCACGTGGATTAATCGGAATGGTTACGATGTATCGTCCAGAAGGATCGCGACTGTATGTGTTCTTGAAGTTTCGCTCAACCCATTCGTCTTTTTCGGACCACCGTATTACCCTGCTCAGCTCTTCAATTTCCCAGAATTTGTTCAGGATGTTGTTCAATTGCACATCGGATGAATCCAACGCTGTCGTTAATGTCCTTATTGCACGTGCTCTTGAGATAAATTTTCTCCGGGAAGGGATGATGTTATCTTGGATATCATGTACATCTCACAGCTCAAATGGAAATCTTGCTCTGTCCGCGAGGATATGTCCACATGAGTTATAGATGGAATTCGCACGTTTGAGTTGGGACCGATGCCATTCACCTGGCGATCACATTTGCGCTTCGTCAAGCCCAACCTATGAGCGCACTGCTCAGTTATTAGGTTAAGTTGACTGTTACTGTCTAGAAGCGCTCTTGCCTCCATTTTCCGCCCTGCTCCTATGTTCATTTTGACACGCGCCGTAGCTAGAAACGCGCTTTCAACGTCTGCACTCTCCGATAGCTTTTGGACTTTAATCACTTGCTGGATATGGTCCTTTGCTGATAGTGTAGTAGATACCTTGCACTGTGGTTGCTATGCCTCTACCTGTGGTGCAGTGGTCTCTTCCAGCTCTGCCTTTGCTTCCACAGCCAAACTGCTCCGAGATATTTTCTGCTCACTGCAAAGTACGCTGTTGTGCTTCTTATTGCAGTGACGGCACAATCTTGATGAACAGCTCTGTTCAAAATGCCCGCTCTTCAAGCAATTCGCACACAATTTCCAGCACTTGACCTTGTCGTTCCTTGCCTGGATGGACAGCGCCAAGAAGTCCTCACTGCTATACAGAGGATGTTATAGTCCGCACAATGGGCATTTTGCACTTGCCCAAGCTCTGGTTGCCCCTGGGGCAATGTTGTTACTCCTTTCTCTAGGTTTCTCCATAGGTTTGACCATCTGGTCAAAGAACGCAGAATCTAGTGCATTGGCTCTTCGCTCTAGGAATTGAAGAAAATCGGATAGGGTTGCAATGCTTGACACATTTTCCCTGCACATTTGCCATGTGTGGTTGGTTTTCGTATCAAGTCTTGCACGCAGCATGTTTACGATCATCGAGTCCCACGTGCTCACGTCCACTCCAAGCGCACGGAGTGAACTAAGCTGCACATTCGCTTCGTTGATCATTTCCCGGATGCCGCTCGCCATGGAAGATCCTTTGCCCAACTTGGGAATAGTCTGAAATGCGTTTATATGAGCATCGGCGATGTTTTGCTCATTGTCAAACACCTCGTTTAATTTCTTCCAGGCATACGGATATTTGTCCTCAGTGATTCGCCATCTGCTAATGACGCCTGCTGGTTGGCCTTTCAGCACTTGCTTGAGCTCTCTCATCTTGGTCGCGTTAGCTAGCGACGCATTGTTGTGCACCTCCGTTGTAAACTGGTCGCGAAACTCGCGCCACTTAGTGTAGTCACGTGACGATTTTGGTGGGTCGCTACTGCCGCACCTGTATGTCGTTTGTTACCGGGGTTGGTCCTGCTGCTGCAGCTGCACTAGCTGTCCCTTGACGCTCGATCTCCGCACTCCGCGAGCGCAATTTGGCCACCACTTTATGAAAGGCATCCTCAACTGTGGCCAGATACTCGTTGTGTATGTCGCGCTCAGCTTCATTATTTGCTCCTTGAACGAACAACAGGTGTTCTTCGAGTAGCCTGTGGAATGCGCTCTCGGCGGTTGTTAATTTAGCGGTAAGTAGCTGTTCGTCTGCTCTGACGAACTCCTCATCGGTGGTGAATCCGACGACACTCATCAGTGATGACCTAAAAACGTCCCTGCGTGCTACGTCGCCCATTGCACTTCTGGCCCGAAAATTCCGCACTGGATTATTATTCGCTACCGTAAGACTACGCACGATGGCTGAGACTCGGGTCAATCTCTCGGAATCTTCAACAATCGTGTGTAGAATTGCTCAATTGTCTATGCACTAATAAAATGCCCAATGAACTCTGTCACGCACAAATGTGACTTGCTCAGGAAATGCAAACTATACCGCACTGTACTCTTTTTTCACACTTAATACACTGCCGCACAGGTGGCTGTATTAGCTCTTTTGTTATTTAAATACACGCACAATTATCCGGCTCAAAGGACCAAAAATGTTCAATAGCTCAGTGAAAAAATTAACACAAAATTGCACAATGAAATATTTATTAAGCTTTGCACCTCTCAGTGGATAAATAAAATCTCCTTCGTCCTTTTATGTGCCCTCATTCCTGGCATGCCACTGCTATTCCACCGCTATCCAACGCACTATGGGATAGGGTGTGGTCGTTTGCTCCGGTGATCGTGATTCCTATTACCTACCCTTACCCTTACACACTATGACTGGTGTGTGATCCGCGTATGTGCTCTGATGATGAGTTCATCTTCTCGGTCGGGACCACCGCTACCCAGTGCGCTATAGAATGGGGTGCGATCTGCGTGCGTGCTCTGATGGTGAGTCCCTCTCAGTCCCGACCACCGCTATGGGTCTATCCTTCCGAGGGTTGATCTGATGTAGTTGTTATGCACATCGTAGACGGCTCTCGTCTGGCTCCTTCTATTTGTTCGGTGTCGGCTACCGTTGGCTGGTGAAATACTATGCTGCCAGCCGCCTGTCCTGAACAAGTATGACAGATGGCTGTTAAGAGGTTGGCAATGTCACTCACGAAAGTAGAATGGGTATTGCTTGACAAAAGGGACTCGATTATCATTGGTGAAAGAAGACAGACGTAAGTCGAGGACAAGATAAAGTACTTATTTTAAATATCAACTTGGTGTATCATTAACGTAGAGGAAAACATTTTAATGTTACGAGGATTGTATCTTTTCATTTTGGATTCAATTAAGATATCTATACCTGTGAATAACCTAAAGTTAAACATATGACATTGTAAAAACTCATCACAAGCTGCTTCACTTAGCAAAGATTCAGGTCCAGAATTTTCATAACTCGCATTTTCCGACGATTTGGAGTATATGAACATATGAACCTCTATTTCGAGAAACTCTAATCGAGAAAATACTCTAATTAACAATATAAAAACATGGCTTGTTCTCGTTTGCGCCCAGTAATTTGTAAGCTTTTCTGTTTCCATTTTCTCGTTTCTGTGGCCTACAGATTACATTCGTAATCATGATTAAAAGTAATGTCGGATTTACTTATGATTACAGATTATATTCTGTAATCATTAATCAGATAACAATCAATCAAATTACAAAAGTAATAAGATTTCAGACCATATTCCCATATGTTTGATATTGTTAGCTTCAAAATGTCTGCAATATCCTCGTTACACCACCCAAAACAGCTCACACATAACACTCATACAACATATCTTCAACTGCTAGTGCGATCCATAGACATATCAGGTGAACATATCGGTGTGGTTATTCATAATATTCCTTTTACAAATGAAGTATAACAGAAATAGCCGACTTCACAGCTGATAACCCCCTAGCCCACCGACGAATTTTAGTGCTTTTTTAATAAATATTTTATTATTTATTATCATTTTTATTAATTTATTTCATTTATTTATTTTTAACATCTTCGCTGTATTTCAAGAATCATATGCTCTTTTACTTAATGCGTACTCCGATTGGTCAATTTGGTTTATGAACACGTTATAAAAAAACAGTTCTCAAAAATCTGAAGGGGAAGGAGAGGTAGAAGTCGGGCATCTCTGTAATACTTCATTTCTGGTCACAAACCACAAATGTCTGTGATGCGATCACAAGCTGCTTCACTTAGCAAAGATTCAGGTCCAGAATTTTCATAACTCGCATTTTCCGACGATTTGGAGTATATGAACATATGAACCTCTATTTCGAGAAACTCTAATCGATAAAATACTCTAATTAACAATATAAAAACATGGCTTGTTCTCGTTTGCGCCCATTAATTTGTGAGCTTTTCTGTTTCCATTTTCTCGTTTCTGTGGCCTACAGATTACATTCGTAATCATGATTAAAAGTAATGTCAGATTTACTTATGATTACAGATTATATTCTGTAATCATTAATCAGATAACAATCAATCAAATTACAAAAGTAATCAGATTTCAGACCATATTCCCAAATGTTTGATATTGTTAGCTTCAAAATGTCTGCAATATCCTCGTTACACAACCCAAAACAGCTCACACATAACACTCATACAACATATCTTCAACTGCTAGTGCGATGTATAGACATACCAGGTGAACATATCGGTGTGGTTATTCATAATATTCCTTTTACACCACTAATGTGTAGAGAATTATACGGGGTGAAGACCAATTTGACTCAAATCCCATTTTTACAACAAATACAAGAACAAAAGTCCAACCACCCAACCCACTGAGAGCAGTTTAACAGCGATGGCACTTCAAATAGCTGGCTTTGTATTCATATTCAACAGCATATCGGGAACGGAAATGAACAGAGAGTGAAAATGTATTATCACTCTGAGTGCCTCCGCATATATTTTTGAACAAATTGCGTAATATTTTCCCGTAGTCACTAACGGAGTAGTTCCTCGCGATCATAGATGACGCACTTACATTTTCTTCAAGTGATGTACTATTATGGCCATATTCTGGCACATCTCTGTGATGTGTCACAGGTCACAACCGCCTCACAAGAGGGTAGTTAGTGATAAATTCCTCACATCACGAGAGAAAAAAGAGGAAATAGAGAAAAATGCAATAATTTCAGGGTGATAAATAATTTTTAGACTGCAACGCAGATATATTCGAATGAATTAAAAAAAATACATTCTCCTTTCGCATAGGAGAAAACATGTTTCATCAAATTCTTCAGAATTTCGGCTATTATTTATTTTGTTCCATAATTTTCTTCAGCCACATTGAGAGGACAACATGAAAACAAATTCACCACACCATGGTGTGTTTGAGTGTTGTATACTGGCAGGCGCTAATTTAAATAGTTTTCTTAATAAACATTACCTGGGTGGCCCGCTCCACGCTTCGCACTTAGCCGGATCAAATTAATTAAACTGCAAGTAGCAGGTCCCGCTCAAGCGACTTCGTGGCTCCGCTCAGGGCAAGTGCTTTTCGCCTGGCAGGCGCCTATATCAACAGTTTTTTTTTTTCAAATAACTGTACCCGGGTGGCCCGCACGCGATTAAAAAATACATTTGAAGCCCAGTCTGAAAGTATGCAACATTATTGCCTGTACTTCTAGAAGTATGCCACACTTTTTTGCACGGAAGTGATTTTTAATTTCAGTGCAATTTTCATACGAAATATACATTTTTAAACTTCGATATCTCCTAAACTAAGCTTTTAACCAATATGTTTGCTTATAATATTTTGTTCTTATTTCGTCTAGTTCTTCAAAATGGCGTTCTGAAATCTTGGTGCCCCGGAAACCGTAGATTCGATCCGTTTGTGTATTGTGAGGTAGTCACAAGCAGGGGCCTATTGCACAGAACATGCATCACATACATTTCGTACAATATACAAAACTGTCATACATCATACACATCATACACATCATACAATTTTCTGTTTCTTAGATTCCATTGGAAGTATTGTATGATATCTTTTTTGTTGTATGATGTGTATTATTATGACGTTTAATTTTGAATGACAAATTTCATTGAAAACTAAATAGTGTAGTGAATTAAACCCACACACCATATAAGTGGATTACAAACAAACAAAAAACTAAATAATGGAGTCCCTCAAAAATGAAGAAAAATATGATGATGACAATTTTTTTTAAATAGAACATGGTTATTAATAAAAATTCCTTGACGAACTAGCAATCCTTCTTCCTACATGTCTAATTTAAAAATAAGATGAACAATCATTCATTATTCAAAAATCTTAAGCCCAAAATTACTTAGTTTTGTGTATTTTCTCATTTGAAAACTCATTTTTGTAGTGACTACAGCAGTTTTAAGTACTATATGAAATGTATGTTCAAATTTGAAAAAAAACTGATGTATGATGTGTATGATACTTTTCTGTGAAATAGAATCATACAACTTTCCTATATTTCCGGTTTAAGCTTTAGGTGAGAAACAGAAAACATACAGCAGAATTGTTAGAATCATACAATGTATGAGACAGAGATAACCTATAATATCATCCATTATCTCTGGTATGAAATGTATGTTCTGTGAAATAGGCCGCAGAAATGATGTATAACAGAAATAGCCGACTTCTCAGCTGATAACCTCCTAGTCCACCGATGAATTTGAGTGTCTTTTTGATAAATATTTTATTATTTATTATCATTTTTATTTATTTATTTCATTTATTTATTTTTAACATCTTCGCTGTATTTCAAGAATCATATTTTCTTTTACTAAATGCGTACTCCGATTGGTCAATTTGATTTATGAACACGTTATAAAACCAGTTACTTATGAGGTAGAAGTCGGGCATCTCTGTAATACTTCATTTCTGGTCACAAACCACAAATGTCTGTGATGCGAAAATTGTGATGCCTCACTTGTGAGGTTTGAGCAATTTGGCATTCTGGCAAAAAAACTCATAAGAAAGCACACACCATGGTGTGGTGAAGTTCTTCCTTCTTCGCTCTCTTTTCATATTGTCCTCTCAATGTGCGAGAAGAAATATATGGAACAAAATAAATAATCGAAATTCGGAAGAATTTGATGAAACATGTTTTCTCCAATACGAAAGGAGAATTCCTTTTTCGTAAATTCAAATTATCACAAATTTGACAGTACCTGTTATGGTCCCAAGGCTGAGGTCTTGCTCAGAATACAAACGAATACGAACCTCACAATTTGTGACTCACCAGCCTCTTCTGAGGCAGTTGTGTCTTGTTGCCAGTAACATTGGAAAACCAGTAACGAATTAATCGAGTGTGAAATCGTCCCATTGTGTATTTCACTGGAATAATAATATCTCTTTGACTATGTGTTCTGATTCCCTTCAAGAACAATGGCAACTTTTCACTGGAAAATTGAATATGCCATTATGTATTGATTTTTCTATCTAGAATTTAGAGATAATTAATTCGTGGTTTGCAAATTTTGCGATTGGTTGTTGTTTGCAGAAAAATTTAGATGTGTTAAAATCATACTATATCAAATATGTTCCATAGTCTAAAATAAGGAGAGAGTACAGCACATGAATAGGTATGGATTCTAGATATTTTATACATATGTACATATGTATATTCGTAGCAGTTAACACTAGCATTTTATTTTTCCTTGCTGTGTATGAGAGGAATTCATACATTCCTCCACAAACATTTATGTACGTTCAATGCTGCAATTTAGAAAAAAGTGCTCATTCACAGAATACATATTTATATATAAGTTCAAAATTTTTATCGAGGTTTAAAATTTCCGACGAAGCGTGGAGCGGGACACCCGGGTACTGCTCATTAAGGAAACTATTTAAATTGGCGCCTGTCAGTATGCAAAACTCTTTGAACCTAAGGAAAATATTTTTTTTTACTTATGTAGGCGCAAAAATAGTTCATGCTTTTAGACTGGACTTCAAATACCTATATTTGAATCGCGAAGTGGGCCACCCGGGTACTCTTATTTGAGAAAATTGTTGATATAAGCGCTTGCCAGGCGAAAAGCACTTACTCTAAGCAGAGCAACTAAGTTGCTTGAGCCTGCCGCCTGCAGAAAGGGAGTTTAAATCCCCTTAAACCCCATAACTACAAAATATTGTTTCCAAACCTTGTCGCTACGGAAACCGTAGTCATGCCCTCTTTTACCTAGAAAATATGGAGGTTTTGGTTAGGTTTGGGTGATTGCCACCACTGCAGCAGTTGTGGCCCACTTAAAACCTGGGAAGCGACTACTCTAACGACAATAAAATAAACCTAGAGACTGCCCAATGGTATTCTAGTGGCTTACTTTGACAAGTCCACTCCTGTGCTTATTGACAGCCAATTAGTTTACTGAAAAAGTAGTTGCCTAGTATATCTTTTCTAATTTTTGGCTGGACAAGTGGCGAGGCGATAAAGCGTATTCTCTTCCTCGTCTCTACAGCTTCTGCAGTAGTCGTTGTGGGTGGCTCCCATTCTTCTGGCATGGATACCGAGAAGGTAGTGGTCGGTGATAATGCCCCCTACGTGCCTTATTACATTTCATGTTTAGTTTTAGGAGTGTATGTGTTTTGTTTGCATATAGTGATGGCCAAATAAGCCTCGAAGTCCTACATGTATCTTATTCCATCCCTCTCCGATTAGCGAAATCGAAGGCATCTGTGAGTAACATGGTGTTTATTCCTTGGAGTGTCCTGATTATTTGCCAGTGGCAGTCCCACCCCTAATCTTGCTAACTCGTCGACCCTTTCGTTGCATGGAAAACCACTATGCCCAGGTACCCAGCATAGGGTTAGGTTGCATATAACCGCTATCTCTCTGAGAGATAGATGGCAGAGTTTTACCATCTTCGATTTAATTGATGGTATATCCAGAGCCTCTGTGACCGCCTGACTATCTATGTAAATGGCGATGGACAGCCCGTCTATCGGGTTTGTCGGCAGTAAGCGGGTAGCCTCTTGGATGGCTTTAACTTCTGCCTGGAATAAACTACAATGATTGGGAACGGACAAAAGGATATGTCCGGCGATATCGAGAATACTCCTAGTGCGAGGACAATACTCCTAGGATATCGATGTTTGAATAAACTTCGTCGGTCCAATAATGGTACATCAACTGTCTGACAAGCGCTTAGAGCTAAATATTAATTTTCAGATTTAAAACGAAATAAGGCCAAATTTTTAATATTTATAACTCTATATCTCCTAAACTCGTCAAAAACGAGAATTACTTATTACTCCTAAGATTATGCCTACATTTTCAATAAGATTTATGAATGTAAGCTTCCTAATGGAGTGCAACATCATATTATCAAAACCAAGCTGTCTTGCATCCGCCATTACTTGGTTTTTATACCGGAGGTTCTGCGTTCTTCTCTTTCTCGAACAAAGTGGCTCAGATTCGAAGACCAAGCCAAGTGCAGTCGAAGGATTTCTCCCTTCCGGACTACATCCCCATCCTGCTGCACCTCGTAGAGTTCGTGGTTGTGTCTTCTCCTCCATTCGCATTCCTTGCAGACGGGACTATATATCCGACGTAGAATATTTCTTTCGATGGCAGCAAGAATCAGCTTCGCAGTTTTGCTTAGCATCCAGCTTTCGGCTCCATACAGCAGAACTGACATTATAACAGTTTTGTAGAGCCCGATCTTGATCCTTCGAGTCTGGAGCTTTGAGCCTAGTTGTTTCGACAAAGGTGTGACCTGTTCTGCCGAATAATACTAAAATATTTAAATGACGCAGTCGGTAATTTTAATTTCAAAAGCAAATTAAAGTAGTGATACGAACGCTAAATGAACGAACCGTATAAAAAAAACTTAATAGCTTATTCGATTCGAACCGCAATCTTGACTATAATAGTGTTTGTGGTAGTGATAGTGACAGTCAAAAACTGATATTGCAACAACAGCAAGATCAATTTGCTCAGTTGTAAATACAACTAAACCAACATTTGCGACAGCCAAATTTAGCACAACAACGCCATTACCATTATTTTAAATGAAAAAATTCAAGGGGAGGCTAAATGCTGCTTTCAACGTAACAGC
Source organism: Eristalis intricaria (assembly GCA_964034865.1). NCBI lineage: Eukaryota > Metazoa > Arthropoda > Insecta > Diptera > Syrphidae > Eristalis > Eristalis intricaria. The sequence goes on from OZ035874.1 coordinate 15,369,250, forward strand.
ACAACAGGAACTAAAACTAATCTTCAGACCTCGGAAGGACTATGCTGAGCTGATAAATGAATGCCACAACATTAAGGTAGAATTATTTGATAAAGTTAATGATAAGTACCTTGATATGATAGGTACCTTGTGGTCGAAAAATTGGATAATTTAGTTCCTGGTAATGCAGGAGAAAATCACTGATTCTAGATATTGCTGCCAATTGCTAGAGGATACAAGAGCAATTGACATTAGTCACCGAAAACGGAACAATTGTAGAGATTTTAGTCGACACAATAAGTATAGACTGGACAATAACAATAACTTACATACCGTAGAGTATTCAGCCAGAGATAGGGGTAATTAATCGAATTTAAGAAATGATACGGACACAAATAGGTCTAGACATAGACATAACAATCAAGAACAGAGCCGTGGAAAGTATCAATTAAGAAATCATTCATTTCATTTCATGTATTTATTCATATTAACGTACATCATTAAGGTATTAAATTTTTTTGTACTTGGGACATTAATTTACCAAACTTAAATTAAACTTACAACTAGTATACAATATATGTGTATTTATAAGGATTGGAATTGAGGTTCATTGTTGATGTTGTACTTTGTTGGATAGTTGAAGGATATTACTTTTAAGATTGTGCGGGTTTGAAATTGATCAACACAAATGATTGCTACGAAAAGGGATAATGTTAGTGGTTCTAAGAAAGCGAGTGAAATTAAGTCTGTTATATAAATACGGCGGGCTACCATTATTTCCTTTTTTGTGTAAAAACATGCAATTCCTTGCGTTGATGTACAGCTGCAGTTTACAGCCCAGAAAATCACGAGATCAGAGAGAGAGAGAGAGAATAAGCAAAGAGCCAAAGTTTTCGTAAGCAGCCATAACTACGGCCGATGATCATGTTTGTGTGCTTGTAGCCAGGGAGATCACGACTTACGACGTATCCAAGGCTAGTAGTAGACTCGACTGCCTTAATTTGAGAGTTGTTGAGATATATGTCAGGTAAAAGATCGAGATTAAAATCTTTTTTGAGATTGGAATAACTTGCGATTTTGTTGGGCTTAATAGCAATCCATTTTTGATTGACCAAGAGTAGACTCGTTTTGATCATCATTCATTAGATAAGCAAGTTTATGTAGATCAGGAAACGGTTTGGAAATTAGTAACTAGACGTCATCAGCATATATATATACCGAGGAGCGTTGCATACAGAAGGGAAGACATTAATAAATGTGCAGAACAGTATTGGTCCTCATATTGACCCCAGTGGAACGCCTAAGTGAACATACAAAAAGGACGAACAATATTCTCCTAAATATACCTTTTGTCAAGCAAGCAGAGAAGAGAAACTTTTTTTTCGTCGAAAGATTGGCGTATCTTTTCAAGCAGATTTACTATATCTGAGGAACAACTGTGGTTTGATCTAAAGGCCGATTGTTGAGCGTACAGCAGGTTATTGACGGATAGGTGTTTGGTTATCTGTTTTGATATTATTTCTCGAAGGCCTTAGACAAGCAGGGGCAGAAAACTTTGACCACTTTCCAAGCTTGCGTAAAGGTGGAAGTGATTGTGCATTATTTTATTACGTGGGTAATATGGGAAACAATTAGGGGTGAGACAAGTTTAACAAAACGAATCGGTATGCCGCCTTCAACAATGGAGTCTGAGTTGATAGCACTTACGCTCCAGATAACTTCATCTTCTGTAACAACCGTGAAGTCTAGGGTTGGGAGTGAGGTTACAGGGTTACAGGTATTCTGATGATAGAAGAACTCATTTGCACAAGGATTTTTTACTAGAAAGGTACGACTCAGTTCATTGAAATCAAGAACGTATTTAACATTGTCGTCACTGCTAAATAATAAAACTTTGCTCAGATTACCACACATTTTTTTCAGAGAGAAAGAGTTGCTTAGTTTACCGGCGCAGTACGTTGTCTTAGAGTTATGTTAGGTTCGTGTGTTGCGTGATGTGGCCACGTCACACTGAGGTCCTATTGGACCCATTGTGATGCACAAGCGGTAAAACCTTCCTATCTTCTCACTCGCCGGATGATGAAAACTCCTGACTCCAAGGTGTCCAGCCATCCAGAGATCCTTATAAACCTGCAAATATTTTTAGTGGCATATCTGACATATCATGGAGGTCATGGAAGAAAAATTCTCCCAGGAGTCTTTGTCTCAGTTTGCATGGACTGGGGCATTGACAAAGTCAGTGGGATGTATCCTCAATCTGCAAATGATGTCATGGGTAAGTCCCATTTTGTGTTCATGATACCTCAGATGGTTATGAGCAGTAATAGCTCCGACCATCATCATCAGCAGTTTCCTGCTGCATTGGAGAATGGAATTTGTTTTTGCGCTGTTAAACCTCGACCATATCGTACGAGTGGTCTCACATGTGGGGAAGGAACTCCATGATTTTACTGTCCACCTTTCTCTTGATGTCAGACAGGGATGGGGAAAGCCATGGGATTGTCTGGGATAGGTCGGGTTCGCCCCTTTCCTGGCAAGTTCATCTACCTCCCCCGTTACCGGTTATGTCTCTGTGACCTGGGTCCCAGCACAGAGTAATCGAATGCTGTGTGTCAAGACCCTTGAGTTCTTTTCAACAATGTTATCAACAATGATATCAATTTGGCCGCTTCTTTGGCAGCAAGGACCTCCGCTTGAAAAACACTGTCAGGTAATCTGAGAGCAGTGCATGTTTAACAATTCGTAGAGGATGCCCGCGCCTGTTCCATTTTCCATCTTTGACCCGTCAGTATAAACATGGATGTAACTAGAGTTAGTGATGGGTTCATTTGAGCTCCACACCTCCCTTGTTGGGAAGTACTTATTGAAGGGTATTTCTAAATGAAGGGTGTTGAGAGAGTAGTCGCTTTCTATTTGTTCGATGTGAAGTCTATCAAGAATACATGCATGACCATAGGGGCTGGGGTGCCAGTTTTTGGATTGGGAGATCTAAATGGCTCCCTTTGCGGCAGTCATCTGTGTATAGAGGTCGAGTGGAAGAAGATCCAGTAGCACCTCTAAACGCGCTGTGGGGGTGGTCGAGATTGCTCCTGTCACACTTAGGCTTGCGCGTCTTGGTTTGCTCGTGAGCAGCTTTAAGTTGTAACCTTTCAGGCTAGCTTGCCACCAATGCATTATGTCAGGATCGGCATCACAATTACAGATTAGGACCCCATTTTTTGCCAAATATCCTGATACACAGGTATAAGCCAATCCGGAGCTTTCATCAACGAATGACGTGTTCTTGTTTGATCCCCCGTTATCGATTGTTTGCGTAAATTGTAAAAATTGCTAAGCGTAATAGATCCCCCTCCTCTGAGGACACATTCCGGTCCTTTGAAAAGAGGTCGCGCGTTATCATGTCTCGTAAAAACTCAGTTAAAAAAGACTCCAGAACTAATTACTGGAGTCAATTACAAACACTACCGGACACTGATAATGATGACATGGATGTCATTCTAACGCCAAACAATTCCACTAAAAAAGTGTATGTTCCGCCCATAAAAGTGTTGCAAAAGTCAAGTGATTATGTGCACAAATTAATGCAATCAATAAAAATTACTGATTATTTTATTAAAATTATTTCAATCGGAATAAAGATTTCTTGCGAGACAATAGAATCTTACAACCGCGTATTGGAAGCACTTAAAAGTTGTAACTGCCAATATTTTTCTCATGACCTAAAGAGTGAGAAAGCCTTCAAAGTGTTTTTGTATGGAATGGGTGATGTTGATTGTATTGAACTTAAAGGTGAACTCACTAAACTAGGACTCAAATGTATTGATGTTAAAAAAATCACCAAAAAGTTTGAACACTACACTGAGTTCTACTATCTAATTTCACTGGAAAGTGGTTCCATTCAGTTAAAAGACCTTAAAAAGAACTTTCGCTCCATCAATCATATGCAAGTGAGTTGGAACTATCAGCGAAAACAACGTGGTAAGTTAACTCAATGCTACAATTGCCAATTATTTGGGCATGGCGAGAAAAACTGCCACATAAAAACTTATTGTGCCAACTGCGCTGGTCCACATAATACAACTGAGTGCACGAATGTCGCATCGTACAAGTGTGCAAACTGCAGTGGCAATCATAAAGCCAATGACGTCACCTGCATCAGCCGATCTAAATATTTGGAGATACGAAAAAGGGCTGAAAGGGGAAAATTCGTCATCAATCCTCCGGTCATATCTGAACATCCTAAAGAGAAACCGATCTCATTCTCCTCACTGACGGACTTTCCAACACTTCCCCAAGGACGGCAGAGAACGACAAGCAGAGAGAAAAACGCAACTCCCTCTTCATCAAATGCATGGTGTAACATAAATCAAACATGTTCGATCGCCAACGCACCGATCTCAGCTGGCAGCATCAAAGTTAACAGCAATAAGGTCACCAGCAACACAGCCAGCAACATTACATTTAGCAACATATGTAACAACAACTCAGCACTATTTTCTGCAGAAGAGCTCAATACACTAGCTATGGAATTAATTTCTAAATTATCTGTTTGTAAAACCAAAACTGATCAATTTCAAGTTATTACGCAATTAGCTACTAAATTCTTATACTCCAATGATAATTAATAGAGATTTGAAAATTGTTACTTGGAATGCTAGAAGCATACGCAACAAACTTATAGAACTTTTACATTTTCTGAACTGTAATAATATTGACATTGCTCTTATCACGGAAACATGGCTTGGTTATGATGATAGGCTGCCCTGCTCTGATTTCAAGTGCTATCGTGTTGATAGAATAGATAGAAGTGGTGGGGGAGTTGCAATACTTATTAGAAAAACTATTCAACATTCGCTCTTACCACTTTTTCAGACAGTTCTTATAGAAAATGTAGGAATAAAAATAAAAACGAATGATCAGAGAACGATCAGTATTTTTTGTGTTTATTTTCCTGGTGGCACCATATCGGACGAAAAAAAACGAGTGCTCAGTAGGGACATGAGGAAATTATTTAGTATACCTGGCGAATTCTTGATTGGAGGTGATCTAAATTGTAGGCACAGGAATTGGGGTTGTGTAAGATCCAACGCCTGGGGAAATATTCTTTCCGATTTACATTTAGCGATGCCATTTTCTATTTTGTATCCGATCTCTCCAACATACGTTCCACCTTCCTCTTGGGATAAACCTTCTGTCTTAGATTTGTTCTTTACAAATTGCTCGAGTTTCATTTCAGAGCCGATTTCTGTAAATGAGCTCAGCTCAGATCATAATCCGGTTTTGTGTCGGGTACGATGCACAGTTCAGAATCATGAAAAATATATTCTTGATCTGAAAAATACCAACTGGGGGCGATTTCGATCCCAGATCAAAGTCAAACTTCGACAAAACTGTACGACTCTTGATAATATTACAAACAAGGATGATGTGGATAATATTGTCCAGGAATTTACTGAACACATTTTGAGTTCCTGGTATGACAGTGTTCCAAGGGTTTTGGCGAGACAACAATTTAACGCCCTTCCTATGCACATTCTCATCCTGATTAAGCTCAGAAATAAGTATAAGAGATATTGGCAAAGATACCGACATCCAATTTACAAAATGTATATGTCATCTATAAGTCGTTTGATAGCTGATCATATCAATAAAATGCGCAACGACAATTGGAACCAAAAACTTAATGGTCTTGATAAGAACTCAAAACCTTTCTGGAACATAGTTCGAATTGTCAGGAATAGAAATAGAAAATTACCATCTTTGACTAACGCAACAGGAACATTCTACAGTGATGTAGAGAAAGCTAATGCACTGGGAGATACGTTTCTGAATAACCACAATACATCAGCTAATCTCGGTGATCCATTGACAAACGATGTTGTTAGCAACTCCATTCAATCTCTTAATGCGTTAAACACCTCTCCATCAAACAACTTCCATGTAAGTGATGACGATACAGTTTTCTTTGTCAATAATTTGAAAGTTAGAAAATCAGAGGGCCCGGACGGAATTAAAAACATTTTCTTAAAACAACTGCCTAAAGCAGGAATTAAGCATTTAACGATTATTTTTAATGCATGTCTAAAAATTAACTATTTTCCTGATGCATGGAAAAAGGCGAAGGTTATACCAATACTAAAAGCGGGGAAGCCTGCTAATAGCACAGAAAGCTATAGACCAATAAGCTTACTTAGCAGTATTGGTAAAATTTTTGAACAAATTTTAAAAGAAAAAATGCTCGAATTTGTTTCTGACCACGACATCTTCCCCAATGAACAATTTGGGTTTAGGCGTCATCACAGTACAATGCATCAAGTCGCCAGAATTTGCAATATTGTTAAAAACAACCGTGCTCAAGGTAAATCAACAGGCATGTTACTACTAGATATTGAAAAAGCCTTCGATTCCGTCTGGCATGATGGACTTCTACATAAAATGATATCCTATGGATTCCCGACGTATATGTGCAAGATAGTTCAAAGCTTTCTGTCCTGTCGGTCTTTTAGTGTTCATGTCAACAGTGGTGTGTCCCGCGTAATGCATTTTGATACCGGCTTACCTCAAGGATCAGTTTTGGCTCCAATCTTATTTAACTTATACACTTCAGACTTTCCAAGCCTACCTGGTTGTAGTTCTGCTATTTTCGCTGATGACACGGCAATACTTTCATCTCATGAATTTGCTCTCCATGTTGAGACTAATCTTATCAATGGAATGAAAGTACTACAGAAATACTACAATAGTTGGAAAATTAAAATTAACTGGAAAAAATTGCAAGCTATCTTTTTCACGCGAAAAAGAAAAACTTGTTATCTACCGAGTAGTAATTTTCTGATCAACGGTACACTAGTTAATTGGGAAAAGTCTGTTAAATATTTAGGCATATATCTGGATACCAAACTGACTTTTCAGGAACATGTTACAAGAACAGTGAAAAAATTGAACATTGCAATTAAAATGCTCTACCCCTTTATAAACCGAAAATCAAGGCTGTCTATACATAATAAAGTTCTAATTCATAAGCTAATTTTCCAAGCCATAATCTTATATGGATGTCAAGTATGGGGACGTTGCGCGCAATGTCACATTAAGAAATTGCAAATATCACAAAACAAACTGCTAAAGATGATGCTAAATCTTCCCTGGCATCACTCAACACAAGATTTGCATAGAAGGGCGAATGTTGAATACGTTTTTCAAAAAGCTCAAAAACTATATCTTAGATTTTTATCGAGATGTGAACTTGCCGATAACCCACTCATAAAAGAACTTAATCTAGCAACGGAGGTGGCACCACCATAGCACAGCATCATTATATGACTAGCCATGTTCATAGTAGCTTTATATTTATTCTTGTTTGACTGTTATTTTTCTTTTTTTTTTTTTTGTTTGTTATTTAGTTATTTATTTATGTACTTAGTTATTTGTTTATTTATTCATATATTTATTTACTTATTTATTTATCTGTTTTTATATTTATTTATTTATTTATCTATACCTTTATTTATTTATTTATTTTTTTTTTATTATCTATCTATTTATTTATTTATTTATTTTCTTATTTTCTTATTTATTTATTAATTTTTTACTTACTTATTACAAATTGTAATATATATATACAATACAATTTGCATGAAGGTTTTTTTTTTCCATTTTTTTCCTTCAAGAATATTCACGAGCTACTAAAAATTGTAAACCTTAATAATAATATTCCAGAAGCAAGATAAATATGTATCAAATCTCTGCACACACACTTTATAATGTATGAAATTTATACTGGAAATAAATCTATCTATCTATCTATCTATTGCATCTATCTAATGCATTATGTCAGGATCGGCATCACAATTACAGATTAGGACCCCATTTTTTGCCAAATATCCTGATACACAGGTATAAGCTACATGTTGCTTTTCTTACTCTCTCTTGTATATTTAGTTTCCAATTAAGTTTCGTGTCTAGGATTATACCAAGGTACATTGCGCTTTTCCTTAGGGTGAGGGTTGTACCCTCAATTTTGGGAAGATCGAAAAGCAGAATTAACCTTTTGTTGGTGAAGTATGACTATACGGCTTAAAGAAATGTACCTGAATATCTTCTTCTCTGAGAAAATCCCTTACGTTTGTATTATTAAATTCATTGTCACAAACTACTTTCTTCATTTTACCTTTAATTGCTATAAATTGTCGATTTTTTTCCACAAGTGCTCGCTTCTAAATTAAAGCTAACAGCGTGTTTCGAAAATTTATCAATGAAAATAATAAAAGATTGTTTTGACTTTACATACATATGTCTCTATATGAATAATTTTGTTGAAATTGGAGGGCAATTCCGTAAATTCAAACTTTTTCTTAATGGGCTTCCTATCGTACTTTGCGGACGTACAAATATTGCAGTTGTTCACAACTTTATGGATCAAAAATCTAAGGTTCGGGCAATAGGCGATATGCTTCGCACCTCCATAATTTGAAACTACACCAGAATGACCAAATTCTACTCTATGGAATAAAGAGATTTGCCAAAGAGCTTCATCTTTACAAGTAAGAACTTTAGCAAAGTATCTACATTTTACAAATTTTGTTCCTAGAATTGAAGTATTGTCCTGGTTTATATACCTGGTTATATACAGAATCCTCTAAGTTCTGAGTATATCTCAACTTTTCTTTTAATAACATGTCTTCCGACGATGCTATTAATATTATGAGGTATTTCGCTCAATGTAAATTCTCTTGTTACAAAATACTCTTTCTACTTCATTTTCTTTTTTATTAAGTATTATAATTTGGGTTCTGAATCAATTTACAATAGTATACAAACATTGGGGACTTGTCCGCTGTGAAGTTTCGATATTGTCAATATTTTCCAATCTATTTAAAAAATCAGCCGCTTTATTTTCTCTACCTGTAAGGTATCCTACTTCGTAATTCAATTCTTGTAATTTTGCTTGGACAAAGGTGGCTATTTGGTTTGGAGAATTCTTTTCCGCTATATCTGGTGTTAAGGTATTTTATGGGTTGATGGTCCATTACAATTTTAAACATATTACCCCATAAATATAGACGTGGAATAAGAAACAGACCAAACAATAGTCAAAAATTCTTTATCAGTAGTCGAATAAAGTTTTTCGTGATCGTTTAAAGATCGGGAAGCAAAACAAATCGGTTGGCCTTCCAAGCATCGGTGTACAAAATAAATGGTTTTTCAAAATCGGGAAATCTTTAGATTGGGTGGTTAACAGTTTTGGAGTTGAGTGTTTCAAATGATTGAATATATTCTGGGTCGATTTTGTTTATTTTAGCATCTTTTTTAAGATACTTAACCATTGGGTACGCAATTTTCGAATAGTTCTGCACAAACTTCCTGTAGAAGCATGTACCCCTAGAAATCCTTTTAAGTGTTTGACAGTTTATGGTAATTTATAGTCGACAATGCACTTAATTTTCACATGATTGGGTTTCATTCCATCCTTTGTTAGGATGTTTCCCAGAAATTGCGTATCGCGTTGTAAGAACGAACATTTGTGAAATTGTGCTTTTAAATTATGCTTAGCTAACACTTGCAAAATACTTCTTACGGCTAATAGATGTTCCTCAAGGCTGGTTGAAAATATAAGGATATCATCTAGATAAACCACGCAAATCTTATTTATAAAATCTCTTAATATTTCATTCATAAATCTCTGGAAGGTAGCCGGTGCGTTTTTTTTTAAACCGAATGGCATCCGAGTAAATTCATATAGACCATTTGCCGCCGTCTTATGAATGTCTCTAGGATGCATTCGAATTTGATATTACCCTTTGGCCAAGTCCAGAGTCGTGAAGTATTGAGCCTGCCCTTATTATTTATATCAGAAAACGAAGTATTGATGTATTTAGGGGGAATTGAATTTTGATTTAAATTGTAAACGGAAGCTATAATTTTAGAGTCGATCAATTTTGAGAACATACAGACATACAAAATAAAGAGATAATAAATCAGAAGTGGGTTTGAGAGCTAAAAAATAATTGAGAACAAAACAAGAAGAATTATTTATTACGATAATCAAAATCCAAAAATCAAAATGGCGTCGCATACCCAAGCATTGAATACAGAGGAATTAAACAGAGGTATCGAAACTCGATATCCTCTTACGAAAATGTTATTAAGTGTTTTATAATAAAATGAGCGAAAGTACGAAGGAATATTTGCTACGAAAAATTATTCGTTTTACTGGCTGGAGTGAGGACAGTGATAAGTTGGCGAGTTGCACAGTAAAAATCAACGAGTTAATGAAAGAGGAGTGGATAAGATTAGCAAGTACTCTTAATGTAATCCCCGTGGAAGGAGTCAGCACAACGATGCAAGTGGTAAGTGTTATAAAAAATATGCAAACACCAGCCGCGCAAAAGGATAGATGCTCTGTCGATTCGAGGTCCACGATTCGGAAACAAATTTTTAACATAGAACTGCAGAATAAGTTGTTGCAATTGGAACTCAGCGATAACGATTCAGACAATGAAGATGACTGTATCCAACGAATTGACGAAGAAGGAGAAGAAATTAGCCAAGATAGGAGCAATGTTTCCGAATGGATGAATAGAGAAACAAGGGAACACAATGATTTGCAAACGACGTTGTCTCAGTTGTCGGCAAGACAGTCAATTGGCACAGACAGAAGTTTTGGGAATGTTAGAAACAAATTTTGGGCGATCGGAATTTCTTGTGAATTGATTTGCCAATAAAACTAAATCATTTGAAGCTGTTGAAAGTTGGACAAGTTTTGCTAGATATGCTAACTCAGTCCGTTGTCTGTATTCCAGCATAGTATCGTCTAAAGTCGATTTGGGAAGTTGTGGTGTTTTACTCCCGTGTCCAGAGAATTAGTTTCACCCAACATAAAAGACTTTGAGACATTGATAACTATTATGAGCTCTACAGTTTCTCAACTGTGTTTTCAGCAGGCATAGATTTGTTTCATGAACAACGGCAACAACCACAAGTAGAAAATCGGCGAGGTTCTCAAGATGACAGGTCGCGCAGTTATAAACAGTTCCGCGCAGGCGAATCGTCAAGAAATTATACGAGTCGACAAAGTGAACCAGAGACCCACAGGATGCAAGAACGCAACAGATACAACCAGCCCCTGTGCTTCAAATGCAGGTAATATGGCTACGTTGCAAAGTACTTCAGAGAAGTCATACAACCAGTAAAAATTCCAAATCCGAATAGTCATTTTGAGATTACATCCAATAATTATAAAAAACAAATTTGCTTCAAGAACAAAACCGTAACAGCCTTGATAGATACAGGAAGCTGCAAAAATTTAATATGTCAAAGTATTATCGATAATTCAAAAATTGAAAAAATCGTGTGTACTTTAGTGGGCCTTAACCAATCAAACCCACTCAATTCAAGACAGTGTTATATTGGGACACGATTTTCTGAATACTGTTTGTTGTACTTTCGATGGGAAAAAGATATAAGATTTAACGGCAGTATAATTGCATCCCCACATCGTTGTTGCAAACCTCTCAAACTGTAATTGTTTTACGTGCTTGGATCTACAAAACGGCTTTTATCTCATAGATGTTCATGAAGACTCCATTAAGTACACCGCTTTCGTGGTCCCACATGGTCAATATGAATTTTTAAAGATGCCATTTGGTTTTACGAATAGTAAATACAATTAAGCGACTTGTGCACTTCAACAAAAGTAAAATTTATATTGACGACCTACTTATAGCAACGCCTACTGCAGAAAAAAACATCGAAATTTTAACAATAGTTATTGATCGTCTTTCTAAGGAACACCGTTGACTACTTGGGATTTATAATAAAGGTATAATACAAATTAGCCATGCCAAAACAAAGGCGATTGATGATTCCCTGTGCATAGTAACAAGAAACAATCAAGCTTTATCGGACGGCTTTTATCGCACTCTCTAGTTACTTCCGAAGATTTATAAAAGAATTTGCGTTAATATCAGCCCCATTAACCGATTTATTGCGTGGTGACGTCAAATTCAACATGGGAAAAAGGAACGTACCGCCTTCAACACTTTGAAACAGCTATTGGTGAAAAAAAAACCGGTTCTACAAATTTATAATCCTCAGCAACCGATCGAAATTCACACTGACGCGAGTTCTCATGGCTATGGAGCTGTGTATTAATGCAGATGCAGTCCGATGGAAAATTCATCCCGTTTATTGCTTCAGCGCCAAGACCATCGAAGCCGAACGAAAATACCACAGTTTTGAGCTGGAGATGTTACTGGTAATAAAAGCACTTGATAGATTCCGTGTCTATGTTTGGGGCAAGGACTTTACCATAGTGACTGACTGTAATGCACTAAAACAAAGAATAACCAAAAAATAAATGAATGCCAGAATTTGTCCTTGAAATATTTTTCATCTTCATTACGATTACATGTAACAATCTGCACAAGCGCATAGAGGAGTGCAACAAGGACGACAAACGCATACGTCAAGAATATGTGTTTAAAAACGGGCGGATATTTAAAAAATATGGCAGTGATTTACTGTGGGCTGCACCAGAGGGCGTTAAATGCAGGTTACTAAAATATAATCATGACTACATTGGGCATCCTGGAGCAGACAAAATTTTTCAAAAACTAAGAAAGCTGGTTTGGTTTCCAAAAATGAGGCTATGTCGGAAAATATATTTGAACATTTATGTAGAAGCGAAAATATAGTCCACGTTAAAAATGCATCTGCAACACCTCGAGCCAATGGACAGGTAGAGCGCGTCAATAGAGTTCTTACACCGGCCATAGCAATGATGTCAAACGATGTCGAAGGACGAGGCTAGGATTTACACCTTGGACGCATTCAGCATGGCATAGACAACACACCCACAACACAAATAACACCATTCCAGCTTTTGTTTAATTTTGTTCCGCGTGGATATGACCGTGATGTGCTTACTGACGAATTTCACAGCTGGGCTACACTTGAACACAACATTGACAAGCAAAGACGAGACGAACTAAACCTAATTATCAGAGATCAACTCAAAAAACAAAATCGATACAACACAAAGCGATACACAAAAAAATATAAAGTTGGTGACCTAGTGTTAGTACAAAGAGAAATTCCACCTACTGGTCAATCGAGGAAATTGGAAGCTAAATTTCGCGGCCCATATATCGTAACCAAGATACTTTCAAATGACAGATACGTTGTGAGTGATGTTCCTGGTAATCAGCGAACGCAAAGGTTTTTCGTGGGAGTTAGATGAGAGATAAGATGAAATCATTTAACTCTTCAAATTCGCTAGAGGCTTTGTATGATAACAGTGAAAGTGCAGAAGAATTTCGCGGATTCGCCTAAGACGATGTTACCACTACTAACCTAAAACGGAGATTGAATTTGTTCTTACAACCGTCAGGAAAGGCCAAATGTTAGAGATGGCAGCACTGTAGCTATGAAGAATAATGACAAACCAAAAAAAAAAAAAAAACAGAAGAAATTATCAAACTGAAAGAGAACGAAGTATTGATGTATTTAGAGGGGGAATTGAATTTTGATTTAAATTGTAAGCGGAAGCTATAATCTTAGAGTGAATCAGTTTTGAGAAAATAAAGACATACAAAGTAAAGAGATAATACAATTTTCGGTAGAGAAAACTTATCTCCATTTGACTTTTAACCTTATCCTCATGCTTAGGGGGTAATCGGTACGAACGAGAATACAGTAAACTACAAACTCTCCTTAAGTCGAAACTCTCCCTTATAATAATAATATGGGTGGCGCGACAGTCCGAGGTGGACCTGGGCCTAGCTTCTCAGCAACCACGTGTGTTGTGCGTGCTATTGTTCTTTCACGCGTGGAAGGGACCTACAGTTTAATGCCGACTCCGAACGGCGAAGTTGAGAAGCTTTTTCTAGACAGGAAATACTCTTTGAGCATTGTCAGTGACTCGAAAGAGGTGGAGCCGTGAATTATGATAGATGGTAAATTCGGGTATCGAACCTGGTACCCTCTGCGTAGGAGTCGACGCACTAACCCACTACGCCACGGCGACCACTCTCCCTTACTCGAACTTTTTCGCCATATTTTACATACATTTCCCTCAACTTTCCATACAAATACCTCTCTAAGTCAAACTCTCTCTAACTTGAACAAATTTTGGTATCCCGTGACAATTCAACTTAGGGGGAGTCCACTGTATATCTGCTGATCGGTTTTGGTATTGATTTCATGCATTATTGAATCAGTATTTGTTAACTGATCGCCTTCCTGGTAAACCAAATTCCTAAATTCGTTAAAGAGATTGTAATTCTTATCTCGTTCGTTTTGTTTTAAATTAGAAAAATCTATGGTTTTACTACTTTGGTCAGGTAGTTCAAAGCATTCGCGATAGAAGAACCGACCAACGACGAACTTTCAACCCGATTGGTTTAGGTATTTAATATTGTTAGGTATAAGTTGAGTTATTTTTGAAGCTCTGATAAGTCCAGAAAAATAAAAATAATTTAGAAAATAGAAACGCGTGTGTTAAATTAAATTACACCCTTTTTACTCTCACATTATCAGTTTCCGAGGAGGAATTATTATATTATAGCTCCATCTGCCGTGTTAATGTTGTTTTTATTTTGTCTTTTATCAGACATTCGTCTTGTTTACACAATACACAGAAGTATAATTTTGAAAATATGTTGTCGCACTTATATCGAAATACAATAATTTTACCACTGCTAGCTTGAAAATTGTATGTCACCCACATTATCCTAAATTACTTGTTATAATAAGCAAATATAATGTAGTATAGAATTTAGATCTGTAACATGCGCGACATCAACAATTGTGCCACTAACAACCCTGTCAGCGACGACAGTGCTGCCTGACAGTGAATAACCGAACAGCATAGTAATATGACAGGAAGACCTGACAATCTTCCGATCTAAAGTCACATCTGGACTTTTGCAGCAACCTTCCCATAGGAAGCAACTTGCCTGGCTTAATAATTCAATAAATGTGTAATACCCCTCCGATCTTATTTCAATAAAACTAAATCCAACTACAATATTATAAGTGCAATTAAATATATAAATGTAATAAAATTAAAACCCAATAAACTTACATATATTATGTTATTATTATACATTATCATTACTTATACAAAAATTCACAGGTAAAGAATTTGTTGTTCTTGTTTTAATACAATTATCAGCACTTGGCAATGGCATCTGCATCCAGTAGCAGCGCCCGACACCTCTTTAGTGACAGTAAGAAACGATTGTGTGAACGTGTGAGTGTGAATCTTAACAACATTGGCTCCGTTGTGCGTCAGGTGGTTAGAGGGTCCAGAACAAATGAGGTCAGTGTGAATTGAATAATATAAAGCTGTTTATTTTTCCGTATTTTATAGATTCTGGCACAAAGCGCAAGGAATTTAGCTCAGTCGGAAGGATTAATGGAAACAAGTGCACACAATTTGCATAAGATGGACTTAATACGACAGCATATTGGGTACCAATGCGATGCAATGAAAGATAGCGTTAACCAGTTAGACTACCTGCAAGAGCAAATCAGCGGAATGGAGAGATAATATATTATACAGTTATAAAGTTATAACTTAAACCGAATACTCAACTCTAGTTACTTATATACTATAGAAGGAGTCCTTTTTTTCGTAAATGTTTATTGAAAAAAGCACATGTAAATAATGTTAAATAAAAAAAGCCCTTTACGATTTTTAAGTACATTTTTAATAATTACAATAGATACAGTAGAACTACAATATCCCAGCGAAGATAAAAGCACAACAAAATACTCGAAGGTATTTATATATATATAGGGCGATAATGGTTCCAAAACCGGGCAAACCGTTGAACAACAAAAAGTCGTACAGACCCCTATCGCTTTTACCAATAATATCCAAAATTTTTCAAAAACTTATTAAAACGCATTGAACAATTTATCGAAGAGAAACAACTAATACCTGACCATCAGTCCGGGTTTCAAGCGAAACACTACAACCTGGTATGGTATACAGAATAACGAATGGAATTGAAGGAGCATTAGAGGAGAAAAAGATCTGCTTCACCGGCCTTCGACAAAGTCTGGCATGAAGGCCTAAAATACAAACTAAGCAGGCTTCTATCGACAAGCTTGTATAAGATATTAGAATTATCTCGATAACAGGATATTTACAGTTAAACACGGAACTGAATACTCCGATTTTAAAGAGATCCGATCAGGAGTCCCTCAAGGGAGTGTCCTTGGCCCTACATTGTACCTGCTGTACACTAGAGACATACCTCAAACCGAGGGTACACTTGTGGCTACATTTGCGGATTTCACAGCGATCCTGGCAACGTGAAGAAAAACTGCAACGAGCTCTAGACAAAATAAGCGAATAATCAAAACGCTGGCGCATTGCTCCCACTAAAACCAAATCAACGCACATAAATTTTACGTACAGAAATATTGAAAATGTACCAGTTTTCATTAATTCTGTACAAAATTGAATGCCCACGTGAAAAAGAAACGGCTCGAACACAGGCATATAGAAATGTATTGGTTACTGGGAAGGCATTCCAAATTAAGCATGTACAACAAACTGCTATTATACAAGCAAGTACTGAAGCCTATATGAACTATGGGGTTGTACCAAAGCAAATAACAGAGAAATTATTCAATCCTTTCAAAATAAAATTATACGGGATATTGTGAAAGCTCCCTGGTATCTCAGGAATTGTGATATACAAAGGCACCTAGGGATAACTACCGTCGACGAAGAAATAACAAACTCCGCTCGAAAGCTAAGTATCAGACTTCGTGGTCTTTGTAAAAATGGCATCCTCCAAACTTTGGACATGAGACGTTTAGTACGCGGACTCCAACGTACGAGACCGCTCGATTTGGCGCAATGGTAATAAACCATCCGAACGATGGTAATGGCAGGTGATTTTACGAAGGTCTACCTGCAACACGCGAAAATATCCTTAAATGTAAGCTACTAGATAAGGCAACTTAGTTATAGTAAAGAAAAACCAAAAGGGTGTTTTTAGTCAATAAAAATCTTACACTATGTGGACATGGGTCACATAGTGTCTTGTTGAAGATTTTCATCAACCCAAGTAACAAAAAAAAATGTATATATACAGTTGAACCTCGATTATTCGGAACTTCTTCTGGAAAAAAATTCATGTAAGGAACTCCAATAACCGGGATTTACTCTAATATCCGTAAAAGAACCAACAACTTTTCTTTATCTTTGAGTCCTCATTAAAATGAAAATTATTTTTATTTTCATATATATTAGATTAATGAAGGAGTTTACTCCGCTTCTGGTAAATAACGGAGTAGGATAAGAAGAATCGACGAATAATGTCAAAACGCCATCAGAGAAGCTTACTGATGTGCTAGGTTTTAAAACGCCACCCAAAAAAACCCCTGGTTTGACAACGAGTGCGAAGGAAGCAGCATACAAGGCGACGCTGGACAGAAGGACGAGAGCGGTTCGTGAGCACTACGAACTTAAAAGAAGGGAAGAGCACCGGCTTCTCAAAAAGAAAAAGAAAGAGTATGAGAAGCGCGTGGTCAAGGAAATGTAGAGGTGTTACGGTAGAAATTATGTCCGAAAGTTCTACCAACGTTCTACCCGTTGGATCCAATGGATACAAAATTCGGACAGAAGTCTGTCGTGACTCAGATGGACAACTCGCAGTAGATCCGAAGATACTGAGAATCAGGAAAGATCATTTCTGTAGACTGTTAAACGGCGAGGAAGACTCCAATACCGCTGTCAGGCAGAATGTTCCACTCCACACAATTGACGATGATCGACGAGAATTTCCTCCCCCCGACCTAGACGAAGTCAAGATAGCGATATCGAGACTAAAGTCGAATAAAGCTGCTGGTGTAGACGGACTGTCTGCGTAACTGTTTAAGGCAGCTGGAGATGAGCTGGTAAGGTACATCCAATTATCTGTAAGATATGATCTGAGGAAACCATGCCCGACGAGTGGAATCTCAGTATCGTTTACCCGATCCAGAAGAAAGGAGACCCCTTCCACTGCGCCAACTACCGAGGGATAAGTCTCCTCAACATCGCCTATAAGATCCTCTCTGCCGTTTTGTGTGAGCGCCTGAAACCATTCGTCAACTACCTGATAGGTCCTTATCAGTGCGGTTTCAGGACGGGGAAGTCCAACATTGAACAAATCTTCACATTACGTCAGATCCTGGAAAAAACCCAAGAAATGCAGATCGACACCCACCACCTATTCGTCGATTTCAAGTCCGCGTTGACAGCGTGCATATGAACGAGCTATACAACGCCATGTCTAGTTTTGACATTCCTACCAAACTCGTTAGGTTGTGCAGGATGACGATGGAGAACTCTCGTTGCTCCATTAAGGTCGGTAACGAACTCACCGCGACCTTCAATGTCAAAAAAGGTTTTAAACAATGCGACGCGCTGTCATGTGACGCTAACACAAGAGGCACGATCTTCCAAAAGTCCGTACGACTGCTATGATGACATTGACGTGATTGGTCGAACACAGCGAGCCGTCAATTAAGCGTTTTTCTGGTATTGAAACGGGAGCGGCCAAAATGGGCTTAGCGGTGAACGGTGGCAAAACGAATTATATGCTGTCATCAAGAAAGGACGCACAACATGACTTCGATGTAGTCAAGGACTTCGTCTACCTCGGCTATCAAGTAAACAGTACGAACAACACCAGTACCGAGATTAAATGCAGAATTATACTTGCCAATCGCTGTTTCTTTAGGCTCAATAGGCAATTGAGTAGTAGAGCTCTCTCTGGAAGGACCAAGCTAACATTATATAACACCTTGATCATCCCAGTCCTGCTGTACGGCGCGGAGGAATGGACAATCTCAAAAGCGGATGAGGAAGTCCTTGGTCTCTTCGAGAGAAAAGCTCTGCGTGCGATCTTTGGTCCTGTTTGCGTTGACGGTGTCTGGAGGCTGTACAGCGACTTGAGCCTAGTCAGGCGTCTACGGATGCAACGTCTAAGATGGCTGGGCCATGTAGAGCGCATGGATAACACTGCTGCAGCCCGAAGAGTCTTCGACTCCGAACCAGTGGGACAACGCAATTGAGGACGCCCACGGAACCGATGGTGCATTGGTGTGCGCAGTTGGAGACAGCTGGCTAAGGATCGTACCGGCTGGAGAGGCTTACTGCTTGAGGTCCAGATCAACCCCGAACTGTAGTACCACCAGAAGAAGTCCAGGTCAACCCCGAACTGTAGTGCCACCAGAAGAAGTATCAGAAGAAAATTATAAGTGTCCGGTCGGCGTCATGATGATGACGGCTTTTTCTTCGATAACTGTAAATAAATTATTAGATCAAGGGCGAAAACCCCCCAAGCAAACTGAAAATCCGAAGATCACTACAGCGACTTATGAATGTTTTCATCAGCAAAGACTTAGAGAATTACAGTTTCTGTGCAGATGATTACAGAAAGTGTTGAATTTTTTTCATTGCAAACTAAACTTTGGCTCTAATTGTGTATATTCTCAAGGTTGGGAAAAAACAATAAGCTGGCCTGGATTTCATCAATTGAAATTGGGAGAAATTCCATTAACTGAGCTTGGACCCATTCATAATCAGCCATATCTTAGAACGAAGTAGTTCGCATCGTTCGTTATTCGTACGAACGAACCAAAATTACAATACGAACTACGAGAAAATCAACCCTACCACAGATTCCATTCGTAGACAATCTGAACGGAATTGCAAAAAGTATTGCCACATAGAACTCTCTCATACTCATTTTCGAAATCAGCTGTTTACAATGGGAAACATATAAAGTGTCCAGAGAATTAGTTTCACCCAACATAAAAGACTTTGAGACATTGATAACTATTATGAGCTCTTCAGTATCTCAACTGTGTTTTTTAGCAGGCATAAACAAATCTATATTCATGAACAACGGCAACAACCACAAGTAGAAAATCGGCGAGGTTCTCAAGATGATAGTTATTGATCGTCTTTCTAATGAACACCGTTGACTACTTTGGATTTATAATAAAGGTATAATACAAATTAGCCATGCCAAAACAAAGGCGATTGATGATTCCCTGTGCATAGTAACAAGAAACAATCAAGCTTTATCGGACTCTCTAGTTACTTCCGAAGATTTATAAAAGAATTTGCGTTAATATCAGCCCCATTAACCGATTTATTGCGTGGTGACGTCAAATTCAACATGGGAAAAAGGAACGTACCGCCTTCAACACTTTGAAACAGCTATTGGTGAAAAAAAAGCCGGTTCTACAAATTTATAATCCTCAGCAACCGATCGAAATTCACACTGACGCGAGTTCTCATGGCTATGGAGGTGTGTATTAATGCAGATGCAGTCCGATGGAAAATTCATCCCGTTTATTGCTTCAGCGCCAAGACCATTGAAGCCGAACGAAAATACCACAGTTTTGAGCTGGAGATGTTAGCGGTAATAAAAGCACTTGATAGATTCCGTGTCTATGATTGGGGCAAGGACTTTACCATAGTTTAATTTATAAGGCGTACATCCGCCCCAAGCTTGAGTATAACGCTCATATCTGGTCTGGTGCCCCCAAGACCACACTGCACCTACTTGATAGAATCCAAAAGCGAGCGATAAAACTTATAGGAGACAACAATATCGCAGAGTCATTAGACTCGCTCGAACATCGACGTACCGTCTCTTCTTTTTCCGTGTTTGATCGTTATTTCAACAAACGATGCTCAAGTGAGCTAGCCAACTGCATTCCTCCTCTCCATGAATTCACCCGCAATACTCGTCTCGCCAGGAATGCCCATCAGTATACCCTTAAGCCTACTTTCGGACGCACAGTTAAATTCAGAGACTCGTTCTTCAGCCGCACTGCACGAATATGGAATGCTCTTACCAAACTAATATTTCCCACAGACTACAACCCGCAGATATTTAAAACCAATGTGCACAGGTACTTCCTCTCCCTTTCTCCCTCTATACCTTCGGCCCGTGCTGTGTCTTGACCCCGGACACATAAGGGTATTAGCAGTCCCTTGAGCACGCGCAAATTATAAAAAAAAAAAAAAACCATAGTGACTGACTGTAATGCACTAAAACAAACAATAACCAGAAAATAAATGAATGCCAGATTACATGTAACAATCTGCACAAGCGCGAGGAGTGCAACAAGGACGACAAACGCATACGTCAAGAATATGTGCTTAAAAACGGGCGGATATTTAAAAAATATGGCAGTGATTTACTGTGGGCTGCACCAGAGGGCGTTAAATGCAGGTTACTAAAATATAATCATGACTACATTGGGCATCCTGGAGCAGACAAAATTTTTCAAAAACTAAGAAAGCTGGTTTGGTTTCAAATGCATCTGCAACACCTCGAGCCAATGGACAGGTAGAGCGCGTCAATAGAGTTCTTACACCGGCCATAGCAATGATGTCAAACGACGTCGAAGGACGAGACTGGGATTTACACCTTGGACGCATTCAGCATGGCATAGACAACACACCCACAACACAAAAAACACCATTCCAGCTTTTGTTTAATTTTGTTCCGCGCGGATATGACGGTGATGTGCTTACTGACGAATTTCACAGCTGGGCTACACTTGAACACAACATTGACAAGCAAAGACGAGACGCACTAAACCTAATTATCAGAGATCAACTCAAAAAACAAAATCGATACAACACAAAGCGATACACAAAAAAATATAAAGTTGGTGACCTAGTGTTAGTACAAAGAGAAATTCCACCTACTGGTCAATCGAGGAAATTGGAAGCTAAATTTCGCGGGCCATATATCGTAACCAAGATACTTTCAAATGACAGATACGTTGTGAGTGATGTTCCTGGTAATCAGCGAACGCAAAGGTTTTTCGTGGGAGTTAGATGAGAGATAGATGAAATCATTTAACTCTTCAAATTCGCTAGAGGCTTTGTATGATAACAGTGAAAGTGCAGAAGAATTTCGCGGATTCGCCTAAGACGATGTTACCACTACTAACCTAAAACGGAGATTGAATTTGTTCTTACAACCGTCAGGAAAGGCCAAATGTTAGAGATGGCAGCACTGTAGCTATGAAGAATAATGACAAACCAAAAAAAAAAAAAACAGAAAAAATTATCAAACTGAAAGAGAACGAAGTATTGATGTATTTAGGGGGGGAATTGAATTTTGATTTAAATTGTAAACGGAAGCTATAATTTTAGAGTCGATCAGTTTTGAGAAAATAAAGACATACAGAGTAAAAAGATAATACAATTTTCGGTAGAGAAAACTTATCTCCATTTGACTTTTAACCTTATCGTCATGCTTAGGGGGTAATCGGTACGAACGAGAATACAGTAAACTACAAACTCTCCTTAAGTCGAAACTCTCCCTTATAATAATAATATGGGTGGCGCGACAGTCCGAGGTGGACCTGGGCCTAGCTTCTCAGCAACCACGTGTGTTGTGCGTGCTATTGTTCTTTCACGCGTGGAAGGGACCTACAGTTTAATGCCGACTCTGAACGGCGAAGTTGAGAAGCTTTTTCTAGACAGGAAATACTCTTTGAGCATTGTCAGTGACTCGAAAGAGGTGGAGCCGTGAATTATGATAGATGGTAAATTCGGGTATCGAACCTGGTACCCTCTGCGTAGGAGTCGACGCACTAACCCACTACGCCACGGCGACCACTCTCCCTTACTCGAACTTTTTCGCCATATTTTACATACATTTCCCTCAACTTTCCATACAAATACCTCTCTAAGTCAAACTCTCTCTAACTTGAACAAATTTTGGTATCCCGTGACAATTCAACTTAGGGGGAGTCCACTGAATATCTGCTGATCGGTTTTGGTATTGATTTCATGCATTATTGAATCAGTATTTGTTAACTGATCGCCTTCCTGGTAAACCAAATTCTTAAATTCGTTAAAGAGATTGTAATTCTTATCTCGTTCGTTTTGTTTTAAATGAGAAAAATCTATGGTTTTACTACTTTGGTCAGGTAGTTCAAAGCATTCGCGATAGAAGAACCGACCAACGACGAACTTTCAACCCGATTGGTTTAGGTATTTATTATTGTTAGGTATAAGTTCAGTTATTTTTGAAGCTCTGATAAGTCCAGAAAAATAAAAATAATTTAGAAAATAGGAACGCGTGTGTTAATTTAAATTACACCCTTTTTACTCGCACATTGTCAGTTTCCGAGGAGGAATTATTATATTATAGCTCCATCTGCCGTGTTAATGTTGTTTTATTTTGTCTTTTATCAGACATTCGTCTTGTTTACACAATACACAGAAGTATAATTTTGAAAACATGTTGTCGCACTTATATTGAAATACAATAATTTTACCACTGCTAGCTTGAAAATTCTATGTCACCCACATTATCCTAAATTACTTGTTATAATAAGCAAATATAATGTAGTATAGAATTTAGATCTGTAACATGCGCGACATCAACAATTGTGCCACTAACAACCCTGTCAGCGACGACAGTGCTGCCTGACAGTGAATAACCGAACAGCATAGTAATATGACAGGAAGACCTGACAATCTTCCGATCTAAAGTCACATCTGGACTTTTGCAGCAACCTTCCCATAGGAAACAACTTGACTTGCTTAATAATTCAATAAATGGGTAATACCCCTCCGATCTTATTTCAATAAAACCTAATCCAACTACAATATTATATGTGCAATTAAATATATAAATGTAATAAAATTAAAACTCAATAAACTTACATATATTATGTTATTATTATACATTATCATTACTTATACAAAAATTCAAAGGTAAAGAATTTGTTGTTCTTGTTTTAATACAATTATCAGCACTTGGCAATGGCATCTGCATCCAGTAGCAGCGCCCGACACCTCTTTAGTGACAGTAAGAAACGATTGTGTGAACGTGTGAGTGTGAATCTTAACAACATTGGCTCCGTTGTGCGTCAGGTGGTTAGAGGGTCCAGAACAAATGAGGTCAGTGTGAATTGAATAATATAAAGCTGTTTATTTTTCCGTATTTTATAGATTCTGGCACAAAGCGCAAGGAATTTAGCTCAGTCGGAAGGATTAATGGAAACAAGTGCACACAATTTGCATAAGATGGACTTAATACGACAGCATATTGGGTACCAATGCGATGCAATGAAAGATAGCGTTAACCAGTTAGACTACCTGCAAGAGCAAATCAGCGGAATGGAGAGATAATATATTATACAGTTATAAAGTTATAACTTAAACCGAATACTCAACTCTAGTTACTTATATACTATAGAAGGAGTCCTTTTTTTCGTAAATGTTTATTGAAAAAAGCACATGTAAATAATGTTAAATAAAAAAAGCCCTTTACGATTTTTAAGTACATTTTTAATAATTACAATAGATACAGTAGAACTACAATATCCCAGCGAAGATAAAAGCACAACAAAATACTCGAAGGTATTTATATATATATAGGGCGATAATGGTTCCAAAACCGGGCAAACCGTTGAACAACAAAAAGTCGTACAGACCCCTATCGCTTTTACCAATAATATCCAAAATTTTTCAAAAACTTATTAAAACGCATTGAACAATTTATCGAAGAGAAACAACTAATACCTGACCATCAGTCCGGGTTTCAAGCGAAACACTACAACCTGGTATGGTATACAGAATAACGAATGGAATTGAAGGAGCATTAGAGGAGAAAAAGATCTGCTTCACCGGCCTTCGACAAAGTCTGGCATGAAGGCCTAAAATACAAACTAAGCAGGCTTCTATCGACAAGCTTGTATAAGATATTAGAATTATCTCGATAACAGGATATTTACAGTTAAACACGGAACTGAATACTCCGATTTTAAAGAGATCCGATCAGGAGTCCCTCAAGGGAGTGTCCTTGGCCCTACATTGTACCTGCTGTACACTAGAGACATACCTCAAACCGAGGGTACACTTGTGGCTACATTTGCGGATTTCACAGCGATCCTGGCAACGTGAAGAAAAACTGCAACGAGCTCTAGACAAAATAAGCGAATAATCAAAACGCTGGCGCATTGCTCCCACTAAAACCAAATCAACGCACATAAATTTTACGTACAGAAATATTGAAAATGTACCAGTTTTCATTAATTCTGTACAAAATTGAATGCCCACGTGAAAAAGAAACGGCTCGAACACAGGCATATAGAAATGTATTGGTTACTGGGAAGGCATTCCAAATTAAGCATGTACAACAAACTGCTATTATACAAGCAAGTACTGAAGCCTATATGAACTATGGGGTTGTACCAAAGCAAATAACAGAGAAATTATTCAATCCTTTCAAAATAAAATTATACGGGATATTGTGAAAGCTCCCTGGTATCTCAGGAATTGTGATATACAAAGGCACCTAGGGATAACTACCGTCGACGAAGAAATAACAAACTCCGCTCGAAAGCTAAGTATCAGACTTCGTGGTCTTTGTAAAAATGGCATCCTCCAAACTTTGGACATGAGACGTTTAGTACGCGGACTCCAACGTACGAGACCGCTCGATTTGGCGCAATGGTAATAAACCATCCGAACGATGGTAATGGCAGGTGATTTTACGAAGGTCTACCTGCAACACGCGAAAATATCCTTAAATGTAAGCTACTAGATAAGGCAACTTAGTTATAGTAAAGAAAAACCAAAAGGGTGTTTTTAGTCAATAAAAATCTTACACTATGTGGACATGGGTCACATAGTGTCTTGTTGAAGATTTTCACCAACCCAAGTAACAAAAAAAAATGTATATATACAGTTGAACCTCGATTATTCGGAACTTCTTCTGGAAAAAAATTCATGTAAGGAACTCCAATAACCGGGATTTACTCTAATATCCGTAAAAGAACCAACAACTTTTCTTTATCTTTGAGTCCTCATTAAAATGAAAATTATTTTTATTTTCATATATATTAGATTAATGAAGGAGTTTACTCCGCTTCTGGTAAATAACGGAGTAGGATAAGAAGAATCGACGAACAATGTCAAAACGCCATCAGAGAAGCTTACTGATGTGCTAGGTTTTGAAACGCCACCCAAAAAAACCCCTGGTTTGACAACGAGTGCGAAGGAAGCAGCATACAAGGCGACGCTGGACAGAAGGACGAGAGCGGTTCGTGAGCACTACGAACTTAAAAGAAGGGAAGAGCACCGGCTTCTCAAAAAGAAAAAGAAAGAGTATGAGAAGCGCGTGGTCAAGGAAATGTAGAGGTGTTACGGTAGAAATTATGTCCGAAAGTTCTACCAACGTTCTACCCGTTGGATCCAATGGATACAAAATTCGGACAGAAGCCTGTCGTGACTCAGATGGACAACTCGCAGTAGATTCGAAGATACTGAGAATCAGGAAAGATCATTTCTGTAGACTGTTAAACGGCGAGGAAGACTCCAATACCGCTGTCAGGCAGAATGTTCCACTCCACACAATTGAGGAAGATCGACGAGAATTTCCTCCCCCCGACCTAGACGAAGTCAAGATAGCGATATCGAGACTAAAGTCGAATAAAGCTGCTGGTGTAGACGGACTGTCTGCGTAACTGTTTAAGGCAGCTGGAGATGAGCTGGTAAGGTACATCCAATTATCTGTAAGATATGATCTGAGGAAACCATGCCCGACGAGTGGAATCTCAGTATCGTTTACCCGATCCAGAAGAAAGGAGACCCCTTCCACTGTGCCAATTACCGAGGGATAAGTCTCCTCAACATCGCCTATAAGATCCTCTCTGCCGTTTTGTGTGAGCGCCTGAAACCATTCGTCAACTACCTGATAGGTCCTTATCAGTGCGGTTTCAGGACGGGGAAGTCCAACATTGAACAAATCTTCACATTACGTCAGATCCTGGAAAAAACCCAAGAAATGCAGATCGACACCCACCACCTATTCGTCGATTTCAAGTCCGCGTTGACAGCGTGCATATGAACGAGCTATACAACGCCATGTCTAGTTTTGACATTCCTACCAAACTCGTTAGGTTGTGCAGGATGACGATGGAGAACTCTCGTTGCTCCATTAAGGTCGGTAACGAACTCACCGCGACCTTCAATGTCAAAAAAGGTTTTAAACAATGCGACGCGCTGTCATGTGACTTTTTCAACATTATTCTTTAGAAGATCGTGCAGAACTCACACGCTAACACAAGAGGCACGATCTTCCAAAAGTCCGTACGACTGCTATGATGACATTGACGTGATTGGTCGAACACAGCGAGCCGTCAATTAAGCGTTTTTCTGGTATTGAAACGGGAGCGGCCAAAATGGGCTTAGCGGTGAACGGTGGCAAAACGAATTATATGCTGTCATCAAGAAAGGACGCACAACATGACTTCGATGTAGTCAAGGACTTCGTCTACCTCGGCTATCAAGTAAACAGTACGAACAACACCAGTACCGAGATTAAATGCAGAATTATACTTGCCAATCGCTGTTTCTTTAGGCTCAATAGGCAATTGAGTAGTAGAGCCCTCTCTGGAAGGACCAAGCTAACATTATATAACACCTTGATCATCCCAGTCCTGCTGTACGGCGCGGAGGAATGGACAATCTCAAAAGCGGATGAGGAAGTCCTTGGTCTCTTCGAGAGAAAAGCTCTGCGTGCGATCTTTGGTCCTGTTTGCGTTGACGGTGTCTGGAGGCTGTACAGCGACTTGAGCCTAGTCAGGCGTCTACGGATGCAACGTCTAAGATGGCTGGGCCATGTAGAGCGCATGGATAACACTGCTGCAGCCCGAAGAGTCTTCGACTCCGAACCAGTGGGACAACGCAATTGAGGACGCCCACGGAACCGATGGTGCATTGGTGTGCGCAGTTGGAGACAGCTGGCTAAGGATCGTACCGGCTGGAGAGGCTTACTGCTTGAGGTCCAGATCAACCCCGAACTGTAGTACCACCAGAAGAAGTCCAGGTCAACCCCGAACTGTAGTGCCACCAGAAGAAGTATCAGAAGAAAATTATAAGTGTCCGGTCGGCGTCATGATGATGACGGCTTTTTCTTCGATAACTGTAAATAAATTATTAGATCAAGGGCGAAAACCCCCCAAGCAAACTGAAAATCCGAAGATCACTACAGCGACTTATGAATGTTTTCATCAGCAAAGACTTAGAGAATTACAGTTTCTGTGCAGATGATTACAGAAAGTGTTGAATTTTTTTCATTGCAAACTAAACTTTGGCTCTAATTGTGTATATTCTCAAGGTTGGGAAAAAACAATAAGCTGGCCTGGATTTCATCAATTGAAATTGGGAGAAAATCCATTAACTGAGCTTGGACCCATTCCGGTTAAACGAGTTTCCACTGTATAATCAGCCATATCTTAGAACGAAGTAGTTCGTATCGTTCGTTAATCGTACGAACGAACTAAAGTTACAATACGAACTACGAGAAAATCAACCCTACCACAGAATCCATTCGTAGACAATCTGAACGGAATTGCAAAAAGTATTGCCACATAGAACTCTCTCATTCTCATTTTCGAAATCAGCTGTTTACAATGGGAAACATATAAAGTCTCAAGAGAATTAGTTTCACCCAACATAAAAGACTTTGAGACATTGATAACTATTATGAGCTCTACAGTATCTCAACTGTGTTTTTCAGCAGGCATAGATTTGTTTCATGAACAACGGCAACAACCACAAGTAGAAAATCGGCGAGGTTCTCAAGATGGCAGATCGCGCAGTTATCAACAGTTCCGCGCAGGCGAATCGCCAAGAAATTATACGAGTCGACAAAGTGAACCAGAGACCCGCAGGATGCAAGAACGCAACAGATACAACCAGCCCCTGTGCTTCAAATGCAGGTAATATGGCTACGTTGCAAAGTACTTCAGAGAAGTTATACAACCAGTAAAAATTCCAAATCCGAATAGTCATTTTGAAATTACATCCAATAATTATAAAAAACAAATTTGCTTCAAGAACAAAACCGTAACAGCCTTGATAGATGCAGGAAGCTGCAAAAATTTAATATGTCAAAGTATTATCGATAATTCAAATATTGAAAAAATCGCGTGTACTTTAGTGGGCCTTTACCAATCAAACTCACTCAATTCAAGACAGTGTTATATTGGGACAAGATTTTCTGAATACTGTTTGTTGGACTTTGGATGGGAAAAAAGATATAAGATTTAACAGCAGTATATTTGCATCCCCACATCGTTGTTGCAAACCTCTCAAACTGTAATTGTTTTACGTGCTTGGATCTACAAAACGGCTTTTATCTCATAGATGTTCATGAAGACTCCATTAAGTACACCGTTTTCGTGGTCCCACATGGTCAATATGAATTTTTAAAGATGCCATTTGGTTTTACGAATAGTAAATACAATTAAGCGACTTGTGCACTTCAACAAAAGTAAAATTTATATTGACGACCTACTTATAGCAACGCCTACTGCAGAAAAAAACATCGAAATTTTAACAATAGTTATTGATCGTCTTTCTAATGAACACCGTTGACTACTTGGGATTTATAATAAAGGTATAATACAAATTAGACATGCCAAAACAAAGGCGATTGATGATTCCCTGTGCATAGTAACAAGAAACAATCAAGCTTTATCGGACGGCTTTTATCGCACTCTCTAGTTACTTCCGAAGATTTATAAAAGAATTTGCGTTAATATCAGCCCCATTAACCGATTTATTGCGTGGTGACGTCAAATTCAACATGGGAAAAAGGAACTTACCGCCTTCAACACTTTGGAACAGCTATTGGTGAAAAAGCCGGTTCTACAAATTTATAATCCTCAGCAACCGATCGAAATTCACACTGACGCGAGTTCTCATGGCTATGGAGGTGTGTATTAATGCAGATGCAGTCCGATGGAAAATTCATCCCGTTTATTGCTTCAGCGCCAAGACCATCGAAGCCGAACGAAAATACCACAGTTTTGAGCTGGAGATGTTAGCGGTAATAAAAGCACTTGATAGATTCCGTGTCTATGTTTGGGGCAAGGACTTTACCATAGTGACTGACTGTAATGAACTAAAACAAACAATAACCAAAAAATAAATGAATGCCAGAATTTGTCCTTGAAATATTTTTCATCTTCATTACGATTACATGTAACAATCTGCACAAGCGCATAGAGGAGTGCAACAAGGACGACAAACGCATACGTCAAGAATATGTGTTTAAAAACGGGCGGCTATTTAAAAAATATGGCAGTGATTTACTGTGGGCTGCACCAGAGGGCGTTAGATGCAGGTTACTAAAATATAATCATAACTACATTGGGCATCCTGGAGCAGACAAAATTTTTCAAAAACTAAGAAAGCTGGTTTGGTTTCCAAAAATGAGGCTATGTCGGAAAATATATTTGAACATTTATGTAGAAGCGAAAATATAGTCCACGTTAAAAATGCATCTGCAACACCTCGAGCCAATGGACAGGTAGAGCGCGTCAATAGAGTTCTTACACCGGCCATAGCAATGATGTCAAACAATGTCGAAGGACGAGGCTAGGATTTACACCTTGGACGCATTCAGCATGGCATAGACAACACACCCACAACACAAATAACACCATTCCAGCTTTTGTTTAATTTTGTTCCGCGTGGATATGACCGTGATGTGCTTACTGACGAATTTCACAGCTGGGCTACACTTGAACACAACATTGACAAGCAAAGACGAGACGAACTAAACCTAATTATCAGAGATCAACTCAAAAAACAAAATCGATACAACACAAAGCGATACACAAAAAAATATAAAGTTGGTGACCTAGTGTTAGTACAAAGAGAAATTCCACCTACTGGTCAATCGAGGAAATTGGAAGCTAAATTTCGCGGCCCATATATCGTAACCAAGATACTTTCAAATGACAGATACGTTGTGAGTGATGTTCCTGGTAATCAGCGAACGCAAAGGTTTTTCGTGGGAGTTAGATGAGAGATAAGATGAAATCATTTAACTCTTCAAATTCGCTAGAGGCTTTGTATGATAACAGTGAAAGTGCAGAAGAATTTCGCGGATTCGCCTAAGACGATGTTACCACTACTAACCTAAAACGGAGATTGAATTTGTTCTTACAACCGTCAGGAAAGGCCAAATGTTAGAGATGGCAGCACTGTAGCTATGAAGAATAATGACAAACCAAAAAAAAAAAAAAAACAGAAGAAATTATCAAACTGAAAGAGAACGAAGTATTGATGTATTTAGAGGGGGAATTGAATTTTGATTTAAATTGTAAGCGGAAGCTATAATCTTAGAGTGAATCAGTTTTGAGAAAATAAAGACATACAAAGTAAAGAGATAATACAATTTTCGGTAGAGAAAACTTATCTCCATTTGACTTTTAACCTTATCCTCATGCTTAGGGGGTAATCGGTACGAACGAGAATACAGTAAACTACAAACTCTCCTTAAGTCGAAACTCTCCCTTATAATAATAATATGGGTGGCGCGACAGTCCGAGGTGGACCTGGGCCTAGCTTCTCAGCAACCACGTGTGTTGTGCGTGCTATTGTTCTTTCACGCGTGGAAGGGACCTACAGTTTAATGCCGACTCCGAACGGCGAAGTTGAGAAGCTTTTTCTAGACAGGAAATACTCTTTGAGCATTGTCAGTGACTCGAAAGAGGTGGAGCCGTGAATTATGATAGATGGTAAATTCGGGTATCGAACCTGGTACCCTCTGCGTAGGAGTCGACGCACTAACCCACTACGCCACGGCGACCACTCTCCCTTACTCGAACTTTTTCGCCATATTTTACATACATTTCCCTCAACTTTCCATACAAATACCTCTCTAAGTCAAACTCTCTCTAACTTGAACAAATTTTGGTATCCCGTGACAATTCAACTTAGGGGGAGTCCACTGTATATCTGCTGATCGGTTTTGGTATTGATTTCATGCATTATTGAATCAGTATTTGTTAACTGATCGCCTTCCTGGTAAACCAAATTCTTAAATTCGTTAAAGAGATTGTAATTCTTATCTCGTTCGTTTTGTTTTAAATGAGAAAAATCTATGGTTTTACTACTTTGGTCAGGTAGTTCAAAGCATTCGCGATAGAAGAACCGACCAACGACGAACTTTCAACCCGATTGGTTTAGGTATTTATTATTGTTAGGTATAAGTTCAGTTATTTTTGAAGCTCTGATAAGTCCAGAAAAATAAAAATAATTTAGAAAATAGGAACGCGTGTGTTAATTTAAATTACACCCTTTTTACTCGCACATTGTCAGTTTCCGAGGAGGAATTATTATATTATAGCTCCATCTGCCGTGTTAATGTTGTTTTATTTTGTCTTTTATCAGACATTCGTCTTGTTACATGTTGTCGCACTTATATTGAAATACAATAATTTTACCACTGCTAGCTTGAAAATTCTATGTCACCCACATTATCCTAAATTACTTGTTATAATAAGCAAATATAATGTAGAATAGAATTTAGATTTGTAACATGCGCGACATCAACAATTGTGCCACTTACAACCCTGTCAGCGACGACAGTGCTGCCTGACAGTGAATAACCGAACAGCATAGTAATATGACAGCAAGACCTGAC
Source organism: Eristalis intricaria (assembly GCA_964034865.1). Taxonomy (NCBI): domain Eukaryota; kingdom Metazoa; phylum Arthropoda; class Insecta; order Diptera; family Syrphidae; genus Eristalis; species Eristalis intricaria. The sequence continues at coordinate 15,401,727 of OZ035874.1, forward strand.
AATCTTCCGATCTAAAGTCACATCTGGACTTTTGCAGCAACCTTCCCATAGGAAGCAACTTGCCTGGCTTAATAATTCAATAAATGTGTAATACCCCTCCGATCTTATTTCAATAAAACTAAATCCAACTACAATATTATAAGTGCAATTAAATATATAAATGTAATAAAATTAAAACCCAATAAACTTACATATATTATGTTATTATTATACATTATCATTACTTATACAAAAATTCACAGGTAAAGAATTTGTTGTTCTTGTTTTAATACAATTATCAGCACTTGGCAATGGCATCTGCATCCAGTAGCAGCGCCCGACACCTCTTTAGTGACAGTAAGAAACGATTGTGTGAACGTGTGAGTGTGAATCTTAACAACATTGGCTCCGTTGTGCGTCAGGTGGTTAGAGGGTCCAGAACAAATGAGGTCAGTGTGAAATGAATAATATAAAGCTGTTTATTTTTCTGTATTTTATAGATTGTGGCACAAAGCGCAAGGAATTTAGCTCAGTCGGAAGGATTGAGTGCACACAATTTGCATAAGATGGACTTAATACGACAGCATATTGGGTACTAATGCGATGCAATGAAAGATAGCGTTAACCAGTTAGACTACCTGCAAGAGCAAATCAGCGGAATGGAGAGATAATATATTATACAGTTATAAAGTTATAACTTAAACCGAATACTCAACTCTAGTTACTTATATACTATAGAAGGAGTCCTTTTTTCGTAAATGTTAATTGAAAATAATTAATTGAAACATGTAAATAATGTTAAATAAATAAAGCCCTTTACGATTTTTAAGTACATTTTTAATAATTACAATAGATACAATAGAACTACAATATCCCAGCGAAGATAAAAGCACAACAAAATACTCGAAGGTATTTATATATATGTAGGACGATAATGGTTCCAATACCGGGCAAACCGTTGAACAACAAAAAGTCGTACAGACCCCTATCGCTTTACCAATATATATATATATATAGGGCGATAATGGTTCCAAAACCGGGCAAACCGTTGAACAACAAAAAGTCGTACAGACCCCTATCGCTTTTACCAATAATATCCAAAATTTTTCAAAAACTTATTATTGTTGTTCAACGGTTTGCCCAGTTTTGGAACCATTATCGCCCTATATATATATAACATATATAACAAAAAGTCGCTTACCAATAATATCCAAAATTTTTTCGAATTATCTCGATAACAGGATATTTAGAGTTAAACACGGAACTGAATACTCCGATTTTAAAGAGATCCTATCAGGAGTCCCTCAAGGGAGTGTCCTTGGCCCTACATTGTACCTGCTGTACACTAGAGACATACCTCAAACCGAGGATACTCTTGTGGCTACATTTGCGGATTTCACAGCGATCCTGGCAACGTGAAGAAAAACTGCAACGAGCTCTAGACAAAATAAGCGAATAGTCAAAACGCTGGCGCATTGCTCCCACTAAAACCAAATCAACGCACATAAATTTTACCTACAGAAATATTGAAAATCTACCAGTTTTCATTAATTCTGTACAAATACCGTACGCTAATGAAGTAAAATATCTTGGTATGACACTTGATGCGAAACTCAAGTGGAATGCCCACGTGAAAAAGAAACGGCTCGAACACAGGCATATAGAAATGTATTGGTTACTGGGAAGGCATTCCAAATTAAGCATGTACAACAAACTGCTATTATACAAGCAAGTACTGAAGCCTATATGAACTATGGGGTTGTACCAAAGCAAATAACAGAGAAATTATTCAATCCTTTCAAAATAAAATTATACGGGATATTGTGAAAGCTCCCTGGTATCTCAGGAATTGTCATATACAAAGGCACCTAGGGATAACTACCGTCGACGAAGAAATAACAAACTCCACTCGACAGCTAAGTATCAGACTTCGTGGTCTTTGTAAAAATGGCATCCTCCAAACTTTGGACATGAGACGTTTAGTACGCGGACTCCAACGTACGAGACCGCTCGATTTGGCGCAATGGTAATAAACCATCCGAACGATGGTCATGGCAGGTGATTTTACGAAGGTCTACCTGCAACACGCGAAAATATCCTTAAATGTAAGCTACTAGATAAGGCAACTTAGTTATAGTAAAGAAAAACCAAAAGGGTGTTTTTAGTCAATAAAAATCTTACACTATGTGAAAATGGGTCACACAGTGTAAGATTTTCACCAACCCAAGTAACAAAAAAAAATGTATATATACAGTTGAACCTCGATTATCCGGAACTTCTTTTGGGAAAAAAGGAACTCCAATAACCGGGATTTACTCTAATATCCCTAAAAGATATTAGATATTTGAGTCCTCATTAAAATGAAAATTATTTTTATTTTCATATATATTACATTAAGAACGAATGAAGGAGTTTACTCCGCTTCTGGCAAATAACGGAGTAGGATAAGAAGAATCGACGAACAATGGAACAATGTCAAAACGCCATCAGAGAAGCTTACTGATGTGCTGGGTTTTAAAACGCCACCCAAAAAATCCCCTGGTTTGACAACGAGTGCAGGCAGGCACATTCAGCGAAGCAAGCAGCATACAAGGCGACGCTGGACAGAAGGACGAGAGGGGTTCGTGAGCACTACGAACTTAAAAGAAGGGAAGAGCACCGGCTTCTCAAAAAGAAAATGAAAGAGTATGAGAAGCGCGTGGTCAAGGAAATGTAGAGGTGTTACGGCAGAAATTATGTCCGAAAGTTCTACCAACGTTCTACCCGTTGGATCTAATGGATACAAAATTCGGACAGAAGTCTGTCGTGACTCAGATGGACAACTCGCAGTAGATCCGAAGATACTGAGAATCAGGAAAGATCATTTCTGTAGACTGTTAAACGGCGAGGAAGACTCCAATACCGCTGTCAGGCAGAATGTTCCACTCCACACAATTGACGATGATCGACGAGAATTTCCTCCCCCCGACCTAGACGAAGTCAAGATAGCGATATCGAGACTAAAGTCGAATAAAGCTGCTGGTGTAGACGGACTGTCTGCGTAACTGTTTAAGGCAGCTGGAGATGAGCTGGTAAGGTACATCCAATTATCTGTAAGATATGATCTGAGGAAACCATGCCCGACGAGTGGAATCTCAGTATCGTTTACCCGATCCAGAAGAAAGGAGACCCCTTCCACTGCGCCAACTACCGAGGGATAAGTCTCCTCAACATCGCCTATAAGATCCTCTCTGCCGTTTTGTGTGAGCGCCTGAAACCATTCGTCAACTACCTGATAGGTCCTTATCAGTGCGGTTTCAGGCCGGGGAAGTCCAACATTGAAAAAACCCAAGAAATGCAGATCGACACCCACCACCTATTCGTCGATTTCAAGTCCGCGTTGACAGCGTGCATATGAACGAGCTATACAACGCCATGTCTAGTTTTGACATTCCTACCAAACTCGTTAGGTTGTGCAGGATGACGATGGAGAACTCTCGTTGCTCCATTAAGGTCGGTAACGAACTCACCGCGACCTTCAATGTCAAAAAAGGTTTTAAACAATGCGACGCGCTGTCATGTGACTTTTTCAACATTATTCTTTAGAAGATCGTGCAGAACTCACACGCTAACACAAGAGGCACGATCTTCCAAAAGTCCGTACGACTGCTATGATGACATTGACGTGATTGGTCGAACACAGCGAGCCGTCAATTAAGCGTTTTTCTGGTATTGAAACGGGAGCGGCCAAAATGGGCTTAGCGGTGAACGGTGGCAAAACGAATTATATGCTGTCATCAAGAAAGGACGCACAACATGACTTCGATGTAGTCAAGGACTTCGTCTACCTCGGCTATCAAGTAAACAGTACGAACAACACCAGTACCGAGATTAAATGCAGAATTATACTTGCCAATCGCTGTTTCTTTAGGCTCAATAGGCAATTGAGTAGTAGAGCCCTCTCTGGAAGGACCAAGCTAACATTATATAACACCTTGATCATCCCAGTCCTGCTGTACGGCGCGGAGGAATGGACAATCTCAAAAGCGGATGAGGAAGTCCTTGGTCTCTTCGAGAGAAAAGCTCTGCGTGCGATCTTTGGTCCTGTTTGCGTTGACGGTGTCTGGAGGCTGTACAGCGACTTGAGCCTAGTCAGGCGTCTACGGATGCAACGTCTAAGATGGCTGGGCCATGTAGAGCGCATGGATAACACTGCTGCAGCCCGAAGAGTCTTCGACTCCGAACCAGTGGGACAACGCAATTGAGGACGCCCACGGAACCGATGGTGCATTGGTGTGCGCAGTTGGAGACAGCTGGCTAAGGATCGTACCGGCTGGAGAGGCTTACTGCTTGAGGTCCAGATCAACCCCGAACTGTAGTACCACCAGAAGAAGTCCAGGTCAACCCCGAACTGTAGTGCCACCAGAAGAAGTATCAGAAGAAACTTATAAGTGTCCCGTCGGCGTCATGATGATGACGGCTTTTTCTTCGATAGCTGTAAATAAATTATTAGATCAAGGGCGAAAACCCCCCAAGCAAACTGAAAATCCGAAGATCACTACAGCGACTTATGAATGTTTTCATCAGCAAAGACTTAGAGAATTACAGTTTCTGTGCAGATGATTACAGAAAGTGTTGAATTTTTTTCATTGCAAACTAAACTTTGGCTCTAATTGTGTATATTCTCAAGGTTGGGAAAAAACAATAAGCTGGCCTGGATTTCATCAATTGAAATTGGGAGAAATTCCATTAACTGAGCTTGGACCCATTCATAATCAGCCATATCTTAGAACGAAGTAGTTCGCATCGTTCGTTATTCGTACGAACGAACCAAAATTACAATACGAACTACGAGAAAATCAACCCTACCACAGATTCCATTCGTAGACAATCTGAACGGAATTGCAAAAAGTATTGCCACATAGAACTCTCTCATACTCATTTTCGAAATCAGCTGTTTACAATGGGAAACATATAAAGTGTCCAGAGAATTAGTTTCACCCAACATAAAAGACTTTGAGACATTGATAACTATTATGAGCTCTTCAGTATCTCAACTGTGTTTTTTAGCAGGCATAAACAAATCTATATTCATGAACAACGGCAACAACCACAAGTAGAAAATCGGCGAGGTTCTCAAGATGATAGTTATTGATCGTCTTTCTAATGAACATCGTTGACTACTTTGGATTTATAATAAAGGTATAATACAAATTAGCCATGCCAAAACAAAGGCGATTGATGATTCCCTGTGCATAGTAACAAGAAACAATCAAGCTTTATCGGACTCTCTAGTTACTTCCGAAGATTTATAAAAGAATTTGCGTTAATATCAGCCCCATTAACCGATTTATTGCGTGGTGACGTCAAATTCAACATGGGAAAAAGGAACGTACCGCCTTCAACACTTTGAAACAGCTATTGGTGAAAAAAAAGCCGGTTCTACAAATTTATAATCCTCAGCAACCGATCGAAATTCACACTGACGCGAGTTCTCATGGCTATGGAGCTGTGTATTAATGCAGATGCAGTCCGATGGAAAATTCATCCCGTTTATTGCTTCAGCGCCAAGACCATCGAAGCCGAACGAAAATACCACAGTTTTGAGCTGGAGATGTTAGCGGTAATAAAAGCACTTGATAGATTCCATGTCTATGTTTGGGGCAAAGACTTTACCATAGTGACTGACTGTAATGCACTAAAACAAACAATAACCAAAAAATAAATGAATGCCAGAATTTGTCCTTGAAATATTTTTCATCTTCATTACGATTACATGTAATAATCTGCACAAGCGCATAGAGGAGTGCAACAAGGACGACAAACGCATACGTCAAGAATATGTGCTTAAAAACGGGCGGCTATTTAAAAAATATGGCAGTGATTTGTTGTGATTGCTTTACTGTGGGCTGCACCAGAGGGCGTTAAATGCAGGTTACTAAAATATAATCATGACTACATTGGGCATCCTGGAGCAGACAAAATTTTTCAAAAACTAAGAAAGCTGGTTTGGTTTCCAAAAATGAGGCTATGTCGGAAAAAATATTTGAACATTTTTGTAGAAGCGAAAATATAGTCCACGTTAAAAATGCATCTGCAACACCTCGAGCCAATGGACAGGTAGAGCGCGTCAATAGAGTTCTTACACCGGCCATAGCAATGATGTCAAACGACGTCGAAGGACGAGACTGGGATTTACACCTTGGACGCATTCAGCATGGCATATACAACACATTCACAACACAAAAAACACCATTCCGGCTTTTGTTTAATTTTGTTCCGCGTGGATATGACGGTGATGTGCTTACTGACGAATTTCACAGCTGGGCTACACTTGAAGACAACATTGACAAGCAAAGACGAGACGCACTAAACCTAATTATCAGAGATCAACTCAAAAAACAAAATCGATACAACACAAAGCGATACACAAAAAAATATAAAGTTGGTGACCTAGTGTTAGTACAAAGAGAAATTCCACCTACTGGTCAATCGAGGAAATTGGAAGCTAAATTTCGCGGACCATATATCGTAACCAAGATACTTCCAAATGACAGATACGTTGTGAGTGATGTTCCTGGTAATCAGCGAACGCAAAGGTTTTTCGTGGGAGTTAGATGAGAGATAAGATGAAATCATTTAACTCTTCAAATTCGCTAGAGGCTTTGTATGATAACAGTGAAAGTGCAGAAGAATTTCGCGGATTCGCCTAAGACGATGTTACCACTACTAACCTAAAACGGAGATTGAATTTGTTCTTACAACCGTCAGGAAAGGCCAAATGTTAGAGATGACAACACTGTAGCTATGCAGAATAATGACAAACCAAAAAAAAACAGAAAAAATTATCAAACTGAAAGAGAACGAAGTATTGATGTATTTAGGGGGGGAATTCAATTTTGATTTAAATTGTAAACGGAAGCTATAATCTTAGAGTCAATCAGTTTTGAGAAAATAAAGACATACAGAGTAAAGAGATAATACAATTTTCGGTAGAGAAAACTTATCTCCATTTCCTCAATTTGACTTTTAACCTTATCCTCATGCTTAGGGGGTAATCGGTACGAACGAGAATACAGTAAATTACAAACTCTCCTTAAGTCGAAACTCTCCCTTACTCTAACTTTTTCGCCATATTTTACATACATTTCCCTCAACTTTCCATACAAATACCTCTCTAAGTCAAACTCTCTCTAACTTGAACAAATTTTGGTATCCCGTGACAATTCGACTTAGGGGGAGTAAACTGTATATCTGCTGATCGGTTTTGGTATTGATTTCATGGATTATTGAATCAGTATTTGTTAACTGATCGCCTTAGCCTTAGTTTCACCCAACATAAAAGACTTTGAGACATTGATAACTATTATGAGCTCTACAGTATCTCAACTGTGTTTTTTAGCAGGCATAGATTTGTTTCATGAACAACGGCAACAACCACAAGTAGAAAATCGGCGAGGTTCTCAAGATGACAGGTCGCGCTGTTATAAACAGTTCCGCGCATTCGAATCGCCAAGAAATTATACGAGTCGACAAAGTGAACCAGAGACCCGCAGGATGCAAGAACGCAACAGATACAACCAGCCCCTGTGCTTCAAATGCAGGTAATATGGCTACGTTGCAACGTACTTCAGAGAAGTCATACAACCAGTAAAAATTCCAAATCCGAATAGTCATTTTGAAATTACATCCAATAATTATAAAAAACAAATTTGCTTCAAGAACAAAACCGTAACAGCCTTGATAGATGCAGGAAGCTGCAAAAATTTAATATGTCAAAGTATTATCGATAATTCAAATATTGAAAAAATCGCGTGTACTTTAGTGGGCCTTTACCAATCAAACTCACTCAATTCAAGACAGTGTTATATTGGGACAAGATTTTCTGAATACTGTTTGTTGGACTTTGGATGGGAAAAAAGATATAAGATTTAACAGCAGTATATTTGCATCCCCACATCGTTGTTGCAAACCTCTCAAACTGTAATTGTTTTACGTGCTTGGATCTACAAAACGGCTTTTATCTCATAGATGTTCATGAAGACTCCATTAAGTACACCGCTTTCGTGGTCCCACATGGTCAATATGAATTTTTAAAGATGCCATTTGGTTTTACGAATAGTAAATACAATTAAGCGACTTGTGCACTTCAACAAAAGTAAAATTTATATTGACGACCTACTTATAGCAACGCCTACTGCAGAAAAAAACATCGAAATTTTAACAATAGTTATTGATCGTCTTTCTAATGAACACCGTTGACTACTTGGGATTTATAATAAAGGTATAATACAAATTAGCCATGCCAAAACAAAGGCGATTGATGATTCCCTGTGCATAGTAACAAGAAACAATCAAGCTTTATCGGACGGCTTTTATCGCACTCTCTAGTTACTTCCGAAGATTTATAAAAGAATTTGCGTTAATATCAGCCCCATTAACCGATTTATTGCGTGGTGACGTCAAATTCAACATGGGAAAAAGGAACTTACCGCCTTCAACACTTTGAAACAGCTATTGGTGAAAAAGCCGGTTCTACAAATTTATAATCCTCAGCAACCGATCGAAATTCACACTGACGCGAGTTCTCATGGCTATGGAGGTGTGTATTAATGCAGATGCAGTCCGATGGAAAATTCATCCCGTTTATTGCTTCAGCGCCATGACCATCGAAGCCGAACGAAAATACCACAGTTTTGAGCTGGAGATGTTAGCGGTAATAAAAGCACTTGATAGATTCCGTGTCTATGTTTGGGGCAAGGACTTTACCATAGTGACTGACTGTAATGAACTAAAACAAACAATAACCAAAAAATAAATGAATGCCAGAATTTGTCCTTGAAATATTTTTCATCTTCATTACGATTACATGTAACAATCTGCACAAGCGCATAGAGGAGTGCAACAAGGACGACAAACGCATACGTCAAGAATATGTGTTTAAAAACGGGCGGCTATTTAAAAAATATGGCAGTGATTTACTGTGGGCTGCACCAGAGGGCGTTAGATGCAGGTTACTAAAATATAATCATAACTACATTGGGCATCCTGGAGCAGACAAAATTTTTCAAAAACTAAGAAAGCTGGTTTGGTTTCCAAAAATGAGGCTATGTCGGAAAATATATTTGAACATTTTTGTAGAAGCGAAAATATAGTCCACGTTAAAAATGCATCTGCAACACCTCGAGCCAATGGACAGGTAGAGCGCGTCAATAGAGTTCTTACACCGGCCATAGCAATGATGTCAAACGATGTCGAAGGACGAGGCTAGGATTTACACCTTGGACGCATTCAGCATGGCATAGACAACACACCCACAACACAAATAACACCATTCCAGCTTTTGTTTAATTTTGTTCCGCGTGGATATGACGGTGATGTGCTTACTGACGAATTTCACAGCTGGGCTACACTTGAACACAACATTGACAAGCAAAGACGAGACGAACTAAACCTAATTATCAGAGATCAACTCAAAAAACAAAATCGATACAACACAAAGCGATACACAAAAAAATATAAAGTTGGTGACCTAGTGTTAGTACAAAGAGAAATTCCACCTACTGGTCAATCGAGGAAATTGGAAGCTAAATTTCGCGGCCCATATATCGTAACCAAGATACTTTCAAATGACAGATACGTTGTGAGTGATGTTCCTGGTAATCAGCGAACGCAAAGGTTTTTCGTGGGAGTTAGATGAGAGATAAGATGAAATCATTTAACTCTTCAAATTCGCTAGAGGCTTTGTATGATAACAGTGAAAGTGCAGAAGAATTTCGCGGATTCGCCTAAGACGATGTTACCACTACTAACCTAAAACGGAGATTGAATTTGTTCTTACAACCGTCAGGAAAGGCCAAATGTTAGAGATGGCAGCACTGTAGCTATGAAGAATAATGACAAACCAAAAAAAAAAAAACAGAAAAAATTATCAAACTGAAAGAGAACGAAGTATTGATGTATTTAGAGGGGGAATTGAATTTTGATTTAAATTGTAAGCGGAAGCTATAATCTTAGAGTGAATCAGTTTTAAGAAAATAAAGACATACAAAGTAAAGAGATAATACAATTTTCGGTAGAGAAAACTTATCTCCATTTGACTTTTAACCTTATCCTCATGCTTAGGGGGTAATCGGTACGAACGAGAATACAGTAAACTACAAAACAAAAAAACAGAGGTGGAGCCGTGAATTATGATAGATGGTAAATTCGGGTATCGAACCTGGTACCCTCTGCGTAGGAGTCGACGCACTTTTTTTTTGTTTTTTTTTTTAATGCAATTTTATTTGATTAATTCTATATTTCTTACTTGCTAGACAAAATTACTTAAAACTAGCTTAACTATCTTAAGAATTACAATTGTTCTTAATACTAACCTACTGACCCCATGCGGGTACTCTAAGCTAATCTAATCTATGTTATAAATGTGCCTTTCGGCTTAATCTACGTTTTTTTTTTTTTTTTTTTTTTTTTTTTTTTTTTTTTTTTGTTTTTTTTTTTTTTTTTAGTCATTAAGACAATCTTTTATTTTTCATTTGCCAAGAAAACTTGTAAAAACTTGGCTAAACTTAACTACTTAAACTACCTTATTCTACCTTAATTACTATTTATTACTAACTTAACCTAACATAAAACTTAATACTATCTTAACTATGTCCGTAACAGTACGGACACGTGCACCAGGGCGTATATGTTGTGTATATGCATAACATATATAATTTATACGCCGTGATGCACCTTTTTTTTGTTTTTGATTCATATATTGTTTTTTTTTTGGTTTTGTTGTTTTATTAATTTTTTTGGATTTTTTTTTTTTTTTTTTTTTTTTTTCTTAATATCTACCTTAGAAACTATGTAAGCTGGCCACTATGGTCAGCTATCTGATCCTCTTGAAAAGCTAGCGGTGGCGGCGGCTGGTTTTGGTGTAACCACCAGTAAAATTGCCGTTCTTTGGCAGACTCTTTCCTATCTCGAGCGGGGATCGCTCTACTGAACCGGAGGAGATCCTCGTGGGTGCGAACGACATCCGGTTCGTATTGAAGTCGCCTATCCACTGTTCGGCGTACGACATGGAAGATGATAGGACATCCTTGTGGATCCTGTATTAGGCCCATTGTGTCTAGATAGAGGAATGCTTCGGGAGGAATAAAGCCGTTAAGGCGCACCCTTTCATGGTACATACTATTGGGGTAGTAAGCCCCAAAGATCAGACTGTTGGAAGAGGTCATAGCTCGTGCAGTGTGCCTTCTGATTAGTTTAATTATAAAATTATCTACCCTATTCACGTTTGCCTCGTTGTACAGGACCTCGTTAGGGTAGTACTTCTTGTACTCAGACTCGGGTGTGCGATACAGACGGAGACAGCTCCTAAGACACTGCCTCTCGAACACCCTCATCTTTTCCATCTGGGAAGGACTCACGTTGAACCACAATGGACAACCGTACACCATAATAGGCCGTACTAGGGCCATGTAGCAGATTACCTTCACTCTGGTATCAAGTTGGCTGCTGAAAAACAACCTTCTTGTCGCAGCAAAGGCTTTTCTGGCTTTCGTCAGAGCAATATCTATATGTTTGTCAAAATACAGATATTGATCCAGCCAAATGCCTAGGTATCTAACTACACTTTTTACAGCTAACGGCCGACCATGCGGGTCAATTATGCCGAACTTACGCCAGTTTTGGCGCGTATCCCGCGATGCCCTGTCCAACGGGGTCCGGAAAAGACTAGTTTCGCATTTCTGGAAGTTGATAAGCAACTTCCAGTCATCGCAAAATCGCTGGATTTTCTCGAAGTCACGCTGCAACAAGATGTTTATTACCTCGACCTTCGGACCTGATCTGTACGCAACTAGGTCGTCGGCGTACGCAATTAAGTGCGGCATGGAACCTATAAGATCTGCAGTGAATATGGAAAACAGGATCGGGGAACCAATGGCCCCCTGTTGCAGACCGTTTTTAATGTTAAAGACCGTAGTGGAAGTTACGTCACCATTTTTCACAACGAACTTTCTACCTGTTATCATGTCATAGACCATGTATAGCAATGGTTTACTTATGCCAAGCCTGACCAACTTGAGGAAGAGGCCCTCTAACCAAACGGTGTCGAACGCCTTCTCCAAGTCAATCAGGCAGGCACCTGTGCACTGATTTTTGTTTTTATTCCATTGTATGTCGGACACCAGTTTTGACGCGGCATTAATGGTATCATGCCCCGCTCGGAATCCGAACTGGTTGTCCGGTATGATTTTCTTTTCATCAGCCCATTGCTTCAGAACTCGAATGACTATCTTTTCAAAAACCTTGCTTATGCAGGGAAGAAGACTGATCGACCGAAGATTTGTCGGAATGGACTTATCTTTGTCCCGTTTAGGGATCGGTTGAACTACAGCTGTTTTCCAGTGCGTGGGGTAATGTGCATTACTCAGCGCATTGTTGAACAAGGTTGTGTAAATTTGGACCGCTTCGGGAGGAAGATGGCGAAGCACAATGTTCGGTATTCCATCGATTCCCACTGACTTTTTCTTCTTCAGCGAGAGGAAGATACCCTGGAGATCGTCTTGAGAAATCAAGATGTGATTCCCATCATTGGCGACGGCACTATGTGCCATGTTCTCGTCATTGAACCTGGTGAAACCTGGATTCTCTGATCGCCATTGACTTATCTCATTGCGGAGATAGAAGTGGTTTAGCAATGCTCTGTTCTCCAGATCGTGATTCGGCCTACTAACCTCGTTGACCGTATACACTCTCTGGAACACTGCACCAATAGCTGTAACCTTCTCCTGGGGATCTTCCACCGCAAAGAAGTTATTGTCTAGCACTGCCTCATCTGGATCAATGCCAACTGAAGTCAGTAAGTGTTCGTTGTCTGTCGTCCTGGGAAGCCTTACGATTTGAATGTCGTTTTGATCTTTCCTCCGAAATATTTTATTTACTTGCGGGAACATACCCGGGTTGTTGGATCGTACAGCCCGGATTTTGTTGCCCCAGTGCAAGCTTATAGCCAAGCTATAGTTTATTCGAATTAACTGTTGGAGGTTCTTGATCTCCGACTTCAATGCTCTGACTTCCGCGTTTTGCGGATCTGTAAAACGCCTGTGCAAGAGTTTGAGTCTTGACAGCAGCCTACTTTTGTGCACGTGAAGTGCATCGATGGTAGCATTTCGATAAACATCGCTGTTGTCGATTTGAACTACCTTCGGAATTCTTTTGTCCATCGTACGTTTGACTACGTCGTCCATTTGTATGAGGTACCTGTCAACCTCTTCGTTCGTCAGGTTTCTGTTTGTCGGTGGATTGATCCCACTCGAACGTAGTTCTGTGGATAAAGTCCTGGAGAAGCGTGGCCAGCGGGCCTTATTATAATTATAAGGGTGCCTCTGGACATACTCCTCCAGTCCTTCTACCTCGTTCGGGAGCTGAATAACTGCGAAGAGCCCGCAGTGATCACTCTCGTACTCAACAGCAGTTAGACAGTTCCGTGTGCGTCTTTCCACGTCTAGTATAGTCAGTCGTTTGTCTATCAGCATCAGATCCAGATAGGACCCGCTTCTGGGATACGATGGCCTATCGGTTGCTAGCAAATCTAGCTTGAACTCAACATTGTGTTCTACCAACCAGTTATACAATGAGGTCCCCCTGGTGTTATGCACCACATTGCCCCACTCTATATGCCTCGAGTTCAAGTCCCCGGCTACGATATAGTAGTTCTCCTCCGAGCTCAGTCGAAGGCTAGTGAAAAGAGTATCGAGCTCTGAAATGAAATATTGGTTGATGCGTGACTTGTCAGTCGCATAGATAGCGATCACATATAGCCGCTTACCACCCCGAAGGGGGATGCGTGCGATACACGTTTCTATGGCCTGGAACCTCCGCACTTCACCGCTATACACGACCTTATGACAAAGGCCTTTTTTTATTAAGAGCGCGACTCCACCAGCTAGGTAGCTTCGATCTCTTCGAATAATATTGTAATTTTTGTACCTGAGTGAGTGCGTCTGGCTTAGCTTAGTTTCGCAAACCATCAACACATCAGGATTATGGGTCTGCAACAAGTTACCGAAATTTAATTGACGTTCAGGGCGGATCAGTGAATTCACATTCACTGCTAGAATTTTCAGGTTGCAGGCTGCCTGCGCAGCCATTATACCGATGTTGCGTTTGGCTCTCCAAACAGCGTCGAATAGATGAGGTCTATTCGCGCTGCTTGTTCTTGTAATTGGTTCTGGAACTGGGTTTGGAGTTGAGCGATCTGCCTCTGGATAGAGAGCAGGATCGTCTGCACATCCAAATTTGCTTCTGGTTGCCTGGCCACTGGGACCTGGGTAACTTTCGGCACTGTCTGTTGAACCGGTCGCCCAGCCGATGCCACTTGGGCATAGGAGACTGCCGGTGTAACAGTGGTAGCTGGAGCACGGGGCACTGGCCTCGCTTCTACCATTTTTCCTTTACGTTTGGCCTCTATTATTTTCCTGATCTCTTGGACCTTAGGACATCCCCGATAGTTTGCAGGGTGTCCGCTGGTCTTACAGAGCACGCACGTCAGTTTGCTCCTGTCCTCGACTTTATCGGTCCCTAAAGGACATTCCCCGCGATTGTGGGTTCCTGCGCATTTGACACAGCGAGACTGCATATTGCAGTTCGCCGCGGCATGCCTAAACCTCTGACAACGAACACACTGGAGCGTGTTCTTTGTCTTTTTTATTGTTTCCCATGTAACAGACAGAGTGCCTAAATGGGTAATTTTTTTTAGGCTCTCTAGTTTGCTGTCTGGGGTGACCTGAACTAGGAAGAAAGGAAGTTTCCTATTCTCCCTTCTCGATGCCGCAGTGATGAAGGGCTTAACCCCTACGACCTGGACATCGTCGCTCTGCGCTTGGCGCAGAATAGCGAGGATCTCATCGGGATCAGTGTCGGGATCCACGTCCTTAAGGAGCATGGTCTGCACCTTTTCCCCTTTCGGAGTGTACGAGAAAAACTCAGCCTCCGACACCGCTAACCTTTCTTTGACTACGTGATAGTCTGCCATTGATAAGCAATGGACAGATACCCGTAGTGGACCCTTATACTTAATGAAATATGACTCTTTTGTGGCCAACTTACACAGTATGTCAACGTCCTTCGTCTCCAGTCCGAAGACGTTGATTGGAGGGCATCTCTCCTTTTTGGCTGGCTGCTGCTGTTGCGGCTGCTTCTGCTGTGCCTTCTGTTTTTCATGTTGTTGTTGTTGCTGCTGCTGCTTTGGCCGCTGCTGTTGTTGTTGCTGCTGCTGCTGCTTTGGCTGCTGCTTTGGCTGCTGCTTCGGCTGCTGCTGTTGTTGTTGCTGCTGCTTTGGCTGCTGCTGTTGTTGTTGCTGCTTTTTCGGCTGCTGTTGATGTTGTTGCTGCTGCTGCTGTTTTTGTAGCTGCTGTTGTTGTTGTGCAGCCTCTTTGGCTGCTCTTCTGGCCCTTAATTTGATTTGGAGGGCTTGAATGTGGGCGTCCAGCTCCTCCCTCTCTCGCTGGCTTTTTTCCAGCTGCTCCCGGTCCTCTTCCTCTTCATCCTCCGATTCAGAGGACGTTAGCGTGTGGAAGGGATTCTCTCTCCCGCTGAAGGAGAATCTCCCTTCCCCTTCTGTCGACTCGTACTCGACGTCGTCGACCATTGGTTGCTGCCTTTTGGCTGCTGCTGCTGTAGTTATGGCTACAGTTGTTGTTGTTGTTGCTGCTGCAGATGATGTTGCGGCTTTGGTTGCAATTTTCGTGTCCGCTGATCCCAGGCTGGAACGTCGCTTCACGAGGTTGGGCTGTGGTTGGAGCTTCTTCCTCCTCTTCTTTCTCCCCTCATCTTGTGTTGCCTGGTGGCCTGATGTCCCAGCCACCGGTACAACATCACCCGATTTTTCGAGCTCGGGTCGCTCCACTTGCTCCATCGCACTTTTTTTTCACACTCAGTGACTGTAATTTATTTAATTTGAAAAAAAAAAGAATTTCAATTTCACTTCGGGATTCGAACCCGGCACCACGAAGTCACCGGCGAGCACTCTACCGAGAAGCTACCGATTCTTATATTATTTTGGCACTATTGTCCACACTTGATATTTTTATTGTTTCCGCACTAAGTCGAGACACGTCTGCACTGTTTGGAGGTCTGTGAACGACTGAGTCGACGCACTAACCCACTACGCCACGGCGACCACTCTCCCTTACTCGAACTTTTTCGCCATATTTTACATACATTTCCCTCAACTTTCCATACAAATACCTCTCTAAGTCAAACTCTCTCTAACTTGAACAAATTTTGGTATCCCGTGACAATTCAACTTAGGGGGAGTCCACTGTATATCTGCTGATCGGTTTTGGTATTGATTTCATGCATTATTGAATCAGTATTTGTTAACTGATCGCCTTCCTGGTAAACCAAATTCTTAAATTCGTTCAAGAGATTGTAGTCTTATCTCGTTCGTTTTGTTTTAAATGAGAAAAATCTATGGTTTTACTACTTTGGTCAGGTAGTTCAAAGCATTCGCGATAGAAGAACCGACCAACGACGAACTTTCAACCCGATTGGTTTAGGTATTTATTATTGTTAGGTATAAGTTCAGTTATTTTTGAAGCTCTGATAAGTCCAGAAAAATAAAAATAATTTAGAAAATAGGAACGCGTGTGTTAATTTAAATTACACCCTTTTTACTCGCACATTGTCAGTTTCCGAGGAGGAATTATTATATTATAGCTCCATCTGCCGTGTTAATGTTGTTTTATTTTGTCTTTTATCAGACATTCGTCTTGTTTACACAATACACAGAAGTATAATTTTGAAAACATGTTGTCGCACTTATATTGAAATACAATAATTTTACCACTGCTAGCTTGAAAATTCTATGTCACCCACATTATCCTAAATTACTTGTTATAATAAGCAAATATAATGTAGAATAGAATTTAGATTTGTAACATGCGCGACATCAACAATTGTGCCACTTACAACCCTGTCAGCGACGACAGTGCTGCCTGACAGTGAATAACCGAACAGCATAGTAATATGACAGCAAGACCTGACAATTTTCCGATCTAAAGTCACATCTGGACTTTTGCAGCAACCTTCCCATAGGAAGCAACTTGCCTGGCTTAATAATTCAATAAATGTGTAATACCCCTCCGATCTTATTTCAATAAAACTAAATCCAACTACAATATTATAAGTGCAATTAAATATATAAATGTAATAAAATTAAAACCCAATAAACTTACATATATTATGTTATTATTATACATTATCATTACTTATACAAAAATTCACAGGTAAAGAATTTGTTGTTCTTGTTTTAATACAATTATCAGCACTTGGCAATGGCATCTGCATCCAGTAGCAGCGCCCGACACCTCTTTAGTGACAGTAAGAAACGATTGTGTGAACGTGTGAGTGTGAATCTTAACAACATTGGCTCCGTTGTGCGTCAGGTGGTTAGAGGGTCCAGAACAAATGAGGTCAGTGTGAAATGAATAATATAAAGCTGTTTATTTTTCTGTATTTTATAGATTGTGGCACAAAGCGCAAGGAATTTAGCTCAGTCGGAAGGATTGAGTGCACACAATTTGCATAAGATGGACTTAATACGACAGCATATTGGGTACTAATGCGATGCAATGAAAGATAGCGTTAACCAGTTAGACTACCTGCAAGAGCAAATCAGCGGAATGGAGAGATAATATATTATACAGTTATAAAGTTATAACTTAAACCGAATACTCAACTCTAGTTACTTATATACTATAGAAGGAGTCCTTTTTTCGTAAATGTTAATTGAAAATAATTAATTGAAACATGTAAATAATGTTAAATAAATAAAGCCCTTTACGATTTTTAAGTACATTTTTAATAATTACAATAGATACAATAGAACTACAATATCCCAGCGAAGATAAAAGCACAACAAAATACTCGAAGGTATTTATATATATGTAGGACGATAATGGTTCCAATACCGGGCAAACCGTTGAACAACAAAAAGTCGTACAGACCCCTATCGCTTTACCAATATATATATATATATATAGGGCGATAATGGTTCCAAAACCGGGCAAACCGTTGAACAACAAAAAGTCGTACAGACCCCTATCGCTTTTACCAATAATATCCAAAATTTTTCAAAAACTTATTATTGTTGTTCAACGGTTTGCCCAGTTTTGGAACCATTATCGCCCTATATATATATAACATATATAACAAAAAGTCGCTTACCAATAATATCCAAAATTTTTCAAAAACTTATTAAAACGCATTGAACAATTTATCGAAGAAAAACAACTAATATCTGACCATCAGTTCGGGTTTCAAGCGAAACACTACAACCTGGTATGGTATACAGAATAACGAATGAAATTGAAGGAGCATTAGAGGAGAAAAAGATCTGCTCCACCGGCCTTCGACAAAGTCTGGCATGAAGGCCTAAAATACAAACTAAGCAGGCTTCTATCGACAAGCTGGTATAAGATATTCGAATTATCTCGATAACAGGATATTTAGAGTTAAACACGGAACTGAATACTCCGATTTTAAAGAGATCCTATCAGGAGTCCCTCAAGGGAGTGTCCTTGGCCCTACATTGTACCTGCTGTACACTAGAGACATACCTCAAACCGAGGATACTCTTGTGGCTACATTTGCGGATTTCACAGCGATCCTGGCAACGTGAAGAAAAACTGCAACGAGCTCTAGACAAAATAAGCGAATAGTCAAAACGCTGGCGCATTGCTCCCACTAAAACCAAATCAACGCACATAAATTTTACCTACAGAAATATTGAAAATCTACCAGTTTTCATTAATTTTGTACAAATACCGTACGCTAATGAAGTAAAATATCTTGGTATGACACTTGATGCGAAACTCAAGTGGAATGCCCACGTGAAAAAGAAACGGCTCGAACACAGGCATATAGAAATGTATTGGTTACTGGGAAGGCATTCCAAATTAAGCATGTACAACAAACTGCTATTATACAAGCAAGTACTGAAGCCTATATGAACTATGGGGTTGTACCAAAGCAAATAACAGAGAAATTATTCAATCCTTTCAAAATAAAATTATACGGGATATTGTGAAAGCTCCCTGGTATCTCAGGAATTGTCATATACAAATGCACCTAGGGATAACTACCGTCGACGAAGAAATAACAAACTCCACTCGACAGCTAAGTATCAGACTTCGTGGTCTTTGTAAAAATGGCATCCTCCAAACTTTGGACATGAGACGTTTAGTACGCGGACTCCAACGTACGAGACCGCTCGATTTGGCGCAATGGTAATAAACCATCCGAACGATGGTCATGGCAGGTGATTTTACGAAGGTCTACCTGCAACACGCGAAAATATCCTTAAATGTAAGCTACTAGATAAGGCAACTTAGTTATAGTAAAGAAAAACCAAAAGGGTGTTTTTAGTCAATAAAAATCTTACACTATGTGAAAATGGGTCACACAGTGTAAGATTTTCACCATCCCAAGTAACAAAAAAAAATGTATATATACAGTTGAACCTCGATTATCCGGAACTTCTTTTGGGAAAAAAGGAACTCCAATAACCGGGATTTACTCTAATATCCCTAAAAGATATTAGATATTTGAGTCCTCATTAAAATGAAAATTATTTTTATTTTCATATATATTACATTAAGAACGAATGAAGGAGTTTACTCCGCTTCTGGCAAATAACGGAGTAGGATAAGAAGAATCGACGAACAATGGAACAATGTCAAAACGCCATCAGAGAAGCTTACTGATGTGCTGGGTTTTAAAACGCCACCCAAAAAATCCCCTGGTTTGACAACGAGTGCAGGCAGGCACATTCAGCGAAGCAAGCAGCATACAAGGCGACGCTGGACAGAAGGACGAGAGGGGTTCGTGAGCACTACGAACTTAAAAGAAGGGAAGAGCACCGGCTTCTCAAAAAGAAAATGAAAGAGTATGAGAAGCGCGTGGTCAAGGAAATGTAGAGGTGTTACGGCAGAAATTATGTCCGAAAGTTCTACCAACGTTCTACCCGTTGGATCCAATGGATACAAAATTCGGACAGAAGTCTGTCGTGACTCAGATGGACAACTCGCAGTAGATCCGAAGATACTGAGAATCAGGAAAGATCATTTCTGTAGACTGTTAAACGGCGAGGAAGACTCCAATACCGCTGTCAGGCAGAATGTTCCACTCCACACAATTGACGATGATCGACGAGAATTTCCTCCCCCCGACCTAGACGAAGTCAAGATAGCGATATCGAGACTAAAGTCGAATAAAGCTGCTGGTGTAGACGGACTGTCTGCGTAACTGTTTAAGGCAGCTGGAGATGAGCTGGTAAGGTACATCCAATTATCTGTAAGATATGATCTGAGGAAACCATGCCCGACGAGTGGAATCTCAGTATCGTTTACCCGATCCAGAAGAAAGGAGACCCCTTCCACTGCGCCAACTACCGAGGGATAAGTCTCCTCAACATCGCCTATAAGATCCTCTCTGCCGTTTTGTGTGAGCGCCTGAAACCATTCGTCAACTACCTGATAGGTCCTTATCAGTGCGGTTTCAGGCCGGGGAAGTCCAACATTGACCAAATCTTCACATTACGTCAGATCCTGGAAAAAACCCAAGAAATGCAGATCGACACCCACCACCTATTCGTCGATTTCAAGTCCGCGTTGACAGCGTGCATATGAACGAGCTATACAACGCCATGTCTAGTTTTGACATTCCTACCAAACTCGTTAGGTTGTGCAGGATGACGATGGAGAACTCTCGTTGCTCCATTAAGGTCGGTAACGAACTCACCGCGACCTTCAATGTCAAAAAAGGTTTTAAACAATGCGACGCGCTGTCATGTGACTTTTTCAACATTATTCTTTAGAAGATCGTGCAGAACTCACACGCTAACACAAGAGGCACGATCTTCCAAAAGTCTGTACGACTGCTATGATGACATTGACGTGATTGGTCGAACAAAGCGAGCCGTCAATTAAGCGTTTTTCTGGTATTGAAACGGGAGCGGCCAAAATGGGCTTAGCGGTGAACGGTGGCAAAACGAATTATATGCTGTCATCAAGAAAGGACGCACAACATGACTTCGATGTAGTCAAGGACTTCGTCTACCTCGGCTATCAAGTAAACAGTACGAACAACACCAGTACCGAGATTAAATGCAGAATTATACTTGCCAATCGCTGTTTCTTTAGGCTCAATAGGCAATTGAGTAGTAGAGCCCTCTCTGGAAGGACCAAGCTAACATTATATAACACCTTGATCATCCCAGTCCTGCTGTACGGCGCGGAGGAATGGACAATCTCAAAAGCGGATGAGGAAGTCCTTGGTCTCTTCGAGAGAAAAGCTCTGCGTGCGATCTTTGGTCCTGTTTGCGTTGACGGTGTCTGGAGGCTGTACAGCGACTTGAGCCTAGTCAGGCGTCTACGGATGCAACGTCTAAGATGGCTGGGCCATGTAGAGCGCATGGATAACACTGCTGCAGCCCGAAGAGTCTTCGACTCCGAACCAGTGGGACAACGCAATTGAGGACGCCCACGGAACCGATGGTGCATTGGTGTGCGCAGTTGGAGACAGCTGGCTAAGGATCGTACCGGCTGGAGAGGCTTACTGGTTGAGGTCCAGATCAACCCCGAACTGTAGTACCACCAGAAGAAGTCCAGGTCAACCCCGAACTGTAGTGCCACCAGAAGAAGTATCAGAAGAAACTTATAAGTGTCCCGTCGGCTCTAATTGTGTATATTCTCAAGGTTGGGAAAAAACAATAAGCTGGCCTGGATTTCATCAATTGAAATTGGGAGAAATTCCATTAACTGAGCTTGGACCCATTCATAATTAGCCATATCTTAGAACGAAGTAGTTCGCATCGTTCGTTATTCGTACGAACGAACCAAAATTACAATACGAACTACGAGAAAATCAACCCTACCACAGATTCCATTCGTAGACAATCTGAACGGAATTGCAAAAAGTATTGCCACATAGAACTCTCTCATACTCATTTTCGAAATCAGCTGTTTACAATGGGAAACATATAAAGTGTCCAGAGAATTAGTTTCACCCAACATAAAAGACTTTGAGACATTGATAACTATTATGAGCTCTTCAGTATCTCAACTGTGTTTTTTAGCAGGCATAAACAAATCTATATTCATGAACAACGGCAACAACCACAAGTAGAAAATCGGCGAGGTTCTCAAGATGATAGTTATTGATCGTCTTTCTAATGAACACCGTTGATTACTTTGGATTTATAATAAAGGTATAATACAAATTAGCCATGCCAAAACAAAGGCGATTGATGATTCCCTGTGCATAGTAACAAGAAACAATCAAGCTTTATCGGACTCTCTAGTTACTTCCGAAGATTTATAAAAGAATTTGCGTTAATATCAGCCCCATTAACCGATTTATTGCGTGGTGACGTCAAATTCAACATGGGAAAAAGGAACGTACCGCCTTCAACACTTTGAAACAGCTATTGGTGAAAAAAAAGCCGGTTCTACAAATTTATAATCCTCAGCAACCGATCGAAATTCACACTGACGCGAGTTCTCATGGCTATGGAGCTGTGTATTAATGCAGATGCAGTCCGATGGAAAATTCATCCCGTTTATTGCTTCAGCGCCAAGACCATCGAAGCCGAACGAAAATACCACAGTTTTGAGCTGGAGATGTTACTGGTAATAAAAGCACTTGATAGATTCCGTGTCTATGTTTGGGGCAAGGACTTTACCATAGTGACTGACTGTAATGCACTAAAACAAACAATAACCAAAAAATAAATGAATGCCAGAATTTGTCCTTGAAATATTTTTCATCTTCATTACGATTACATGTAACAATCTGCACAAGCGCATAGAGGAGTGCAACAAGGACGACAAACGCATACGTCAAGAATATGTGCTTAAAAACGGGCGGCTATTTAAAAAATATGGCAGTGATTTACTGTGGGCTGCACCAGAGGGCGTTAAATGCAGGTTACTAAAATATAATCATGACTACATTGGTCATCCTGGATCAGACAAAATTTTTCAAAAACTAAGAAAGCTGGTTTGGTTTCCAAAAATGAGGCTATGTCGGAAAAAATATTTGAACATTTTTGTAGAAGCGAAAATATAGTCCACGTTAAAAATTCATCTGCAACACCTCGAGCCAATGGACAGGTAGAGCGCGTCAATAGAGTTCTTACACCGGCCATAGCAATGATGTCAAACGACGTCGAAGGACGAGACTGGGATTTACTCCTTGGACGCATTCAGCATGGCATAGACAACACATCCACAACACAAAAAACACCATTCCGGCTTTTGTTTAATTTTGTTCCACGTGGATATGACGGTGATGTGCTTACTGACGAATTTCACAGCTGGGCTACACTTGAAGACAACATTGACAAGCAAAGACGAGACGCACTAAACCTAATTATCAGAGATCAACTCAAAAAACAAAATCGATACAACACAAAGCGATACACAAAAAAATATAAAGTTGGTGACCTAGTGTTAGTACCTACTGGTCAATCGAGGAAATTGGAAGCTAAATTTCGCGGACCATATATCGTAACCAAGAACAAAAATGACAGATACGTTGTGAGTGATGTTCCTGGTAATCAGCGAACACAAAGGTTTTTCGTGGGAGTTAGATGAGAGATAGATGAAATCATTTAACTCTTCAAATTCGCTAGAGGCTTTGTATGATAACAGTGAAAGCGGAGAAGAATTTCGCGGATTCGCCTAAGACGATGTTACCACTACTAAGCTAAAACGGAGATTGAATTTGTTCTTACAACCGTCAGGAAAGGCCAAATGTTAGAGATGACAACACTGTAGCTATGCAGAATAATGACAAACCAAAAAAAAACAGAAAAAATTATCAAACTGAAAGAGAACGAAGTATTGATGTATTTAGGGGGGGAATTCAATTTTGATTTAAATTGTAAACGGAAGCTATAATCTTAGAGTCAATCAGTTTTGAGAAAATAAAGACATACAGAGTAAAGAGATAATACAATTTTCGGTAGAGAAAACTTATCTCCATTTCCTCAATTTGACTTTTAACCTTATCCTCATGCTTAGGGGGTAATCGGTACGAACGAGAATACAGTAAACTACAAGCTCTCCTTAAGTCGAAACTCTCCCTTACTCTAACTTTTTCGCCATATTTTACATACATTTCCCTCAACATTCCATACAAATACCTCTCTAAGTCAAACTCTCTCTAACTTGAACAAATTTTGGTATCCCGTAACAATTCGACTTAGGGGGAGGAGTCCACTGTATATCTGCTGATCGGTTTTGGTATTGATTTCATGCATTATTGAATCAGTATTTGTTAACTGATCGCCTTCCTGGTAAACCAAATTCTTAAATTCGTTCAAGAGATTGTAGTCTTATCTCGTTCGTTTTGTTTTAAATGAGAAAAATCTATTGTTTTACTACTTTGGTCAGGTAGTTCAAAGCATTCGCGATAGAAGAACCGACGAACGACGAACTTTCAACCCGATTGGTTTAGGTATTTAATATTGTTAGGTATAAGTTCAGTTATTTTTGAAGCTCTGATAAGTCCAGAAAAATAAAAATAATTTAGCAAATAGAAACGCGTGTGTTAATTTAAATTACCCCCTTTTTACTCTCACATTATCAGTTTCCGAGGAGGAATTATTATATTATAGCTCCATCTGCCGTGTTAATGTTGTTTTTATTTTGTCTTTTATCAGACATTCGTCTTGTTTACACAATACACAGAAGTATAATTTTGAAAATATGTTGTCGCACTTATATCGAAATACAATAATTTTACCACTGCTAGCTTGAAAATTCTATGTCACCCACATTATCCTAAATTACTTGTTATAATAAGCAAATATAATGAAGTATAGAATTTAGATCTGTAACATGCGCGACATCAACAATTGTGCCACTAACAACCCTGTCAGTGACGACAGTGCTGCCTGACAGTGAATAACCGAACAGCATAGTAATATGACAGGAAGACCTGACAATCTTCCGATCTAAAGTCACATCTGGACTTTTGCAGCAACCTTCCCATAGGAAGAAACTTGACTGGCTTAATAATTCAATAAATGTGTAATACCCCTCCGATCTTATTTCAATAAAACCAAATCCAACTACAATATTATATGTGCAATTAAATATATAAATGTAATAAAATTATATATATAATATATAAAATTATAATATATAATTATATAATTATATATATAAAATTTGTTGTTCTTGTTTTAATACAATTATCAGCACTTGGCAATGGCATCTGCATCCAGTAGCAGCGCCCGACAAATGAGGTCAGTGTGAAATGAATAATATAAAGCTGTTTATTTTTCTGTATTTTATAGATTCTGGCGCAAAGCGCAAGGAATTTAGCTCAGTCGGAAGGATTGAGTGCACACAATTTGCATAAGATGGACTTAATACGACAGCATATTGGGTACCAATGCGATGTAATGAAAGATAGCGTTAACCAGTTAGACTACCAGCAAGAGCAAATCAGCGGAATGGAGAGATAATATATTAAACAGTTATAAAGTTATAACTTAAACCGAATACTCAACTCTAGTTACTTATATACTATAGAAGGAGTCCTTTTTTCGTAAATGTTAATTGAAAAAAGCAAAGAAACATGTAAATAATGTTAAATAAATAAAGCCCTTTACGATTTTTAAGTACATTTTTAATAATTACAATAGATACAATAGAACTACAATATCCCAGCGAAGATAAAAGCACAACAAAATACTCGAAGGTATTTATATATATATAGGGCGATAATGGTTCCAATACCGGGCAAACCGTTGAACAACAAAAAGTCGTACAGACCCCTATCGCTTTACCAATATATATATATATAGGGCGATAATGGTTCCAAAACCGGGCAAACCGTTGAACAACAAAAAGTCGTACAGACCCCTATCGCTTTTACCAATAATATCCAAAATTTTTCAAAAACTTATTATTGTTGTTCAACGGTTTGCCCAGTTTTGGAACCATTATCGCCCTATATATATATAACATATATAACAAAAAGTCGCTTACCAATAATATCCAAAATTTTTCAAAAACTTATTAAAACGCATTGAACAATTTATCGAAGAGAAACAACTAATATCTGACCATCAGTTCGGGTTTCAAGCGAAACACTACAACCTGGTATGGTATACAGAATAACGAATGAAATTGAAGGAGCATTAGAGGAGAAAAAGATCTGCTGCACCGGCCTTCGACAAAGTCTGGCATGAAGGCCTAAAATACAAACTAAGCAGGCTTCTATCGACAAGCTTGTATAAGATATTCGAATTATCTCGATAACAGGATATTTAGAGTTAAACACGGAACTGAATACTCCGATTTTAAAGAGATCCTATCAGGAGTCCCTCAAGGGAGTGTCCTTGGCCCTACATTGTACCTGCTGTACACTAGAGACATACCTCAAACCGAGGATACTCTTGTGGCTGGATTTCACAGCGATCCTGGCAACGTGAAGAAAAACTGCAACGAGCTCTAGACAAAATAAGCGAATAGTCAAAACGCTGGCGCATTGCTCCCACTAAAACCAAATCAACGCACATAAATATTACCTACAGAAATATTGAAAATCTACCAGTTTTCATTAATTCTGTACAAATACCGTACGCTAATGAAGTAAAATATCTTGGTATGACACTTGATGCGAAACCCAAGTGGAATGCCCACGTGAAAAAGAAACGGCTCGAACACAGGCATATAGAAATGTATTGGTTACTGGGAAGGCATTCCAAATTAAGCATGTACAACAAACTGCTATTATACAAGCAAGTACTGAAGCCTATATGAACTATGGGGTTGTACCAAAGCAAATAACAGAGAAATTATTCAATCCTTTCAAAATAAAATTATACGGGATATTGTGAAAGCTCCCTGGTATCTCAGGAATTGTGATATACAAAGGCACCTAGGGATAACTACCGTCGACGAAGAAATAACAAACTCCACTCGACAGCTAAGTATCAGACTTCGTGGTCTTTGTAAAAATGGCATCCTCCAAACTTTGGACATGAGACGTTTAGTACGCGGACTCCAACGTACGAGACCGCTCGATTTGGCGCAATGGTAATAAACCATCCGAACGATGGTCATGGCAGGTGATTTTACGAAGGTCTACCTGCAACACGCGAAAATATCCTTAAATGTAAGCTACTAGATAAGGCAACTTAGTTATAGTAAAGAAAAACCAAAAGGGTGTTTTTAGTCAATAAAAATCTTACACTATGTGAAAATGGGTCACACAGTGTAAGATTTTCACCAACCCAAGTAACAAAAAAAAATGTATATATACAGTTGAACCTCGATTATCCGGAACTTCTTTTGGGAAAATAGGAACTCCAATAACCGGGATTTACTCTAATATCCCTAAAAGATATTAGATATTTGAGTCCTCATTAAAATGAAAATTATTTTTATTTTCATATATATTACATTAAGAACGAATGAAGGAGTTTACTCCGCTTCTGGCAAATAACGGAGTAGGATAAGAAGAATCGACGAACAATGGAACAATGTCAAAACGCCATCAGAGAAGCTTACTGATGTGCTGGGTTTTAAAACGCCACCCAAAAAATCCCCTGGTTTGACAACGAGTGCAGGCAGGCACATTCAGCGAAGCAAGCAGCATACAAGGCGACGCTGGACAGAAGGACGAGAGGGGTTCGTGAGCACTACGAACTTAAAAGAAGGGAAGAGCACCGGCTTCTCAAAAAGAAAATGAAAGAGTATGAGAAGCGCGTGGTCAAGGAAATGTAGAGGTGTTACGGCAGAAATTATGTCCGAAAGTTCTACCAACGTTCTACCCGTTGGATCCAATGGATACAAAATTCGGACAGAAGTCTGTCGTGACTCAGATGGACAACTCGCAGTAGATCCGAAGATACTGAGAATCAGGAAAGATCATTTCTGTAGACTGTTAAACGGCGAGGAAGACTCCAATACCGCTGTCAGGCAGAATGTTCCACTCCACACAATTGACGATGATCGACGAGAATTTCCTCCCCCCGACCTAGACGAAGTCAAGATAGCGATATCGAGACTAAAGTCGAATAAAGCTGCTGGTGTAGACGGACTGTCTGCGTAACTGTTTAAGGCAGCTGGAGATGAGCTGGTAAGGTACATCCAATTATCTGTAAGATATGATCTGAGGAAACCATGCCCGACGAGTGGAATCTCAGTATCGTTTACCCGATCCAGAAGAAAGGAGACCCCTTCCACTGCGCCAACTACCGAGGGATAAGTCTCCTCAACATCGCCTATAAGATCCTCTCTGCCGTTTTGTGTGAGCGCCTGAAACCATTCGTCAACTACCTGATAGGTCCTTATCAGTGCGGTTTCAGGCCGGGGAAGTCCAACATTGAACAAATCTTCACATTACGTCAGATCCTGGAAAAAACCCAAGAAATGCAGATCGACACCCACCACCTATTCGTCGATTTCAAGTCCGCGTTGACAGCGTGCATATGAACGAGCTATACAACGCCATGTCTAGTTTTGACATTCCTACCAAACTCGTTAGGTTGTGCAGGATGACGATGGAGAACTCTCGTTGCTCCATTAAGGTCGGTAACGAACTCACCGCGACCTTCAATGTCAAAAAAGGTTTTAAACAATGCGACGCGCTGTCATGTGACTTTTTCAACATTATTCTTTAGAAGATCGTGCAGAACTCACACGCTAACACAAGAGGCACGATCTTCCAAAAGTCTGTACGACTGCTATGATGACATTGACGTGATTGGTCGAACACAGCGAGCCGTCAATTAAGCGTTTTTCTGGTATTGAAACGGGAGCGGCCAAAATGGGCTTAGCGGTGAACGGTGGCAAAACGAATTATATGCTGTCATCAAGAAAGGACGCACAACATGACTTCGATGTAGTCAAGGACTTCGTCTACCTCGGCTATCAAGTAAACAGTACGAACAACACCAGTACCGAGATTAAATGCAGAATTATACTTGCCAATCGCTGTTTCTTTAGGCTCAATAGGCAATTGAGTAGTAGAGCCCTCTCTGGAAGGACCAAGCTAACATTATATAACACCTTGATCATCCCAGTCCTGCTGTACGGCGCGGAGGAATGGACAATCTCAAAAGCGGATGAGGAAGTCCTTGGTCTCTTCGAGAGAAAAGCTCTGCGTGCGATCTTTGGTCCTGTTTGCGTTGACGGTGTCTGGAGGCTGTACAGCGACTTGAGCCTAGTCAGGCGTCTACGGATGCAACGTCTAAGATGGCTGGGCCATGTAGAGCGCATGGATAACACTGCTGCAGCCCGAAGAGTCTTCGACTCCGAACCAGTGGGACAACGCAATTGAGGACGCCCACGGAACCGATGGTGCATTGGTGTGCGCAGTTGGAGACAGCTGGCTAAGGATCATACCGGCTGGAGAGGCTTACTGGTTGAGGTCCAGATCAACCCCGAACTGTAGTACCACCAGAAGAAGTCCAGGTCAACCCCGAACTGTAGTGCCACCAGAAGAAGTATCAGAAGAAACTTATAAGTGTCCCGTCGGCGTCATGATGATGACGGCTTTTTCTTCGATAACTGTAAATAAATTATTAGATCAAGGGCGAAAACCCCCCAAGCAAACTGAAAATCCGAAGATCACTACAGCGACTTATGAATGTTTTCATCAGCAAAGACTTAGAGAATTACAGTTTCTGTGCAGATGATTACAGAAAGTGTTGGATTTTTTTCATTGCAAACTAAACTTTGGCTCTAATTGTGTATATTCTCAAGGTTGGGAAAAAACAATAAGCTGGCCTGGATTTCATCAATTGAAATTGGGAGAAAATCCATTAACTGAGCTTGGACCCATTCCGGTTAAACGAGTTTCCACTGTATAATCAGCCATATCTTAGAACGAAGTAGTTCGTATCGTTCGTTATTCGTACGAACGAACCAAAGTTACAATACGAACTACGAGAAAATCAACCCTACCACAGAATCCATTCGTAGACAATCTGAACGGAATTGCAAAAAGTATTGCCACATAGAACTCTCTCATTCTCATTTTCGAAATCAGCTGTTTACAATGGGAAACATATAAAGTCTCAAGAGAATTAGTTTCACCCAACATAAAAGACTTTGAGACATTGATAACTATTATGAGCTCTACAGTTCTCAATTGTGTTTTTCAGCAGGCATAGATTTGTTTCATGAACAACGGCAACAACCACAAGTAGAAAATCGGCGAGGTTCTCAAGATGGCAGGTCGCGCAGTTATAAACAGTTCCGCGCAGGCGAATCGCCAAGAAATTATACGAGTCGACAAAGTGAACCAGAGACCCGCAGGATGCAAGAACGCAACAGATACAACCAGCCCCTGTGCTTCAAATGCAGGTAATATGGCTACGTTGCAAAGTACTTCAGAGAAGTCATACAACCAGTAAAAATTCCAAATCCGAATAGTCATTTTGAAATTACATCCAATAATTATAAAAAACAAATTTGCTTCAAGAACAAAACCGTAACAGCCCTGATAGATGCAGGAAGCTGCAAAATATGTCAAAGTATTATCGATAATTTAAATATTGAAAAAATCGCGTGTACTTTAGTGGGCCTTTACCAATCAAACTCACTCAATTCAAGACAGTGTTATATTGGGACAAGATTTTCTGAATACTGTTTGTTGGACTTTGGATGGGAAAAAGATATAAGATTTAACAGCAGTATAATTGCATCCCCACATCGTTGTTGCAAACCTCTCAAACTGTAATTATTTTACGTGCTTGGATCTACAAAACGGCTTTTATCTCATAGATGTTCATGAAGACTCCATTAAGTACACCGCTTTCGTGGTCCCACATGGTCAATATGAATTTTTAAAGATGCCATTTGGTTTTACGAATAGTAAATACAATTAAGCGACTTGTGCACTTCAACAAAAGTAAAATTTATATTGACGACCTACTTATAGCAACGCCTACTGCAGAAAAAAACATCGAAATTTTAACAATAGTTATTGATCGTCTTTCTAATGAACACCGTTGACTACTTGGGATTTATAATAAAGGTATAATACAAATTAGCCATGCCAAAACAAAGGCGATTGATGATTCCCTGTGCATAGTAACAAGAAACAATCAAGCTTTATCGGACTCTCTAGTTACTTCCGAAGATTTATAAAAGAATTTGCGTTAATATCAGCCCCATTAACCGATTTATTGCGTGGTGACGTCAAATTCAACATGGGAAAAAAGGAACGTACCGCCTTCAACACTTTGAAACAGCTATTGGTGAAAAAAAAGCCGGTTCTACAAATTTATAATCCTCAGCAACCGATCGAAATTCACACTGACGCGAGTTCTCATGGCTATGGAGCTGTGTATTAATGCAGATGCAGTCCGATGGAAAATTCATCCCGTTTATTGCTTCAGCGCCAAGACCATCGAAGCCGAACGAAAATACCACAGTTTTGAGCTGGAGATGTTACTGGTAATAAAAGCACTTGATAGATTCCGTGTCTATGTTTGGGGCAAGGACTTTACCATAGTGACTGACTGTAATGCACTAAAACAAACAATAACCAAAAAATAAATGAATGCCAGAATTTGTCCTTGAAATATTTTTCATCTTCATTACGATTACATGTAACAATCTGCACAAGCGCATAGAGGAGTGCAACAAGGACGACAAACGCAGACGTCAAGAATATGTGCTTAAAAACGGGCGGCTATTTAAAAAATATGGCAGTGATTTACTGTGGGCTGCACCAGAGGGCGTTAGATACAGGTTACTAAAATATAATCATGACTACATTGGGCATCCTGGAGCAGACAAAATTTTTCAAAAACTAAGAAAGCTGGTTTGTTTTCCAAAAATGAGGCTATGTCGGAAAAAATATTTGAACATTTTTGTAGAAGCGAAAATATAGTCCACGTTAAAAATGCATCTGCAACACCTCGAGCCAATGGACAGGTAGAGCGCGTCAATAGAGTTCTTACACCGGCCATAGCAATGATGTCAAACGACGTCGAAGGACGAGACTGGGATTTACACCTTAGACGCATTCAGCATGGCATAGACATCACATCCACAACACAAAAAACACCATTCCAGCTTTTGTTTAATTTTGTTCCGCGTGGATATGACGGTGATGTGCTTACTGACGAATTTCACAGCTGGGCTACACTTGAAGACAACATTGACAAGCAAAGACGAGACGCACTAAACCTAATTATCAGAGATCAACTCAAAAAACAAAATCGATACAACACAAAGCGATACACAAAAAAATATAAAGTTGGTGACCTAGTGTTAGTACAAAGAGAAATTCCACCTACTGGTCAATCGAGGAAATTGGAAGCTAAATTTCGCGGGCCATATATCGTAACCAAGATACTTCCAAATGACAGATACGTTGTGAGTGATGTTCCTGGTAATCAGCGAACGCAAAGGTTTTTCGTGGGAGTTAGATGAGAGATAAGATGAAATCATTTAACTCTTCAAATTCGCTAGAGGCTTTGTATGATAACAGTGAAAGTGCAGAAGAATTTCGCGGATTCGCCTATGACTATGTTACCACTACTAACCTAAAACGGAGATTGAATTTGTTCTTACAACCGTCAGGAAAGGCCAAATGTTAGAGATGGCAGCACTGTAGCTATGAAGAATAATGACAAACCAAAAAAAAAAAACAGAAAAAATTATCAAACTGAAAGAGAACGAAGTATTGATGTATTTAGAGGGGGAATTGAATTTTGATTTAAATTGTAAGCGGAAGCTATAATCTTAGAGTGAATCAGTTTTGAGAAAATAAAGACATACAAAGTAAAGAGATAATACAATTTTCGGTAGAGAAAACTTATCTCCATTTGACTTTTAACCTTATCCTCATGCTTAGGGGGTAATCGGTACGAACGAGAATACAGTAAACTACAAACTATCCTTAAGTCGAAACTCTCCCTTACTCGAACTTTTTCGCCATATTTTACATACATTTCCCTCAACTTTCCATACAAATACCTCTCTAAGTCAAACTCTCTCTAACTTGAACAAATTTTGGTATCCCGTGACAATTCGACTTAGGGGGAGTCCACTGTATATCTGCTGATCGGTTTTGGTATTGATTTCATGGATTATTGAATCAGTATTTGTTAACTGATCGCCTTCCTGGTAAACCAAATTCTTAAATTCGTTCAAGAGATTGTAGTCTTATCTCGTTCGTTTTGTTTTAAATGAGAAAAATCTATTGTTTTACTACTTTGGTCAGGTAGTTCAAGGCATTCGCGATAGAAGAACCGACGAACTTTCAACCCGATTGGTTTAGGTATTTAATATTGTTAGGTATAAGTGGAGTTATTTTTGAAGCTCTGATAAGTCCAGAAAAATAAAAATAATTTAGAAAATAGAAACGCGTGTGTTAAATTAAATTACACCCTTTTTACTCTCACATTATCAGTTTCCGAGGAGGAATTATTATATTATAGCTCCATCTGCCGTGTTAATGTTGTTTTTATTTTGTCTTTTATCAGACATTCGTCTTGTTTACACAATACACAGAAGTATAATTTTGAAAATATGTTGTCGCACTTATATCGAAATACAATAATTTTACCACTGCTAGCTTGAAAATTGTATGTCACCCACATTATCCTAAATTACTTGTTATAATAAGCAAATATAATGTAGTATAGAATTTAGATCTGTAACATGCGCGACATCAACAATTGTGCCACTAACAACCCTGTCAGCGACGACAGTGCTGCCTGACAGTGAATAACCGAACAGCATAGTAATATGACAGGAAGACCTGACAATCTTCCGATCTAAAGTCACATCTGGACTTTTGCAGCAACCTTCCCATAGGAAGCAACTTGACTGGCTTAATAATTCAATAAATGTGTAATACCCCTCCGATCTTATTTCAATAAATAAAAATAGGCTGTGGTGCAACCAATCCCTAAACGGGACAAAGACAAAAGCATCCCGTCAAACCTCCGATCGATAAGTCTTCTTCCTTGCATCAGTAAGGTCTTCGAAAAGATTGTTATACGAGCCCTGAAAACGTGGGTCGAGGACAACAATATTATACCGGATAACCAGTTTGGATTTAGGGCGGGGCATGACACCACACATGCCGCGTCAAAGCTGGTATCCGACATTCAATGGAATAAAAATAAAAAACACTGTACGGGTGCCTGTCTGATCGACTTAGAGAAGGCGTTCGACACCGTTTGGTTAGAGGGTCTTTTCCTTAAGCTCGTCAGACTTGGTTTACATAAAACATTGCTATACATGATATATGATATGATAACAGGTAGAAAGTTCGTCGTAAAAAGTGGCGGCGTTACTTCTACTACAGTCTTTAATATCAAGAATGGTCTACAACAGGGGGCTGTTGGCTCCCCAATATTGTTTGCTATATTCACTGCAGATCTGCTAAGGTCTATGCCGCACCTAATCGCGTACGCCGATGACTTAGTGGCGTACAGATCAGGTCCTAAGGTAGAAGTTATTAATACCTTGTTGCAACGTGACTTTGACAACACTTTGACATATTGCGATGATTGGAAGCTGCTTATCAACTTCCAGAAGTGTGAAACTGTTCTTTTCCTCACCCCGCTGGCCATGGCCTCAAGGGATACGCGCGTAAACTGGAAGAAGTTCGGCATAGTTGACCCCCGGGGTCAGCCGTTAGCCGTGAAAACTGTAGTAAGATATCTTGGCATTTGGTTGGATCATTTTCTGAATTTTGACAAACATATAGAGAAAGCTTTGACCAATGCTAGAAAAGCCTTTGCTGTGGCAAGTAAGCTGTTTTACAGCAGCCAACTTGATACCAGGGTGAAGGTAATCTGCTATATGGCCCTCATAAGGCCAGTCATGGTGTATGGTTGTCCTCTGTGGTTCAACGTGAGTCCTTCCCAGATGGAAAAGATGAGAGTGTTCGAGAGACGGTGTCTTAGGCAAGTAGTTGTATCGAACACCCGAGTCTGAGTACAAGAAGTACTATCCTAACGAGGTCCTGTACAACAGGGCAAACGTGAAAAGGATAGACAATTTTATCATCAAATTAATAAGAAGTCACATTGCAAGAAGTATGACTTCTACCAATAGTCTGATCTTCGGGGCTTACTATCCCAATTATATGTACCATGAGAGGGTGCGCCACAACGGCTTTGTTCCACCTGAAGCGTTCCTCTATTTAGATTCGATCGGCTTGATACAGGACACGGAAGGATGTCCTGTAATCTACCACGCGATGCGCCGAACAGTTGACAGGCGACTCCTCTACGAACCGGATGTCGTCCGCGAACACGAAGATCTTCTCCGGTTCAGTAGAGCGATCCCTGCTCGAGATAGGAGAGAGAGTGATAAGGAGCGGCACTTCTTTTGGTGGTTACACCAGAATCAGTCTCCGCCTTCGCCGGCTCCTGCCTATATACAAATCGTTTAGTTGGTATAACGGCCCACTTATCTAGTTATAAGGTAGCATAGTCAAAAAAAAAAAAAAAAAATAAAATAAAAAAAATAAAAAAAAAAAAAAAAAATATATATATATATATATAAAGGTGCACAAGGGCTTGTGGATTATATATGTTCCGCATATACATAACATACAAGCCCTTGTGTACACGTCCGTAATGTTACGGACATAGATTAAGTTAGATTAAGTTCTCTTAGGTTTTTTTTTTAATAGCTAATAGGGTTTAGGTTTAGATTTAGGTTAGGTAAAATAATAGTGTATAGAGCGCCAAGTTTTTTTTTCTTAGTTTTCTTGGCCAGTAAGTATTAAACAATAAAGTATGTCCTAAGGACAAAAAAAAAACAAAAACTTAATAATTTAGACGCCGAAAGGCAAATAGTCAGTTAGATTAGAATATTTTAGAGTACCCGCGAAGGGTCAGTAAGATAGAATTAAGAACATGAATTGTTAGATATTAAGATAGATTTTTATGTCATTTTTGTCTAGTAGTAAGTTGTCCCGAAAAGAAATAAAAATGAAATAAAACAAAAAAAAAAAACTAAATCCAACTACAATATTATATGTGCAATTAAATATATAAATGTAATAAAATTAAAACTCAATAAACTTACATATATTATGTTATTATTATACATTATCATTACTTATACAAAAATTCACAGGTAAAGAATTTGTTGTTCTTGTTTTAATACAATTATCAGCACTTGGCAATGGCATCTGCATCCAGTAGCAGCGCCCGACACCTCTTTAGTGACAGTAAGAAACGATTGTGTGAACGTCTGAGTGTGAATCTTAACAACATTGGCTCCGTTGTGCGTCAGGTGGTTAGAGGGTCCAGAACAAATGAGGTCAGTGTGAAATGAATAATATAAAGCTGTTTATTTTTCTGTATTTTATAGATTCTGGCGCAAAGCGCAAGGAATTTAGCTCAGTCGGAAGGATTGAGTGCACACAATTTGCATAAGATGGACTTAATACGACAGCATATTGGGTACCAATGCGATGCAATGAAAGATAGCGTTAACCAGTTAGACTACCTGCAAGAGCAAATCAGCGGAATGGAGAGATAATATATTAAACAGTTATAAAGTTATAACTTAAACCGAATACTCAACTCTAGTTACTTATATACTATAGAAGGAGTCCTTTTTTCGTAAATGTTAATTGAAAAAAGCAAAGAAACATGTAAATAATGTTAAATAAATAAAGCCCTTTACGATTTTTAAGTACATTTTTAATAATTACAATAGATACAATAGAACTACAATATCCCAGCGAAGATAAAAGCACAACAAAATACTCGAAGGTATTTATATATATATAGGGCGATAATGGTTCCAAAACCGGGCAAACCGTTGAACAACAAAAAGTCGTACAGACCCCTATCGCTTTTACCAATAATATCCAAAATTTTTCAAAAACTTATTATTGTTGTTCAACGGTTTGCCCAGTTTTGGAACCATTATCGCCCTATATATATATATCATATATATATAAAAAGTCGTACAGACCCCTATCGCTTTTACCAATAATATCCAACATTTTTCAAAAACTTATTAAAACGCATTGAACAATTTATCGAAGAGAAACAACTAATATCTGACCATCAGTTCGGGTTTCAAGCGAAACACTACAACCTGGTATGGTATACAGAATAACGAATGAAATTAAAGGAGCATTACAGGAGAAAAAGATCTGCTCCACCGGCCTTCGACAAAGTCTGGCATGAAGGCCTAAAATACAAACTAAGCTGGCTTCTATCGACAAGCTTGTATAACATATTAGAATTATCTCGATAACGATATTTAGAGTTAAACACGGAACTGAATACTCCGATTTTAAAGAGATCCTATCAGGAGTCCCTCAAGGGAGTGTCCTTGGCCCTACATTGTACCTGCTGTACACTAGAGACATACCTCAAACCGAGGATACTCTTGTGGCTACATTTGCGGATTTCACAGCGATCCTGGCAACGTGAAGAAAAACTGCAACGAGCTCTAGACAAAATAAGCGAATAGTCAAAACGCTGGCGCATTGCTCCCACTAAAACCAAATCAACGCACATAAATTTTACCTACAGAAATATTGAAAATCTACCAGTTTTCATTAATTCTGTACAAATACCGTACGCTAATGAAGTAAAATATCTTGGTATGACACTTGATGCGAAACTCAAGTGGAATGCCCACGTGAAAAAGAAACGGCTCGAACACAGGCATATAGAAATGTATTGGTTACTGGGAAGGCATTCCAAATTAAGCATGTACAACAAACTGCTATTATACAAGCAAGTACTGAAGCCTATATGAACTATGGGGTTGTACCAAAGCAAATAACAGAGAAATTATTCAATCCTTTCAAAATAAAATTATACGGGATATTGTGAAAGCTCCCTGGTATCTCAGGAATTGTCATATACAAATGCACCTAGGGATAACTACCGTCGACGAAGAAATAACAAACTCCACTCGACAGCTAAGTATCAGACTTCGTGGTCTTTGTAAAAATGGCATCCTCCAAACTTTGGACATGAGACGTTTAGTACGCGGACTCCAACGTACGAGACCGCTCGATTTGGCGCAATGGTAATAAACCATCCGAACGATGGTCATGGCAGGTGATTTTACGAAGGTCTACCTGCAACACGCGAAAATATCCTTAAATGTAAGCTACTAGATAAGGCAACTTAGTTATAGTAAAGAAAAACCAAAAGGGTGTTTTTAGTCAATAAAAATCTTACACTATGTGAAAATGGGTCACACAGTGTAAGATTTTCACCATCCCAAGTAACAAAAAAAAATGTATATATACAGTTGAACCTCGATTATCCGGAACTTCTTTTGGGAAAAAAGGAACTCCAATAACCGGGATTTACTCTAATATCCCTAAAAGATATTAGATATTTGAGTCCTCATTAAAATGAAAATTATTTTTATTTTCATATATATTACATTAAGAACGAATGAAGGAGTTTACTCCGCTTCTGGCAAATAACGGAGTAGGATAAGAAGAATCGACGAACAATGGAACAATGTCAAAACGCCATCAGAGAAGCTTACTGATGTGCTGGGTTTTAAAACGCCACCCAAAAAATCCCCTGGTTTGACAACGAGTGCAGGCAGGCACATTCAGCGAAGCAAGCAGCATACAAGGCGACGCTGGACAGAAGGACGAGAGGGGTTCGTGAGCACTACGAACTTAAAAGAAGGGAAGAGCACCGGCTTCTCAAAAAGAAAATGAAAGAGTATGAGAAGCGCGTGGTCAAGGAAATGTAGAGGTGTTACGGCAGAAATTATGTCCGAAAGTTCTACCAACGTTCTACCCGTTGGATCCAATGGATACAAAATTCGGACAGAAGTCTGTCGTGACTCAGATGGACAACTCGCAGTAGATCCGAAGATACTGAGAATCAGGAAAGATCATTTCTGTAGACTGTTAAACGGCGAGGAAGACTCCAATACCGCTGTCAGGCAGAATGTTCCACTCCACACAATTGACGATGATCGACGAGAATTTCCTCCCCCCGACCTAGACGAAGTCAAGATAGCGATATCGAGACTAAAGTCGAATAAAGCTGCTGGTGTAGACGGACTGTCTGCGTAACTGTTTAAGGCAGCTGGAGATGAGCTGGTAAGGTACATCCAATTATCTGTAAGATATGATCTGAGGAAACCATGCCCGACGAGTGGAATCTCAGTATCGTTTACCCGATCCAGAAGAAAGGAGACCCCTTCCACTGCGCCAACTACCGAGGGATAAGTCTCCTCAACATCGCCTATAAGATCCTCTCTGCCGTTTTGTGTGAGCGCCTGAAACCATTCGTCAACTACCTGATAGGTCCTTATCAGTGCGGTTTCAGGCCGGGGAAGTCCAACATTGACCAAATCTTCACATTACGTCAGATCCTGGAAAAAACCCAAGAAATGCAGATCGACACCCACCACCTATTCGTCGATTTCAAGTCCGCGTTGACAGCGTGCATATGAACGAGCTATACAACGCCATGTCTAGTTTTGACATTCCTACCAAACTCGTTAGGTTGTGCAGGATGACGATGGAGAACTCTCGTTGCTCCATTAAGGTCGGTAACGAACTCACCGCGACCTTCAATGTCAAAAAAGGTTTTAAACAATGCGACGCGCTGTCATGTGACTTTTTCAACATTATTCTTTAGAAGATCGTGCAGAACTCACACGCTAACACAAGAGGCACGATCTTCCAAAAGTCTGTACGACTGCTATGATGACATTGACGTGATTGGTCGAACACAGCGAGCCGTCAATTAAGCGTTTTTCTGGTATTGAAACGGGAGCGGCCAAAATGGGCTTAGCGGTGAACGGTGGCAAAACGAATTATATGCTGTCATCAAGAAAGGACGCACAACATGACTTCGATGTAGTCAAGGACTTCGTCTACCTCGGCTATCAAGTAAACAGTACGAACAACACCAGTACCGAGATTAAATGCAGAATTATACTTGCCAATCGCTGTTTCTTTAGGCTCAATAGGCAATTGAGTAGTAGAGCCCTCTCTGGAAGGACCAAGCTAACATTATATAACACCTTGATCATCCCAGTCCTGCTGTACGGCGCGGAGGAATGGACAATCTCAAAAGCGGATGAGGAAGTCCTTGGTCTCTTCGAGAGAAAAGCTCTGCGTGCGATCTTTGGTCCTGTTTGCGTTGACGGTGTCTGGAGGCTGTACAGCGACTTGAGCCTAGTCAGGCGTCTACGGATGCAACGTCTAAGATGGCTGGGCCATGTAGAGCGCATGGATAACACTGCTGCAGCCCGAAGAGTCTTCGACTCCGAACCAGTGGGACAACGCAATTGAGGACGCCCACGGAACCGATGGTGCATTGGTGTGCGCAGTTGGAGACAGCTGGCTAAGGATCGTACCGGCTGGAGAGGCTTACTGGTTGAGGTCCAGATCAACCCCGAACTGTAGTACCACCAGAAGAAGTCCAGGTCAACCCCGAACTGTAGTGCCACCAGAAGAAGTATCAGAAGAAACTTATAAGTGTCCCGTCGGCTCTAATTGTGTATATTCTCAAGGTTGGGAAAAAACAATAAGCTGGCCTGGATTTCATCAATTGAAATTGGGAGAAATTCCATTAACTGAGCTTGGACCCATTCATAATTAGCCATATCTTAGAACGAAGTAGTTCGCATCGTTCGTTATTCGTACGAACGAACCAAAATTACAATACGAACTACGAGAAAATCAACCCTACCACAGATTCCATTCGTAGACAATCTGAACGGAATTGCAAAAAGTATTGCCACATAGAACTCTCTCATACTCATTTTCGAAATCAGCTGTTTACAATGGGAAACATATAAAGTGTCCAGAGAATTAGTTTCACCCAACATAAAAGACTTTGAGACATTGATAACTATTATGAGCTCTTCAGTATCTCAACTGTGTTTTTTAGCAGGCATAAACAAATCTATATTCATGAACAACGGCAACAACCACAAGTAGAAAATCGGCGAGGTTCTCAAGATGATAGTTATTGATCGTCTTTCTAATGAACACCGTTGATTACTTTGGATTTATAATAAAGGTATAATACAAATTAGCCATGCCAAAACAAAGGCGATTGATGATTCCCTGTGCATAGTAACAAGAAACAATCAAGCTTTATCGGACTCTCTAGTTACTTCCGAAGATTTATAAAAGAATTTGCGTTAATATCAGCCCCATTAACCGATTTATTGCGTGGTGACGTCAAATTCAACATGGGAAAAAGGAACGTACCGCCTTCAACACTTTGAAACAGCTATTGGTGAAAAAAAAGCCGGTTCTACAAATTTATAATCCTCAGCAACCGATCGAAATTCACACTGACGCGAGTTCTCATGGCTATGGAGCTGTGTATTAATGCAGATGCAGTCCGATGGAAAATTCATCCCGTTTATTGCTTCAGCGCCAAGACCATCGAAGCCGAACGAAAATACCACAGTTTTGAGCTGGAGATGTTACTGGTAATAAAAGCACTTGATAGATTCCATGTCTATGTTTGGGGCAAAGACTTTACCATAGTGACTGACTGTAATGCACTAAAACAAACAATAACCAACAAATAAATGAATGCCAGAATTTGTCCTTGAAATATTTTTCATCTTCATTACGATTACATGTAACAATCTGCACAAGCGCATAGAGGAGTGCAACAAGGACGACAAACGCATACGTCAAGAATATGTGCTTAAAAACGGGCGGCTATTTAAAAAATATGGCAGTGATTTACTGTGGGCTGCACCAGAGGGCGTTAAATGCAGGTTACTAAAATATAATCATGACTACATTGGGCATCCTGGAGCAGACAAAATTTTTCAAAAACTAAGAAAGCTGGTTTGGTTTCCAAAAATGAGGCTATGTCGGAAAAAATATTTGAACATTTTTGTAGAAGCGAAAATATAGTCCACGTTAAAAATGCATCTGCAACACCTCGAGCCAATGGACAGGTAGAGCGCGTCAATAGAGTTCTTACACCGGCCATAGCAATGATGTCAAACGACGTCGAAGGACGAGACTGGGATTTACACCTTGGACGCATTCAGCATGGCATAGACAACACATCCACAACACAAAAAACACCATTCCGGCTTTTGTTTAATTTTGTTCCGCGTGGATATGACGGTGATGTGCTTACTGACGAATTTCACAGCTGGGCTACACTTGAAGACAACATTGACAAGCAAAGACGAGACGCACTAAACCTAATTATCAGAGATCAACTCAAAAAACAAAATCGATACAACACAAAGCGATACACAAAAAAATATAAAGTTGGTGACCTAGTGTTAGTACCTACTGGTCAATCGAGGAAATTGGAAGCTAAATTTCGCGGACCATATATCGTAACCAAGAACAAAAATGACAGATACGTTGTGAGTGATGTTCCTGGTAATCAGCGAACACAAAGGTTTTTCGTGGGAGTTAGATGAGAGATAAGATGAAATCATTTAACTCTTCAAATTCGCTAGAGGCTTTGTATGATAACAGTGAAAGTGGAGAAGAATTTCGCGGATTCGCCTAAAACGATGTTACCACTACTAACCTAAAACGGAGATTGAATTTGTTCTTACAACCGTCAGGAAAGGCCAAATGTTAGAGATGACAACACTGTAGCTATGCAGAATAATGACAAACCAAAAAAAAACAGAAAAAATTATCAAACTGAAAGAGAACGAAGTATTGATGTATTTAGGGGGGGAATTCAATTTTGATTTAAATTGTAAACGGAAGCTATAATCTTAGAGTCAATCAGTTTTGAGAAAATAAAGACATACAGAGTAAAGAGATAATACAATTTTCGGTAGAGAAAACTTATCTCCATTTCCTCAATTTGACTTTTAACCTTATCCTCATGCTTAGGGGGTAATCGGTACGAACGAGAATACAGTAAATTACAAACTCTCCTTAAGTCGAAACTCTCCCTTACTCTAACTTTTTCGCCATATTTTACATACATTTCCCTCAACTTTCCATACAAATACCTCTCTAAGTCAAACTCTCTCTAACTTGAACAAATTTTGGTATCCCGTGACAATTCGACTTAGGGGGAGTAAACTGTATATCTGCTGATCGGTTTTGGTATTGATTTCATGTATTATTGAATCAGTATTTGTTAACTGATCGCCTTAGCCTTAGTTTCACCCAACATAAAAGACTTTGAGACATTGATAACTATTATGAGCTCTACAGTATCTCAACTGTGTTTTTTAGCAGGCATAGATTTGTTTCATGAACAACGGCAACAACCACAAGTAGAAAATCGGCGATGTTCTCAAGATGACAGGTCGCGCAGTTATAAACAGTTCCGCGCATTCGAATCGCCAAGAAATTATACGAGTCGACAAAGTGAACCAGAGACCCGCAGGATGCAAGAACGCAACAGATACAACCAGCCCCTGTGCTTCAAATGCAGGTAATATGGCTACGTTGCAACGTACTTCAGAGAAGTCATACAACCAGTAAAAATTCCAAATCCGAATAGTCATTTTGAAATTACATCCAATAATTATAAAAACAAATTTGCTTCAAGAACAAAACCGTAACAGCCTTGATAGATGCAGGAAGCTGCAAAAATTTAATATGTCAAAGTATTATCAATAATTCAAATATTGAAAAAATCGCGTGTACTTTAGTGGGCCTTTACCAATCAAACTCACTCAATTCAAGACAGTGTTATATTGGGACAAGATTTTCTGAATACTGTTTGTTGGACTTTGGATGGGAAAAAGATATAAGATTTAACAGCAGTATAATTGCATCCCCACATCGTTGTTGCAAACCTCTCAAACTGTATTTGTTTTACGTGCTTGGATCTACAAAACGGCTTTTATCTCATAGATGTTCATGAAGACTCCATTAAGTACACCGCTTTCGTGGTCCCACATGGTCAATATGAATTTTTAAAGATGCCATTTGGTTTTACGAATAGTAAATACAATTAAGCGACTTGTGCACTTCAACAAAAGTAAAATTTATATTGACGACCTACTTATAGCAACGCCTACTGCAGAAAAAAACATCGAAATTTTAACAATAGTTATTGATCGTCTTTCTAATGAACACCGTTGACTACTTGGGATTTATAATAAAGGTATAATACAAATTAGCCATGCCAAAACAAAGGCGATTGATGATTCCCTGTGCATAGTAACAAGAAACAATCAAGCTTTATCGGACTCTCTAGTTACTTCCGAAGATTTATAAAAGAATTTGCGTTAATATCAGCCCCATTGACCGATTTATTGCGTGGTGACGTCAAATTCAACATGGGAAAAAGGAACGTACCGCCTTCAACACTTTGAA
This sequence comes from Eristalis intricaria, assembly GCA_964034865.1. Lineage (NCBI taxonomy): Eukaryota > Metazoa > Arthropoda > Insecta > Diptera > Syrphidae > Eristalis > Eristalis intricaria. The sequence continues at coordinate 15,445,989 of OZ035874.1, forward strand.
ACAGCTATTGGTGAAAAAAAAAGCCGGTTCTACAAATTTATAATCCTCAGCAACCGATCGAAATTCACACTGACGCGAGTTCTCATGGCTATGGAGCTGTGTATTAATGCAGATGCAGTCCGATGGAAAATTCATCCCGTTTATTGCTTCAGCGCCAAGACCATCGAAGCCGAACGAAAATACCACAGTTTTGAGCTGGAGATGTTACTGGTAATAAAAGCACTTGATAGATTCCGTGTCTATGTTTGGGGCAAGGACTTTACCATAGTGACTGACTGTAATGCACTAAAACAAACAATAACCAAAAAATAAATGAATGCCAGAATTTGTCCTTGAAATATTTTTCATCTTCATTACGATTACATGTAACAATCTGCACAAGCGCATAGAGGAGTGCAACAAGGACGACAAACGCATACGTCAAGAATATGTGCTTAAAAACGGGCGGCTATTTAAAAAATATGACAGTGATTTACTGTGGGCTGCACCAGAGGGCGTTAAATGCAGGTTACTAAAATATAATCATGACTACATTGGTCATCCTGGAGCAGACAAAATTTTTCAAAAACTAAGAAAGCTGGTTTGGTTTCCAAAAATGAGGCTATGTCGGAAAAAATATTTGAACATTTTTGTAGAAGCGAAAATATAGTCCACGTTAAAAATTCATCTGCAACACCTCGAGCCAATGGACAGGTAGAGCGCGTCAATAGAGTTCTTACACCGGCCATAGCAATGATGTCAAACGACGTCGAAGGACGAGACTGGGATTTACTCCTTGGACGCATTCAGCATGGCATAGACAACACATCCACAACACAAAAAACACCATTCCGGCTTTTGTTTAATTTTGTTCCACGTGGATATGACGGTGATGTGCTTACTGACGAATTTCACAGCTGGGCTACACTTGAAGACAACATTGACAAGCAAAGACGAGACGCACTAAACCTAATTATCAGAGATCAACTCAAAAAACAAAATCGATACAACACAAAGCGATACACAAAAAAATATAAAGTTGGTGACCTAGTGTTAGTACCTACTGGTCAATCGAGGAAATTGGAAGCTAAATTTCGCGGACCATATATCGTAACCAAGAACAAAAATGACAGATACGTTGTGAGTGATGTTCCTGGTAATCAGCGAACACAAAGGTTTTTCGTGGGAGTTAGATGAGAGATAGATGAAATCATTTAACTCTTCAAATTCGCTAGAGGCTTTGTATGATAACAGTGAAAGCGGAGAAGAATTTCGCGGATTCGCCTAAGACGATGTTACCACTACTAAGCTAAAACGGAGATTGAATTTGTTCTTACAACCGTCAGGAAAGGCCAAATGTTAGAGATGACAACACTGTAGCTATGCAGAATAATGACAAACCAAAAAAAAACAGAAAAAATTATCAAACTGAAAGAGAACGAAGTATTGATGTATTTAGGGGGGGAATTCAATTTTGATTTAAATTGTAAACGGAAGCTATAATCTTAGAGTCAATCAGTTTTGAGAAAATAAAGACATACAGAGTAAAGAGATAATACAATTTTCGGTAGAGAAAACTTATCTCCATTTCCTCAATTTGACTTTTAACCTTATCCTCATGCTTAGGGGGTAATCGGTACGAACGAGAATACAGTAAACTACAAGCTCTCCTTAAGTCGAAACTCTCCCTTACTCTAACTTTTTCGCCATATTTTACATACATTTCCCTCAACATTCCATACAAATACCTCTCTAAGTCAAACTCTCTCTAACTTGAACAAATTTTGGTATCCCGTAACAATTCGACTTAGGGGGAGGAGTCCACTGTATATCTGCTGATCGGTTTTGGTATTGATTTCATGCATTATTGAATCAGTATTTGTTAACTGATCGCCTTCCTGGTAAACCAAATTCTTAAATTCGTTCAAGAGATTGTAGTCTTATCTCGTTCGTTTTGTTTTAAATGAGAAAAATCTATTGTTTTACTACTTTGGTCAGGTAGTTCAAAGCATTCGCGATAGAAGAACCGACGAACGACGAACTTTCAACCCGATTGGTTTAGGTATTTAATATTGTTAGGTATAAGTTCAGTTATTTTTGAAGCTCTGATAAGTCCAGAAAAATAAAAATAATTTAGCAAATAGAAACGCGTGTGTTAATTTAAATTACCCCCTTTTTACTCTCACATTATCAGTTTCCGAGGAGGAATTATTATATTATAGCTCCATCTGCCGTGTTAATGTTGTTTTTATTTTGTCTTTTATCAGACATTCGTCTTGTTTACACAATACACAGAAGTATAATTTTGAAAATATGTTGTCGCACTTATATCGAAATACAATAATTTTACCACTGCTAGCTTGAAAATTCTATGTCACCCACATTATCCTAAATTACTTGTTATAATAAGCAAATATAATGAAGTATAGAATTTAGATCTGTAACATGCGCGACATCAACAATTGTGCCACTAACAACCCTGTCAGTGACGACAGTGCTGCCTGACAGTGAATAACCAAACAGCATAGTAATATGACAGGAAGACCTGACAATCTTCCGATCTAAAGTCACATCTGGACTTTTGCAGCAACCTTCCCATAGGAAGAAACTTGACTGGCTTAATAATTCAATAAATGTGTAATACCCCTCCGATCTTATTTCAATAAAACCAAATCCAACTACAATATTATATGTGCAATTAAATATATAAATGTAATAAAATTATATATATAATATATAAAATTATAATATATAATTATATAATTATATATATAAAATTTGTTGTTCTTGTTTTAATACAATTATCAGCACTTGGCAATGGCATCTGCATCCAGTAGCAGCGCCCGACAAATGAGGTCAGTGTGAAATGAATAATATAAAGCTGTTTATTTTTCTGTATTTTATAGATTCTGGCGCAAAGCGCAAGGAATTTAGCTCAGTCGGAAGGATTGAGTGCACACAATTTGCATAAGATGGACTTAATACGACAGCATATTGGGTACCAATGCGATGTAATGAAAGATAGCGTTAACCAGTTAGACTACCAGCAAGAGCAAATCAGCGGAATGGAGAGATAATATATTAAACAGTTATAAAGTTATAACTTAAACCGAATACTCAACTCTAGTTACTTATATACTATAGAAGGAGTCCTTTTTTCGTAAATGTTAATTGAAAAAAGCAAAGAAACATGTAAATAATGTTAAATAAATAAAGCCCTTTACGATTTTTAAGTACATTTTTAATAATTACAATAGATACAATAGAACTACAATATCCCAGCGAAGATAAAAGCACAACAAAATACTCGAAGGTATTTATATATATATAGGGCGATAATGGTTCCAATACCGGGCAAACCGTTGAACAACAAAAAGTCGTACAGACCCCTATCGCTTTACCAATATATATATATATAGGGCGATAATGGTTCCAAAACCGGGCAAACCGTTGAACAACAAAAAGTCGTACAGACCCCTATCGCTTTTACCAATAATATCCAAAATTTTTCAAAAACTTATTATTGTTGTTCAACGGTTTGCCCAGTTTTGGAACCATTATCGCCCTATATATATATAACATATATAACAAAAAGTCGCTTACCAATAATATCCAAAATTTTTCAAAAACTTATTAAAACGCATTGAACAATTTATCGAAGAGAAACAACTAATATCTGACCATCAGTTCGGGTTTCAAGCGAAACACTACAACCTGGTATGGTATACAGAATAACGAATGAAATTGAAGGAGCATTAGAGGAGAAAAAGATCTGCTGCACCGGCCTTCGACAAAGTCTGGCATGAAGGCCTAAAATACAAACTAAGCAGGCTTCTATCGACAAGCTTGTATAAGATATTCGAATTATCTCGATAACAGGATATTTAGAGTTAAACACGGAACTGAATACTCCGATTTTAAAGAGATCCTATCAGGAGTCCCTCAAGGGAGTGTCCTTGGCCCTACATTGTACCTGCTGTACACTAGAGACATACCTCAAACCGAGGATACTCTTGTGGCTACATTTGCGGATTTCACAGCGATCCTGGCAACGTGAAGAAAAACTGCAACGAGCTCTAGACAAAATAAGCGAATAGTCAAAACGCTGGCGCATTGCTCCCACTAAAACCAAATCAACGCACATAAATATTACCTACAGAAATATTGAAAATCTACCAGTTTTCATTAATTCTGTACAAATACCGTACGCTAATGAAGTAAAATATCTTGGTATGACACTTGATGCGAAACCCAAGTGGAATGCCCACGTGAAAAAGAAACGGCTCGAACACAGGCATATAGAAATGTATTGGTTACTGGGAAGGCATTCCAAATTAAGCATGTACAACAAACTGCTATTATACAAGCAAGTACTGAAGCCTATATCAACTATGGGGTTGTACCAAAGCAAATAACAGAGAAATTATTCAATCCTTTCAAAATAAAATTATACGGGATATTGTGAAAGCTCCCTGGTATCTCAGGAATTGTGATATACAAAGGCACCTAGGGATAACTACCGTCGACGAAGAAATAACAAACTCCACTCGACAGCTAAGTATCAGACTTCGTGGTCTTTGTAAAAATGGCATCCTCCAAACTTTGGACATGAGACGTTTAGTACGCGGACTCCAACGTACGAGACCGCTCGATTTGGCGCAATGGTAATAAACCATCCGAACGATGGTCATGGCAGGTGATTTTACGAAGGTCTACCTGCAACACGCGAAAATATCCTTAAATGTAAGCTACTAGATAAGGCAACTTAGTTATAGTAAAGAAAAACCAAAAGGGTGTTTTTAGTCAATAAAAATCTTACACTATGTGAAAATGGGTCACACAGTGTAAGATTTTCACCAACCCAAGTAACAAAAAAAAATGTATATATACAGTTGAACCTCGATTATCCGGAACTTCTTTTGGGAAAATAGGAACTCCAATAACCGGGATTTACTCTAATATCCCTAAAAGATATTAGATATTTGAGTCCTCATTAAAATGAAAATTATTTTTATTTTCATATATATTACATTAAGAACGAATGAAGGAGTTTACTCCGCTTCTGGCAAATAACGGAGTAGGATAAGAAGAATCGACGAACAATGGAACAATGTCAAAACGCCATCAGAGAAGCTTACTGATGTGCTGGGTTTTAAAACGCCACCCAAAAAATCCCCTGGTTTGACAACGAGTGCAGGCAGGCACATTCAGCGAAGCAAGCAGCATACAAGGCGACGCTGGACAGAAGGACGAGAGGGGTTCGTGAGCACTACGAACTTAAAAGAAGGGAAGAGCACCGGCTTCTCAAAAAGAAAATGAAAGAGTATGAGAAGCGCGTGGTCAAGGAAATGTAGAGGTGTTACGGCAGAAATTATGTCCGAAAGTTCTACCAACGTTCTACCCGTTGGATCCAATGGATACAAAATTCGGACAGAAGTCTGTCGTGACTCAGATGGACAACTCGCAGTAGATCCGAAGATACTGAGAATCAGGAAAGATCATTTCTGTAGACTGTTAAACGGCGAGGAAGACTCCAATACCGCTGTCAGGCAGAATGTTCCACTCCACACAATTGACGATGATCGACGAGAATTTCCTCCCCCCGACCTAGACGAAGTCAAGATAGCGATATCGAGACTAAAGTCGAATAAAGCTGCTGGTGTAGACGGACTGTCTGCGTAACTGTTTAAGGCAGCTGGAGATGAGCTGGTAAGGTACATCCAATTATCTGTAAGATATGATCTGAGGAAACCATGCCCGACGAGTGGAATCTCAGTATCGTTTACCCGATCCAGAAGAAATGAGACCCCTTCCACTGCGCCAACTACCGAGGGATAAGTCTCCTCAACATCGCCTATAAGATCCTCTCTGCCGTTTTGTGTGAGCGCCTGAAACCATTCGTCAACTACCTGATAGGTCCTTATCAGTGCGGTTTCAGGCCGGGGAAGTCCAACATTGACCAAATCTTCACATTACGTCAGATCCTGGAAAAAACCCAAGAAATGCAGATCGACACCCACCACCTATTCGTCGATTTCAAGTCCGCGTTGACAGCGTGCATATGAACGAGCTATACAACGCCATGTCTAGTTTTGACATTCCTACCAAACTCGTTAGGTTGTGCAGGATGACGATGGAGAACTCTCGTTGCTCCATTAAGGTCGGTAACGAACTCACCGCGACCTTCAATGTCAAAAAAGGTTTTAAACAATGCGACGCGCTGTCATGTGACTTTTTCAACATTATTCTTTAGAAGATCGTGCAGAACTCACACGCTAACACAAGAGGCACGATCTTCCAAAAGTCTGTACGACTGCTATGATGACATTGACGTGATTGGTCGAACACAGCGAGCCGTCAATTAAGCGTTTTTCTGGTATTGAAACGGGAGCGGCCAAAATGGGCTTAGCGGTGAACGGTGGCAAAACGAATTATATGCTGTCATCAAGAAAGGACGCACAACATGACTTCGATGTAGTCAAGGACTTCGTCTACCTCGGCTATCAAGTAAACAGTACGAACAACACCAGTACCGAGATTAAATGCAGAATTATACTTGCCAATCGCTGTTTCTTTAGGCTCAATAGGCAATTGAGTAGTAGAGCCCTCTCTGGAAGGACCAAGCTAACATTATATAACACCTTGATCATCCCAGTGCTGCTGTACGGCGCGGAGGAATGGACAATCTCAAAAGCGGATGAGGAAGTCCTTGGTCTCTTCGAGAGAAAAGCTCTGCGTGCGATCTTTGGTCCTGTTTGCGTTGACGGTGTCTGGAGGCTGTACAGCGACTTGAGCCTAGTCAGGCGTCTACGGATGCAACGTCTAAGATGGCTGGGCCATGTAGAGCGCATGGATAACACTGCTGCAGCCCGAAGAGTCTTCGACTCCGAACCAGTGGGACAACGCAATTGAGGACGCCCACGGAACCGATGGTGCATTGGTGTGCGCAGTTGGAGACAGCTGGCTAAGGATCATACCGGCTGGAGAGGCTTACTGGTTGAGGTCCAGATCAACCCCGAACTGTAGTACCACCAGAAGAAGTCCAGGTCAACCCCGAACTGTAGTGCCACCAGAAGAAGTATCAGAAGAAACTTATAAGTGTCCCGTCGGCGTCATGATGATGACGGCTTTTTCTTCGATAACTGTAAATAAATTATTAGATCAAGGGCGAAAACCCCCCAAGCAAACTGAAAATCCGAAGATCACTACAGCGACTTATGAATGTTTTCATCAGCAAAGACTTAGAGAATTACAGTTTCTGTGCAGATGATTACAGAAAGTGTTGGATTTTTTTCATTGCAAACTAAACTTTGGCTCTAATTGTGTATATTCTCAAGGTTGGGAAAAAACAATAAGCTGGCCTGGATTTCATCAATTGAAATTGGGAGAAAATCCATTAACTGAGCTTGGACCCATTCCGGTTAAACGAGTTTCCACTGTATAATCAGCCATATCTTAGAACGAAGTAGTTCGTATCGTTCGTTATTCGTACGAACGAACCAAAGTTACAATACGAACTACGAGAAAATCAACCCTACCACAGAATCCATTCGTAGACAATCTGAACGGAATTGCAAAAAGTATTGCCACATAGAACTCTCTCATTCTCATTTTCGAAATCAGCTGTTTACAATGGGAAACATATAAAGTCTCAAGAGAATTAGTTTCACCCAACATAAAAGACTTTGAGACATTGATAACTATTATGAGCTCTACAGTTCTCAATTGTGTTTTTCAGCAGGCATAGATTTGTTTCATGAACAACGGCAACAACCACAAGTAGAAAATCGGCGAGGTTCTCAAGATGGCAGGTCGCGCAGTTATAAACAGTTCCGCGCAGGCGAATCGCCAAGAAATTATACGAGTCGACAAAGTGAACCAGAGACCCGCAGGATGCAAGAACGCAACAGATACAACCAGCCCCTGTGCTTCAAATGCAGGTAATATGGCTACGTTGCAAAGTACTTCAGAGAAGTCATACAACCAGTAAAAATTCCAAATCCGAATAGTCATTTTGAAATTACATCCAATAATTATAAAAAACAAATTTGCTTCAAGAACAAAACCGTAACAGCCCTGATAGATGCAGGAAGCTGCAAAATATGTCAAAGTATTATCGATAATTTAAATATTGAAAAAATCGCGTGTACTTTAGTGGGCCTTTACCAATCAAACTCACTCAATTCAAGACAGTGTTATATTGGGACAAGATTTTCTGAATACTGTTTGTTGGACTTTGGATGGGAAAAAGATATAAGATTTAACAGCAGTATAATTGCATCCCCACATCGTTGTTGCAAACCTCTCAAACTGTAATTATTTTACGTGCTTGGATCTACAAAACGGCTTTTATCTCATAGATGTTCATGAAGACTCCATTAAGTACACCGCTTTCGTGGTCCCACATGGTCAATATGAATTTTTAAAGATGCCATTTGGTTTTACGAATAGTAAATACAATTAAGCGACTTGTGCACTTCAACAAAAGTAAAATTTATATTGACGACCTACTTATAGCAACGCCTACTGCAGAAAAAAACATCGAAATTTTAACAATAGTTATTGATCGTCTTTCTAATGAACACCGTTGACTACTTGGGATTTATAATAAAGGTATAATACAAATTAGCCATGCCAAAACAAAGGCGATTGATGATTCCCTGTGCATAGTAACAAGAAACAATCAAGCTTTATCGGACTCTCTAGTTACTTCCGAAGATTTATAAAAGAATTTGCGTTAATATCAGCCCCATTAACCGATTTATTGCGTGGTGACGTCAAATTCAACATGGGAAAAAGGAACGTACCGCCTTCAACACTTTGAAACAGCTATTGGTGAAAAAAAAGCCGGTTCTACAAATTTATAATCCTCAGCAACCGATCGAAATTCACACTGACGCGAGTTCTCATGGCTATGGAGCTGTGTATTAATGCAGATGCAGTCCGATGGAAAATTCATCCCGTTTATTGCTTCAGCGCCAAGACCATCGAAGCCGAACGAAAATACCACAGTTTTGAGCTGGAGATGTTACTGGTAATAAAAGCACTTGATAGATTCCGTGTCTATGTTTGGGGCAAGGACTTTACCATAGTGACTGACTGTAATGCACTAAAACAAACAATAACCAAAAAATAAATGAATGCCAGAATTTGTCCTTGAAATATTTTTCATCTTCATTACGATTACATGTAACAATCTGCACAAGCGCATAGAGGAGTGCAACAAGGACGACAAACGCAGACGTCAAGAATATGTGCTTAAAAACGGGCGGCTATTTAAAAAATATGGCAGTGATTTACTGTGGGCTGCACCAGAGGGCGTTAGATACAGGTTACTAAAATATAATCATGACTACATTGGGCATCCTGGAGCAGACAAAATTTTTCAAAAACTAAGAAAGCTGGTTTGTTTTCCAAAAATGAGGCTATGTCGGAAAAAATATTTGAACATTTTTGTAGAAGCGAAAATATAGTCCACGTTAAAAATGCATCTGCAACACCTCGAGCCAATGGACAGGTAGAGCGCGTCAATAGAGTTCTTACACCGGCCATAGCAATGATGTCAAACGACGTCGAAGGACGAGACTGGGATTTACACCTTAGACGCATTCAGCATGGCATAGACATCACATCCACAACACAAAAAACACCATTCCAGCTTTTGTTTAATTTTGTTCCGCGTGGATATGACGGTGATGTGCTTACTGACGAATTTCACAGCTGGGCTACACTTGAAGACAACATTGACAAGCAAAGACGAGACGCACTAAACCTAATTATCAGAGATCAACTCAAAAAACAAAATCGATACAACACAAAGCGATACACAAAAAAAATATAAAGTTGGTGACCTAGTGTTAGTACAAAGAGAAATTCCACCTACTGGTCAATCGAGGAAATTGGAAGCTAAATTTCGCGGGCCATATATCGTAACCAAGATACTTCCAAATGACAGATACGTTGTGAGTGATGTTCCTGGTAATCAGCGAACGCAAAGGTTTTTCGTGGGAGTTAGATGAGAGATAAGATGAAATCATTTAACTCTTCAAATTCGCTAGAGGCTTTGTATGATAACAGTGAAAGTGCAGAAGAATTTCGCGGATTCGCCTATGACTATGTTACCACTACTAACCTAAAACGGAGATTGAATTTGTTCTTACAACCGTCAGGAAAGGCCAAATGTTAGAGATGGCAGCACTGTAGCTATGAAGAATAATGACAAACCAAAAAAAAAAAAACAGAAAAAATTATCAAACTGAAAGAGAACGAAGTATTGATGTATTTAGAGGGGGAATTGAATTTTGATTTAAATTGTAAGCGGAAGCTATAATCTTAGAGTGAATCAGTTTTGAGAAAATAAAGACATACAAAGTAAAGAGATAATACAATTTTCGGTAGAGAAAACTTATCTCCATTTGACTTTTAACCTTATCCTCATGCTTAGGGGGTAATCGGTACGAACGAGAATACAGTAAACTACAAACTCTCCTTAAGTCGAAACTCTCCCTTACTCGAACTTTTTCGCCATATTTTACATACATTTCCCTCAACTTTCCATACAAATACCTCTCTAAGTCAAACTCTCTCTAACTTGAACAAATTTTGGTATCCCGTGACAATTCGACTTAGGGGGAGTCCACTGTATATCTGCTGATCGGTTTTGGTATTGATTTCATGGATTATTGAATCAGTATTTGTTAACTGATCGCCTTCCTGGTAAACCAAATTCTTAAATTCGTTCAAGAGATTGTAGTCTTATCTCGTTCGTTTTGTTTTAAATGAGAAAAATCTATTGTTTTACTACTTTGGTCAGGTAGTTCAAGGCATTCGCGATAGAAGAACCGACGAACTTTCAACCCGATTGGTTTAGGTATTTAATATTGTTAGGTATAAGTGGAGTTATTTTTGAAGCTCTGATAAGTCCAGAAAAATAAAAATAATTTAGAAAATAGAAACGCGTGTGTTAAATTAAATTACACCCTTTTTACTCTCACATTATCAGTTTCCGAGGAGGAATTATTATATTATAGCTCCATCTGCCGTGTTAATGTTGTTTTTATTTTGTCTTTTATCAGACATTCGTCTTGTTTACACAATACACAGAAGTATAATTTTGAAAATATGTTGTCGCACTTATATCGAAATACAATAATTTTACCACTGCTAGCTTGAAAATTGTATGTCACCCACATTATCCTAAATTACTTGTTATAATAAGCAAATATAATGTAGTATAGAATTTAGATCTGTAACATGCGCGACATCAACAATTGTGCCACTAACAACCCTGTCAGCGACGACAGTGCTGCCTGACAGTGAATAACCGAACAGCATAGTAATATGACAGGAAGACCTGACAATCTTCCGATCTAAAGTCACATCTGGACTTTTGCAGCAACCTTCCCATAGGAAGCAACTTGACTGGCTTAATAATTCAATAAATGTGTAATACCCCTCCGATCTTATTTCAATAAATAAAAATAGGCTGTGGTGCAACCAATCCCTAAACGGGACAAAGACAAAAGCATCCCGTCAAACCTCCGATCGATAAGTCTTCTTCCTTGCATCAGTAAGGTCTTCGAAAAGATTGTTATACGAGCCCTGAAAACGTGGGTCGAGGACAACAATATTATACCGGATAACCAGTTTGGATTTAGGGCGGGGCATGACACCACACATGCCGCGTCAAAGCTGGTATCCGACATTCAATGGAATAAAAATAAAAAACACTGTACGGGTGCCTGTCTGATCGACTTAGAGAAGGCGTTCGACACCGTTTGGTTAGAGGGTCTTTTCCTTAAGCTCGTCAGACTTGGTTTACATAAAACATTGCTATACATGATATATGATATGATAACAGGTAGAAAGTTCGTCGTAAAAAGTGGCGGCGTTACTTCTACTACAGTCTTTAATATCAAGAATGGTCTACAACAGGGGGCTGTTGGCTCCCCAATATTGTTTGCTATATTCACTGCAGATCTGCTAAGGTCTATGCCGCACCTAATCGCGTACGCCGATGACTTAGTGGCGTACAGATCACGTCCTAAGGTAGAAGTTATTAATACCTTGTTGCAACGTGACTTTGACAACACTTTGACATATTGCGATGATTGGAAGCTGCTTATCAACTTCCAGAAGTGTGAAACTGTTCTTTTCCTCACCCCGCTGGCCATGGCCTCAAGGGATACGCGCGTAAACTGGAAGAAGTTCGGCATAGTTGACCCCCGGGGTCAGCCGTTAGCCGTGAAAACTGTAGTAAGATATCTTGGCATTTGGTTGGATCATTTTCTGAATTTTGACAAACATATAGAGAAAGCTTTGACCAATGCTAGAAAAGCCTTTGCTGTGGCAAGTAAGCTGTTTTACAGCAGCCAACTTGATACCAGGGTGAAGGTAATCTGCTATATGGCCCTCATAAGGCCAGTCATGGTGTATGGTTGTCCTCTGTGGTTCAACGTGAGTCCTTCCCAGATGGAAAAGATGAGAGTGTTCGAGAGACGGTGTCTTAGGCAAGTAGTTGTATCGAACACCCGAGTCTGAGTACAAGAAGTACTATCCTAACGAGGTCCTGTACAACAGGGCAAACGTGAAAAGGATAGACAATTTTATCATCAAATTAATAAGAAGTCACATTGCAAGAAGTATGACTTCTACCAATAGTCTGATCTTCGGGGCTTACTATCCCAATTATATGTACCATGAGAGGGTGCGCCACAACGGCTTTGTTCCACCTGAAGCGTTCCTCTATTTAGATTCGATCGGCTTGATACAGGACACGGAAGGATGTCCTGTAATCTACCACGCGATGCGCCGAACAGTTGACAGGCGACTCCTCTACGAACCGGATGTCGTCCGCGAACACGAAGATCTTCTCCGGTTCAGTAGAGCGATCCCTGCTCGAGATAGGAGAGAGAGTGATAAGGAGCGGCACTTCTTTTGGTGGTTACACCAGAATCAGTCTCCGCCTTCGCCGGCTCCTGCCTATATACAAATCGTTTAGTTGGTATAACGGCCCACTTATCTAGTTATAAGGTAGCATAGTCAAAAAAAAAAAAAAAAAAAAATAAAATAAAAAAAATAAAAAAAAAAAAAAATATATATATATATATATATATAAAGGTGCACAAGGGCTTGTGGATTATATATGTTCCGCATATACATAACATACAAGCCCTTGTGTACACGTCCGTAATGTTACGGACATAGATTAAGTTAGATTAAGTTCTCTTAGGTTTTTTTTTTAATAGCTAATAGGGTTTAGGTTTAGATTTAGGTTAGGTAAAATAATAGTGTATAGAGCGCCAAGTTTTTTTTTCTTAGTTTTCTTGGCCAGTAAGTATTAAACAATAAAGTATGTCCTAAGGACAAAAAAAAAACAAAAACTTAATAATTTAGACGCCGAAAGGCAAATAGTCAGTTAGATTAGAATATTTTAGAGTACCCGCGAAGGGTCAGTAAGATAGAATTAAGAACATGAATTGTTAGATATTAAGATAGATTTTTATGTCATTTTTGTCTAGTAGTAAGTTGTCCCGAAAAGAAATAAAAATGAAATAAAACAAAAAAAAAAAACTAAATCCAACTACAATATTATATGTGCAATTAAATATATAAATGTAATAAAATTAAAACTCAATAAACTTACATATATTATGTTATTATTATACATTATCATTACTTATACAAAAATTCACAGGTAAAGAATTTGTTGTTCTTGTTTTAATACAATTATCAGCACTTGGCAATGGCATCTGCATCCAGTAGCAGCGCCCGACACCTCTTTAGTGACAGTAAGAAACGATTGTGTGAACGTCTGAGTGTGAATCTTAACAACATTGGCTCCGTTGTGCGTCAGGTGGTTAGAGGGTCCAGAACAAATGAGGTCAGTGTGAAATGAATAATATAAAGCTGTTTATTTTTCTGTATTTTATAGATTCTGGCGCAAAGCGCAAGGAATTTAGCTCAGTCGGAAGGATTGAGTGCACACAATTTGCATAAGATGGACTTAATACGACAGCATATTGGGTACCAATGCGATGCAATGAAAGATAGCGTTAACCAGTTAGACTACCTGCAAGAGCAAATCAGCGGAATGGAGAGATAATATATTAAACAGTTATAAAGTTATAACTTAAACCGAATACTCAACTCTAGTTACTTATATACTATAGAAGGAGTCCTTTTTTCGTAAATGTTAATTGAAAAAAGCAAAGAAACATGTAAATAATGTTAAATAAATAAAGCCCTTTACGATTTTTAAGTACATTTTTAATAATTACAATAGATACAATAGAACTACAATATCCCAGCGAAGATAAAAGCACAACAAAATACTCGAAGGTATTTATATATATATAGGGCGATAATGGTTCCAAAACCGGGCAAACCGTTGAACAACAAAAAGTCGTACAGACCCCTATCGCTTTTACCAATAATATCCAAAAATTTTCAAAAACTTATTATTGTTGTTCAACGGTTTGCCCAGTTTTGGAACCATTATCGCCCTATATATATATAACATATATAACAAAAAGTCGTACAGACCCCTATCGCTTTTACCAATAATATCCAACATTTTTCAAAAACTTATTAAAACGCATTGAACAATTTATCGAAGAGAAACAACTAATATCTGACCATCAGTTCGGGTTTCAAGCGAAACACTACAACCTGGTATGGTATACAGAATAACGAATGAAATTAAAGGAGCATTACAGGAGAAAAAGATCTGCTCCACCGGCCTTCGACAAAGTCTGGCATGAAGGCCTAAAATACAAACTAAGCTGGCTTCTATCGACAAGCTTGTATAACATATTAGAATTATCTCGATAACGATATTTAGAGTTAAACACGGAACTGAATACTCCGATTTTAAAGAGATCCGATCAGGAGTCCCTCAAGGGAGTGTCCTTGGCCCTACATTGTACCTGCTGTACACTAGAGACATACCTCAAACCGAGGGTACTCTTGTGGCTACATTTGCGGATTTCACAGCGATCCTGGCAACGTGAAGAAAAACTGCAACGAGCTCTAGGCAAAATAAGCGAATAGTCAAAACGCTGGCGCATTGCTCCCACTAAAACCAAATCAACGCACATAAATTTTACCTACAGAAATATTGAAAATCTACCAGTTTTCATTAATTCTGTACAAATACCGTACGCTAATGAAGTAAAATATCTTGGTATGACACTTGATGCGAAACTCAAGTGGAATGCCCACGTGAAAAAGAAACGGCTCGAACACAGGCATATAGAAATGTATTGGTTACTGGGAAGGCATTCCAAATTAAGCATGTACAAAAAACTGCTATTATACAAGCAAGTACTGAAGCCTATATGAATTATGGGGTTGTACCAAAGCAAATAACAGAGAAATTATTCAATCCTTTCAAAATAAAATTATACGGGATATTGTGAAAGCTCCCTGGTATCTCAGGAATTGTGATATACAAAGGCACCTAGGGATAACTACCGTCGACGAAGAAATAACAAACTCCACTCGACAGCTAAGTATCAGACTTCGTGGTCTTTGTAAAAATGGCATCCTCCAAACTTTGGACATGAGACGTTTAGTACGCGGACTCCAACGTACGAGACCGCTCGATTTGGCGCAATGGTAATAAACCATCCGAACGATGGTCATGGCAGGTGATTTTACGAAGATCTACCTGCAACACGCGAAAATATCCTTAAATGTAAGCTACTAGATAAGGCAACTTAGTTATAGTAAAGAAAAACCAAAAGGGTGTTTTTAGTCAATAAAAATCTTACACTATGTGAAAATGGGTCACACAGTGTAAGATTTTCACCAACCCAAGTAACAAAAAAAAAATGTATATGTACAGTTGAACCTCGATTATCCGGAACTTCTTTTGGAAAAAAAATCATGTAAGGAACTCCAATAACCGGGATTTACTCTAATATCCGTAAGAGAACCAACAACTTTTCTTTATCTTTGAGTCCTCATTAAAATGAAAATTATTTTTATTTTCATATATATTAGATTAATGAAGGAGTTTACTCCGCTTCTGGTAAATAACGGAGTAGGATACGAAGAATCGACGAACAATGAATGTTAAAGCGCCATCACAGAAGCTTACTGATGCGCTGGGTTTTAAAACGCCGACCAAAAAAACCCTTGGTTTGACAACGAGTGCAGGCAGGCACATTCAGCGAAGCAAGCAGCTGGACGACGCTGGACAGAAGGACGACAGCGGTCCGTGAGCACTACGAACTTAAAAGAAGGGAAGAGCACCGGCTTCTCAAAAAGAAAAAGAAAGAGTATTAGAAGCGCGTGGTCAAGGAAATGTAGAGGTGTTACGGCAGAAATTATGGCCGAAAGTTCTACCAACGTTCTACCCGTTGGATCCAATGGATACAAAATTCGGACAGACGAAGTCAACCTAGACGAAGTCAAGATAGCAATATCGAGACTTAAGTCGAATAAAGCTGCTGGTGTAGACGGACTATCTGCGTAACTGTTTAAGGCAGCTGGAGATGAGCTGGTAAGGTACATCCAATTATCTGTAAGATATGATCTGAGGAAACCATGCCCGACGAGTGGAATCTCAGTATCGTTTACCCGATCCAGAAGAAATGAGACCCCTTCCACTGCGCCAACTACCGAGGGATAAGTCTCCTCAACATCGCCTATAAGATCCTCTCTGCCGTTTTGTGTGAGCGCCTGAAACCATTCGTCATCTACCTGACAGGTCCTTATCAGTGCGGTTTCAGGCCGGGGAAGTCCAACATCGACCAAATCTTCACATTACGTCAGATCCTGGAAAAAAACCCCAAGAAATGCAGATCGACACCCACCACCTATTCGTCGATTTCAAGTCCGCGTATGACAGCGTGCATATAGACGAGCTATACAACGCCATGTCTAGTTTTGACATTCCTACCAAACTCGTTAGGTTGTGCAGGGTGACGATGGAGAACTCTCGTTGCTCCATCAAGGTCGGTAACGAACTCACCGAGACCTTCAATGTCAAAAAAGGTTTTAGACAAGGCGACGCGCTGTCATGTGACTTTTTCAACATTATTCTTGAGAAGATCGTGCAGAACTCACACGCTAACACAAGAGGCACGATCTTCCAAAAGTCCGTACGACTGCTATGATGACATTGGCGTGATTGGTCGAACAAAGCGAGCCGTCAATTAAGCGTTTTTCTGGTATTGAAACGGGAGCGGCCAAAATGGGCTTAGCGGTCAACGGTGGCAAAACGAATTATATGCTGTCATCAAGAAAGGACGCACAACATGACTTCGATGTAGACAAGGACTTCGTCTACCTCGGCTATCAAGTAAACAGTACGAACAACACCAGTACCGAGATTAAATGCAGAATTACACTTGCCAATCGCTCTTTGGGCGCAATAGGCAATTGACTAGTAGAGCCCTTTCTGGAAGGACCAAGTTAACATTATAGAACACCTTGATCATCCCAGTCCTGCTGTACGGCGCGGAGGAATGGACAATCTCAAAAGCGGATGAGGAAGTCCTTGGTCTCTTCGAGAGAAAAGCTCTGCGTGCGATATTTGGTCCTGTTTGCGTTGACGGTTTCTGGAGGCTGTACAGCGACATGAACCTAGTCAGGCGTCTACGGATTCAACGTCTAAGATGGCTAGGCCATGTAGAGCGCATGGATAACACTGCTGCAGCCCGAAGAGTCTTCGACTCCGAACCAGTGGGACAACGCAATTGAGGACGCCCACGGAACCGATGGTGCATTGGTGTGCGCAGTTGGATACAGCTGGCTAAGGATCGTACCGGCTGGAAAGGCTTACTGGTTGAGGTCCAGGTCAACCCCGAACTGTAGTACCACCAGAAGAAGTCCAGGTCAACCCCGAACTGTAGTGCCACCAGAAGAAGTATCAGAAGAAACTTATAAGTGTCCCGTCGGCGTCATGATGATGACGGCTTTTTCTTCGATAACTGTAAATAAATTATTAGATCAAGGGCGAAAACCCCCCAAGCAAACTGAAAATCCGAAGATCACTACAGCGACTTATGAATGTTTTCATCAGCAAAGACTTAGAGAATTACAGTTTCCGTGCAGATGATTACAGAAAGTATCTTATGAAGAACTTAATTCTTAATTACTTTATATGGTCTCTGAACTATAAAATTGTAAAACAAAAGCTCAACAGTTTAAAGCAATTGCTCAGCTTGCAACTAAATATCTTTGTAACAATGTCAAGTAATTCTCAGTCTCATCTTAAACTTTTATGTTGGAATGCATGAAGCATTCGCAACAAGAGCTTTGAGTTTCTCAATTTTCTTTCCAATCTAAATATTGATGTTTGTCTTATATGTGAAACAGGCCTACAAAGTAATGTTCGTTTTGAGTGTAGTGGTTATTCCTGTTATCGTCGTGATCGTAATAGTACAGGCGGTGGGGTTGCCGTACTCGACAAAAATAGTATTGTTCATTCTGTTACCAATGGTGTATACTGTAGTTATAGAAAGCATTAGAATCGAACTCAATTTAAGTAACAATACGTTTTTAAAAATCTTTTCCTTATATTTTCCCGGTGGAAAATATATATCTATGCGTAATGCGCATAGAATTCAGTGCTTGAAGAATGACCTTAGAAGATTATTTAACTATGATAATGTTGTCATTGGAGGTGATCTTAACTGTAGGCATCGTAACTGGGGATGTTTAAGGGCAAATGTTTGGGGAAACACTTTATATGACTTATGCTTACGTCATAACTTTTCATTAATGTACCCATCTAGTCCTACATACATCCCTTGCAGTAGGTACTCTACATCAGCTCTAGATTTTTACCTTACCACCACTCCTAATTCATTCACCGTTCCTGTTGTGCATAATGCTCTTAGCTCCGATCATCTTCCCTTCAGCTGTAATATTTTACTTCGTCCTAATTTAAATAATTTACAACACTTAGATTATAGAAACGCCAACTGGGATGCGTTTAGATATCATCTCACTAATAACATCCGTAACTTTTCAAGAAACCTCTATGATGTAAATAGCAGTCAAGATATAGACGAGTATATTGATTCATTTAATAGCAAAATATCTGAAGGTATTCCTGCCTCCGCTCCTTTAAGAGCATCTCCAAGAAGAGCATTCACGCTACCTCGTGAGATACTTACCTTAATTAAGACAAAAAATAAATACAGGAGACTCTGGCAGAGGAACAGATCGCTGAATGACTTCCACGAAATGAACACATTAACACGTTTAATAAAAATTCGAATATTTGAATACAGAAATTCGTTATGGAACAACAAACTAAGACCACTTTAAGACACGGGAAGAACCCGTCCGATCCAGTCAGCTACAGACCTATCAGCCTTTTGAATGGCTTTAGCAAGATTCTTGAAAAAGTAATTAAAACTGAGATTGAAGCTTTTTCGAGTGCTTGTCATATTAAACCTCCTGAGCAGTTTGGTTTCAGGAAATATCACAGCACAACGCATCAAATTCTAAGAATTTGCAAGACTTTTATGCAACAGCTTAGCCATAAAAAAAAGAAAGTCGACGAATCATTGTTAATTTTAATTTTATATTATTTATTATTTATTATTTATTATTTATTATTTATTATTTATTATTTATTATTTATTATTTATTATTTATTATTTATTATTTATTATTTATTATTTATTATTTATTATTTATTATTTATTATTTATTATTTATTATTTATTATTTATTATTTATTATTTATTATTTATTATTTATTATTTATTATTTATTATTTATTATTTATTATTTATTATTTATTATTTATTATTTATTATTTATTATTTATTATTTATTATTTATTATTTATTATTTATTATTTATTATTTATTATTTATTATTTATTATTTATTATTTATTATTTATTATTTATTATTTATTATTTATTATTTATTATTTATTATTTATTATTTATTATTTATTATTTATTATTTATTATTTATTATTTATTATTTATTATTTATTATTTATTATTTATTATTTATTATTTATTATTTATTATTTATTATTTATTATTTATTATTTATTATTTATTATTTATTATTTATTATTTATTATTTATTATTTATTATTTATTATTTATTATTTATTATTTATTATTTATTATTTATTAATTTTTTACTATGATTACTTGATATATTTGTGATATTCCCTACCATGCTTCCGTTTTGTGTCATGATGTCATCCAAATATACTACACATATTTTATTTATGTAATCCCTCAATATATTCTTCAAGCCGAATGGCATCCGAACGTATTCATACAATCCAGATGGTGTAACAAATGCCATTTTTTCGATATCTTTTCCGGCTACCAAAATCTGGTGATACCCCTTCGCTAAATCCAATGACTTAAAAATTTTTTACACCTGAGTTGTTATTTTTTCTTTGGGATTACTATTATCGGGGAACTGTATCTATTCTGGCTTCATTCATGAACAATACTCTTAGTATTTGTTAACTTGTCTCCTTCTTTGTAAGATAGTTTCTTATATCTTTCTAACAACTTAATTAAACCATATTTTTCTTCCTCATTTAAATGGGTAAGTGTAACATTTTCAAGTACACCTACTTCTAAAGTATTAACTTCAGTCGGCACTATTTTATTTAGAAATGGTATCCTTATATCATTTCTTAGTACAATTTTATGATTTTCAATATATATGGTTCTAACGTTTTTATTTATCCAGTATATTCCAAGCAAAAAATCGTACGGTTTTTTTTAAATTAATCTTAATCCACCTAATTCTAGCATTTTGTGTCTGACCAAATTCACCTGGACACTTAGATTTTACATATTCCATATTTTTTGTTACTTGTCCTTCTATTGTTGTTAATGCTACTTCCCTCCTAAACTTTCGTAAATTCTGTTTGAAACTGTGCTTGAATTTGATAAACTAACGGTAAGACCTGTATCAACCATAGCAATGTACTTATTTTCGCTTGAAGTTAGAATAATAAAAATTTTGTTTCTGTCCGAGGCTCATTCTGCGAAATTAAATTTACCTCGGTACTATTACTCACATTGTCAACTTCCATTGCTCTCGATGAGTTATAGCTAAAATTCCTATTATTCCTGGTCTGCCAACTTGTATTTGTATTATGATTATTAAAAGTTCTCTGAGTTTGTCTTGACTTTACTCTACTATTGTTATTGGAATTATTATATTGATGATTGTTATGATAGTTACTTGGATAATTAGTATGTGGTGAAAAATTACTTTGTTTTGGCCTGGATGCAATTTGTTTATTTTCTCTATAAGGCTTATTTAATTTGTGTTCTTTTAGATTAAAACTATCTTGCCCAACATATTTATTTAGTATTTTTCTGATATCTTCTAACAAATACATATCATATAATTCAGCTGCTAAGGCCCCAGCAGTTATTTCTTTTATTTTTAGAACTAAAAAGCTACTCAAATTATTCACAATCATTATCTGAAAATCACTGAAAATTGCACATTCTGCTATGTCACTAACAATAACTCTTACTCTATCACATAATTCAGAAATCGAACTTACTTTTAAAAAGCTGACCTCCTTCATAATCTGCCCTTGGTCCTTGAAGTGGAGTATCAGCTTGCTCTTGCAGCTGTCCCAAGTCGGTGGAGCTGATGTTTCCAGATAGTTCTTTGCTGGTCCGATAATTCTCTCGTTGTAAATCAAGGTGTATACATCATTCCTCTGGTTTATTTCATATTCTTCTAATGCTCTGTCTACTGAAGAATTGAATGCTGGCAAGGTTCCCATACTTCCATCAAATACAGGAAGGTACCGAAGTTCCTTTTCGAGTCTGCTCCTTAGTGGTACTGGTTGATTTTGGCGGTTTAAGATTTCAGTTAGCATGGCTAAGCATTACTCTGTTATATTTATCGCCATTCTTCTGTTACCGTCTAGAATTCTATTTCGTAATGTTCTTCTCTCCAGGTTGTGTTTTTGTATGTTTGTTGAGTGTTCGTTTCTCGTAATCTACTAAATTTTGCTTAGGATTACTGTGTTTCGCACTTTTCTACACTTTAACACATTTTACGGTTCGTTTCACTGGATTTTAATTCTACTGAACAGAATCCTACCAACTGCGCCAGTTAAAAAAACGAGAACGAATTAAAAATTCCAAGAGAAATAAATTGAATACGAAATTGGAGTTTTCACGACTTTATTCTTTCACGTTTGAAACAAGAATTCATTCAAATTCTACAATCTAACTTATGACCTACCTTCACATTACGATTACTCGACAAAACAGAATGAACGGAAATTGAAGATGTGAATGACCGCCGTTTGTTTCTTACAAATTACCAAGCAAGCGGTTTTGTTTTATTTGTTTAATCTGATATGCACTTGGCAGGTCATTGGCAAGTTCAATGTCAGCATTTCCTGTTGTTGTAGGATTTTTTGTGCTAATGTATGTAACTCGCGCGTACTTCCTCAGGAAGACTTAACTCAAATTTAATGTAATATAATTTGTTCAAATCAGCGATTGACTTAACCAATTTAAAACATTTAATTTGTTCAACCGGTATATTCAATTTTAATGTCACATAATTTCATACCGCGTCTACCGTAGTGTCGACGCGAAAACCAGCGACATGCAAATCTTTCCGGGGAGAAGCAACGAGATTAGAAGCCGATTTACCATTGCCTATTATAGACTTTACTTTCCTCGCGCGTTTTTTTAATTTTTTTTTTAAGTTTTTTACGTGAAACCTCACTTCTATATTCGTTGCCCTCGGATTTCTTGGGTGTCCGACGCTTTTACATTTTATACCGGTACGGGTGTATTAGCTGTGATAATAACCGTTTCCACTGGCACATTAATCTTCTGCGTTTCACCCGTATTATTTGAAAAATTGTTTTTCAACTCCCGAAATTCCGATCGAACCAATTTCAGTTCATTCGTTGACGAACTTAGTTTGGTTAAGAGTCCTAATAATGGTAAGCCATTGCAGATTTTGCATTTGAAGCATACTCCTTCTGATTATTTTATGAGTTTGAGGGATGCTTCGGACAGGTTCACGCAGTGTGTATGAAATTTCCTGCAGCATACTCCTCCGCAACTAATGAAATCACCAGACAGAATGCCTGAATTGCAATAATCACAATTTTCAACCATTATTAGTTGTTGGATTTATTAAGGTTAATTAAATTTATCACGATGATACCGCAACAAAAGCTGAACGTTAAGTTTCTGCATTGTACTGTAATGTCCTTTGTTTTCAGGTGCTCCCAGAAGACTTTCTGGTCTAGCAGCTATATCTTCCTCGACACTTCTTTAAAGGCAATCGATTTTTCCACTTGAACCAAATGGCAGTTGAGCTTGGCAGATTTCGAGGATTTCAACCTTGATGGCCGGCATTCCCCCGTTCCTTGACCTTCCTCTAACATATTAACATCATCAACTATTTTCTTATTCAAAAATGGAATTCGTTCATTATTTGTTAAAACTCTTTCCTGATTATGAATATCTATGTCTGACATTTTAACAAATCAAATCCATTCCTAATAACAATCCATATTGTTTCTCTAAATTCATTTGAACACATTTTTGTCCTCTTTATTATTAATTCATCATATTGATTCCTCTTATTTACTTTACCGTCTATTGTACAAATATTAAATTGCTGAGAATGATTATTATTTCTTGAATTAGAGCTATTTTCATTTTTGTGTTGTCTTGACTAATTTCTTACTTGACTAGAATTATAGTAGCATTATAGTTGTCAGTATTTTTATAATCAGGATTGTGTTTATAATCTGTCCGGTTAGTTTGACCCGAATTATTACTCCAATTTCTACATAAATTATTAAAGTTATTGTTTTTTCTTTCGTTATTACTTAACTTTTAGAATAATTATTTGAATTTTTGAAATGCTTAATATTAAATTGGCCTTGTCCAATATAATTGTTAATAATCGATCGAATATCGGCTAACGTGAATTTTTGATATATTTCCGTTAACAATGAAACGGCTGTTATCTCTTTAATTTTTATTATCAACATACCTATGCTGTTAACGATATCTGCTGAATTTTCACTATACACAGCACACTTAGAAATATCGTCTATGAATATTCTCACATTTTTATAATATATATTTTTAGCACTGAACTTACTTTTAGTTTGTTGATCTGCTCCACTATCATGCTCTGCGATTTTGTTAATATATAATATATAATAATAGCCAGCACAACTATCCGATGTCGAGTATCTTTATTTACTAATTATTCATTCATTTTTTAATTTAACTTATGAACACTTAACTCGCCAACATGATATCGACTCATCAACTTATTGCAACTAGATACCTGATGTCAACGAACGAACCTCAAGGTGATCACCATGCAAGCGGTTTAGCTGCGCTTGCACTTTGGTGTGCAATGCTAAGTTCGTTAACCAGGTTCGGCCAGCATTTCTTATTGTTCTGCTCATATACATAACTCGCGTGATCTCGGCTACATTTGCCGAGAAATATGTTATCGACGGCATTCCTGGTTCCTTCGTTGCTGGGGTGTTAGCCTAAGGGATCGATGGTTGAGATTGGTTTGGCTGATTTGATGGTTTGTGTCGTCGGGGTTGGCTGGATGGTTGCATCGGTGTAGATGGCTCAATCGGTGGCTGGGTCCTCCGGGTCCTTTCTGAGGGGGTTGGTGATGTCTTCTTCTAACACCTCTTTTTCCCTGGACATATGTTATCTCCGTAACTCCGCTGGTGGGCGGAGACTCGGATCCATATACGGACGCGGACTCGGTCTGGGACACGCTGGATAAAACATATACAGATATGGCATCTGAGTCCGCCATGGCATCCCTCCATCTGCTAACTTCTGAAGCAGGTCCCCAATTCTGCAACTTATGAGGCCAACAAAATCATGTTGAAGGCCTCACTAGCCATTTGCACTTTTCACTAATAGTTTTTCTGTTTTTATTGTCACTTGTTTTCGGTACACTAATTACTTTCTCGGTATTTTTCATACAAGGATTAAAGGGTAATTGTCACAAATGGCGTCTGTACATACGTCCGTGCTCTATGACTGTCAGCGAGAGAGTGGGACGTGAATTCACCTGCTTGGATTCTACCCTGACTCGGATGTGCTTGTGGCTATAACTCCCCCAGAAGTACAGCAGATGAGAAGTTGAGAGATGAAGGAAGATGCAAATCGTCAGAAACTTAGATTTTATGTACAATCAAAGATACCAAATAAAGTTACAAGCAGTTCCTTCGCAATGAGCCCGTAAGATGATGATGAGCAATCGCAATTGCGTTCATAAAAGTATTCTATCAAGTCAAACACTGACTATTTCGACAATGTTGCAATGAAATGCTGCAAACTTGTGCAGTGTTACAAGTATGAACTGAACCCCTCTTTAGACTTCGGAGAATTAGTGGTTCTGAACTTTTGCAACATGTCCTTCTTCTTAAACTCTTAAGCTTTTTTCAAGCCCAGATCCAATATATAAACTTTCCCAAATGAGATACTGTGGAATAATCTCTTTGCATGAGAACCGATTAAAAAATATGAAATTAGAAGAAAGAAAATTTTTTTTAAAAGGTAAATGCTACTTCGCCTGTTCTACGATAAAGAAACTGGCCAAATTGTAGCAGAAACTGGCCAATTGGAAGACAAAAAGATTGTGACCGTTGTGTCCATTGTCTACATTCAGCAGTACGTTACGCACTATGTTATGCAAATCGTAAATTGAAAAAAATGTGCAGTCAATGCAATATTGTTTCAGACAAATGTCTATTGAATTAAAACGGGCGCTCTTAGTATTGTTTATTAATTAAAAGTTCCCAATAAGGAGTACTTTTTCCTTTTCCTTTAGAACATTCTTCACAATAGCGCGTTTCCCAAGTAGGCTGGTAGCTGATGAACTTGCCAACATGAGTGCCGAAGCCAACCCAACCCATGTAATCCCATGGTTTATTCCATCCCTATCTGACACCAAGAAAATAATGGGTAATAAAATCATGGCGCTAGCAAATGAAAGGCGGAGCTCCCTCTCCAACGATACCTCTCGAACGTTATGGCCTAAGTTCGATAGCACAAAGCCCGTCACCCTCCTTCAATATAGCATAAAGCTACTGCGGATGGCAGTCCGAGCGCTAAGAGGCCATAATCACGAGATATCATGAACAAAAAATGAGACTTACCCTTGACATACGCAGACTGCGGGAACAAAGAAGAAATTGAGGACACTTTCCACCATCTTTGTCGATGCCCCAGTCTCTGCCTATTAAAGAACACTGGGAGAATTCTTCTTCCAAGACCTACAAGATATTTCCAAAATACCATGAAAAACCATTTGCAAGTTCGTCAAGGCTTCTGGATTGCTTGAAAGGAGAAATGCAAAATCTGCAGCTCAGTGAGACAGTAAGGATACGTCATCCCCCTCATATGGTTACGACAAAGGGTCCAAACACGTCTACCCTAAACCTAACCTATATTGAACAAACTTCGCAATTGCGATGTTGGTGGTGGCCTGGTATATTAACTCTAGATATGTCGCAAATTATCCTGTTCTAAACTTAATTTAGCTATAAATGTTAATTTTAGGATTGAGATTTAATTGCAAGTATAATTTAAAACCTCACTGTTTGTATCTTAAAATAGAGTTTAGCGTCTAGATGTAAGCCAAACTGAATGTATATGTGAACCCCTTATGTAATATAATTAGATCTTTAGTCCCAAGTAAAATTGATTTAGTCCTCTACATTTGTGTCAAATGCCCAAGCAGTATCTAAATATCATCAAATCTGCATACAACACCTCGGCAAGAAGTATCAACGCTTACCGCACAAACCGCATCGTCAACAGTATGGGCTTCCCACTCTTGAACAGATGCAATGTGAAAGTTTCCAAAATCTCATTATAAAACTTTGGAATACGACTCCATCGATCTGCTATCGCTGTATTAAGGGCAAAGAAATGAAGGTACCCCACAAGCGTGTTAAAGGACGCAGCACAAACCTCCCACCGTGGAACTTTAGGCAAAGGTCCATTGAACTTAAGCGTATATGTATGAAGAAACTATGGTTAATAAAAAGCAAGGGGGGTTGAACTCGGGTATTTACGGATGGGTCCAAATCCGCCGATATCACCTCCTTGGTTGTTAAACGGCACTTGACTGAAAACAGACATCCTATGCGATTTCGCATCAATCTTCACAGTAGAAGCATTAGCTGTCAACATGGTAACACAATCTAGACGTAAATTGTTACATGCACGGACAGCCTCTCAGTTCTGCGTCCCATGTCCAACTATAACCACAACAGCACGACAACGCCGGAATCCTGTAACAAGTTGCATGTGTTTACTTTTGATGTTTTCTCTAAAAATGATATACAGAGGTAGATAGACCCAACCATCAAAAAGAATAAAATTACTTGCTGGAGCAGATGCAAGTATCACTACTCTATAATAAACTTTGACCGGAGTACTCCCATCTACCCACCAAATACATCAAGAGCAGCAGTTTCTAACTTCATCAGACTACGGTTAGGTCACACTTCCATAATACACCCAGCACATCCTAAGATAAAAGAATCCTCCAACATTCTTGACATTTTACACTTAATCGGACGTACAACATATGGAACAACCCAAAAAATTAAGTCTTGCTTAATAGTCAGAGAATTTCAATAACATAGAAATTCTCGAAAAATGTATCAACAAGAACAAGTTGGTAATTTGATTAACGACTGGATGGTGCAGTGGGTTAATGCGTGCCCTTGATTGGTGGGGTCCCCGTCCTTACCTTACCTAGTTATTTTGATATAAATATAATATATATATATATATATATATATATATATATATATATATATAAATATAATATATATATATAATATAATATATATACATAATATATATATAATATAATATATATACATAATATATATATATAATATAATATATATACATAATATATATATAATATAATATATATACATAATATATATATAATATAATATATATATTACATAATATATAATATATATATATATATATATTATATTATATATAATATATACATTATATTCCATCCATGACGCTAGCGCTTTTAAAATTTATTATGTTAACACGTAATTTGCAATTGTATGTTAATAAATAATAATATTGTTATTGTTGTAGTACATGATATCCAGAATCCAATCCGGGATTATGAGCAAAATATAAAAAAAACACCTAAAATACGAATTAACTGTAGTATCGCATTGCATTTCCGAATCCGAAAGTAATACAAAATAGGGCCGCAATTTTTACGACTGCGACTTACGTAATAGGAGTTAAGGGGCCTTAAGAAACCCGTAAATAAAAATATTTCACGAATTATTTTATATTAAAAAATACGACAAATTTATTTAGATTCCAAATGTGGTGATTGGCTATACATATTGCCAATATTATTTGCGGCTTAATATTTGCAGGACTGTAATAATTTCAAACTAATTCAATGGTGTATATGTTTTCATTAACAGAGAAGATTTCTCCTCTCCTGAATGATAACGATAGAATTAAGCTACGTATTTACGATTATTAAAAGAATTAATTGTAATTTGTAGGTACACGACCTATGTTTCAGATGTAGTTAGAGTTAAATAAATAATAACGAAAAAAGATATTTTTTATAAATGCAGCGCAAAATCAAGTGCTTGCTTTTATGAATCAAACATTTGTCCAATCTTTAGTACAAGAAATACTTGGAATCCATGTTATGTTCTTCACTCCAGTTTTACTCTTCCGTGACTGATGGTGCGGGACCTGATTCTTCGCTGATGTTTTCCACACTACTTTCTTTTAAGTGATCAACTTCATAAACTGCATCGTCAATGTTAGATTTGTTATCCAAATTGGGAGTAGGTTCGTCATACAAAGGAGTATTAACAGAATTTTTTCTTTCTGCTTTGTTACTAAAGTGCTCTTCATAAGTAGATGGGGATCGTGAATCCGTAGATTCATTTAAAGTATTTTCCTGCTCTTGAGCGTTTTCCCGCTTTGATACGGTATCTTCTTGTTCATTAATACCTTTCTTTGGAGACTGAGAAAATAACTGTCCACCTTCAAATTTGTGCTCGGAAAGTTCTTGATCCCAATCCTCTTCTGTATCTAATGGTACATCGCTTGGTTGAGAAAATGAGTCTGTTACTGCAGAACGTGTTTGATTTACTGCTAACTGACCGTCTTCACATTGTTCTGTAGATGTTTTACGCTGGCGTAATGATCTTTCGCCGCCACATTCACGTCTTTCACGTGACGATCGGTCCAATGGTTCTCGTGAATTTCGCTCATTTAACTGCCTACGCGAACCTCCCAAACGATCCCTATCACGACTCATACGGTTAGCATCCCCTATATCACGGTCCCGTGTTGAGCCGAAACGACTAACATTCCCCATTCGTCTTTTAAAAATAACTCCCTCGTCGTCATCCTCAGTGTCTCGCCAATTATTAAGTCCTCCTCGACCACTACCTCTACCACCACGCCTTTCATTCATACCACGACCACCGCGCATTCGATTTCCCCCTTCAATATCACGTTCAAATGGAAGACGTTCATTGAAATTAAAGCCTGTACCTTAAATTAAACATTTCTTATAACTTTGATAACAATTTATACTTATTTTTTTCTCACCTTGACTTCCCTGTGCACGAGCTGGTAGTCCACGCATAAACATTGCTGGTACTGGACTCATTCCTGGTCCAACCATGCGATTATTAAATACAGGGGGAGGTTGAATGCGGATTTGCATTAGGCTATTCGGTTGATTGAATCTGCTTTGTATGTTTGGGAAAAATTCTCCACGAGCTGGTGCCCCACTTCTGCGATCGCTAAAATCTGGGGAATAACTCATTATATTAATTTCTATTTTGTATTATATATGTACGTTTATCACAACTAACCATCATTACTACTATGTCGCATATCAAAAAAATCAGATCTCTGAGGATGATTGTTGATATCAAATGGCGATATGTTAACTGGTTGTACTCCACCACGTCGTGCGTTGTCATTGAATTTCGACGGCCCAGATGTAGAAACGTTTCCATTCTCGCGCCACATACCAAGGTCTAGACCATCGGAAGTGTCAATGCGACAGTTGCGATCACGATTTGAATCTCTTTCATCGCGTAGATTCCAACGGGAATTATTAACACGGTTCCTATCACGGTTAGTGAAATCTTCATTGGATAAATCATTATTTCCTAGAACCCCTCCGTCTGTGTAACCACTAACAGGTTGAAATAAAGGCGGGGGCTGGTTAAAATTTAGTTGAGATGCGTGCTGCGACGTTGTCTCTGCAGTCATGTCATCTTCCATTTCAATATCCATTTGATCATCATTCGATGCGTTTGTGCATGTATTCGGGGGCTGTTGGAAAGGTTGTGTATTGGGAATGGTTAATGGTGGTATTAACCCAGAACTTCCTATAAATGTCCCCGGTGGTATTCCAGCCAAATTTTGTCCATCACCACGCATATTTGGAGGAGGAATATTCTTATCCAGCTGTGGCATTGTGGGGTAGCCTGGAGGAGGCAACATTCCAGCAGTCATCATCATTGCATGTGGAGGCGGCATTCCAGCTACCATTGTTGGTGGCATTGGTATACCAGATACCATATTACCGGGAATTGGTACCCCAAGAGGACCCATTAAACGTGGCGGTCCACCCAATGGTGGAGCAATGGAAAACGGAGTCATTGACATCATGTTACCAGTTTGGGGTGGCGGTTGAGTTGTATCAATTTTTGGTATTCCTTCAATGCTGAAGACTATTGAGGATCCACTGCCAACATTTTCCTTGATATTTTTTAGTTTATTGATTTTTCCTTTCATCCAGTCAGGCATCGAATCCTCGTCAAACATCCCACCTTCTTCTAAAGAGTCTAAATCGGTATCTTCATTGAGCTTATCCCACGGTATATAAGTTACGCCCAATTCGAGATCCCAAAAATCCTTCCATTCCTTACTTTTTACTCCTTTGCCTGCAGCCCACGATATTGTAATCGCTCTACCTTGAAGCTTGTGATTTTTTAAGGAGCTCATTGCTTTACTGGCGTCTTGGCGACGATGCATTACAATGAATGCACAACCACGTGGAACAATTTGATCTATACTAACAATGTCTCCATATTTGCCAAATGTGTCTGACAGCTCCTCCTGATACACAAGTTTAGAAAGATGCCCCACCCAGAGAGTTGTACTACAAACTGAAATAATTAAAATAGTCCGTATTGGAAATTTAATTAGAATTGAAAAATTTGGTTGATTCGATAAGAAATTTCGCAGTCGTATACCGGAGCAGTTTATCGAAATTTATATACAAAACATGTCATGATAAATAATTATATGCATAAATAAGTAGACCAATTGCCTGATTGCCGCTATTTCATTGATCTTCCCTACCTAATGTATGAATAAAAGCCCCCGATGCGAATACAAAGCTAGAAAGCTCTTTTAATGATTATACTTTCAAGTCACGTAAATCTAGGCGGATCAAAACGGAAATTGGTATAATCGGAACCAAATACACTGGATTCCGTTTTATTGGGTCACTTTGTTGTCCCAATTAAGTTTCTGTCCCGGTAAAACGGATTCCGCTGTAAATAACTTAAATTTGCTGTAAATTGGAGCTAACATAACCTGAAATTTATGCATGTATACAATATTTCAAGAAATAATGTTTAAAAAACATTCATAATTGTACCACAATATCCTATACTAACCACCAAATAAGTAAAGTAAATTGGCATAAAAACCATTTTGATGAGCTGCTAAAGCAAATTGAAAATCAAAATAACACAATATGTTCTAAATAAACGCCTATACATCGTGAAGTTGTATGCGTAATTTCATTTTAAACATACATATTGCGAATTGAATTTAACAAAATGGGCATTACAAATGTACACAATTTTTTAAGATATAATTAAAATTTCGAAAAATTCCATTAATGGCTGTCAGCAAAATTAAGCAATACATTTCTTCCAATATTTAACATACATAACGGCATACCATCAGAAACTAAAATGATTTAAAGACTTATTTCGAGACGTATGAAAACTTGTGTATGTAATAGATGTTTAAAAACTTTTTAGGAATGTAGTAGCTTAAATGTTGTCAATTATTTATGAGAAATTCACATTACAACTTGATAACATTTTTGTTTTCTTCATATAAATTTCTTATTAAGAAACTTACTTATATTAACTGTATATGTTATACATAATAAAGCTATACATCCGTATTACAATATTTTACTGCCTATTATCCAGAAGGCAATAAAAATTGCTAAATCTAAAGCACCGATCTGCAGGCATATTTCGAAAACTGAAACACCAATATTAAAAATACTATT
This sequence comes from Eristalis intricaria, assembly GCA_964034865.1. Classification (NCBI taxonomy): domain Eukaryota; kingdom Metazoa; phylum Arthropoda; class Insecta; order Diptera; family Syrphidae; genus Eristalis; species Eristalis intricaria. Next base: position 15,478,328 of record OZ035874.1, read on the forward strand.
GACAATGCAAAGTAATTTTATAATTCATCAACTACTTTTGCTTGTATAGTCTTCAACTTTCAATAAATCAAATAAATTTTATAATCAATTGTTTGATATAACATTTATTTGATGTTTACATGTCAATAAGATCATATTGACAAATCCAATATTAGTTGTTCGAATATTGTATAAAATAGTCATACTTAAAAAAAATCCACGCGACGCAATGATGAAGATAAAATTGATATAAAATTTAAATTGTAAGCCCGCACATGAAAACCAAAAATAAAACCAAAAATAAAAACAAGTAAAATCAATTTACTCGAACAAAGGCTCCGCCATACGACTGCAATTTTACAGAAAATGTAGAATTAAGTGAAATTTACGAAAAAAAATAATTATTATGAAAGAAAATTACCACTCAAATGCTCCTTTTTTATATCGGGTAAACCTTTGCGACGACGCTCACGCTCGTGTTCACGTTCCTTCTCTTTTTCTTTATCCCGATTACGTTCTGCAATACGCTCACGTTCTCTATCACGGGAAGTGCGGCGGCGATTGGTTCTCGGTGAACGGCTTCTTGATCTTGACCTGGAACGTCGACGCCGTTCTCTGATAGATAACCGTTCACGAGATCTGGAACGACTACGACTTCGTCTCCTCTTATAACGATCGCGGTCTGGAGTTGGACTTCTTGAATCGTTGCCATCCAAATTGATAACCTATGTTGTATTGTTTGAATAAGATAAAATAAGAAACGAAAAACACAAAGAAAAGCATAATGTCGAAATCAAAATTACTTAGTTTTCATATTTCAATTTGTATACATCGTTTTAAATTACAGTCATATGTGGCCGTGTGCGAATATAATGTCAAGAAATATCTTCATCTTTGCGATCGCGTGAATTTTTTTCAATTGTTTTTATATTTGTATTGATCAAATTCAAAAACTTACCAGCTTGGTACCCAAACGTTGTTATACTGTCAAGTCCGGCGGAATTTCTTATAAAAGTCTTACCTTTTTTATAGTTGGAAATTCCGAGGACAATTCGACCATTTAAAATTACTATTGCTACCTTTTTATTTCATAATAAATTTTTCTTAAGAAATATGATGTATTTGATATTTGTATTAAAACAACATCCCAAACACAAACAATTTAATTAAATGTTAATTCGTTGTTTATATTTTCAACGCCATATTATTTCAAGAAAAGTATGTAAGTTTTAAGTCGGGATTAGGTTTACTTTTTTGTTAACAGAAAAAAATAACAAATTGGCTGGTTCTGGACAACAAATAGCACAATTTTGAATATTTCTAAAATACTCTATGTTTATAAAAATATCCATATAAATAAAACTGCGAAATAATAAGCTTTCAAATATACAACTCCAGAAAAAACAAAGGTCAATAATGCAATGGGTTTTGTAAGAATTATTTACAAATCGAATTAAAAACCATTTGATTGGACCAATATTTTAGAATACATATAAGTCATACCTAGCCACGATAAGCACATATTTATCGTTCAATAAAAAGTAAGAGTGCTCGTTGATTAAAAAATAAATAAACAAATTAATATAATGTATAACCCTAATTTAAGCTATATAAAATGATTTAAGGTCGTTAGAATTATTAATATTGATATGCATGTGATCAACTGTTTATCTAATACAAACATTGTTTTGAATTACACTATCACATATAGTGCTGAATAAAACTGTAACTTGTACAACAAAGGATATGATTAGATTTTAGAGGATAGATTAGACGCCTAGGTTCTTCCGAAAATACTAATTAAATTATATGTATGCACTTCATTAAGTGATGTTTCAAATAAATGCGGTCTCAAGCGTTTCCCTAGTGGACTGTTGTTTTATGACAAAAAATATGCAACAAAAAAACAAAAAAAAAATAAATATTTTCAGAATATATCCCATCACATCTTTACATAGAAATAATGAACACGTAGAAGTGGGAGGTAATAAACAATCGCGGGAAGATTGAAGAAAAAGTATAAATATTGTGAATTAAGTTAGTTTATAAAACAAGGTTAGCATTTCATAAATGATAATCGGTATGTTGTAAATTTTAAATGACTAATTGCTTAGTGGCATTAAATTGATAATTAAATCTAAGTCTTATCCATAGTAAAACTGCTTACTTAGTCTTTAAAAAATACCATACCTTACACCCGTGTTGTTTATGCTTTTGGTTTGGTCCACCATAAGAAAACGGGTTCTTCTTCTTTTTCTAACCTTAAGAAAGCTTGTCCCATCAAATGAAATGCCCGTGAAATATATAAACGACTTTCAACGCTGAATTTAGTATTTTTTGTTTTTGTTATTTTTTTTTCTAATGCAAACATGGTATGAATCAATAAATTCATCACATACAGATGGTTATATCGAATCAGACTCAAACCGGTTTCATTAATACATTAGTGTAGTGAAGCTTATAAAATTCTGGACTGAGATTTCTTTTGAAATACGTTTGTAATTACTGCTATACGTCAGAAATATAGTCCAGGTTTATCCTAATCCCATGTAAAATTAATAAAATTAAGTTTGCGCATTTGAGATAACGTAAATTATTCACTATTTAATTTCAAATAATACATAAAATAATTTGTTTAAAAAAGGGGTTAATCTACTATTAAAAAATAGAAGAAAATATACAGTTTGGAGTACTGTAAAATATTCCATATACAACATACATATAAATATCTTTACCACAGCGATTTATAGTATAACAACATTAGGTAGAGCTGATATTTTTTTTGTGAGTTTTATAACGGACAATATTGTATTAAAATATCAATTTCAAGTACATATTTTGCAGCTTGACATTAATTACCTCTATTTTTGATTCTTCTGAAACGAACTCAACCTCTTTTCCAGCTACATCAGGTGCATCGCCAGTTGCTGAACCCTTAAAAAAGATACAAATAATTAATGAAATGTAAAAAAAGAAAAAACATTCACCTTCAGCACATTTTGTATATGCTTTTCAAAAGCTTCTTCTTGCATACGCAGTTCATTAAGCTTATGTTGTTTCTCTTCTTGTTGTTTAAATTTTTGAAAGTTTTGAAGAGTTTGTAATTGTCGTAAGACATTTGGATCCTTCAGTAACTGTTTCAAATTGTTGTTCTGTAAAATATACCAAAAATAGCTTGTTCAATACAGGATACAAAAAAAAAGAATATTTAGAACGTGCTGTATCAAGTGGCGCAGACACAGCACACCGAAGTGTTTAAGGATAAGGACTCTAGGTAGAGCTCTAAAATTAAATACACAAGGAACAGAAAACGATATCGGCTTCTATAGACGCCACTGTGTAAATGGCCAAATACACACAATATTTGTAAGCACAGTTCGTCGTGTTGCTTTCCGCCATACGTCACATAAATTTGTTAAAAAAAGAACCATTGACTACACTTATCAAAAAATTTGACTCACTGGTGCGATTGTCAATTGTCAATGAACGAATGATATTTTTTTAATTTGTACATTGAGTTAGCGCCCAACTGGTATTGTGAGTGTCAATTGAAATCAATTTTATTGATAAATATCAACTTCGAGCAGAGGATTCGAAAAAATGTAAATTGTAATCTTGAAAGGTTTTATAACAATACAAATATACAATACAAATTCATAAGTTATTTGAAACTCGATTATCCACATTCTTTTAAGTGGGAAGTTTCATATAAATAATTCCAATAACCGGCATTCACTCTAATATCCGTAAAAGAATCAAAAGTGTTTTTTATCTCTGAATTAGCTCTACTATACGTAACAATAGAACAAGAATGAACAAGTTTAGTTTTAATGGCCAACTTAACGGAAAAGCGGAGTTAGTAGAGAATTTTAAGTGTCGCGTTTGTGTCATGATTATGACTTCTTCTTAAATAATAATAATAATAATATGGGTGGCGCTACGGTCCGAGGCGGACCTGGGCCTTACTTCCCAGCAACCACTCGTGTTTTGCGTGCTATTTTTCTTTCACGAGTGGAAGGGACCTACAGTTTAATGCCGACTCCGAACGGCGAAGTTGAGAAGCTTTTTCTAGACAGGAGTACTCTGTAAGCATTGTCAGTAACTCGAAAGAGGTGGAGCCGTGAATTATCAAAGGTGGTAAATTCGGGTATCGAACCTGACATCCTCTGCGTAGGAGTTGACGCACTTACCCACTGGGCCACAGCGACCCACCATTAAATAATTGCAAAAAAAGATAAGATCAAGGGTTGAAGAAGCGAATGCCTTAATTAAGCTCAAACCCTTAGGTCGATATAGCGACATATGAATGTTTTCGAGAGCAAAGATTAAGATAATTCCAGTAGCCGGGCTGATTACAAAAAAGTTTAAATGTTTTCATTGCAAACTAATCATCTGCTTGTGAATATTCTTAAGGCTGGTTGAAAAAAAACAACATAAAAACCGGCATCGATTTCATGAATTGAAATCAACAGGGGAAAAACAATCTGCTGACTGCTGAAGCCGCCACGCTTTTTATAGAAAAAACTATTAACCCAGAAATTCGACTACCCATGATGAGATCGGACCCTGCTATTCCGGTTAATCAAGCTTCATCTGAATTATAATTTAAAATCCCTTCCTATTGTAGTACGCTTGTTGCAGTTGTTTTACTGCGGACGCAATTTTTATATGGGTTCCAATCACACACTTTAAAATGTATCCGGGCAAACATGTTCTGATGTTATTTTTGCTGGTTTTAACTTTCCCTTTAAAATATCAAAACGGTGCCTTCGTTAAAAGAAAATTCGGCACAAAACTGAAAAAGACTACTCATAAGAATGAATTTTAACTATCGAGCTATGTATTCTTTCCGAGTTCCACAATACCGAAATTTTGTTCGATTGACAAATTTATCAATCGTCAATTTATTGATATTTATCACAATAATGATGTTTTTTTTCACCTGCAGATTTAGACCATATTATTCCATTGTGTGATACCCATAGTCAGACTACTACCACTGATTGGCTACTCCATGATAGTGCCGTTAATTTTATCCCAACGGCAAATGGCGACTGGACCGGATTTGAAAACCAGATAGATTTAAACTTAGCTTTCACTGCGATTTGAACCGGGGACCCCGCTAACCAGGGGCAGGCACTCTACCAACTGTTCCATCCAGTCGTTTAAGGGGCACTTAAGGAACTCCATATATTGATGCGTTGTGTGACATCATTGGAATCATCACAGAAATTTGAATTGAATTGAGCTCCAGACTTTAACTTCACGATGTTTGACTGGTCAATTGTGTCCTGAACATGAACGATAGGAATTAACCTTGCTATCCGTGACAATGATCGATCCTTTAATTGCTCTGTTGTGATTTGAACAGAATGCATGCGTAAATGCAACTAGAGAAGCAGTAGTTTGAAAATTGGAATGTCTCCTAATTGCCAAGCTGTTCAAAAAAATAAAATGTCACTCTAATTTGAATACAATTCCACGAGATGTGATTATCGGGGCTTTGTTTGTACTAAATTATCACCCCTATTACGTTTGGCGGCACGATTCGGATTTCCATGGAAACGATTTTAAAGACGCATTTATTGTTGTCATCATGGAATAAGCACAAAATGTAAATAAATCAAATTTGATTAATCGCTTAGTTTAGGAGAAATCGAGCTTTAAATATTAAAGGTCACTTTGGAAACTGAGGGGCAAGTGGCATGCTGCCCTATATAAAGTAGAAGGTGGGTGGCTCGCATCGCTCGCGAGGTGTTAGTGAAATTTGACAGGAATTAGAGGACAGATTGCCATTTTTACGTGAGATATAATTTTCAGAGCATTCAAACTGTAACGATAGGCGTGTGTCTTACATGAAGCAAATCGTCGACGATATCATCGATGTGAATCAAAAGGACGATAGTCGTCTGAAAAGTTACGCCATAAGAGCCCAGTTTTCAATACATAAAACGACGGAAATCGTAATATTTCCACAATGACTATTGTATGAACTAGGTTTTTATCAGATAAGCTGTAACTAGAATGTTAAGAGAAAATTAATTATATGCTATTACTTTTACTTCGTTAAATTTGTTCAATTACCAAAATAAAAAATAACCCTTTGTGACTTTCAGAAATACATACTTTCATATTTGTTATACAAATTGAATTAATTTCGTAAAACTGTCTTCAACCGAAGGAATTTTTCATTTGTCATTTCGTATGTATTATAAGATAAATATGTACGCATTTTAGGTCCAACTGTTTTACTAGATTGTTGATAGCATTTATTATCGTAAGTTCTAATCGAGCTAAGCAATGTAGTTTATAAAACCAAATAAATTGCCAACCCGTCACTTAACAAAAATTTACTTTTCTACGAATCGTAGAAGTTTGTACTTTATTATGCAAATTGCGAATCAATTTTCATCGAATTGTATTTGTTTGCACATAACAACTAAAATATTTCAGAAATCTGTAAGTGTAGACATTGTGATTCAACGTAAAGCTTTGACGCAAGGAAAATATGTTAGAGTAATATGTAATAGTGATAGGACATTTTTGTGCAAGTGTAGCGACAATGAATATATAAACAAAATATGAATTCCTTACCGAAAGATCGGGTAACATTAATTTATCATCTCCTGTAGCATGGCTTCCTGTCAAGGCCCCAGTAGTACTTCCACTACCACTTATATCTAAATTGACGCCTGATGCATTTAATCCATTTGAAGTAGTCGATATTTCGTTTGAAGCAGTTCCTCCACTTTGGTGTGGTTGGATTTGATAAATTGGATGACTGGGATCCGCTAAATCAAATATGGGCTGTATCACCTCAGGTGCGAAAACATTGTTTTTTTGCCAAAGGTTAAGGACACGAATAATCCTGCTTTTATCCTCAGGGGCACATCTAAACAAATTAGCAAACGTTTCCTTTATGTTCCGTGCAAATCGTGGTGCAAACACATCCTTTTCAACACCAAATTGATGTCGAGACTGTCTCACTATAGAATCAATAACGTATAATCCAGGAACTTTGTATTCTGGCTTGCATTTAAGAATAAATTTTTCTACACTCTGCACAACATGTTTGTAGAATTTTATAGCTCTCATGGCGGCCTTGGTTATTGCTGCCATTTTTGCCTTAGATATTGGCGGCTTCGTCTCGTACAGACCAGAAAGCTGCAAGAGAAATAATTAACCATATCTCAAGAATAAGTAATTGCCTTAATATTCTTATCTTCGCAATAATAAGAATATTTTAAGTCATACACATTTTTATAAATCCAAATGCATCAAATATGCATGCATGTATGTATGTACGTGTTCGTTTTTTATATAATTCCTAACCGGGTTGTAAGGCAAATATTGAGCATGTTAATTTGATTTACTTACTTCGGTATTAAAAGCTACAACGTTTTCCATATTTTTAAATTATAACATTTTTCGTTATCGAGCCAAGATATGAGAATTCCTACACTATATTTTTGACAAATTTTAAGTGTTTAAACAAAATTTCAGGCACCGCAACGGAGTCAGTCTCACCCAAAATGGCGGCTGTGGATACTTTTTCGAAGTTCGAATATTTTAGAATTTTTGTATCTGAGGCTGCGTGTCATTAAACAATCACGAAAAAAACTTCCCCATTAACAAGGGGGCGCTAGAGTAGATTTAAAGAAATTACAACGGTACAGACTTAGGGTTATGCTAACTTTTTAATGATTCCTTGTTTTTATACAGACACAATAATTTGTCGACGACAGCGTTACCAGATTTAGCAGTTTCCTGTAATTTTAGCAGGATTTGATCATATAAATTAGACTCAGCTAATTTTTTAGCAGTTTTAAAAGTTCAGCTATTCTTAACAGTTAGTAAAAACAATTTACTTTAAATGAAATATATTTAGGCTTTAATTTCTTTAGGTGCCGAGGTCATTACAAGTATTCATGCGTCGAATAAAGAAGGTATAAACACAATTTTTTTAATGCTTCCATCCATTTCAATTCGAGACATTTTATTTTTCGTAAACTCTTATAACCGATGAATTTAAATCCTTAGATACTCAAAAAATTGACGACGAATATCGGCAAATACAATTTGATAAATATGCATTCGATCTTTTGACATCGGGTTTTAACAACAATGAGATACAGTCAGATGAACAACAATCAAATAAATAACTTCACATGTAATTTTGTTAGAAACCAAAAACCGCAATCGCTTCAGTAACGAAATGTTGCATTAATCTTGTAATTAAATTATGGGACTTCTGGAAGTAAAAATTGTTAAAACTTCTTTTCAACAAATAAAATGTTATCTTTATTGAATTCGAATCTTCTTTATAAAGATTCAGCATCATTTCAGAGGAGGAACACGTAGTACGATTTTATTATGTGACAATATGTGAATTTAGAAATGATCATCCTTTATAAATTAAGATCTTCTATGACAATAATTATTTATCACTAACAACAAATGCATAATAATAATATGAGTGGCCCAACAGCCCGTAGAGGGCATAGCTTCTCAGAACAAACAATCTTTAATGCCTGAAAGACAATAGTGCGTTTGCGATGGCGTTGTCTTTCAACGCACACAAATCAATAGCCATGCACAAAATATAGCGTCGACCTGCGTTAGTGACTAATGAGAGAGATTAGAGAATCGTAATAAAATGTAAAACGTAAGCCATCGCATTTCATTATCGAACTTGTTTGATATTTTTGACAGAGATGTGCGCTGTGAGAGAGATTTTCTGCCAAATTGAGGGTATTTTGGGTCAACTGTCATTTGAGAAATGAAAACAGTCAAATGAGTGTATGCAGAAAGGCGGCAATATTTTTCATCCTGTATGTGAGAGAGAACAGATGATAAATTGAGTAATTATTTCAACGCAGGGCGTCATTGCACTCTCTCCGTAACATGAAGTGGGCTGGCGCAAAGCACTATTGGGATTCAAGCATAATACCTATTTTCCTTCAGGCAACAGAGTGTTGCATAGGACGTGATAATTAAATATCAATAAATACCGCAGCAGGTTGCAGCCCAAACCTCGAGCAGAAAGAGTCGTTCACAGACCGCCGAGCAGTGCAGTGAAAGTTCGCGAGTGCTTCGAGTTTGTAATAATATAGTAAAGGGATAGTAGTAGTACTTACCGCATACTGTTTTAACAAGCAAGCCGCCGAGTTGGTAGAGGCAGGTCTCGTCCGTCGTTCACAGACCTCCACCAAGTGCAGACGTGTTTCGACTTAGTGCGAGCGTGGATAGTTACAAGTGCGTAAAATGCAGTAAAAAATTACAAGACCTGCTAGCGTTGCGGAACAGTGATCGCCGGTGAATTCGTGGTGCCGGGTTCAAATAACGGAAAAAAGTGAAATTGTTTTTTTTAAGTTAAAATAATTAAAGACACTAAAGTGTGAATTCAAGTGAAATGGAGTCAGCTGAGCGACCCGAGCTCCGAAAATCGGGTGATGTTGCACCGGTGGCTGGGACGTCAGACCACCAGTCAACACATGAAGATGGGAGAAAAAAGAGGGGGAAGAAGCTTCAGCCACAGCCAAACCTCGTGAAGCGCCGTTCCAGCCTCTGATCAGGCGACATGAAAATTGCGGCTAAAGCCGCAAATACAACAGCAGCAGTAGCAACTACAACAAATATACCAACAACAACAGAAGCAGCGCCCAGAATGCAGCAACAAATGGTCGACGACGTCGAATACGAGTCGACAGAAGGGGAGGGAAGATTCTCCTACAGCGGTAGAGAGAACCCCTTCTATGCATTAACGTCCTCTGAATCGGAGGACGAAGATGAAGAGCCAGCGAGAAAGGAAAGAGCTGGATGCCCACATCCAAGCCCTCCAAATAAATCTAAGGGCCAGGAGAGCAGCAAAAGAGGCTGCACAAGAACAGCAGCAGCTACAAAAGCAGCAGCAGCAACAACAACAGCAGCAGCCAAAGCAGCAGCAGCAACAACCCGGAACGTCCCAACCGCTGGCAAAGGGACAGCGTCAGACAGCTGCCCAACTAGAAAAGCAGCAACAACAACAACATCAGCAGAAGACAACACAGCAGAAACAACAGCAGAATCAGCAACCAACCAACAAGGAGAGATGCCCTCCAATCAACGTCTTCGGACTGGAGACGAAGGACGTTGACATTCTAAGTAAGTTGGTCACAAAAAACTCTTACTTTATTAAGTATAAGGGTCCACTACGTGTCTCCGTCCATTGCTTATCAATGGCAGACTAGAGTAGTCAAAGAAATGTTAGCGGTGTCGGAGGCCGAGTTTTTCTCGTACACTCCGAAAGGTGCAGACCATGCTCCTTAAGGACGTGGATCCCAACACTGATCCCGATGAGATCCTCGCTATTCTGCGCCAAGCGCAGAGCGACGATGTCCAGGTCGTAGGGGTTAAGCCCTTCATCACTGCTGCATCGAGAAGGGAGAATAGAAACTCCCTTTCCTCCTAGTTCAGGTCAGCCCAGACAGCAAACTAGAGAGCCAAAGAAAAATTACCCTTTTAGGCACTCTGTCTGTTACATGGGAAACAATAAAAAAGACAAAGCACACACTCCAGTGTGTTCGCAGGAACCCACAATCGCGGGGAATGTCCTTTACTGACCGATAAAGTTGAGGACAGGAGCAAACTGACGTGCGTGCTCTGTAAGACTAGCGGACACCCTGCAGACTATCGGGGATGTCCTAAGGTCCAAGAAATCAGGAAAATCATAGAGGCCAAACGTAAGGGAAAAATGGTAGAAGCGAGGCCAGTGCCCCGTGCTCCAGCTACCACTATTACACCGGCAGTCTCCTATGCCCAAGTGGCATCGGCTGAGCGACCGGTTCAACAGACAGTGCCGAAAGTTACCCAGGTCCCTGTGGCCAGGCAACCAGAAGCAAATTTGGATGTGCAGACAATCCTGCTGTCTATCCAGAGGCAGATCGCTCAACTCCAAACCCAATTCCTGTACCAGTTACAAGAACAAGCAGCGCGAATAGACCTCATCTATTCGACGCTGTTTGGAGAGCCTAACGCAACATCGGTATAATGGCTGCGCAGGCAGCCTACAACCTTAAAATTCTAGCAGTGAATGTGAATTCACTGATCCACCTTCAACGTCAATTAAATTTCGGTAACTTGTTGCAGACCCATAATCCTGATGTGTTGATGGTTTGCGAAACTAAGCTAAGCCTGACGCACCCACTCAGGTACAAAAATTACAATATCATTAGAAGAGATCGAAGCTACCTAGTTGGTGGAGTCGCACTCTTAATCAAAAAAGGCCTTTGTCATAAGGTCGTGCATAGCGGTGAAGTGCGGAGATTCCAGGCCATAGAAACGTGTATCGCACGCATCCCCCTTCGGGGTTAAGCGGCTATATGTGATCGCTATCTATGCGACTGACAAGTCACGCATCAACCATTATTTCATTTCAGAGCTCGATACTCTTTTCACTAGCCTTCGACTGAGCTCGGAAGATAACTACTATATCGTAGCCGGGGAATTGAACTCGAGTCATATGGAGTGGGGCAACGTGGTTCATAACACCAGGGGGACCTCATTGTATAACTGGTTGGTAGAGCACAATGTTGAGTTCAAACTAGATTTGCTAGCAACCGATAGGCCATCGTATCCTAGAAGCGGGTCCTATCTGGATCTGATGCTGATAGACAAACGACTGACTATACTAGACGTGGAAAGACGCACACGGAACTGTCTAACTGCTGTTGAGTACGAGAGTGATCACTGCGGGCTTTTCGCAGCTATTCAGCTCCCGAATGAGGTGGAAGGACTGGAGGAGTATGTCCAGAGGCACCCTTATAATTATAATAAGGCCCGCTGGCCACGCTTCTCCAGGACCTTATCCACAGAACTACGTTCGAGTGGGATCGATCCGCCGACAAACAGAAACCGGACGAACGAAGAGGTTGACAGGTACCTCATACAAATGGACGACGTAGTCAAACGTACGATGGACAAAACAATTCTGAAGGTAGTTCAAATCGATAACAGCAATGTTTATCGAAATCCTACCATCGATGCACTTCACGTGCACAAAAGTAGGCTGCTGTCAAGACTCAAACTCTTGCATAGGTGGTTTACAGATCCGCAAAATGCGGAAGTCAGAGCATTGATGTCGGAGATCAAGAACCTCCAACAATTAATAAGCATTAACTATAGCTTGGCTATAAGCTTGCACTGGGGCAACAAAATCCGGGCTGTACGATCCAACAACCCGGGTATGTTCCCGCAAGTAAATAAAATATTTCGGAGGAAAGATCAAAACGACATTCAAATCGTTAGACTTCCCAGGACGACAGACAACGAACACTTACTGACTTCAGTTGGCATCGATCCAGATGAGGCAGTGCTAGGCAATGACTTCGTGATTCGGTTGGTAGGCCGAATCACGATCTGGAGAACAGAGCCCTGCTAAGCCACTTCTATCTCCGCAATGAGATAAGTCAATGGCGATCAGAGAATCCAGGTTTCACCAGGTTCAATGACGAAAACATGGCACATAGTGCCGCAGCCAATGATGAAAATCACATCTTGATTTCTCAAGAAGATCTCTAGGGTATCTTCCACTCGCTGAAGGAGAAAAAGTCAGTGGGAATCGATGGAATACCGAACATTGTGCTTCGCCATCTTCCCCCCGAAGCGGTCCAAATTTACACAACTTTGTGCAACAATGCGCTGAGTAATGCACATTACCCCACGCACTGGAAAACAGTTCAACCGATCCCTAAACGGGACAAAGATAAGTCCATTCCGACAAATCTTCGGTCGATCAGTCTTCTTCCCTGCATAAGCAAGGTTTTTGAAAAGATAGTCATTCGAGTTCTGAAGCAATGGGCTGATGAAAAGAAAATCATACCGGACAACCAGTTCGGATTCCGAGCGGGGCATGATACCATTAATGCCGCGTCAAAACTGGTGTCCGACATACAATGGAATAAAAACAAAAATCAGTGCACGGGTGCCTGCCTGATTGACTTGGAGAAGACGTTCGACACCGGTTGGTTGGAGGGCCTCTTCCTCAAGCTGGTCAGGCTTGGCATAAGTAAACCATTGCTATACATGGTCTATGACATGATAACAGGTAGAAAGTTCGCTGTGAAAAGTGTAGTTAGATATCTAGGCATTTGGCTGGATCAATATCTGTATTTTGACAAACATATAGATATTGCTCTGACGAAAGCCAGAAAAGCCGCCAACTTGATACCAGAGTGAAGGTAATCTGCTACATGGCCCTAGTACGGCCCATTATGGTGTACGGTTGTCCAATGTGGTTCAACGTGAGTCCTTCCCAGATGGAAAAAATGAGGGTGTTCGAGAGGCAGTGTCTAAGGAGCTGTCTCCGTCTGTATCGCACACCCGAGTCTGAGTACAAGAAGTACTATCCTAACGAGGTCCTGTACAACGAAGCAAACGTGAATAGGGTAGATAAATTTATTATTAAACTGATCAGAAGGCACACTGCACGAGCTATGTCCTCTTCCAATAGTCTGATCTTTGGGGCTTTCTACCCCAATAGTATGTACCATGAAAGGGTGCGCCTTAAGGGCTTTATTCCTCCCGAAGCATTCCTTCATCTAGACACAAGTGGCCTTATACAGGATCCACAAGAATGTCCTATCATATTCCATGTCGTACGCCGAACAGTGCACAGGCGACTCCAATACGAACCGGATGTCGTTCGCACACACGAGGATCTCCTCCGGTTCAGTAGAGCGATCCCCGCCCCCCCCCCCCCCCCCCCTCGAAACCAGCCTCCGCCACCGCTAGCTTTTCCACAGGATCAGGTAGTTGGCCATAGTGGCCAGCTTACATAGTTTCTAAGGTAGATTTTAAGAGAAAAAAAATCCAAAAAAAAAAAATAAAAAACAAAAAACGGAGCACCACGGCGTATAAATTATATATGTCAGACATATACACAACATATACGCCCTGGTGAACGTGTCCGTACTGTTACGGACATAGCTAAGATAGTATTAAGTTTTATATTAGGGTAAGTTAGTATAAGGTAGTTTAAGTAGTTAGCTTAGCCAATTTTTTTATAAGTTTTCTTGGCAAAGGAATAAATAAAAGATTGAAAACGCCGCAATACAAATGCGTCACCCGAAATGATGGAGAGGGGAGAACGCAATGAAGCAGCATCGCCTTGCAAAACAGCAGCCGAGTCCGAGGAGGAGGAAACTGTGCAATATGTGTCCGATGGAGGAGAAGGGCTGTTCGCTGTGAGCAGCAACAGCTTCGATTCGCTGCATCCTATGGCCGAGTTACATATATTAGGGTAGTTTTAAGGTAGTTGTAAGTTGATCAAAAAAAATAAAATAAAAAAAGATAAAAAAAGAGGTATATACTTATGTACACTTGTTTGTACTTTTATGCATGCGTTCAATAAAGGTGATTATCTCGAGAATGTAACAACCAGAGGACCAATATGTGCTTCTACCACCAAAAATTCGGCACTGAGGGTAGTAAATGCCTCATGCCGTGCAGTTGGAAAGGAATGCCGGGAAGAAATGAGGTATCGCCAGCAGGCACCTAACTTCAAAATGCGTCCAAGTTAAAGACCGTAGGTCAGACATTTGGCTCCTTACCGATACCGGAGCCAACTTCCATCAACACTGGCACCCAACACTTAAAACTCGACATTGGATTCCACCGAAAATTTTCATGGATTTCCGTCATCGCTGAACTTACAGACGCCATCCTTAGAGCCGACTTCCTCTGCCACTATGGATTCTCTGTTAGTCTTAAGAGACAAAAGCTGGAGGACACAACCACCGCCCTCAGTGCAACAGTAATGCCAGACAGTTCAGCAAAAATACAAGTCTTTATTGTCGATTGGACCAGTGCCTATGTAGATATTATACGGGAATTTCCTAAGGCTGCAAGAGAACCACAACAGCCCTCATTAGACCACTCAGTGACTCATACTATGATAATTATACAAGACCATACTGTTGGTGAACGTCCCCGGTGGCTATCAGGTCAGAAGTTAAACGCACGCGTCGAGACATTTGTGAACCATTCAACACTAAGTGTGGGTCACCTTTGTTGATGGCCAGAACGGAAAATGGAACTTGGTATCCCTGGGTAAATTTCCGCCGACTTAACAACATCACTATCCCCTATCTTCCGGATTTTGCTCAGCGATTGACGATGAGGCTGCAGTTTCTTCACCACACTGGACATCAAACATGCTTACCACCAAATACGAGTGGCCAGAGATAGTATAAGTAAAGAGATATTCAAGTTTCCAGTGGTAAACACCTCGCACATCGCAGATTTTGATGTTCGTGCTTTCAAGTCACGCTTACTGCTTTATTCACACGCCCTGGTTTCAGTCGGTAGTAATTGCCTTTGCTTAGCTCACATGTATTCACAGCTGCCATCACCCCATTTTGTCTTTTCCAGCTTAAGGAGACGACATTTGGGCTTTGCAATGCCGGCCAAACGATGCAACGTTATATGGATGTTGCCCTGCTAGGCCTCGATTTCTGCATGTGTTACATCGACGACATCTTACTCGTCCTTACCAGCGGACGTATTACAACTATGGTCTTCTTCCTGAAAATCGAATAAGAGGTTAAAATTCGTATTTTTTGTTCTTCTTTTGAGTTGGTTTAAATCAAAAAATCGGCGCCAAGCTCTGCAGCCCAGCAAAACAGAGTACATCACATTTCCAATCTTCTTCAAAATAGTACCAGGTAACCAAGTTGGTTGGTTATTGGCGTAGTTCCGCACGTAATTATTTTAGCACCATGTTCCATTTTCGGAGCATAGCCTCAGCCGGCGTGATGCCCTCGGGAAGTTGTACATTTGGTGTAGAACGGTAACACTGCAGCAAAGTTTGAAACGTGTTGGACACTATATCCACCCTTTCTAGTTTTCTCATTCCTCTCTTGACGATGTCAACGAATTTCTCCGCTTGTCCGTTAGATTGTGGGTGAAACGGTGGAGTCCGAATGTTCTTCTTACCGGTGCAGGGACATAAGTCCACAAGTCATAATTACACCATCGAATTTATTATTTTTAACAAAATTTTGCGTCATAATACCACAAACAATTAGCCATGAGTGTCCACAAAAAGTTTCGAAATTCAATTTTGCGTTTCCACTGGGACTTCAAATTTTCAAATGACATCTAGTGTCAGAATTTATTACTGATATTGTTTTCTGATTAGAAATTAGAAGTTAATGATCCCTTTTTATCTAGCTATATTGATTTAATGATAAACGTTAAGTGCTAATTCAGACATATTAAAATCATTGTTGACCGAATGTATTGTAATTATCTCGTTTGACTGTTTTGTTCACAGCTTTTTTTGTTATTATAAGCGGACTGAAAAGTCATTCAAGTGAATGTATTGATTGTTTTTTTCCAAGTTTTTTTTTTTGTTATTGAAAGCGGGCTCAAAAGTCATTAGGTCTATTCCCGTACTTGCTGCACTAAATTCGGTCTCTGCTATTGAGATCTCAATACTGAACTTTTTCTGTTTCTTACCCCATCTCACACATGCGTCATCTCTTTCTCACACATGTACAGCATGCTTCCAATACCCAACATAGGGAACATAAGAATAAAGTAACTCAAAGAAAAAAAGAAGATAGATACAAGAGAATAGAATATCCAAAAGCAAACCCCGAGCACACGAGACGCGGGCTACCCCTAGCACGTCTCACCTCCCTTGCATTTCGATTTGAAATGGAAATAAAACCAGTTTGCCCTTATTTCAATTTTCAAAGCGAAATAAGGCCAATTTTGAAATTTAGCATGTCTGGTGTAATAAAAGTCGGGTCGGGTGTCTCTCTTTCCTCATTTATATAAATATTTACTCTCTGGTCAGTAGTCCACAAAAACTTTTTGTGGAATAATGACCTATTTAGGTGGTCGCGGTTGATGTAGTGGGCAGCATATAAAATATTTCAGGCCACTTAGAATATGAGTCGACTATTATCAAATATGTCTTCTGCTTGAAAAGTCCAGCAACGACAAGGTGAAATCGTGACCACGGTTTGGTGGATAGGGGACATGAAGACAATGGTGCATTTAATGGTTCTGGAGCAACACACGCAGCACTTTCTCGATCAACCTGCTCTATGCCTTTGTCGATATTCGGTCAATACACGTAACTACGTGTTATTGCTTTCATACGCACGATGCCTTGATGCCCCGAGTGCAGCTGGGATGCGACTCAAAGGCCAAACGTGATTCGGTTTGCTGTCCCATCAGCGGCAAGGTGGGTCTGGCCTTGGGACGTTTGCACATGTTTCATTTCGACCTCACCCTATTAACTGCTCCTCTTATGCTGATTATCCAAGCGCAATCATGAATATCATTCATTCATATTTATTTCTCGTTGATATCAGTATATACAAAAACAATTCAAATAAATACAACAGATAAAATAATTAATATTACGAAATTACACTAAACGAATCAGTCGACTGCATGGTGTGGGACAAAATTGTTGGCATTCCATGGCTTACTAAATCCGTATTACCTATACCTTTCGTAATAGGCCACTCACACTTAGAAAGTTTCAGAAACTCTGGACCCCGAAACCATCTACTCGTTTGATCTTCCATTGATTCCTCCGACCACTAAGTCCCGTCATCCGAAACGTTATCACTGGAACCAACATGTGCCCATTTACGTGGGGAAGTTGAGTCGAGGATCTCCCCTATTCGAGTGGCAACAAAGGATGGAAACTTGTACTGCGTCGAATTGGTTCAATGGAGGACAGTTTGGGAATCAGTCAGAAAAAGTTCTTGGTCCAATCAAATTGTATGAGAACTCCTTATTATAGATTCCAGTCGTACTTCCAGTACCGCAACCTGCAATTCTATATGGCGGACTGACAGTTGTTTCACAGGGGTAACCTTTGCTTTCGCCATGACTTAGCTTTTGCTACGGCAGCAAATGCTCTCTTGTACACATCAACGAAAACAACAAGACTTACCAAGCAGTCATCAGGATTCGGTTCGAAACGTATCGTATCGTATACCTTTCCATGTTCTTCAGCTCGCTGATGAAATTCAACCACTGGATCAGCAACTCTGTTGAAACCGGCTCGTCTCAGTCAAAAAGACAATCTCCACACTACTTGGAGTACGATCCTTCCTCTAATAACGTAAAGAGAAATGACACCAAGTGGATCAAAAATTCGCATGACAGTTCTCAGCATATTTCGCTTAGTTACAGACAGTAACATCCTTATTCAACGTGCCTTGCAAAACCTCATCGTCGTTAAGCTTATATGAGAAATGGTCCGATGATGGATGCCAAAACATCCCTAAAAGCTTGGCGACATACCCTTCGCATTCATTAGGATCGATACTGTTTAAACTCTAACTAAAATAATTGCGTATGCATATTTTACGAGTTCACACAAAAAAATAAGAGAATCAAATTTCAATATAATGAAATTGAACCTCTTCGGAGTTCGTTCGCTTGTAAAGAAATGTAAATTCAGCATTCTTGAATATTGTTTGTAAGCCATTATTTTGTAGACTAAGCATTTATTGATTTTTCTGTTAGTATAAATAAGTGAAATGAAAAAAAGAGACACAAGGTTATGAACAGTGACACAAGACTTTTTCCTCTTCAAGTGAGTCTGCTTGAAGCATTGTTTCAGCTCTTAATACAATCGATACAAGAATCGACTTGTATTATCTACAGATCCAGGTTCATGCACCTACTATCTATACTTATATTACAGGTTGGATAAAATAATCCAAGTCTTAAAACTTATTTTTTTTATAATTTGTAATGGGTCAAGACATAGCACGGGTCGAAGGTATAGAGGGAGGAAGGGAGAAGAGGTACCTGTGCACATTGGTCTTAAATATCTGGGCGTAGTAGTCTGTGGGAAATATTATGCTGGGAAGAGCATTCCATATTCGTGTAGTACGGCTGAAGAACAAGTCTCTGAATTTAACTGTCCGGCCGAAAGTAGGCTTAAGGATATACTGATGGGCATTCCTGGCGAGATGGGGATTGCGGGTGAATTCACGGAGAGAAGGAATGCAGTTGGCTTACTCACTTGAGCAACGTTTGTTGAAATAACGATAAAACGCGGACAAAGAATAGACGATAAGTCGATGTTCGAGCTAGTCTAATGACTCCGCAATATTATCGTCTCCTATAAGTTTTGTCGCTCGCTTTTGGATTCTATCAAGTAGGTGCAGGGTGGTCTTGGGGCACCAGACCAGATATGAGCATTGTACTCAAGCTTGGACCGGATGTACGCCTTACAAATTAAAGTCAAATAGGAAGGGGTGAAATATTTCTTGCATCGATTAAGAAAACCTAAACCTTTCGCAGCATTTATGGCAATCTCAAATATGTGATCGTTCCAACTAAGTGTTGTGTTGAAACACATACCAAGGATGGAATGTTTTCCGGTTTCATCGACACAAGCGCCATTCATGGATAATGGCTGATTCGCTTGATTGACAGCGGACAGCATTGAGTTTTTGAAGCATTGAATTCCACGCTATTGTT
The DNA here is from genome assembly GCA_964034865.1 of Eristalis intricaria. Lineage (NCBI taxonomy): Eukaryota > Metazoa > Arthropoda > Insecta > Diptera > Syrphidae > Eristalis > Eristalis intricaria. The sequence continues at coordinate 15,497,807 of OZ035874.1, forward strand.
TTTTCCCCAGTTAATTATGCTGTCAAGATCGGAATTCAATGTGCTGAATAATTCTACGGCGGAAGGGCGTGAGTCTTGGAACGAATATGAAAAGCTGAGGGTGCTGTCATCAGCGAAGGAGTGGATTGAATTAGAAGTAGCAGACAAAAAGAATTAGAAGTAGAGATCATTTATAAAAATGAGAAAGAGTGTCTGAGACAGAACTGAGCCTTGGGGAACACCAGCATTTATTTGGTCGATATCAGACTTGAACCCATCCAAAACAACTTGAATTGAACGGTTCGAAAGGTAATTTCGAATCCATAGAAGAAGAGACTCGTCGATACCATAGGCACGCATTTTCGACAACAGAGCTTGATGCCAAACTCTGTCAAATGCATGCTCGCCTGCATTGTGCAAAGTCTGGTTCCACTTTTCGGTGAGATAAACTATCAGATTTCCAGTGGACCTGTCGCTGCGGAAATCATATTGCTGGTCATTAAGAAGCTTCCGCGATTCAAAATATTTCATAAGCTGACGATTTATCAGCGTTTCCATGACATTAGAAAGAAGGGACGTAAGAGCTATGGGTCGGTACGAGGTGGCTGACGAAGATTCGCTCTTTTTAGGGACGGGCTGGACAAATGCTGTTTTCCATCTGGTCGGAAACAGACATAAAGAGTAGGATAGATGAAAAAGCTTATGCAGTGGTTTTGCCAGCGCAGAAGAACATCTCTTCGGAAGTATAGGGGAATACCATTTGCTCCAACGGATTTGTGCACGTCGAGATCTTTCAGCACTCTTTGCAACTGTACGAGTACGGCAGTGGATTTGTCCCATGGTGAAATCGCCGCTCTCAAGTACAGGTGGAGACATATTGGAATCTGGCATTGGTGAGCCGGCTGCAAAATGAGCCGCAAGCAGATTAGCTTTGTCTAAGGAGCTGACAGCTGGAATGTCAATGTAAATGAGCGTGGGAATTGAAGACGAGGCGGAATTCTTTATGTTTTTTACAAATGTTTTGCTACCTTAAGGACATTGTAGCACTTTTCGCCTCAACTTTTGCTCCTAAGAGAATTTCACATGTCTGATAGTTGCATTGCAATCATTTCCGTTTAAACGTGTTACGGTTCTCCTCAGTAGGGTTGGCTTTGTATGTCCAGAAACTCAACTCCCTCATCCTGATAGCCTTTTTACAGCTCGAGTCATACCATGCGTTTGCTTTGGGCTTGATACTCTTCACTCTATGAGGAATGAAGGTTCCAATGCCCAGCAGAAGAACGTTTGTGATCATATCAGCAGCGGTATCCACGTCGCTATCGAGGAAGCATAGTGACCAGTAAAAATTCCTAAAGAAGTTGTTACGTTCGCTTCAATCGTCTTTCTCGTATAGCCATATTGTTCTTTTAGGGATTTGTTCACTAACTGTGTGCGGTGATAACGAGAATTTTGGTGATACGACACAATACAGTACAGTATGTACAACAGACAGTATGTCAACAGAATTTTTATCAGGATGAGAGGTGAGAAACTGGTCGAGGGTATTGGCGGAATGATCTGCAATGTCAGGTATTCGTGTGGGCTCATTTACTAGCTGGGTCAGATTGTTTACCTCAGCATAGATTTCGACATACTTTCCTTCGGGTGTTGTGTGGCCTGAATGTCGAATCCAATTAGAATTGTGTACATTGAAATCGCCCGTAATGGCAATTTCAGTGCGGGATACAGGGATACAATTCTTGAAATGGAATCTGTTATCGCATCAAATTCGTTAAAAGTTGAATTGATATCCATGTTTAAAGTTGTATAAAGAAAGCAGTAGTGGATTAAGTGCTTAAGGACATGGAGTTTTAACCACATAAAATTAAATTCCGGATTGAACAGAGGCCGTATAGTGATTGAATTTGGTAAGCTAAATCACTACGCACGTAAATGGCGAGACCGCAGTGTAAAAAGAAAAGCGGCACCAAGCTATATCCAGGCAGGTTCAAATCCGACAATTCGGTATTCTCACCTACCTGTGTTTCACTCAGCGCCAGGATAGCTGGTTTGTAATGGGAAAGGTGGATATATACAGCGAAGAGATTCGCTTTAAGCCCACGCACATTGTTCACATCAACCCTTAAACTTTTCATAAAAGACAGAACGGAGATATAAAAAACCGACTCCGACTGTGATTGGTGAACAAGAAGTGAGAAGTGCAAATTTCAAAATTAGCTTCCCAACAACAATCGATGTAGGTGTTATGCCCTTACATCGATTCGAGTTGGTTCACCAACAAATTCACATTGACGCGCATACGCGTAATGCATTGACGGAAACAAGTGCAAGCATCGGAGGGTGGCACAGAACTCAACTTTTGACTTTGATTACGCTTCCCTTGGGTAATTGAGTGAATGTTGAACTAGTGCCATTCAATTCACAACCAGGAATTTATTTTGAAAATATAGAAGCAGCTAACATCTTATCTAGTGAAATATTATTACTTACTATGACATGGAAATTTACTTGAAGGAACTTCAGCTGTTCACAAATACAACTGATTCATTAAGACATCTATGTAATCTTGTTAAACCCAAGGCCCTTTGCGATAAAATAACAACTCATAACAACAGCCCATCCAGTAGCAATCCGATGAAACGAGGTGCCTTAAACTTTGGAGGCGATGTAGCCAATGCATTATTCGGAGTACTAGACTTAGAATATGCAGACAAATTATCAAGAACAATTCAGGAAATCCAAACCAATAAAGAATTACTTCCAAGCCACATTAAAAATCAGACATCATTTTTTTGGCTACTGTAAATATCATGAACCGTTATCAAAAAGCAGTATTAACCCAATTTACAGTTCGCTTTTGATATCGTCAACCCAGTTACGCAAAGAATTACGCTCCATAAGGGAACATTTGCCATCATCATTAAGCCTTCTAACATCTTACTTGGATGTCACAAACCTTTATAACTTGAGGAAAAAAATATTACCCACTCATGCAATTTTCGAAATCAAGATACCATTAGTATTCTCAGAAGACTTCGATATATTTCTCGTAATACCGGTACCAGTAATAATAAATGGAACTTTCACCGCCATACACTCAGCCTCACCATACATAATAATAAACCTACATCGAAACCAGTACTATTCAGCTTAGGAAGGAGATATAAAAGATTGTTTGTGAATTAATCACGAGGATATTTATTCAAGCCAGGTGGCCCTTTACATCACAAGGGTTCAATCACCAGCGCATGTGATATTTCTTTCTTTAATTCCGAGTTTGATAAATGTCAAGTACCAAAATGTGGTGGTTGCCCTCATTAGATTCAACTTCACAACCCCAATGAATGGATTTACGCCGTACTAAACGACCTTAAATGTTGTATGCGGCAAAAACACAACATATGGACCCATCGGCCGAGGACATAATATATACCCATCGGTCACAAAATTATTATAAAGCCCGTTAAGCAACCTCACTGACAACATAACTCCAGTTTAAGGGACCACTCTAACTTATCCACAACAACACCATATCGCGGAAATTAAAGTATTGAAACAGAAATTGGAAACGTTTCGCAGGGAATTACCAACTGGCCTGGAACATCAGGGAATTCACCATACATCCTGGGGTGTTATTGGCAGTTTTAGTTGTCATATTTTTGGTTGTTAAATGCTACCTCAAGTCCAGGAAGACTAGGCAAATCCAGCAATCATGTCCAACCTCGGAGTCCCGAGGCGATACTAACAACATTCCAAGACGACAGCAACAGCAACCCGAAAAAGGATAGATTTAGTATATGTATTAATAATCAGTCGAAATTTTAAACAGAAGGAATTATGCAATGCGAAACAAACAATAAATGCTTTATTATTGTTGAACTTTTTTTTTCATATTGTTCAACAGCGGACAGAATGTTGAAACTCTAATTAAAATAATTGCGTATACATATTTTACGAGTTCACACAGTTCACACAGAAAAATAAAATAATCAAATTTCAATACAATGAAATTGAACCTCTTCGCTGTTCGTTCGCTTTGTAAATTCAGCATTCTTGAATAATGTTCGTAAGCCATTATTTTGTAGACTAAGCATTTATTGATATTCTTTCAAGCTTATGAATAGTGATACACGACCTTTTCCTCTTCAAGTGAGTCTGCTTGAAGCATTGGTTCCACTTTTAATACAATCGATACAAGAATTGACTTGAATTATCTACAAAGAACAGATTTAGGTTCATGCACCTACGATCACTTATATTGCAGGTTGGATAAAATAATCCAAGTCTTAACAGATACTGTCCATTTTGCTGTTGACGTGACTCCCCGGAATTCTCTTGAGAAGGTAACGATATCAAAATGCATGGATTTACATATTCGGATGGCGTCTTTCGTGACTGAAGCTGCATCTTCGAGTGTATTGCGACTAGTTCTCCACATATGTTCTCTTCGTTAGACCATCTACTGCCTCTGGAAAATCCGCTTTGAGTCGGTTTGAATGGTGGTTATTTACGAATTACGCGCATGTCGGAGAACATCTGGGCCCGAACATCATCCCTTGTATTATGTAGACTGTTGGCTTGCGTGAACTATTTCGTACTGTTGATCGACCAGTTTAATGGAAACTAGATCGGCCTTTGGCGCCATGGTAAAGTGACGCTTCACAAGCTCATGTAGTTATTCTTCCACTTTTAAAGCGTCCTGAAATGGAAACTTCATAGTAGGTCTAAAAACTTGATGAATAAACAAAACATGATATCCTGTACATGTCGCGGTCGAGATGAATTTCCACTACCATACACAATCGAGTCCAGGATTGTTTTTTGTGCACACGGCTGTCCGTGATACTGATCACGATCTAAGAGGAATTTAGCCTTATGCAAAACAGTCAGCATCTTTGGCTTGGCCTTGAGAAGATCAACCAACGGAAGATCACGAAGATAGGCGTATGAGCTCTTCAACTTGGAGACATAGGATGACTGAGTGGGAAGATCCAAATCCTTCATGGTATAGGCGTTCTTCAAAAAATGTTTCTCTCTTTTGCCGACTCCGGAGACTGATAATGAAGTTCGCAATGTATTCTTTTGTCGCACAACACCCATGTGCTATTGCAGCGTAATTTTCTCTGGATCCACTTCCACTCCAAGCTCATCACACAAGTTTTTCTCGAGCATAGTCAACGAGGAACCATCTTCGAGGCATGCAAACGTGTACATGAATAACATGTCTCGCCCCTTGGATTCTAATCGGTACAATTTTGAACATGACCTAAGGGTCATTCCCGATTTGAGAGGAATGAATATGTGGCTGATGAACAAATGGTTTTACAGTCTTGTTCTTACTGGTGCTTGTTTGATGCAACAGGGTGGTGCACATTCGCCAGTTATGTTTCGATGGATCCAGACAAGTAAAACAAATGGACTTCTCTCTCACATAAGTCATTCTTTGTTTTGCCGACAATGCATTAAAGTCCTCGCGTTGACACAAAAGGTGACAGACCTTTCCACATTTCTACACAATGTAACAGGTGCCGGAGACAAAGAAAGATGTGTTAAAACTCGACGAGAAGACTTTGGAGAATTCTGCCTCTTCATGACATCAGCAGTCGGTTTTGACAGCTCTTCGAACCCAATTTTGGAAGGTTTAATAAATCCGTTATCAGATCGTGGACGAGAACGTCGTAACGACGAAATATGGCACGAAGAGAATTCAAAATTGCGTCCGCATCAGATGAATACTTAAGGCGATCGCTCCCAAAGGGCTCACCCTTCAAAACCTTCCTTAGACACGCAACCTTATCTTTGTCGCTGAATCTTCCTTCGATTGTCGTCGTCTTAAACACTTCCTCAAAGTAAAGCCAAACCCGGCGGTTCTCACCAGAGAAAGATGGCAATTTTTGAATGTACTGTCGGTTTAAGATGGCTAACAAACTAGCCATATCACTCTCTTGAAATACTGAATCATGACGTCTTCCGTGTGAATTACTACTTCCAGGTGAAGTACATATAGTGGAGTGGGCATTATTCAGCAAGGACTGGATCCAAATATGGGGAAGTAAATGTGGAGAATCAATGTATTTTGAATAGACTCAATTAAAATAAAAGTATGTTGCTGCACCACAGCGTAAATCAAAAGAAATTCCAACAACCCAAATAATAAATATTGAACTCCCAAAGAAAAACCAGAAAATCTTTAGGATCAAATTCAATTTTATTTTCTGAAAGAATACGCCTTTACATTTACAATTGCATTTGAAATACAAAACCACCTTTTTTAATTCAATAGAACTCAGATTTCTTTTCGCATCACTATGCTCAAATTAGCAACAAAAGAACACACAAAACGGGGCCGAAAGTTCGTTTGCAAAACAATGCTACGTGACGAATCCCGTAAGAACTAAACTATCGTGTTACTCGGCAATGTAAAGTTTCTCCGATACGATGGACGGGTTTTGTGGAAAATGCGATAAACAATTCAGCCGTAATGATACCCTTATAGTTCCGTGTAGCGGGTTCTGTAAAAGAATTTATCATCGCTCGAGTTACGTATTATGGTGTTCTTTAAAAACCAAAAACAATGAATGAATAACACAAATATATACGTACTTCAGAATCAATTTATTAATTTCTCTTCGGAGAAGTCGACCGTCCCGACCGAAGCTTGAAGTAACTTATCAAACTATGAAAGAATGTTTACTGTTGAAATAAACGTCTACATGGAAAACTTCATTTATAGATGATGGAGTTTCTGTAAGAATAAATTTCTTTCTTATAGGGTGTCTATTATATTTCGCAGACGAACAAGTCTCGCAGTTATTAATTCTTCTTCTTTATTTGGCGCTACAGTCCGGGGTGGACCTGGGACTCAATCAACAAGCATCTCCAACTAGCACGGCCTCTGGCTAGCTGTCTCCAGTGTCGCACGCCATGCTGGTTGAGGTCCTTCTCCACCTTAAACGCGGGCGTCCTCTGTTGCGTTGTCACACGGGTTCGGAGTCGAAGACTCTACGGGCCGGAGCTGAGTTGTCCATACGCTCTACATGGCCTAGCCATCTTAGGCGTTGGATGCGAAGACGCCTGACTAGACTCATGTCGCTGTACAGCCTCCAGAAACCGTCAACGCAAACAGGACCAAAGATCGCACGCAGAGCTTTTCTCTCGAAGAGACCAAGGACTTCCTCATCCGCTTTTGAGATTGTCCATGCCTCCGCGCCGTACAGCAGGACTGGGATGATCAAGGTCTTGCATAAAGTCAGCTTGGTCTTTCGAGAGATGGCTCTGCTACTTAATTGGCTCTTGAGCCCATAGAAACAGCGGTTCGAAAGAGTTACTCTGGGTTTAATCTCGGTACTGGTCAACACCAGTACTGTTTACTTGCGAGCCGAGGTAGACGAAGTTCTTCACTATCTCGAAGTCATAGTTGCCCATAGTAACGCTCTGTCCAAGATGTCGATGTTGTGTGTCCTTTCTTGACGACAATATACTTCGTTTTGCCCTCATTCACCCTAGACCCATTTTAGCCGCTTCCGCCTCAATGTCAGCAAACGCCTCATTGACGGCTCGCTGTGTTCTGCCAATCACGTCAAATGTCATCCGCGTATGCTAGCAGTTGTACGGACTTCTGGAAGATCATGCCTCTAGTGTTGGCGTGTGAGTCTTGCGCGATCTTTTCCAGGATGATGTTAAAGAAATCACATGACAGCGCGTCGCCTTGTCTAAAACCTTTTTTGACATTGAAGGTCTCGGTGAGTTCGTTACCGACCTTGATGGAGCAGCGAGAATTCTCCATGCACAACCTGACGAGTTTGGCCGGAAATGTCAAAACTAGACATGGCGTTGAATAGCTCGTCCCTATGCACGCTGTCATATGCGGCCTTGAAATCGACAAAAATGGGTGTCGATCTGCATCTCTTGGGTCTTTTCCAGGATCTGCCGTAGTGTGAAAATCTGGTCGATGGTGGACTTCCCTGGCCTGAAGCCACACTGATATGGAGCTATCAGGTTATTTATAAACGGCTTCAGGCGAGTACACAAAACGGCAGAGAAGATCTTGTAAGCGATGTTTAGGAGACTTATCCCTCGGTAGTTGGCGCAGTCAAAGGGGTCTCCTTTCATCGGGCATGCTTTCCTCCGACCAGATCTTACAGATGAGCTGGAGCATGCGCCCAACCAGATGCCAGTGTCATCATCGCCGTTTAGCAGTCTGCAGAAATGGTTTTTTTCCAAATTCTCAGTATCGACTGCGACTCTACTACTAGTTGTCCATTCTCGTCCCGGCAGGCTTCTGTCCGAACCTTATATCCACTGGATAACTGTTTCACCCTCTGGTATAACTTTCGGACATCGTTCCTACCGTAGCACCTCTCCATCTCCTCGATCGCGCGCTTCTCTTGCGCTTTCTTCTTTCTCCTGAAGCCGGGTCTCGTCCCTTCGTCTCTGTTCGTAGAGCTCACGAACAGCTCTCGTTGTTCGTTGCAGCGTTGCTTTGTAGGCTTCCAGCTTCGCTGCATGTGCCAGCCTACACTCATTATCAAACCATGGATTTTTTAGGTGGTGGCGTAAAACCCAGCACATCAGTGGCAGCAGCTTTGATGGCTTCTTGAAAACGCCTCCAATCTTCTTCGATTGTTTGCGCAGGTTGCGACGAACTTAGAGAGAGATTCCGGGAGACTCGATCGGCAAAGATCCTAGCAGTCCGTTGCGATTGTAGCTTTCCGACGTCAAACCGTGGTGTCCTTTCTCACCTCCGTTGATCTCTTGATATCCGAGTTCTTACCTTGGCTACAACAAGGAAATTGTCCGATGCGATGTTGGCTCCTCGGAATGTTCGGACATCAAGAATGCTGGAGTTGTGCCTGACGTCGATCGCAACATGATCAATCTGGTTGACGGTTGATTGATCAGGGGATCGCTAGGTTCCGTTATGGATGTGGGAACCGCGTGCTAGCTACAGAGAGATTACGTCCCGTGACAAAGTGCACCAGCCTGAGTCCGTTATCGGATGTAGTGTCGTGCAGGCTGTGTTTCCCGACGACTTTGGCAAAGATGTCTTCCTTACCCAGCTTTGCATTGAAATCTCCTAGAACGATCTTGGTGTCGAAGCTGGGGCACTGATCGTAAGTCCTTTCTAGGAGGCCATAGAAGTCATCCTTGCTGTTGTCATCTATGTCCTCTGTCGGGGCGTGGGCGCAAATGAGGCTGATGTTCCCGAATTTAGCGATGCGGATTGTTATGAGGCGTTCGCTTTTACATACAAAGCTTAAGACTTTTTGCCTAAGTCTGCCTCGAACAACCAATCCACATCCAAATAAGCGCCTCTCCCTGTTGCAATCACCGTAGTAGATGTCGCAGTTTCTCCTCTTTTTGCCCGGCCCATTCCACCGCACTGCCTGGATTGCGGTAATGTCTGCTTTGCAGCAGTCCATGTATTATTACTCAAAGATTGGGGTGGTATACTTTTCTCTTTATTCCCTCGTATGTTGGTATTATTCCAGAATGTCTTACCTCATTCTTATGGAATAATGCAATTTATTTCTTCAGAATTTCTTATTCTTACCGGGTAAACACCCAACAGAGAAAAAGTCTTATAGACCAATTTCACTTCTTCAGACAATGTCTAAAGTGTTCGAACGAATATTACTTAGACGTTTAAGCCCGGTTGTAGAAGAAAGACGTCTTATTCCTAACCACCAGTTCGGTTTTAGAAGCCAGTATTCAACTATTGACCAAGTACATTTTCGGTTAGGAAATATTTCAATAATTACCTGTTGGAATTGATTATATTCACTATCATCTAAACAAGACATTGTGTTCGTTCGATGAGAGACAAGAATAACGGATGAGACAGCCATACACATAGATTACATAATAACGAATAATAAAAATGTAACAGCTAAGACAAACGCTGAATTTAAAATAAGTGATCACGAGACAATTGATATTAAAATAGTTATTAAAGATAAAATAAAAACGGAGTTCGCTGAAAAATATAAAATTTTAAATTATAATCAAAACGTTTTTCATTCTAAGCTTTTATATAGTGACCTGGTGGGAGTAGACATAATAAATAGTAGTGCTGACGATCTATCTAACTTGTTCAACTGTGAAATGTTTAGAATAATAGAGGAAATGTTAATAGTGAAAACAAAATCTGTAGATAAATGTCCATGGTTCAGCAGGAAATTATTAACTCTAAAAAATAACAAAAATAAAGCTTATGAACGGGCTAAGTTTACCAACGTCAAAGGAACAGTGGGACATATACAAAGACTTAAGAAATAAATATAAAAAGGAATTAAATGAACGAAGGATAAGTACATACGAAAGAAGGTTGAAACATCGAGTGACAAACGGACAGCATGGAAGAACATAAAACAGTTTATATTAAAAAAAGAAGAAAATGGAATTAAAAATGTTTCATTTAATGGAAACATTGTGAGCAATGGTAAAGATATCAAGTGAATTTAATAAATTTTTCATAAAGAGTGTCGAAAATATAGTGTGAATACGCTTTTTAAGTTTAAAACAATAAGTACAAAAGATATAGTTACAACAATGAAAGCAATGGGAAAAAGGAAAGATTACCAATTCGTAAGTACATGCATGTTATTAGATGGTGTTAATATATTAGGACCAGTACTAAGAGTAATATATAATAAATCAATGGAATCAGGACATTTTCCTAATAACTAGAAGGAATTAATGATTAGACCAATCCCGAAGGTACCTAATACAATCGTATGTGATGAATTCAAGCCAATCAACATGTTGCCGCTTTGTGAGACAATTTTTGAAAAATTAATAGAAGGTCAACTGAGGAAATATATAGAGGATAACAATTATATAATGGAATAACAATCAGGATTTCGGAAAGGATATTCATGCGAAACCGCGTTAAATTGGATAATAGAGCACTGGAAAAGTCAAATGGACGGAAAAAAAAGTGATAGTGGCAGTATTTCTGGACTTAAGGAGAGCTTTTGAAACGGTAGATAGAGACATCCTCGTAAATAAATTGGAAAAATATGGTATAAGAGCCAAAGAGTTAAGTTGGTTTAAATCTTATTTAATGATTTTAATGACTCATCTAATAATACATCTGCAAATGATAGTATTTCATAAGCCATAGAAGCCAAAATAGGAGTGCCACAGGGTTCAGTCTTGGGTCTTTTTCTATTCCTACTGTATATCAACGACATATATTCTGCAGTGAAATATAGCAAACTTTGTATGTTTGCGGATGATGCACTACTGTTTGTTAGTGGTAATAATAAGGAGGAATGTCTACGTGCAATTAATAGCGATTTGGAATCAATTAATGAGTGGCTAATAATGAACAAACTCAAAATAGTATAAGTATGGACGTGGATGTGAGAATTAACGATAAAAATCCATTCTTTCTGATTGGCACGTTATGTGATTCCGGTATTTTTTAATCCCTTCACCGCCTTCCACAGTGAGCAATTAGTTTCTTTTTGGCAAGTAAGTTCTGCAGATAAGTATTTAAATTATTGTTTTTGAATGCTTTGATTTTCGCCTTCAACAGATTACAAAAATTGATTAAGACGAGTTTTATGCTGTGGCTAGCGAGTTTTTTGCCATTTCTTGGGTACTTTCCATTTTTCCTTTATTATTTTCTTCACTTCTGGTGGGTGTCGTAAGACGTACTTAACTGCCCTTTTTCTTGCGCATGGTGTACTGCTCCCTGCGGTACACTGTATATATTCAACAAATATGTCAAGTTCAATTTCTAAGTCGTATGGGGTTCTCAGCGGTATCATAAGTTCAACGTGATTTTGAAAGTAGTTTTCAAACGCTCGCCAATTTGTACGATAATTAGATAATATAGTCAATATAATTGAAGAATGATCTGAACTGTTATCAAAGCATTCTCCCAATTTTAGATAATTTCGCGAAATACCCTTCATAACGAAGAAATCTACGACGTCTGGTATTTTCTTGAAATCCGTGGGTCAGTAGGTAGGTTTCCCTGTCGAGTAAAAATCGCAGCCAAGTTTCATACCGGTTTTGTACAGTGTTCTGACTTTTTTGAATATTCGCATTGAAATCTCCATACGTGCAATTAATAGCGATTTGGAATCAATTAATGAGTGGCTAATAATGAACAAACACAAGCTTAATATACTAAAGACTAAATGTATGTGTATTAATAATAGTATAAGTATGGACGTGGATGTGAGAATTAACGATAAAAAAATTGCACAAGTGAATGAATTTAAGTACCCAGGTGTAATAATAGACAATAAAATGGACTTAAAGGCGAACATAGAATATTTGTGTAAAAAAGTTTCCAAAAAGATATTTTTCTTAGCGCGGATCCGAAAAAAAGTATCACTTTCCACTGCCGTTAAAATATATAATGCAATAATAAAACCTCATTTCCAGTACTGCTCAACTGTCTTATATCTAGCTTCTGAAGGTGATATGTCAAAGCTGCAGATATTACAAAATAAAACGATGCGAATAATACTAAAATGTTAAAAATTTAAACGAACAAGTGATATGTTAGAAGCCTCTCGTGGTTGAATCTTGGACAACAAATAAACATAAGTGTTCTAATGTTTGTATTTAAAATAAAAAATAAAATGCTACCATCGTATCTTTCAAACAATTTAAATTACCTTAAAGATAGTCAACCATATAATCTTAGGCGTGGAAATGATTTCAGAATTAATTTCAAATCTTCAACAAAAGCACAGAACACCGTGATGTTCAAGGGACTGAAGTTTTTTAACAGCCTACCAAACAATATGAAAACAATTACAAATATAAAAAAAATTCAAAAGAGAAGCTATACAATTTTTAAAAATTAGTTACTAAAATCAAATGTATAACTAATAACAATAAGTATAATACTTAAAATGGTTAACACCAAATAAAGAGTCGCGTTAAATTTAAAACTCATAAGTAAAAAAGTCGTCATAAGCGAAAAAAAAAAAATAATAATAATAACAGATGAGTCTCCCCGCGCGGGATATAGGAGGGGTAAGAGGGGGGCATAATAATAATAAAATCTTCGACAAGACTATGGCGAACGTTCACACATAGAAGTGCGAGATTTTTACTCACTAAAACCATCTCCCTGAATTTATTAAGACTTCAACTAAGTGAAGCACTTAGCCAGTAGTCTGTATTTCATGATTTAGGATCGGCAGGTTACTCTCCAATGAAAGTTCCTGCTAATACCGCAATCATGCGCGGGTGTATACTATCGCACGAGATGAAGGAGTCTAGTCCTTTTTAGTCGGCGCAAGTCATTCGTTTCCTCAAGGATCGGGTAAGCTGCAGAGTTTATGTCTACAAGCTAAGTTCTTAACTTCATCTTGGAGTGGTAATATTTCAAGATCTCTGTGGATATCATCGTTTCTGATATACCATGGTGCATTAACTATAGTTCTAAGCACCTTATTTTGAAAAGTCTGTATTATGTTCATATTACTTCCTTTTGTACAACCCCAAAGTTGTACGCCATACGCCTAAACAAGTTTTAGCTTGTTGTATACAAACAGTTTGTTGTCAATACTTAGATTGGCATATTTAAAAATAATCCAGAACAGATCTTTAAATTTAATGTCAAGTTCTACACGTTTCTTCTTAACGTGCTCCTTCCACTTGAGTTTCACGTCAAGAGTCATCGTGAGGTATTTTGCTTCATTGCCAAAAGGTATTTGGACACGTTTTAGGTAAACTGGCAAGTTATTAACGTGCCTATAGGTGAAGTTAATATGGACTCGTTTGCTTTCATTAGGAACAATTCTCCATAAGTTTATACATTCGTGCATCCGATCTAGTGAACGCTGTAATTTTGCTGTAGACTCTTCAACAGTTTTGGCTGTTGCCAAAATAGCGGTGTCGTCAGCAAATGTGACTAGAACAGTGTGTTCTTCTTGTGGTAAATCACTAGTATACAGTAGGTATAGCAGAGGGCCAAGAAAACTCCCTTGCGGTACACCAGCATTTATATTTTTAAAAGCAGAGTATTCATTTCCATGCTTCACAGAAGATCCTATCAGAGATTCTATTCATGCCAAACTTTGTCAAAGACCTGAGAAACATCGAGAAATGTTACTGAACAAAGGTCTATAGGACTTTTTATCCGTTGGTGGTTTTCCGGCTTTTTGTACCATTATAACTTCTGCCACTTTCTATTGACTAGGGACATGGACTAGGAAGTCTAAGCGCAGCATGAATTAAGTAGAGTAACTTAAGAACGGCTTTCCTAGGTAGAATTTCCTTTAAGAATTTCTCCTGTAATTAAATCGTAACCAGGAGCTTTCTTCGGCTTGAGCTTCCTTGATCTCTGCCAATGTAGCACTTCTCAGAACATAATTGTCGTCGTATACATCAAATCCATTGTAAGTGACAGGAAGAGTTTGATCGTCAAATGGCTTAAACGTTTCTTCCAAGTAATCTGCGAAGAGATTAGCTTTATCTTTATCTTCTTTTGCCCACTCGTCTCCATTCTTTCGGATTGGCACGTTAAGTGATTCCGGTATTTTTTAATCCCTTCACCGCCTTCCACAGTGAGCAATTAGTTTCTTTTTGGCAAGTAAGTTCTGCAGATAAGTATTTAAATTATTGTTTTTGAATGCTTTGATTTTCGCCTTCAACAGATTACAAAAATTGATTAAGACGAGTTTTATGCTGTGGCTAGCGAGTTTTTTGCCATTTCTTGGGTACTTTCCATTTTTCTTTTATTATTTCCTTCACTTCTGGTGGGTGTCGTAAGACGTACTTAACTGCCCTTTTTCTTGCGCATGGTGTACTGCTCCCTGCGGTACACTGTATATATTCAACAAATATGTCAAGTTCAATTTCTAAGTCGTATGGGGTTCTCAGCGGTATCATAAGTTCAACGTGATTTTGAAAGTAGTTTTTAAACGCTCGCCAATTTGATATCAAAGCATTCTCCCAATTTTAGATAATTTCGCGAAATACCCTTCATAACGAAGAAATCTACGACGTCTGGTATTTTCTTGAAATCCATAGGTCAGAAGGTAGGTTTCCCTGTCGAGTAAAAATCGCAACCAAGTTTCATACTGGTTTTGTACAGTGTTCTGACTTTTTTGAATATGCCTCTTGATCCCCAAAAGGAATGATTCGCATTGAAATCTCCATCGATAATAGTTTAATAAGTTTGGACCGAGACTTAGAAATGTGTTTTCATACTTGTATTATTCAATTTTATTGCTCGTTGGGCAGTAAATGGACGATGCGTTATATGAGTGTGTTGTGTACGTGAACTGTACATAATTGCATTGTATGGGATTCTATCATTAATCCTACTAAGTGTTCGAAGTTATATCGTATAAACAATGATGACCCGCCTCTTGCCCTTTCCGATGGGTGATAGGCGTGATAGCCACGGTAACCTTTTAAACTTAAACGAGATTCCTTCGTTAAATGTGTCTCAGAAATCAAACATATGTAGATATGTTTTCATATTCAGTTATTTTTCTTGTTAATGTTTGTTTTGTTGTTTCACCGGTACACTGAGGCGCGAAGAACTTGCAAATTGGCTGTGCCAGCAGCTTAAGAGCAGTCTTGGAAGGAGTTCCGCGACAAGTTGGAAAGCGACCATAGATCTGCGAAAAAGGTGTTCTGGCAAACCATTCGCCAACTCCGAGGAAGAAAAAAAATTCAACATCATCCAAGGAGTCAAATCCGAAAATGCTGTGTTGCTTTCCAATGAAGAGGACATCTTGCGCAGATCACTTTTCGAAGCTACTCAATCCCGAACAGGGCACTGAGGATAACAGACACGAAGTCTTAAGTGGGACGGAGAATAGTCCAATGGTGGAGGAAGTCATTTTGGCGATAAATTCGCTAAAAGTTGGCAAATCCACCGGTGTGGATGAAATCCGGCCAGAAATGCTTAAGGCAATGGGTAAAGAGGGAGTTTTATGGCTCTCTCGTGTTATTAAGGTGGCGCGGTTGGAACGCGGTAAGACACCTGGCGATTGGCAAACTGGGGTGATTGTCCCTCTTTTTAAGAAGAGGGACAAAAGAGACTGCTCCAACTACAGGGGCATATCCCTCTTAAGTCTCCCCGGAAAAGTCTACGCTAACGGCTTTCGTCCCGGCAAAAGTACAACCGACCAGCTTTTCACTGTAAGACTGGTGCGTGAGAAGCCTTGGGAGTAAGCCAAAGCCACCTACAGCTGTTTTGTAGATTTGGAAAAGGCATATGACCGAGTTCCTCGAGGTAAACCCTGGAGCGTTCTGCAGGAACATGGGATTGAGGGTCCTCTATTGAGGGCCATTCAATCTCTATACACAAACTGTAGAAGCTGTGTTCGGGTTAACGGTGCTAAATCAACAGCTTTCTCCGTGGGCGTTGGACTT
Source organism: Eristalis intricaria (assembly GCA_964034865.1). Classification (NCBI taxonomy): domain Eukaryota; kingdom Metazoa; phylum Arthropoda; class Insecta; order Diptera; family Syrphidae; genus Eristalis; species Eristalis intricaria. The sequence goes on from OZ035874.1 coordinate 15,514,148, forward strand.
CGCCAAGGTTGCGTCTTGTCACCTCTCCTTTTCATTGTTTATGTGGATTGGATGTTGCAGCGCAGCCGACGCGAGGAATGTTTCACATTGGGCGAGTTGAAGGTAAGTCAGTCTTTTTGCGGTTGACTTAGTTACCCTCACATCTTCCCAGACGGAACACCAGCGCGCACTCAACAGGTTGTTGGCCGTATGTGCTGATGCTGGGATGAAGGTTAACGTGGACAAATCAGAGGTTATGGTAATTTCCAGAAAGGCTGTTCAATGCACTCTACATGTTAGTGGAGTCCCATTGAAGCAGATGGAGAAGTTTAAGTATCTCGGGGTCTTCTTCACGAGTGATGGGAGGAGTAATACTGGACTTTCCTGTAGGATTGGTCAAGCTGGGTCAGTTTTGACACAGCTTGGGAGATCTGTAATCAGGAAGGCCGAGCTTAGTGTGAAAGCCAAATTAGCAGTTTCCAACTCAGTATTTGTTCCAACTCTCACCTATGGTCATGAAATTTGGGTAATGAACGAAAGAATAAGACCGCGAATACAAGCTGCTGAGGTGAGATTTCTTCGTGCTGTTGTGGGAATTACTCGCCGGGATGAGGTGGGAAACACGATAGTTAGTGAGCGAGGAACTCAACGTTGAGCAGCTGCTTCTTCGAACGGAAAGAGCTATGCAACAAAGCATAGCTTGGTAACGTAGCATGTGTGTCCCCACCATCACGACTTCCGAGGCGGGCTCTGAATGCGATTCCGATGTCCGATGTCTGGAGACCTCTCGTGCGTGGTTTACCCCCGCGACCCCTTTAGTAGATCATGCGGTCAGATGATGAGGATGATGTAATTTCCCCCTTATCTACGACACGTAGGTCGGTATTTGACCAAGGGGCTGCAAGGGGTATTCATTTTTCTAGCCGACGGTTTCCTTGTACTTCCTCGTGCTGCACTCCATGATCTTAAGACCCTTGAGAGTTGTCAGCTGTCCGAAGCAACGACCCACTTCTTTGTTCTTCGTGATAGCGTCATCCAAACCATCAAGGATCTAATCACAATGAGCTCCCATTGGTTCACCGTAAGCTTCCGCTCAGGGTCCTCGTAGTCAATAACCGAAGCTTGCAGACGTTCCTTTACAATCGTCGAATATTTCGTTATTATTGCCTTCCTACACGTTGCAGTTATTAGAGACATCGATTCGCCGTAGCGATTGCTTTGTTATTGAAACCGGATTGCCTCAAGGTTCCCAGAGTTAGCGTTAGAAGACGCGTTCAAGCAGTGCCATCCGTCCCTAGGCAAGGTAGTTGCACATCTGTTTATTAGTGCAGCATAGTCTAAAGTATAGTTTGATCTCGTTCTGTGCTGTTTCCCAAGGTAGTTCATCTTCAAGTCGTTGAACACAGCGTTTAGCAGAGTGCTATTACATTGTTAACTGATTCGACGTATTCCATGGACTGCAAGTCGTCTTTACCGTTAAAAGGCTTAATGTTGCGGAAATGGTTGATTGCTCGGCGACAATTGGAGGACGTTATTTTTTGCAGTTGAGCAATTTGATCTTGTTATTCTTACATTGCCTGCATCAATAAAGATAAATCGTGTCTATTTGCCTTTTTGTTACTGTTTGCATTTTCACAATCACAGTTAGAAACTCTATCACTGTCCAAATTACGGTTCGAAACGAATATTTTATTCAGTTCTTTTTTCATCTGGGAGTGTGATTACATATATGATTTTCTTGGGAAAATAAAAAAAAAACCGACTGCGCCAGTTAACTGATTTGGTATTCTTTGTAAACCAAACAAAAAACATACAAGTATATTATACGTAATACTTTATTTGTAATGTTATTCCCAAACAAATTGCAGTCATTGTCTGATTTTCGTATTACAAGGGCTTAAAATAAACGCAACATATATTTCACATTTTTCTGGATATAAGACAATATGGTAATATCCTATTGAAAATTGAATATACTAGAACAAAGTTGCCCATTTTTTGGATTTGTGAAAATCACTGGATGTGGATGTGTCAAAGGTTACTTCGTTTATTACCAAATGTATTCATGTATAAGCCCATACTACCATTTTCTTATCTCACTTATTTCGCTTGATAAACGCGATATGTTGTTTCACCTTTGATTCCCGTCACTTATCATAAAGTTGTAATCGGTAAGGTAGATCGATCGCCCGGCGTATTCTTCGATTTCTATATGAATCGTGAATTGAGAAAAGTGAACTTCAAATACTCAAAGATTTAAATTTTTTTTTTTATTTATATTTTGTCAGAATTGTTTCTTTATTCGAACGGAAAATTCGTTTCTACGACACCAGGAATTGGAAATAAGTAAATCGACCTTATTTTCATCGCTGTTTTGAACATCATCCTCATCATAATTCTACTTGATCAACATTAAATCCACTTTTGAGGAAATTTGAAAATTAACACATCGTTTGCTAAATTATCCAATAATTGAGTTAGTTGAATAATTGTCATTTATTTCACACATATTATTTTATTTGAAACGAAAAGATTATAATTCAGGGCACGTAAAATTTATAGTACTTAAAAATATCAACTTAATATTTGATAGTTATGTAAGAACGTTAAAATATGTATTCCAAATTGGTATTACTTCATTACAAACGCAAAATATGAAAATTATGTAAAAATATATTACGAAAATAAGATCAATGGAATCACAAATATCTAAAAACCATTGCCTATTCTTGCTTTATATACCGTATATCTTTAATTAAAGTTTAAAGCATATTTGGACTTAAGTAAGTAAAGAATAGTGTATGTGCCTCACATATCGACGGTAATTTTCATAACTAAATAAAAAAATCACTTAATATTTTGTTCATACAAGAAATTGTATTATCATTTATATCTATATGTGATAATTTCGTGTTATAAATCTCCAATTCTAGTTTAGACGTTGAGTGATCGGAATTTTCTTGCGACGTCTTCTATGCATTTGCTGTCGTTCCCAAAATTCATAGTAACGTTCTTGTTTTAACCATTCTTGATATTTATACCACCATTCTTCCCATTTGATATAGTCCTGTAAGAAAATAAATATTTTATTGATTTTAAGTTATGTACATACACATATAGTTGGATTAAAGACATGAAAAAGAAAAATGTTTAATTAAAGTTTTGATTTAAGGGTGTACAAGGGTTATCATGTAACTCTCAATAAATCCTGTTCTGTACTACATATTTCCCATATAACGGTTGTGGAATGAAACATTCGATTTCTGATGTTTTCATCATTAACGCTTTCGACATAGTACAATTGACGAACTTTACAATTTGAGCAGAAATTGCTCACATTTCGAAAAATTTTTGAGATTTAAGTTGAACTAAAGGTTCTTAATTCCCCAACCGTAATACCAATTTCTCACAATTACACGTTTATAAGTTCGATTCGACAACCGTAATAGGTGGAAAAAGAATATAGTGAAAATTATAGTAATATTTAAATGTCACAATATTTATTAACAGCCACTTTTTGTCTGGTCTACTGGTCCCACGCAGGAAGAAATTGAGGTTTATGCTTACTCCGAGGTTTAAAGACGTTTGAAAAGCTAACCATTCAGCACTATTTTTGAAACGTGAGTCGGGCTAAGTTGTGATTTTGCATTCACGGGTATAACAGTGATTGCGATTTTCTAACCACAGTGATTTTATGTTGTGAATTAAAATTCTTTACATTATGTGATATATATCCTCCTTTACACTATGAATTTCAAACTTTTACTACTATTATAGTATACGGGCGGCGACCGGGTGGCCCCTGGTTGATAGTACAATGTATAACGTATGTTAACACGAATTGCGTTGACACTAGTTATGAGATGCACTGCCCGCATGTTGAGATCGGTTGTTCGCTAAATTAAAAATTTGCTTTTTTTCGTAATTACCGCGCAAAAACCTTAACTTGTATAAAAAAGTAATATCACATTAAAAAAGAGGATGGGAAACCCTCGACATAGCATACTCAAGTCTTGTACACACATACACCATTTCACTCGCATTAGCCATACTTAATGACATTGAACAAATTATTTGTGTGAATCAAAATGCAAATGCGGTTGTACAAAGTAGTAGCATGTCCAAAAAATATCAGTTGTTTAAATCACAATCAATCAAAGACTGTGATTTTTCAATCGCTGGGAAAAAGTAGCCGTTAGTGATCTTTCGCTCAACAAATATATACATACATATGTATACTAGCCGTGTTTTTTTAATCTATACACAGTGAAATCGGATTTTGCACACAAAAATTAAACGAAAATCGACTGCCTATCACTGCATATAATATGCGTAGTGAAAAGTGACTGCATAAAAAAGTTCAGCTTAGAATTTGTTGCATATGTTTTGACATCGATTACGGATATGTAAAATTATTTTTTTTTTATATTTGACACATAAAACTCAAAGAAACTGCAAATCGCTCTGAATCTTACATCACTTCACTATCGATAGCGATGAAAATAACGATGAGAAATTGCACGGGTGATGTTGACGCAGGGCTATAATTAAAAAACCCATTTCAAAATAGAGTACACTAAAAATGAGAAGCGGTTAGTCTTGTCTAAAAATGTATCATATCGAAATGCATCCAACCATATTTTCAATGTTTGCCAGATGAGTAATTGGTACAGTGCACATCATGTAAAAGTCACACCAAATGCACAATAGGGTCCAAACGTTTTTATCATTATCAGAGATTAGAATGAGAACTCATTTTTTTAAAATAAACTATGCATCATATAGATATGTGTAGAAAAATAGAATATTTATTTTTGTGTGTTTGTTACAATCTACCACTGCCCATGTATGTTACAACGTGCCCCGCATACGGTTGTAAAAGCAGGTCTTCTTTTTTTTTAAGTTCAGAAATTTTGAACATATTCCGCTGATCTTTAAGCTCCAAGATTCTAGGAACAGCATCGATTTTACAAAGAAGTGTTACTTAAAGCATCACAATGAATACCCAGTTTGATATGTCCTTTCTTCACGGGTTACTTACTCAAATGAAACAAGTTCAGGTTAAAACTGTTAACACACCGTTTGTCTTCACGGAACCAAATATTTTATTATCAATGGGTGATGTACGCACTCAGTAAATCAAAATCAATCGGGTGATTATTCATTTAACTTTTCAAGACGTGAGTGGTATGAATAAGGTACTTAAAATTACTGATGAAATTAGCACACTTACAACCGAAAAATACTTGAACATCAGAAGTGGATTTACGGCAAGTACTACAGTATATATTTCAACCGTAACTCGAATTTTTCAAGGAACATATTTGATAGACTACATGTTCCTAGAAACGTAGAAGAGGAATTGTGATTTAAAATCCATATTCATACATAGACAATATCTATAGGTAATAAAACAAGTTAGCCACAAGTGTGCCATCTGCCGAAGTTGGCCAGTATATAGTAGCACCAAGAAAATGTCATACAAATATTCCTCCAAATACCTTTGCATGTTGGCCATCTGACTAACTTGTAACTTGCCGAGATTTTGATATGTCTTTCTCTATTTCATCTTTACTTGAGTACTAAACAACCAGCGAAAGTTGACCGAACCCAAGAGGCAGCCAACGCCAAAACTCTGCGGTGGTGTTAGCTTAAAGAAAACCATGCCGAAAGGTAGAAGAGTTGAGGGGCAAATCAACCGCTAACGAGCTCCGTCAGGTGCACTGGCCAACGCCTGTCGTAAGTGTCGGCTGTCGTCATAGTAAACCCGGCTATGTTATGACGGCTAAATGTTTTCACCGAATTACTCGTGGGACCTACAATGAAAACTTCAAATTTAAATATTCAAGACAATAAAAACAGCACTCAAACAAACACTGCAACAGAAACAAACAAATGACGCAGCACCGACAACATCGAAAAAAGAGACACCTGGTCTACTTGATTACATCGACCTGCTATCGGACTCTGACAATAGATCCGTGTGCAGCTTCACATATGACTCGGCTTCCACGGCCAGCAAGAAGAAACTTCCAATTGCAAGAATACAGCCATCCAGAACGCCAACTTCCAGCTAACACGTACTGGCAAGATACCTAACAAAAGCTGGACGGATAGAAAACACGGCATATTTCGCTAGGCGAACGAGCTCCTGGAAGCTAAAAGCAACAACCCCAAAAAGAGCCTTCATCCAAAGGGAACGTAGCGTAGAACCCTGTAATGGGGGATAGATATGATAGAATAGGATAGATCAACCGACTTCGACAGATCGAACCGGACCGTCAGACGCCCAGAGAAACCAAGTACAAGTCATACCTTTTGAACGCCAGCTGGTAAAGACAAGACAGGTAGCAAACCAAATGTAAAAGCTGAAACAGGTGGGCAAGCGGCTGGAGCCCCCAAGGACATAACTTCAAGAAAATATTCCTAAGAAGATGAGGAGCGATAGACGGAAGACCTCTAGTTATTTACATAGATAGTCAGGCGGCCATAAAAATTCTAAAAACCACCAACTGATTATAGGTACTAAGTACACATACCTACGGTAAGAAAGTACTAGTCTAGTGGATCATCGAAGTGGCGGGAAAAGCCGATGGTGTGACAGCACAATGGACCTTAAAGGTCTAAGTGAAGCAAATCCCTGGATGATCTTTGCCAATCACACCTACCTATCTACTTACCAAAAGGTAACACGAATGCGCAGTTTCAGTTCGATCTTCGTAATGTGATCGAAAGAAAAAAGAAAAGTCAACCCTTCCATTTAGTGCGTGCATTTGCCCTCGCTCTCACAAGAGCGAACAAAACGGGAGTACACTTTCGTTTAAATTAATGAAATGAAATAAATGGAGCTCAGTTCCAGGATTAACTTAAAACTCTTGGTGATTTCGGTACCCGTATTTTCGGGTATTACCCGGGAGCCATAATATTGGGTACCTGTAGTGATTGGGTACCCAGAACCCTCATGGCGAGATTCGTACTGAATCAGGGAGGATCATCCAAGACCTCTATATGTGGCTTTTAGTCACATCCTGCACGAAGTGCCCCTGCTACTACCAAATACAGCGGATCTAGAAGGCAATCCCAGGCAACAACCGTGCGTAGGGACGAACGGCACTGCGTTACCGTGTCTTCTAATGGTAAACTCCGGGAACCTTGGGGACATCCGGTTTCAACAAAGTCCTCTTCACTGCATACAGGGGGTGAACACAGTGCAACCTCTCCCCCCTTACTCGGGGGATCAAAATTAATGACAACAGTAACAAAACTTCAGGGTGGTACAATTGAGTCGAGCACCGGAAACCTTCACAACCCGGCTCATCATAAACTGATATCTCCTTAACGGAAGAGAAGGAAGATATCCTCCTCGTCACAAGCGAGACAGCCTTTGGAAGAAGCTGGCGATGTACCAGTAGATGTCAACCTAGATAGGCTAGCCATCACGACGACTCCTGTTTCATTGCCACCTCCTCAAAGTATTCAACATCGTCTGCTACCTCCATGCGCAGTAGAGCTCGCAATTGCAAGCTGACGGTGAGAAAGCTCTATGGAAGATTTGAACTCGCGGAAAGTGACAAAAAAAAAGGCTTCAGACCGATCATTGAACTTTCTTAAAGAAAGGCCTGAGGGTAAGGACAAGTCTCTTGCCGAAGCATTTCAGCGCAGACGAGGAGTTGTCCTACCAGTCATTAGTTCACCAAAGGAGTCTGGAAACAAAACCCCGGCAGCCTTGCGAAGGGTGGATAAGGAAAAGTCGGCAACGGCTCAGAGTGCGGAGGACTATCGCGGAGAAGATTGCTGTTCTCTGACCTGTCAAGAGAATTCGGCACTTGAAAGTGTAAATACTGTAATAAGTACTGCAAGACACGGAAGGACCATAAGAAGGTTTAGAAATTGCGACCTTGCTTCCTTCCTTAACCGATAAAGAAATGGGTATGCTCGACAGAGCAAAAGCTACCTTGGCATGACGGAAGGCATGAAGGCATGACGCGAAAAACACAATGACGAAGTCAGGACCGAGAAACAAGTCAAGTCGCTACGGGGACGGAGGTGCACAGATCTTCAACTCGAGAGCAGCCATGACCAGGAAGCCCAAGGTGGGTGCCAGTCCAGCCGAGACTGGAAACTGGAAAGTAATTGCAATGAGTGAGCACACGGAGGAAGGTAGCTACCGCTACTGCGTCAACAGGACTGCAAAGTCGAAGTGGGAGTTACCCTCTGCAGACTGAGAATTCTGCCAGAAACGAGCGATGTGCACAAAATTACACCCGCTGTTCCTTAATGAAGGTGGTCCAAATCAATATCCACAGTAAGGTGGCCAGTTTTAGCCCGGTCTCTCTCATCGCAACGGGGAGAATGGACATTGGCCTCCCACAAGAGCGTACTGGGGCTAAATGGGAGAAACTTTATGATTCAAACCCTAATGGTGACGTAAGTAGTATAAGAACTTGTATTGTAGCTAAAAAAGACCTAAACCTTTTTCGTCTGCTTTCTAAGAGTGACGAAGACCAAACAACGGTCAAACTTGAATACAGGAAGGGTAATCCGCTGGTCTTGATATCAATATACGTGCTCGGACCGGAGAAAGGCCTCCAGACCTCCCCCTGAGAAGGAATTGTGGCAGCAGCCAAGCCAAGAAAGTGAGACCTTATTATAGGGTGTGATAGTAACTCACATCACAGTCTGAGGCAGCTCGGATACGAATAAAAGATGATTTAATGATCTAGATTTTATAATCAAGAATAATGTACGTATTGAAAACAATGGCAACGAGCCACGTTCATTATCAGTAACAGACAGGAGGTCTCAGAATTAACTATCAACAGTAACTACAATACTGCGTTAGTCAGCTAGTGGAAAGTTTCAGACATTCAGTCCTTCTCGGACCATAAACTAATTACCTTCACGGTCAGTAGCAAAAGGTACAAAATTAGTCGATTCGTTAACGAGTTCAAAAGACACACAAGGCAACTCACCTCCAGAAAAATAACGAATATTAGTGACCTAGAGAAATGGAAACTGGACACAGTCAAGAGGCGAGATACTTCGTTTCTTAATGGACACTCATTTCCCAGGGTGTGTGCAGTATAATCCCTCGACGGCGGTTACGACACCAAGCCCTGCAATTGACATACCGACAGGAATCCTCGATGAGTTAAAGGTAAGACGGGCCATCGATGCCTTCGAACCGTACAAATCGCCAGGAGTGGATGGCATATACCCATCATGCTACAGGGAACTAAAGGTATTGTTCCTATTCGATATATGTATCTAGTAGATATGTGTCCAAGTAGATCTCTTTACAAGCAGTCCAGTCGTCGGCTATATACCGAACACCTGGAGGGAAGGCAAAGTGGATTGTAGACCAATAAGCCTGAGAAAAGCTAATAAATAAACGAAAAAACACCATCTCCTGTGTACAGCATGCGTATGTGAAAGGCTAAGGCATTGAGACAGCACTTCATGAAGTAGTTAGCGTAATTGTAAGGTCACTGAATGTGAAAGAATATGCCCTTGCTGCATTCCTTGACATCGGAGGAGCCTTCCATAATGTAGAACCTGATGCACTCGAAAAGGCCAATGATGAGCAGTCGTTTATACCAGTAATTGCTAGGTAGCTCGGCTATCAAAGTGGTGGCCTCAACAAGGTGGGGTCATGTCTCCACTTCTACTAGCAATAAACTGTCTCCTAAGATGGACAAAATCTTGCGGTCTAGGAATCAGCCCATAGAAGACTGGGCTGGTCCTCTTCACCAATAAGAGGACCATCCCGCCTTTCGATCTCCCAACTACTGAGGGCACGACCCTAACACTGAAGGAAAGTCCGGAATATCTCGGTGTTTTCCTGGACAGGAAACTTAATTGGAAATTAAGCATTTTATCTTTGTTAATGAAAAAGTAAGGAAGACGTCCTGTGCCCTATATCTGAGGATATTCGGCAAAAAATGGGGTCTAAGCCCCAAATAATCCTGTGGTTGTACACAGCAATTGTCAGGCCTATCTTGACGTAGGGCAGCGTAGTATGGTGGCAGGCCTGCCTTAAAGCCACCAACTTAAGAATGCTAACTGGCGTACAAAGACATACATGCCTTGGTGTGACAGGAGCAATCCCCACAACTCCAACGACTGGCCTAGAGGTTCTACTACTCCCTCACCTCCAACTAGGGCAGAATGGAGCTACAATGAACGCATCAACAGCTCGACCTCCATCCATTTATACACGGATGGATCGAAAATGGAAATGAGCATAGGCGCATTTTCTACTGCAGTGTTTTCCAAGCGGCCAAAATGATATCGTTGTTGGAAATACCACCAGCTGATATTACCATTCTAATCGACAGTCAAGCAGATATGAAAGCAAATTCTGTTATTGAAATCAAGTCGTTTACTCTATGCTGAATTCCAGGTTAGGCTATGACCGAGGCTCAGCAGCGCAAGGTCCAATAGACTCCTTCTATACAGCAAAGGAATGCTGAGAATGGTAGTGAGCGCTCTAACCGGCCATAATCATTTGAGACATCATAGGAACAAAACGGGACTTAGTCAGGATACCATATGCAGGGGATGTGGGGACGATGAGGAATTAGAGGACCGCCTTCACTACTCTTGCCAATGCCCCAGGCTATTGAGACAAAGAACTCTGGGAGAATTCATCTAAGATCTCCAAGAACTTGCAGAAATCCCACTAACATCTACTTGCAGGTTCGTTAGGACTTCAGGATGGCTAGAATGAAAACCTCAACTAAACCTGAGGAAAAGTGGCATGTCTGCAGAAGCAGACACCATCAACTGGAGTACGAGTAGGATACAGGAGGCTTAAAACCAACTTGGGCATCACAATGTGTCTAATCCTCGGAAAAAAAACAGTAGATTATTCGATCAAGTCTGCATAAGTGTGATATGAGTCTGATGGAGGGATTGCACTTTTACAATGAGTGATGTTTTCTTGGTAAAGGCTGATATGGATACATAAGCACATAAATCCACACATACATACGCATACGAACTGTTGTATACATACACATATGTCACAAGGCTAAACTGAAGCTAGCGGATAGGCATACGCAGGCTAGCTGTGAGTAACCAATAAACATGTCCTAAATGCCCTAAAAATCTTCAGTACCAAGACGCGTCAGCACCGTCTTCAAATAAGTGCTACTGGGCTGACGTTGACATTATTCTGTTACGTGAGTAGGTTAGACTGATGAAGAAGTAATTGCCTTGTATATCATTTCTTGTTCTTGCAAGGGCTAGACAGGTACCGAGAAAGTGAAGCGTAGTTTTTTCTTCCTCTTGGTCTCTACAGCTTCTGCAGAAGTCGTTGTGGGGGGCTCCAAATCTTCGGGCGTGCATACCGAGAAGGCAGTGTTCGGTGATAATGCCCACAACATTTATTATTTCACTCCTGTCTCGTTTAAGGAGAGTATTTGTTTTGTTTGCATTTTTTGAAGGCTAAATAAGCTCAGAAGTTCTACAAGTGTTTAGTTCTTTCCATCCCCGTGTTGATGGCTTCAGCTAGTCGCAAATGATGCATTATGAACCCACCAATATGGGTTCAGGAAATAACGGTCAACGGTCGATGCTATAGAATCTATGGTAAAGTTAGCCAAGGACGCCATCCAAGGGTAAAGATGGAGATGGAAAAAGAAAAAGTATTATGCAGTAGTTACCCAAGACGTTAAGAAAGCTTTTAACTCTGCGAGCTGGACGTATATACGGGATGCTCTGGTGGTGGTCCCATAGTCAGACAATTAACACTGATTGACAACTTCAGTGATAATAATATAACATGAATGGCGCTACAGCCCGTAGACCAGGGCCTAGCATCTCAGCAACCACTCCTGTTGTGCGTGCTACTGTTCTCTCACGAGTGGAAGGGACCTACAGTTTTATGTTGATCCCAAGTTTGAGGAGCATTTTCTAGACAGTTATTACACTTTGAGCATTGTCAGTGATTCGAGAGGTGGACAGAGAAAATTATTTTTCGAAATAGAACCCAGGCAGCGAGGTTAAGTTGCTCAGATGTCGATGCACATACCCACAACGCCACGACCCCCACAAAAGTATATTTACTATATAATTAAAAAAAGCACAATAAGGGTGTTACGTTAACGCATCAATAGGAAATGCAAGTGTATGATATATTTTTTCCAACTGCAAAATTTTGGAGTTTCTTGAAAACTTTGACTCAGAAAGGAAGGAAATATTTAGAAAAAAATTAAAAAAAAAGCTCATAAGGTAATGAAGAGCAATTGCAATTGCAATGTATCAAATCGAACAGCGATCAAAGTTGCAGTGATTTTTGTTTTATTGCAGGATTTTAGGGAAACCCAAAAGTTGGACTTCTTCATGTTCTGTAAAGGAATTTTGTTTTTGTTTCTTTCTTTAATTATTTCAGAAGGGGTTCGTTTATTGTATCAATAATTAAACCTAGTATTATACTTTTTTTTAGACAGCGTGCACAATATACTGTTAGCAAGACAAACACTCGGCCACTTTTTGTATCGCCAGTTTATGTTGCATTTTTGAATCACTCTTTTGAAAATGCCGAAATGTTGAAAACTTGAGGCAGTATTGTGTTTTAAAATTATTCGAAAAATATTTTGTGCAGTGTAGGGGACAACAATGTTGTAAATATGAACTCAATCCCTCTTTAGGCTTAGGAGAATCAGTGGTTCTCAACTTTGGAAAAACGATCGCCCCCTCGTTAAAATTTACATTCTTCTTTGATAAGTCTTTTTAAAGCCCAGGTCTATATATAAACTTTCCGAAATGGGATTCGGTGGAACAGGCAGTTTTCGTGAGAATCGATTAAAAACTATGAAATTAGAAGAAAGAAATGCATTTTTTAAAGAAAGATAAATGTTACTTCGCCGCGTACTACGATAAAGAAACTTGCAGGATAAATGTTTCATCTTGTTTCAAACAAACGCTAATTGAATTGAATTTAAAACGGACACTTACCATTACACAAGGATTGTGTACAATGTGACCACTTTTTACTTACTTCCCCCTCTTACTCATGGGAATCAAAAATAATAACACAAAAAACAAAAACACATCAAGGAACTCTTTTGTAATTAAATCGGGCACCGACTTGGGGACCACTCTGACGAAGGAAGGTGAACATATCCTCTTACAATCCTCGTCTATTTCTAGGAAGACGAGGATGGCTGGTGACGAAGCAATTGGTGCCTTTCGGACTTCGATGACTCTTGCTCGGCTGCTTTTCCGTGGAATGTTTTACCCAACTCTATCTTTCCCTTTTATTATGATGTTCAGGGATTTAAAACTAATGTCCATAGGTATCTCCGTTCTAACCCCCTCCTATTTCCTCAATGCTCATACTGTATTCACCGTTTAAATGGACGACAATTTCCTTTACTGTATTTCATTTTTATCATTAAACAATGCAACATTTAAAAAATCTATAAACATTTATTTACGACTTCTAAATAAACATAAATTGAAAGTTTTGAAATATGACTGATTGATTTCATATATTTTTTACGCGAAAATGTTTGAGCCTTATTAAAGGTGCTTGAAGTAGTTGTTAAAGTATGTTAATGATTTAATGTACAGCGAGAAACCACAAATTTGTTCAAAACAAATATGCCCTGAACTGGGTTCGGGTGCACAGTTTTCAAACAATATATAAAACGCAATGCAATAAATCGCTATATATATGGTATAATAAATTTATTCATATGATACACTTACCTTTAGATCCAAGTCACGTAGATATCCTCGACTTTTGTAGTACTCATATCGCACCCGAACATCATCCCATGAAAGCATACCAGATGGTGCAGTGGTTGCTAATTCTTCAGGAAAATGACCAGCTGGAGCTGGTGAGTACGAGTACCTTCGTGGGGGAGACTCGAGTCCTTCTTCTATCATGACTTTCAGTGCTCCACCAGCAGAATCTTTTGTAATACGCATATTTTCCATATTACTGCGATCAATACTCCATTGCGCCATTTTGCCAAAACGCTCCGACAAGGTTAAACGTGTTGTTGCAGTAAATGTTGGCAAAGAGCTCTCACTATCTGAACCCGAATCCTCAGATTCGGAAGAGGAGCCATGCTTCTGACGCTTTTCTCCTTCAATTTTAATGCGTGTGCGAATCTTTAAGAAAAATTAGATCTTTGATTAAATTAAATATCGTATCTAATAAAACTATTTACCGATTTATCGTTGGATTCCTTCTTCTTTTTTTTTGATGCAGCAGACGTTTCGATAGGTTCTGGTGGTCTATTTTTAAGACGTGGATCTTCAGGGGGTGAATGGCGTGCGGCACGAAGTACTTTAAGTGCTCCTTCAGATGGTGCGTGTTCAACAATCATTTCGCGACTGCCACATAGAATCTAAATGTATGGTTACATCAATTTAAAATTCTTCAGATGCATACATTATTATCGTCCATCTTCAGAGTCCGCTCACAAAGAAGGGGAATCAGAAATATATGAGTATAATAACATTCAGACATATCAAATTAACTAATTTTACTGCGTATTTCGTCTTTTAAGAACAGACGTGATCCAAGTAACATTTTGCGACTATTGATATAACAAGCAAAACGCGTTTTCTTTATTATTAGAATTGTGTCTTATAGGTTTATTACAATGAAGGTAAACGTGGACAAATGAGAGGTTATTGTAATTTTCAAAAAGCCTGTTCAATGCACTCTACACGTTAGTGGTGTCCTTTTGAAGCAGGTGGTGAAGTTTAGGTGTATCAGGGTCTTTTTCACATGTGATGGGAGGAGTAATGCTGAACTTTCCTGTGGGGACCAAGCTGGATCAGTTTTGAAACAGCTTACAAGATCTGTAGTGGTTTCCAATGCAGTATGTGCTCAGTCGTGCTTTGAGGGAATTACTCGCCGAGAAACACGCACTGAACATTGAGCAGCTGCTTCTTCGTACGGAAATAGCTATGCTTCGTTCGTTTGATCACGCAGCACAAATGTCCCCGCTATCACGACTCCCGCGGCGGGTCTTGACTGCGATGCCATCAGGAAGGGGACCGCTTGCCAGACACAGTACGAAGTGGTTGGACCAAGTCCAAAAACTTACATTTGGGCATAACTCCTGATGATTTAGAGCCGTTGGCGGAGGGTCGAGTTGGAGATCTTTCGTGCGTGCTTTACATCTGCGACCCATTTTTTTATATCCTGGTTCCGTTCTAACCCATCGGTAAGATCCAACCCGAATCCTCCAGAAAAAAAAAAACTAAACAACAACCAATGGTGACAACCACAAGTTGAAATAAGGCCTGCGTGTGTCATTATTTGCAGAAAACAAATTTGCCTCTAAGTGTCGCCATCCGATGTGTTCCTCACGCTGCAGCAGCATGTGTGAGAAATGCAATATATATCTATGCATTTAAAAAAACAATTGTTTGAGAAATATCGAATTGTAAATATGTGTGGAGAGTATGGGCCTGTGCATCCATTGCAAAGTTCTTGACTGCTCTCAACTACGCGAGATGCCAGCAACGATCCCTGTTAAATGCACAGGTCAAGTTGACATACAGCCTCCTCTCGGCGCGCTCTGGATAGCCTTTACAGCAACCGCATAGAGGTGAACCAATATATGCAGCGGCCCCTTTGTCCAGGGGTTTAAACCAGGACCCGGTTCTCCAGGTTCGAGGATTGCACGTGAGGTTAACTTCCCCACAGTGTAAATAAAGAGCATGAGAAGCTCGCGATCGAGGAAATGGAGAGGTGTTACGGCAGAATTGATGTCAGAAAGATCTGTAAGATATGGTCGGAAGAAAGCATGCCCGACGAGTGGAATCTCAGTATCGTTTGCCGGTCCACAAGAAAGGAGACCCCTTCAACTGCGCCAACCACCGAGGGATAAGTCTCCTCAACAGCGCCTACAAGATCCTCTCTGCCGTTTTGTGTGAGCGCCTAAAACCATTCGTCAACAACCTGATAGGTCCTTATCAGTGCGGCTTCAGGCCGGGGAATCCACCATCGACCAAATCTTCATACTACGGCAGATCCTGGAAAAAACTCAAGAAATGCAGATCGACACCAAACACCTATTGGTCGATTTCAAGGCCGCATATGACAGCATGCATAGGGACGAGCTATACAACGCCATGTCTAGTTTTGACATCTAGTTTTTGGAGGAGAAGATTCAACCACGAACTGTACGGGCTTTACAGCGACATGAGTCTAGTCAGGCGTCTTCGGATCCAACGACTAAGATGGCTAGGCCATGTAGAGCGTATGGACAACTCAGCTCCGGCCCGGAGAGTCTTCGACTCCGAACCCGTGGGACAACGCAACAGAGGACGCCCGCGTTTAAGGTGGCGCACCCAGAGACGAAGGGATGAGACCCGGCTTCTCAGAAGAAAGAAGAAAGAGCACGAGAAGCGCGCGATCGAGGAGATGGAGAGGTGCTACGGTAGGAACGATGTCCGAAAGTTTTACCAGAGGGTGAAACAGTTATCCAGTGGATATAAGGTTCGGACAGAAGCCTGCCGGGACGAGAATGGACAACTAGTAGTAGAGTCGCAGTCGATACTGAGAATTTGGAAGAACCACTTCTGCAGACTGCTAAACGGCGATGATAACGCCAATACCACTGTCAGGCAGAATGTTCCAATCAATATGGACGATGATCGACGAGAATTCCGTCCCCCCGACTTAGACGAGGTCAAGATAGCAATATCAAGACTGAAGCCTAACAAAACTGCCGGTGCGGACGGACTGTCCGCTGAAATCTTTAAGGCAGCTGGAGATGATCTGGTTGGGCGTATGCACCAGCTCATCTGTAAGATATGGTCGGAGGAGAGCGTGCCCGATGAGTGGAATCTCAGTATCGTTTGCCCGATCCATAAGAAAGGAGACCCCGCCTACAAGATCTTCTCTGCCGTTTTGTGTACTCGCCTGAAGCCGTTTATAAATAACCTGATAGGTCCTTATCAGTGTGGCTTTAGGCCAGGGAAGTCCACCATCGACCAGATTTTCACACTACGGCAAATCCTGGGAAAGACCCAAGAAATGCAAATCGACACCCACCACCTTTTTGTCGATTTCAAGGCCGCATATGACAGCATGCATAGGGACGAGCTATACAACGCCATGTCTAGTTTTGACATTCCTGCCAAACTCGTCAGGTTGTGCAGGATGACGATGGAGAATTCTCGCTGCTCCATCAAGGTCGGTAACGAACTCACCGAGACCTTCAATGTCAGAAAAGGATTTAGACAAGGCGACTCTCTGTCATGTGATTTCTTTAACATCATTCTGGAGAAAATCGTGCCAGACTCACACGCCCACACTAAAGGCACGATCTTCCAGAAGTCCGTACAACTGTTAGCATACGTGGATGACATTGACGTGATTGGCAGAACACAGCGAGCCGTCAATGAGGCGTTTGCTGGCATTGAGGCGGAAGCGGCTAAAATTTGTCTAGCGGTGAATGAGGGCAAAATTAAGTATATGCTGTCAAAGAAAGGACACACAGCATCGACGTCTTGGACAGAGCGTCACAATGGGCAGCTATAATTTCAAGGTAGTGAAGAACTTCGTCTACCACGGCTCGCAAGTAAACAGTAGGAACAACACCGCAGAATTACTCTTGCCAATCGCTGTTTATTTGGGCTCAAGAGGCAATTGAGTAGTAGAGCCCTCTCTCGAAGGACCAAGCTAACAATTTACAACACCTTGATCATCCCTGTCCTGCTCTATGGTGCGGAGGCATGGACTATCTCAGAAGAGGATGAAGAAGCACTTAGTCTTTTCGAGAGAAAAATTCTGCGTACAATCTTTGGTCCTGTCTGCGTTGATGGTTATTGGAGAAGGGCTGTACAGCGACATGAGCCTAGCCAAGCGTCTACGGATTCAACGCCTAAAATAGCTGGGCCATGTTGAGCGCATGGTCAGCTCTGCTCCAGGCCGAAGAGTCTTCGACTTCGACTCCCACGAAACCGATGGCGCATCCAGGTGGAGAAGGACCACAATCAACTTTGTGCGCGCAATTGGAGACAGCTGCTAAAGATAGTGCCGGCTGGAGAGGCTTACTGGTTGAGGCCCAGGTCCATCCCGGATTGTAGCGCCACCAGAAGAAGAAATATGTGTACAATGTTTTTTTTTTTAAATACATACAATTAAAATAAAACTACGAACAAAATTATGTTCTTAATTTATACCCTAGTAACTATAAAAAACTATCTAGAACACTATTATATCACCTGTGTCATGTTCAGGTCTTAAGAGATTATTACATGCTTTTTTTTGTATGATTAATATTAATGTAACTTTGTCTTCCTCATAATATTTTTTTGTACATCCTATATTGACTATATATTTGACTCTTATGAACAAGGATCACTTCTGAGTTTTATTAATCAATTATAAACTGTGGAACAGAAATGAAATAAGCGCTTTTTTATTTTTGTTCATCATTTACACCAATCCTATTAAACTGTCTGAGATAATAAACTTCACCTCTTTGTTTGACTTCGGTTCCGTACTTAGTTAAAATAGACTGTTGAATGATCTTCATCAACTTCTGCATACCCTTCTGACAGGGGTTAGAATATATCTGGGGTAAAGCATGCCTATCGTAAAAGGCGACTAAAAGACATAGCTTGTTAACACAAACAAATGTATTTTTAAAAAACTGCAATAAGTAATACAAACGGAAGTAATACCGCAGGTGGGATGCCAGTCCCAGAAAGCCAGTTATTGCGTTTGATTGACCCTTTTGGGAAAAATTTAAGGGTGACAAGATCACCACCATCACGATCTTCTAAAGAAACCACGTGCGCATTAGCGCCAGTTAAGCCTACTGCGTGTAAAACACAGGGAAAGAAATCTCCAACGAGACCGCATTCGCCATTTCTTGACGAACACGCCTTAGCGAGACTCAAACTTCTCGAACAAGAACTTCGGACTGTGATTATTAGCTCTCAAGCTCTCTGCAAATAACTAAGACTAGAGCTTCGTCAACTAAAAACAGAAAATATGGAAAGGCAAGAAGCTAAGTCAAAATCGAAAACACGAACATTGAGTACCTCACAGATGAAGAACTTGGTCGGGAAACTGATTGATTAGCAAAAAAGGCCGGGTCTACACCAGAGCTTTAAAAGGAAGTGAGCTAAAAAAAGAATAATAGTACTAACAATGGAACTAAGCCACTGAAGGAACGACTACTAATTAAAATTAAAGAATACAAAGAACTTAATACTATCTTAAAGGCAACGTTAATATCCGAATATAAGCTAACATCGCGGAACAATAGTACATGGAAGATACTCTTAAAAGACTCTCACGGTTACAGAGCACTTTCACAAAAACTAAACGCGGAAATGATTCAATGGTATACATACGAAAACAAATCGGAAAGACCTACTCAAGTCGTAGCTAGAGGACTTCATTCATGTGGCCTAAAAGAAGACATTGCTGTCGACCTAATAAATAAAGGCTTCAAGATAGTTGATGCTACCAACATACTGTCAAAAAAAGAAAACCAATACCAAAGGGGCGCAAGATGAGACACGTCCCAGACTGCCTCTCTTCATTTTAACGTTCGACAAGTGTGAAAGCATAGAAAAGATATAGTATAAAAGCAATCTTAAACATCCCTGTTAAGATTGAAGCCTTACGCAGGAACAAAAAATGAATACCTCAATGCAAGCGATGCCAGGGTTTTAATCAGACAAGAAAGTACTGCCAAAAAGATCCACGTTGTGTTAAATGCTCGGGAGATCAACCATCCGAAGAATGCAATGCAAGCAAGGGGACATTGGCAACCTGCATTAATTGCAAAGGGAAGCACCCAGCTAATTACCGTGGTAGCTAAGAACTTCAAAAAAGGCGTGACAAGATCAAAGCAAATATGTCCCAACCACCTAAACCAGAAAAAAAAGGCATTAATGCAAACGCTGAAAGCAAAACAAATACAAAACAATGGAAGAGTATAATTGCAAAACCGAATACCCGACAATCACATTCACAAACGGAAGTGACAAAATCAGCAAAGTCATCACACATTGGAGTGAAAACATTTGCTCAAGCAGTAGCAGCTCCAAGTGATAGTAGCAGTAAGTCCCTAGATTCTGTTTCTGGTACCCTATCCATTATAATGCAAAAACTTGAGGAGCAGAGTTTTTGGAAGACTTTTAATCCTCGAAACTAACATAAGCAACAAGAATAACCGAATATGAACAAGACATTAAGAATTTTGGATTGGAATGCGAGCGGACTGGTGCAAAAGAAGCTTGACGAACTAGAGCTTTACATTCGGGAAAAAACATATCGATATATGTTTGATTTCTCAGACACATTTAACGAAGGAAGCTATCACCCACCGGAAAGGGCAAGAGGCGGGTCATCATTGTTTTTTACGATATAACTTCGAACACTTAGTAGGATTAAAGATAGAATCCCATAAAATGCAATTATGTACAGTTCACGTACATAACAAACACCACTCATATAACGTGTCATCCATTTACTGTAAAAGTAAAATTGAACAATATGAGTATGAGAACACATTTCTAAGTCTCGATCCAAACTTTATAAATGCGTATCAAGCGGCATCTTCCAAAAAGGCAGAACGTTGTACAAAACCGGTATGAAACTTGGCTGCGATTTTTACTTGACAGAGAAACTTACCTACTGACCTACGGATTTCACGAAAATACCAGACGTCGTAGATTTCTTGATTATGAAGGGTATTTCGCGAAATTATCTAAAACTGGAAGAAAGCTTTGATATCAGCTCAGACCATTCTCCCATTATATTGAATATGAGCGATACGCTCGTGAAAAGGGAAGCACCGCCTATATTGCCTAATCATCGTAAAAATTGGCAAGCATTTAGTAACTACTTGCAAAATAACGTTGAACTTATGATACCGCTGAGAACCTCATACGACTTAGAAATTGAACTTGACGTATTTATTGAAAGTATACAGTGTGCCGCAGGGAGCAGTACACCATGCCCAAGAAAAAGGGCAGTTAAACACGTCTTACGACACCCACCAGAATTGAAGGAAATAATAAAGGAAAAATGGAAAGCACCCAAGAAATGGCCAAAAACTCGCTCGCCCCAGCATAAAACTCGTCAGCAAGTTTCAGCTGAAATTTCCGAATAATAAAACTAACAAATTTCAATAGCGACCATCATTTTCATAGCGTCTTAATCAATTTTTATAATCTGTTGAAGGCGAAAATCAAAGCATACAAAAACAATAATGTAAATACTTATCTGCAGAACTTACTTGCCAAAAAGAAACTAATTGCTCACTGTGGAAGGCGGTGAAGGGATTAAAAAAAACCGGAATCACATAACGCGCCAATCCGAAAGAATGGAGACGAGTGGGCAAAAGAAGATAAAGATAAAGCTAATCTCTTCGCAGATTACTTGGAAGAAACGTTTAAGCCATTTGACGATCAAACTCTTCCTGTCACTTACAATGGATTTGATGTATACGACGACAATTATGTTCTGAGAAGTGCTACGTTTGCAGAGATCAAGGAAGCTCAAACCGAAGAAAGCTCCTGGTTACGATTTAATTACAGGAGAAATTCTTAAAGAAAATTCTTCCTAGGAAAGCCGTGTCCCTAGTCAATACCCGACAATCACATTCACAAACGGAAGTGACAAAATCAGCAAAGTCATCACACATTGGAGTGAAAACATTTGCTCAAGCAGTAGCAGCTCCAAGTGATAGTAGCAGTAAGTCCCTAGATTCTGTTTCTGGTACCCTATCCATTATAATGCAAAAACTTGAGGAGCAGAGTTTTTGGAAGACTTTTAATCCTCGAAACTAACATAAGCAACAAGAATAACCGAATATGAACAAGACATTAAGAATTTTGGATTGGAATGCGAGCGGACTGGTGCAAAAGAAGCTTGACGAACTAGAGCTTTACATTCGGGAAAAAACATATCGATATATGTTTGATTTCTCAGACACATTTAACGAAGGAAGCTATCACCCACCGGAAAGGGCAAGAGGCGGGTCATCATTGTTTTTTACGATATAACTTCGAACACTTAGTAGGATTAAAGATAGAATCCCATAAAATGCAATTATGTACAGTTCACGTACATAACAAACACCACTCATATAACGTGTCATCCATTTACTGTAAAAGTAAAATTGAACAATATGAGTATGAGAACACATTTCTAAGTCTCGATCCAAACTTTATAAATGCGTATCAAGCGGCATCTTCCAAAAAGGCAGAACGTTGTACAAAACCGGTATGAAACTTGGCTGCGATTTTTACTTGACAGAGAAACTTACCTACTGACCTACGGATTTCACGAAAATACCAGACGTCGTAGATTTCTTGATTATGAAGGGTATTTCGCGAAATTATCTAAAACTGGAAGAAAGCTTTGATATCAGCTCAGACCATTCTCCCATTATATTGAATATGAGCGATACGCTCGTGAAAAGGGAAGCACCGCCTATATTGCCTAATCATCGTAAAAATTGGCAAGCATTTAGTAACTACTTGCAAAATAACGTTGAACTTATGATACCGCTGAGAACCTCATACGACTTAGAAATTGAACTTGACGTATTTATTGAAAGTATACAGTGTGCCGCAGGGAGCAGTACACCATGCCCAAGAAAAAGGGCAGTTAAACACGTCTTACGACACCCACCAGAATTGAAGGAAATAATAAAGGAAAAATGGAAAGCACCCAAGAAATGGCCAAAAACTCGCTCGCCCCAGCATAAAACTCGTCAGCAAGTTTCAGCTGAAATTTCCGAATAATAAAACTAACAAATTTCAATAGCGACCATCATTTTCATAGCGTCTTAATCAATTTTTATAATCTGTTGAAGGCGAAAATCAAAGCATACAAAAACAATAACTTCTAAAATCACCAATTTGGTTTTAGAAGTAAACACTCAACTATTGACCAAGTACATCGTATAATTGATGTAATAGAAAAGGCATTTCAACAAAAGCTCGGTTGTTCAGTAACATTTCTCGTTGTTTCTCAAGTCTTTGACAAAGTTTGGCATGAAGGCCGGATATATAAACTCTGCCGATCCCTACAGTGGAAATTGTATAGTATTTTAGGGAAATATCTCTCTGATATGATCTTCCGTGTGAATCATGGAAATTTACACTCTGCTTTTAAATAATATAAATGCTGGTGTACCGCAAGGGAGTGTTGGCCCTCTCATATACCTACTGTATACTAGTGATTTACCACAAGAAGAACACACTGTTCTAGGCACATTTGCTGACGACACCGCCATTTTGGTAACAGCCAAAACGGTTGCAGAGTCTACACTTATACTCACGTTAATAACTTGCCAATCTTCTGAAATACCTTCTGGCAATAAAGCGAAATACCTCGGGATTACTCTTGACGTAAAACTCAAGTGCAAGGAGCACGTTAAGAAGAAACGTGCAGAACTTGACATGAAATATAAAGATCTGTTCTGGCTTATTGGTGAACATTCCAAGCTAAGTATTGACAACAAACTGCTTGTATACAAGCAAATTCCAAAAGCTGTTTGGACGTATGGCGTACAACTTTGGGGTTGTACAAAAGCAAGTAATATGAAAATAATACAGACTTTTCAAAACAAGGTGCTCTAACTATCGTTAATGAACCATCATAAATCAGAAACGACGATATCCACAGAGATCTACGAATATTACCACTCCAAGACGAAGTTAAGAACTTTGCTTATAAACATAAGCGCCGTCTAGAAGAGCACCCGATCCTTGAGGAAACTTTTGGAGAGTAACCTGCCGATCAGTACCTGAATCATGATAACGTCTCGTGACATAGTCCACCTGCCTAAGTCCGTTATCGGATGTGTTGCCGAAGACTTTGGCAAAGATTTTTTTTTCCGAGGTTAGGTGAAAATCTTCGACAAGACTGGCGAACGTTCGTACATAGAAGTGTGAGATCTATACTCACTAAAACCACCTCCATCTTAGGCGTTGGATCCGAAGACACTTATGCGTTGAATCTGAAGACGGCTATGTAGAGCATATGGGTAACTCAGCTCCGGCCCGAAGAGTCTTCGACTTCGAACCCGTGGGACAATGTACGACAATGTACGCCCGCGTTTAAGGCTGCGCACCCAGGTGGAGAAGGACTTCAACTATATTGGCATGCGACACTGGGGGCAGCTAGCAAGAGACCGTAGTTGCAGAGCCTTGTTGGTTAAGGCCCAGGTCCATCCCGGACTGTAGCGCCAAATAAGGAAGAAGATATTGTATGTGTATAATTATGCATTCAGGTACATATGTATGTGTATAATTATACATGCAGGTATGTATGAATGCATAGTATATACAGAGCTGTTCAAAATAATAGGGATGATCACTCATAGTCGATATTTCGGCTCATTCACACATTGTTTTCAACTTTTCGCAGCAGTAAGTGGTGCCGTTATTTGCACAGCTGCATTGCCTTCACTACGCATACATATGTCAGCTAATCATTCATTTAAATGGTGCAGTAGTGCAAAGTGAAGTTTTTTTGAGTGTTCAAAATAATATTAAATTTGGGTTTCTCCTTGATATCTTTATTCAAAAAGAGTTAAAAAGTAGTGGTGTTCTGCCTGTAAGAACTCTAGTTAATTTTACGAATACCGTTGTAGATTCATCACAAAATGGGCCGTAAGAGGCATTGTTCTGAAGAAGAAAGCCGTATCATCAACAAACACAGGCAACAGGGATAGTCATTGCAGACGAGATAGAGGAAGGTCGACCGAGAAAAACGACTTCTCGTATATTGATGACTCTCGTATATTATTATTAGCCAAAATGAATCCCTTCATGTCAATAAGCAATAGACTGCAAGACTGCTGCAAAATCGTCTACCAGGAAGGATCGCTCGCAAAGTTCCATTGCTGAATAAAAGGAATATAAAAGCAAGAAAAGAGTTCCCCTTAAGTTTCAGGAACCATTCCAGAGATGTTTCGTAACATTCTCTGGAATGATGGTGCGCCTGGTGCATCATTTTAGTCAATTTCATGTTCAAGGATATGAAGTGGGAAGGAAAGTGATGGGAAGTGTGGTGATGGATAACAGGTAATTCATAAAAAGGGTCTTGGTAATTCCATCTACCTAGGTAGGATGCGCACTTGTTGTGTGAATTAAAGTCAAACTTCTTGAATCAAGAGAAAGCCTACGTTGTAACACATTATGTTATCAGTCTATCTGTCAAATTTTATTTAAATCTGTTCATAATTTCAGCAAAATTTAACGAGAGAAATAAAGCAAGGAAGATTCGAATGAATGAAATAAAATTACTCCTTTTGGGTAAGTGTGTGCCCACATCCATAAATACAGTACCTCACAAATTTGAGCATACACTCACACCTTAAACATATTTTTATCTTTTTCGCCTTAAAAAAAGTAGTTAATTAATAAAACTTAAATGCAGTTCGAATTGACATATTTCAATTGCTAAAAACCATAAACAAAAATGAGCATACACTTAAAGTAAATTCGAGTTACGACTAAAACACAAAACAAAAACAGTTACAAATAAAATTTCAGTAACGTGTGGCAGCTACGACAGCTTGTAACCGCCGTGGCATGGATTTTACCAGTTTTTCAGTAAAAGATGGCTGAATCCCTTCCCAAGCTTTTAGCTCCTACTTATTGGAGCAGGGACTTTCTTTAACCCGCACTTTTATTTCGTGCCATAGATGTTCAATAAGCTGTCAATAGATGTCATTTCAAGCTGCTTTCGAGCGTTATAAAGCAACCATTCGCGTACTAAATAGGAGGTGTGCTTCGGATCATTATCTTGTTGGAAGTAGAAAACCGAAGGTAGACCTAATTTTACTGCGGAACTTCGTAAATTTCGTTTTAAAATATTCAAATACCGAATTTTGTCCATAGTATTTTCTATAAATTCGAACTTTCCACAGCCATTTGAAGCCATACAACCCCACAACAGCACAGATCCTCCCCCGTCTTTTATGGTCGACTTTATATTGTTAGCTTTGAGAGTTGTATTTGGTTCCCTCCAAACAATTTGTTTTTGTTTCATCTGAAAACAAAACACCTTCCCAAAAGCTTTCCGGGTGGTTTACATATTTCCTAGCAAACTCCAATCTTTTCTTCTTATTAACTAGGGAAATGTACGGCTTTCTTCGCGCGATCCTACCATTTAAATTATTCTTTCTCAAGACTCTGCGAACAGTATCCACTGAAAGTGGTTTATTAATTACGGATGACACCTCAGCCGTCAACTTTGGAACGCTAGATTTTGGATTGGACTTGATTGTCCGAACAATATACCGCTCGTTTTGTTCTGAGAGCAATTTTTTTCTTCCCCTTTCAGGTCTGTTTTTTAGTGTTCGTTCATATCTATAATTGTTTATTATTTTTTGTAACGTTGCATGCGATCGCCCTACAGTTTCTCCTATTTATCGCATCGCAAAATAGCTTAATTATGAGCATTGTCGTTGACAAAGTAGTCTGTTTTCGCATGTTTTCCATATTTTCGCACAAAGAAGAGAATATCGGTCTTTTCAGTTCAAAAGCGTGTGCAAAAATTATCATCAGAGACATTTGTTGCTTCATTCCTGAACAAATTTGCATGTATCGATTCTGCGAAGCTTGTGTATAACGCACACGTGACATCTGTATGCTCAATTTTGTGTGTCGATTTCAGGGGTTGTTTCCTTTTTCATGCGAAAAGTACCGGTAGGAAGTCGCCTGTCTGTGAATTTGGCATATACTCTTGTTTAAGATATGTATTCAGTTATGATTGTATACCAAAAAAATAAAACAAAAAAGTGGTCGGCCTTAAAACAGCACGAATATGAACTGTGTTTATGGATAAACACAATCAAAAAACAAACGACCCCTCAAATGAATGAGAACGCTGAGCTTGCAAACAACCATACAGGTACAACTTACACCTGTACGAAAAATGTGGGTAAGAACGAACTAAAAGTAGATTTGGCTAACTTTAGCGTAAGCAAGAATGTATGACATAATAAATAAAGTAGAGTAAGAGAATTGTGAGAAGTATTACGTAACTAGTATAAGAAAGCATTTGTAAAAATACTTAAGTTACAATAAATAAAATGTGAATCAAGATTTGAACATCAACTAACACTGTTCTGTGAGCAGAATTACATAGAACTTGAAGAAAAAGTGCAGGAGTGTTTGATATCTATATCAACTAAGGCATATCTAAAACAGACATCCACGGCAATGGAGAGCCCATATCCAGAGGAAGTGCATTGAATCTTCAGAACGTTACGATTCCAAAATTCGATGGTGACTACCTTAAATGGAGGCAATTCTGCGACTTGTTCTCCCAACTTGTAGACAATCAACCCATACCCAACGTACAAATGATGTGGTACCTCAAAAGCAATCTTACGGGTGAAGCAGAAAATCTGATCCGTCATTTTGGATTGACGGAAGATAATTACACAACCGCTTAGTCCAGTTTACGGGACCGTTACAAGAACATCAGGGTTCTCACGTCAAGCCTAGTACAACATTTTATTGGGCAGCCAGCCCAAATACAAAACCATCCAGCACCCGCAGCTTTAAAGGCACTACATGAGTGTTTAATGGCGTTAGGCAATATTGGAGTGGACACCACTACATGGGATCCAATATTGCTACAATTATTAGTCAAAAGAAACTCGACCAAATTACACAAATGCAGTACGAGCAATCTCTCAAAAAACCGAAGGAGCTCCAGGCTATTAAGAAATTTTTATTATTTCTGGAACACCAATTTCAATCGTTGGAATAAATTGGTATCATTAACATCAAGCAGCGCAATTCACTGATCATCATGCAAAGTATGTATGTGGAACCGGATCACATCCCTTATACGCCTGCAAACATTTTTTGCAACAAAAACCAATCGAGCGAATACAAATAGCCCAAATAAAAATTATTCTGCCTTAATTGCTTAAAGACAGGACACTTTGCAGTGATATATGTGTCATAAAATTGCCTAAAATGCAACAAAAAATACAATATGTTGCTCCATCTTTAAGACAACGCCAAGGAAGAGAAAAAAATCACCATCCCAAGGACAACCAAATTAAAGCAGCATCCAATCTGCAAAAAGGATAGCATTACGTTCAACTAAGTACAGCAATCGTAGAACTAATTGCAAACGGGCAACGAATTGCATGTAGCCCTATTTTAGATTATCTCTCTGAACTTAATCACAGAGCGACTGGTAAACAGACTAGGTCTGCACGCTAAGAACACCACAATACATATTCAAGGCATTGGCAATCAACATCGAGATCCCCTCAACGGATCAGCAGAAAGTTACAATCAAGAACAAGCACCTTTACTTTGCAATTAGAATCAATTGTCCTTCCACACATCATATCGCAACAGCCCGCAAAACACATCAACGTGTCATAATGGGACGTTCCAAAAAATATAACGTTAGCTGACCCAAACTTTAAGCAACTAGAAATAATTGATGGCATCCTTGGTGCGGAATTCCATCATCAGTTGCTTTCCATTGTCTAAATTCGACTATCAGATGATTTACCTATCCTGCAAAACACAGTGCTTGGTTGGGTCTTGGCAGGAAAAAATAGCTAACGCAAAATCATTTACTGCAACATGCACTACGAAGTTATATAAGTAGATAATGATATGAAATAGATTATGATCTTCATCAAATGGTGGAAACACTGAAGGCTTGATGAAGCGGATTCAAGCAAAAGGACATTATCAAGATACGATGAGACATGTGAAGCCCATCATACAAAATACAAGAAGAAATGGTGAAGGGGGTTTCGTCGTAAAATTACCGTTTTGTGACTCAACCCCCTTACTAGGGGAATCAAGAGAAGTTGCTCAAAATAGATTTCTGGCCTTGGAGCGAAGATAATACGGAAATAAAGACGTAAAAGAGCTATACATTCAGTTCATGGAAGAGTAAGAATCATTGGGCCACATGAAACAAATCGGCATAACAGACATCGCAAGCCCATACTATGTCATACCTCATCACTGCGTGTTCAAGGCAGACAGCAGCACAATCAAGCTTCTTAAACGACATCATGCATATAGACCACCAATTCAAAACGAGCTGTTTTCAAAATTATCACGTTTTCGTTTGCCGAGATTTGTCTTTTGCACTGACATTCAAAAAATATATCGGCAAGTGATCATGCATCCTCGGGATAGACGCCATTATATGGAGAGCAAATGCAATTGAGCCGCTGGGTTACTACCAATTCAATACTGTGATGTACGGGACAAGAGCAGCGCCATATCTAGCCATAAGGTGCTTACAGCAGTTAGCAAAAGAAAATATCGAAAAACATCCTTTGAGTGCCCAAGTTCTTCAGGAAGACTTTTAGGTTAATGATTGGCTGACTGGAGATGATAAGTTATCAACGGCTATCGAAGTTCACGATACTAGAAGGAGCAGATTTTAAACTACGCAAGTGGTGTGCAAACCACATTCAACTACCAAGGCATTGCAAGGGAAGATCAATAAATTGATCTGGATTACAACAATAAAGGTTATACGTCAATCAAAACATTTGGATTGACATGGCAACCAAAGAGAAACAGAATCCGTGTGAAACCAACCTACAGCAAAAAACAAATCGTGTAACAAAGCGTACAGTCACATCCGATCTGGCCAAATAATTGAACCCATTGGGGCGAATGGCAAAAAATCTATGGTTGCTAGAGCTATAATGGGATGAAGCACTCCCAGCCGAGCTACACACAAAATGTATGACATTCCGAAACAACCTAACAGAGCTAATCAATTTTCATATTCCACGCCATATTTTAAATAACGATAAACCAACTAACGTACAAATACATGTCTTTTGTGATACATCTGAAAGAGCATATGGAGCAGTGATCTATCTGCGAGTCTTTATAAAGAACGAACGAGTAATTGTACGAACACTCTGCTCAAAGCCGCAAGTTGCAACATTAAAGCAACAAATATTACCCCGTTTAGAACTATGTGTGGCAGTCCTCGGTGCTCAACTATTAACCAATGTACGGAGCGATTTAAAACTCACCAGTGTACCCACATTCCTATGGACAGACTCAAAAATCGTCTTAGCGTGGATCAACTCACCATCGTCATCATTCCAGACATTCGTAGGCAATAGAGTGGCGACAATCCAAGAATTAACTCTTCCGGAACAGTGGCGACATGTGACATCCAAAAACAATCCAGCAGATGTCTTGTCAAAAGGATTACAACCGGAAAAACTACCAAACTGTACACTTTGGTACGAACCCCTGTTTCCACAAGGACCGGAAGAAATATGGCCCTTAAAAACCAGAAGTCATAAGTCATCATTAACAGAAAGGAAAAGGGCTGTGACTGTAGCAATAGCAACGCAAACTGTGGATCAAAATATAATACATAAAATCACATCCATCGCAATTCATTCTGCTGCATTACAAAGGATAGTAGGATATGTGCACCGTGCATAACACCAGAAGCACCAAAGATGACCATCACACCGAGACTGCAGTATTAACTCAAGAACTGGCAACATTACTGATTAACATAGCCCGAGCCATGTAATTATTCGATTTCAAGGAAGAAATGAATGATCCGTTTTAATACGAAGAAGTAAAGTGGCTCCCCTTTTAGATGAGAAAGGGATCATAAGAGTAGGAGGTCGATTAGAAGAAGGAACACTTTCATATGAGGCGAAACATCCAATACTGATGCCATACAACAACCCATTGGGGAAGCTATTGATAAAAGAGCTTCATAAAAGGCACATGCATCGTGGTCCCTGTGCACATCGAATTAGCGAGCGATCTTACCACTGAAGCGTTTCTGGGAGCGTTTCTAGGAGACACTATCAAAACATACACTGCGACAACGCTACAAACTTCGTGGGAGCAAATAACCAACTGGCGGAACTCAAAAATACTATTTACTCAGATGGGGGACGTACGCCAATCATCAAAAAATACAGTTTAACTTCATCCCACCTGGGGCACCCTGCTTTGGGGGATTGTGGGAGGCAGCTGTAAAGTCTGCAAAACATCATCTCTCGAGAAGTGTATCGACCCCGTCATTTACATATGAACAACTAGAGGCGGTTCTAGTAGGATTTGAAGCCATATTAAACTCGTGGCCACTCAAAAATGTCAAGTGATCTCAATGACTTAACTGCGGTAACAACTGGACATTTTCTTATAGGCGAACCGCTCACAGGACGTCGATTCAAACGCAGCAGAACAGAAAAACCTCGAACCGCTAATACAAGAAGTCAATATTCTAATAAACGGGATATCAGCCTTAAAGCACTTGTGCCAGCAAATCCAACAAAAGAGTATGTGCAGTCCTGGATAATGAATACGCTGAAAGCATGGCAAGGACAATTACCAAGGCGGATTCAAATGAAGGCCACATGATAAACCTAATTAAATATCAAACCTCGGTTATAGACGCAACAATAAATTTGATAAAACAAGATCAACTAACTGTGACGAGCAAGTTCGATCAGCGTAACCAACAAATGAAGGAAATAACAACGAGAATACGGAATAATGTTGAAGACAAATATCAAGACAAGATGTTTAAAATTTTCACATCCCTATCATTGCAACTCCGCGGAACTATGTAGTTCCATGCGCTAAAGATGTGCGCGGAAATATGTACGTCCATAGAAATTAGGTCCAGTGGATATGGCTGCATTAAATATGTGCGCGGAATTGTGTATACAATTTCATTCATATTTCTCTAAAGGGAAAAACCAAGTATACGATGGTATATGTATGGACGTATGGATAAATGATAGTTCCGCCTCAGGTACCATTTGTGTGCCATGTGCTTGTCATGTACATTGGTCGAGTTCATAATTGTAAGCATTTTGCCGTAAATCTGCTTAACAATTTCCTTGTGCAGATATTCTTTTGCGAAAAGTGAGTTCATAAATGTAAATTTGAAAACCAAGTGTCCTGTCAAAAAGTGACGGAAGTTAAATATTTTTTGTAACTTGCAATATTGTTGTTTTCTAACATGAGCTGCGCTTATTTTAAAGAAATGTCTATTAAAGAATGATTTTAAGCATAATTATTAGTCTTTTAAACGACAGCAATTTGGAAGATTTGCAAGCAAAGTTACTAGAAACTAAAAGAGCAAACATTTGAAGAAAAAGGAAAATATTCCTTACACACAAACTTGCCAGGTCAAGACTAATTCCAAAAAATTATTATTTTCTAAGTACTATTGCTAATTATCCCGATGATGTACTTAAAGAGAAAGCCTTTTTTGGATAACCAAGGCAACATTCCAGATATTACCTTTGCATTGGGTACTTTTATTTGATTTCCAGGTTTATTCAATCTTATGTATTTCAGTTCGTTTCGCGTGCTCTTAAACCCTTTTGGAAAAATTCTCGGTTCGATCGTCGTAAAATATATCTCAAGCTCGCACTTTGTCTAATAATTTGGAGTTTGCTAACAATTGCTCATTTAGAGAAATTAGCAATTTATTTAATGTAGCTAAAGGAGCAGCTTTTAAATATTCTATTCAAATCACAAAGCTATTATTTATGCTGAGAAACATTTTTTTAAAATTGTCAGATTCCACTGACGCACAAAGAAATGGAATGAATTGTCTGATTTCCTTCCTGCTAGCCACAAATTTACTTTCCAAGTTTCCATGGAATTTTGTTCCACGAACCGTAACCAAAAGTTTCACATCGGCGCTCGACCAACTATTTTGATCCGATTCTTCCCTATATAAAATATAATCCAATATGTAATAAATATCAATAACGAAATTCCTTACATTTGTGAGAATTTGTACCAAAAATAATACAAAGAAGTAATGCAGTCTTATGAATGCAAATTCTAGACAGCTGCGGTATATTTACAATTATGAACTCGGTCATTGTGTGTTTGTGTAGAAATTTTGTTTACAAATAATGGACATGTTGGGCGGATATGGACATGTTTATGTTAAGTTTACGGAGCGACAGGAAATATTTAAGAGCGAGGACATAGTTCCGGGAGCTATACACGTTCGGAACAACACAACTCTAATTGGTAATACTTCCAATCCTATACTTTGTATGATTTTGATTGTTCTACTTAACCGATGACTAAATTTTGTATTCAAACAAACCTTGTCTTCACGATATTTGTCTGCACGTATTTGGGAAGGGCTTGATGGTCGTATACGAGATGATGAAGGGATCATATTAGTTGATACGGCCCTATACTGCATAGGCGGACGCGCTGTATGTTGATTACGGGTAGGTAATCCCATCTTCGATGGTGGAGATCGCGGGCCACCAGATGCACGCCCGTGAGTTATTGATGTTGACCTGAAATGAGATGAACTTTAGTTAAACTGAATCATTTTGGTATTTAAAACATAAATGGTTTAATTGATATTCATAACCAGAAATATGTTGTTACTGGTATGTTTACCCTATTACGTTATTGTTAAGTACGGTGGTAGTGAAGCGAAACGTCCTTTTAACAATCGCGAAGTAAATCGCAGTGAAGTGGGAGAACAATAAAAGGAGAGTGAATTAGCAATTACTAAATTTAAGATGGTGAAGAATGAATATTTTTAAATAAGCAGAAATATTTATTTCTTTTTTAAAATAAAAAAATATATATATTCAAATCTTGAAATATGGGAGGTTGGATGCAAAGCTACCTGTACTTGAAGATCAACTCAAAGCGATGAAACTAAACAGGTGCTGACATTAGTATGATGGCTAGCGGGCAAGCAAGAGGAACAAAAGTTGAGGAGAGCGGTGGCCGAGTATCGTAAAAGCAAAAAAAAAGTCCACTAAGACTGAACAATGTTGGACTTAATTCATCTAAAACTTTCTACGTTAATGACAGTCTAATAAAAAGCAAGCTCTAAAATAACAAGTATCTCTTACCTTCCTTTTAAACATATAATGGACAAGACAATTTCATGTGCGGAAAACCCCCGAGCATGTCCATCCTAATTCGCAGCAGTTTAACAGCTAATTTTAAAATTGATCTTGCATTTAAATATTTCTTTCATTTGGAATTTCTAGTGTAGTACTAGTGTAGTACTTCAGTTTCCTTTAACCACTGTCCCTATATCTTGTCCTACAATACATATTGTCCTTACTTTATCTTTCCCTTCCATACTATCTCGCATCATCATTAATCCCCAAATCTTGCGAATAAGTTTGAAAAATTTAAATTAATTTTTTGAGAAGTGTATAAATGATATCATTTGTGTTTCCGAGACAAACTTCGACCCTGACGCATTTTCTCTCAGAGGTTTCAATCTCTTCCTGGCAGACCGCTTCCTTACGATTGATGGGGCGTTGCTATTTACGTAAGGAAAAATATAAAAATGAAATACCTAATATCATTCAATGATAATGATACGCATGTTAGTCAGTTTTATTTTGTCGAGATTCTAACTGGTGAACGTAAGTATGTCCTTGGCACGTTGCGCGCCCGAGTAATGCCTGCGAAATTATTGAAGCCATCTCCTCGTCGACGCCAAATTTAATTGTTTGTGAAGACTTCAATCTAAATATCCTTAAAATGTCATGCAATTCTCCGTTGACCAGTACAATGCGTTCACTCAACTTAAGTTTCTTAAATACCGACGAACCCACTCATTTTAAGCCAAACTGCTCGCCGTCATTGATCGACGTCATGTTGAGCAATGATAAGAGCTTGGTGAAATCTTATAGTCAACTGTCTGTTCCTGTATTTCTGTATCACGAACTCATTTTTGCAACATTTGTTATTCGATCAAAATAAAATTGTCCAAAATTGTCCGTTCAACATCAATTATTGTAATATTGAGTGGAGTACGCTGTACATGTCGTCTGATGTTGATAAACAAATTGAGCTATTTAACGCCAGTATAAACTACCTTTTCGAAACACATAAACCACTTCGGACTCGAGTTATAAGGAGCGAAACATCTCCGTGGTTAACCGAGAGAATTATTCTCGCGATGAGAAACAGGGACTTTCTTTTCAGGCAAGGGAGAAGATCACGTTGCCCGAAAATGCATAATGCGTATAAAGAATGTAAGAACGATGTCACATTGTTGATAAGATCGGCTAAGCTCAGGTATTACAAAAAAAATTCCGAAACGATCGATCTTCCAGTTTCCTATGGACACAGGTTCGTATTATTGGACTGAGCAAAGCAGAAAACAGGATAAACGACGATGACATTGACCCTGATAATTTAAATATTCGATTCGCTTTTATGTCTATGGAAGAATGCCTCCACCACTTTTAAAAAATACTCGAGCAAATGCCTTTGAACTCGCAAGAGTCGATTCTTACATAGTCGGTTATGCAGTATAAATACCCTGACTTCATTAAAGTATTGCTTCCAGTAATACTTCATCATAGCACGCACATCATGAATATGTTACTTGGGTACAAAACCTTGGAATAATGTTCAATAGTGAACTGACGTGGGCTCATCACATTGATATCGTAGTATCAAAAGAATATACATCCCTAAGAGGCTTATCAATCGGTAAATATATTCTCCCTGTGAATGTAAATTTAAACTTGCCAGAGCACTCATAGTGCCCATCCTAACATATGGATCTGAGTTGTTCGCTGACTGTGATTATTCTTCCTGCCAAAAATTTACAAAAGCAATCAACGCGGCTGCGAGGTATGTTTTTAACCATCGCAGATTTGATAATGTCTCGGAACAACGTCGCGTTCTCCAAGGATGTGAATTGAAAGCATTTTTATGCTACCAGTCGTGCATATTACTCTTCAAAATTATTCACAAGAAACACCCAAATTATTTATATGAACAGATCACCTTCTGTCGATCGACTCGTAATATTACCTTGAAACCCGCCATTCATACTTGTTTAAGGTCAGGAAGCTAATTTTTCATTCATGCTGTTCATCTATAGAATCACCTACCTACTTTCACAGCTAAGAGGTCTAAGACCGAGTACAGACTATTTTGTAACGTTTGTTTCTCCTATTTTGTCCACTTACTAGAATTGGAATAATAATTGAAGCTAAGTGGCGCAACCCACAAAAATTCCTATTAAGGTTTGGTTACGTTCTTGTAGGCGACGTTGGGCAATGATATACATATGTATTTGTTACAAGAAGTATGATCATCGTTTTAGTGGATGGGGCATATGGCGCTGATATTTCAGCCGTCGGGCATGCTTTCGTCTTCCCAAATTCTGCGAATGATCTGGTATACTCCAGCTTTTGAATGGCTGTGCTGACTTTTTCAAAATTTAGTAGGAGTACTACTACATCGACTTGCGCTGGGATTTGTTAATTCCCTATCCCTCTCATAGTCAGGCCCGTTAAGCATCTGTTAGAAGTGCTGCTTAAACACATCCACTATTCTCAGCAGGTCAATAACTAATCATCTTTACAATCATCGGCACACCGGAGAGACTCATTTATTTGATCTCCGGTACGCCTAGGCGTCAAATGTTAAGACTACTCTTTCACATCGGACAGTCGAACTATGAATACTGCCGCCACGAGGATATGGTCACGGATATGAGCACATGGGAATTTGCTTGGCGGGTCGACCGTCCTGAGAAAGTCAGGTTGCTGTGTATATTCTTTTTCGAGTGGGCTGTGCGTTCCGATCAAGCCACCTTAGATGGTAAAAAACGGAATTAACCCGGGTTAGGGCTAAACCGACTCAAACCGAGTAACATTTATTTCAAACCGAATTGCCAAAACCGATGAAAGGAACTGAATACTAAAAAAAACTGTAGACTGTACAACCCGGTGCGAGCACATTATCCCAAACCGAAACCAACACCAAATCGAATTAGACAATAGAAATCGATTTGCCTCGCTCCACATATATATTCGGGACGTAACCACCACAGCAGACTACATCATTTCGTTAACTTTTCGCGTATTGTGTGCTTTGTAGGTATACAAAATATTCTCTTTTTTTGTGTAACGTGTCAAAGTAAGTAAGTTGCGTTGCGACTTGCGAGTAGATGAAAATACGAAGAGAGAAAAATTGAAACAATTGACACTCACAGCCGGTATTGATTTGGCTACCCCGTGCGCTTATCACATCCTTTGCCAACACAACCGTATGAGGATACACATAGGACACCAAAACAAAATAGATTTGGACAATACAACTCGATTTGCCCCATTCGATAATCCATATTTTCGGTTCATCATCAACCTCGGTTACAACTCGGTTTGTTTCTATTTTAACCCGGGTTTACTCGGTTTGTAAAACCTTCGAGTTGGCACACCACTAGGTTTTAGTAGTGCGCATATAAGCCTAATGTTGTTTAACATGCAGGAATTGGTAGAAGGCGACATTTTGACGCGAGCTAAAGTACCATCCATTGTTTTAAGTTCGACAACCCGTACTATACCCTCTGTTCCTGGATGATTGTTTTTTACTCGTCCCAGCTTCCACTTAGGTAGGTAGATAGGTAGGTATGTAGGAAGGACCTATAGTGAAGTCACCAGAACACTTAGACCATATTGGTTCATTGTGATACCCACAGTCAGACCACTACCACTGATTGACCACTCCAGTGATAGTGCAGTTAATTTGATCCCAACGGAAAAATGTGGACCAGATTTGAAAACCAAATAAAAAGCGTTTTAAGTTTGCTTTCATTGGTATTCGAACCGGGGACCCCATTAACCAAGGGCAGGCACTTAACCCATGCGGCATCCAGTCGTTGCGAGAGTTGCATCACAGATAATATAGTTAGGTACATAGATATCGCACGCCGAGTAATGGATTTTTAATGGGATTATCTACTACGTCCCAGTTTGATCGAACTCGTTCGAATCGTGCATAATATATGATGTTTATTCAAATATTGTGGTATCAACAAATTGCTAGCTGCTTTTGCATACTTCCTCTTTGCAGCATGTGGGCACATATGTCCATACACATATATACACCGGACTCTATTTTCCCATTTATGCCTTTCCGGATCTCTCATTCACATTCCTACTCATCATTATAAAATTTGTTGTGTCGTGCTTACACGGCGGAGTAGAATTAGCTATGTGTGCTGCAGCAAAACGGAAGGCAAAAACGATTTACGTCGTTCTATGCACATACTCAACAAATTATAAAACAAAATTAAAATTCATCTCTGGTCTTTGTTTCGAGGATTTTTACTTTCTAGGTTCCTTTCGTGATTTTCGAGAAGGCAGTGTGCGAATAATTAAAGGTGCTACAAGTATTT
This sequence comes from Eristalis intricaria, assembly GCA_964034865.1. Classification (NCBI taxonomy): domain Eukaryota; kingdom Metazoa; phylum Arthropoda; class Insecta; order Diptera; family Syrphidae; genus Eristalis; species Eristalis intricaria. The sequence continues at coordinate 15,552,300 of OZ035874.1, forward strand.
TTGATTTGAGATTTCAATTTGAAAATTATCATACGATTTCTTGAGAAAGAAGATATTCTAAAAGCGATGATATTGTCGCAGCATATTGTTCCATTTGCGAAAAAATTATAAAACTGACTGACTCTTACCAAAAGAAATATATCTTTTTCGCCATATTTTTCATACATTTGTCTCAATTTCCCATAGAAAAACCTTTCATTTCCTTGTCATATCATTTTATTTTTGATTTCCTGAAATATATGGATGAATGGAGTTTTATAAAGATGTGTGGAAATCAGTATATTTTATAGATGGAATGAAACAGTCATTGATTGCCCATCGGAAGTGTTTGGTTCCCAAACGAAGTTTTGTATGGCGTCCACTATTTTCGTATTATATGGTCTTTGGTAGAACGCGGTATAAGCGTACGACAAAAATTGGCAGCACGCATTTATATATAACTATAATGTTTAATAGGCCGCTCATCGCGGATAATCGAAATTCTCGGTTAAAAGTTTTTTCTAGGTGGCAGCTTCGAAAAAATTCATAAGTCGCTGTATCGACCTAAGGGCTTTGAGCTTGATTAAGGGGTTTTCGCTTCTTCAACCATTGTTCTAATCTTTTATTTGCACTTATCGAAGATATCATGACACCAACGCTACACTTAAAATTCTCTATTAATTCCGCTTTTCCTTTAGTTATAAATAGCCAACTATGGTGGTCATTATATTACGGATAGTAGAATTAATTCCGTATAGTAGTTAAAATAAATAAAAACAATTTTTAAGGACGTCAATCTTCTATAAATTGTTCGATCCAAAAGCCTGCTTATAAATTTTGTAGTGTCAGAACTGTTGAAAATGTATTGGCAAGCCAAATGGAGGCAGTCCTTGGCTACAATGTCCGCATACTCATTACCAGAGGTGCCTGCATGTCCTGGAATCCACAACAGCTTTATTTTCCCAGTGTTCTTTATTGTTCCGAATTGCGGCAATAGCTGGAGAAGTGGCTGGGTATGTAGGTTTAAATATTATCTTTTTTTAATTAAATTTGTTATAAAATTACCACAAAAAATCTTCTCGAATAGTTCAGATGAGTCTGGCAAGCCATTTAGTAAGTAAACGTTCAATGCTTTGCAATGCTGCTCGCACCCACTTCTAAAAAAACACGATTTTTCAGTTGATGACCTAATATAAGAAATAATAAAATTTCTGAGCTAAAGCAAATCACACATTTTTCTCTATATTATTAGCCAAATAATAAAAAGAAAATTGCGATGTGTTATGAGGGGTTTTTCTTTTTAAAAGCGCATTGTAAGTTTTGAGAAAAATCTATTTTCCACCCATTATGACAAACATTTTTAAAACTACGTTTATACTAACGAAGCAATATCTAGTGAATTCCATACGAATAACAATTCTGTTGCATAGTCAATGTGAACAAAAGAAAGTGCAAAGCCAAACTCACATGTTTTCCTGAAGTTGTTGATACATTTTGAGTACCTTACATTTGCTACCTTAAAAGCACATTTAAAGGAAATTAAATTATTAAAAGTAAAAATTTCGATTTTTTTCGTAAAGGATCGAGACAACGAACTGTGTGTCGGTAAATAAAAGCTTCAAATTTCGTTTGGGGTTAATGCTAATCGTCGTTCAATGTCCAAGGTGGGAGATTTACTATAGGATATTCCATCCAATCTATTCCGCCTTTATAATGGTGTTGAATAAAATCGAAGGAGTATATGGAAGCTTCTTACGACTTATTACGTTATTGACGTCCTCTTTTACCAAACTGTTTTTAGGTTGGTTCATCTTCAATACAACCACTGATGTTAGGCAATCGGCTATGCTTAACGACGGCAGGCCAGATTCGACCAAAATATTTTTGATCTAGAACGAATAGCGGCGTTGTACATTAGCTCTATAGTTTAAGTGTTATGGTGTGTTTTTTTATATGGGTATTCAATAATCTATATCTATATAACTATAATTGAACGAGTTATATTGATTGAAATTTTGGTGTGACAGGGTATGTTTGGAGTTAAGGTATTTAATAATTTTGATCCTGGTAGCTAGTTTTTCTTCTTAAATTATACAATGTTGCGTAAAAGTAAATCTCTTATCAAAAATAATTAGTACTATTTTGTGGTTATGTACAAACACACTACATTGATATGCTCAGTGTAATCTATTTTTCTACAGATATGCAGGATTTTACTTCTTTGGAAAAAGATCTTGGCACCAGAGGATTTGCCACTAGAGGATAACGCGTAAGAAATATCATTGTCCAGGTGGAGCACGGCATCTAAAGTGCACCGACTCTGGATAGCAAGTTGACTCCTATCTAAGAGATTATTCTTTTCCAAGAACTAGAATAGTTGTTTTGTTATAATTGTTTCTAGGATTTTACCAATGCATGCTGAGGTCGACTAGACCTATTTCGCTATCCATTGGTGAGGAAGAATCGAAGTTGTGTAGACAAGCGAGGGAGCTTCAGAAAGCGTTATTGAATTGAATGAACTCAGCGGGAAAGTTGCAGTCTGCTGAATAGTTGGACCAGGTTTTGGCAAAGTGTTCGGTGATTTGACCAGGATCTAACATAACTTTTTCGTTGCTAGTTATATTGATCGGACGAGGAGTGAAATCGACAGTGAGGTGTTTAACATCGTTCCATAACTTTTTTATCGGGGTCATGGGTTAATTTTTGCAGGGAAATTAGCGAAGGAATCCTTTACCGCTCTGAGGAAGACTGGGTTGGCTTTGTGGTGTGCAATCAAATTCGCCTCGGGAAGTTTTTCTGCATATAAAAATCAGATAGAGATTTTTTAAAGAGAAATATTTCTGCAACTTTTTGGAATTTAGCGAGAATAAGCGCAAGTTTCCGTCCCGCAGATAAATAATATGCTCACAGCCAGTGCTAATGCTGTCGAATGGTGTTTTTAGAATGAAAACACTGAATGCCGCTAGGGATTTTTAGGGGTTAGGCGCAATGGCAATGAACCTTGAATTTTTAATACTTGATGGTTGAAAGAGAAAATTAGATTGGGATGAGGTTATGAATAGTTTTTTTTCCTTTTTTATTGGTCGGTTAATAAGATGAACATATTAAGCATTTCCTCGCAAGAAATACCGTGGCACATTCACCCAATGATACGTATTACAGTATTTCCGCACCAGCAATACCCCGGAACATTCACCCAATGCGAATGCGATACGGGGAATACGATGTTGACCGCTCGGAGGATAGTGGATGATTTTGATGAAGTTCAAGTATTTTATGTTACATAAAAACAATCCTTACCAAATGAGTTTTAAAATTAATTTTTTTTATGATTGTAATTCAATTTTAATTCAAACATTTAAAGTCACTAAGCTTTTTATTGAATCAAGGTTGATCTTGAACAAATTGTTTTTCAAGGCTTCTTTATTAATTTCTAGCTCTTTTAATACGATTCCTTGAATGATAGGGCAGCATTTTGATTTTGGCAAAGTTTTCGACTCCATACAGCTGGACTGGAAAAAATAAGTTTTGTAGAGCTTGACCTTGGTCCTTCGAGCCAGGAATTTTGAGCCTTTATTTCGGCAAACCGAAGTAACATCGGTTGCCAAGGGTTATTATACGTCGGATCTCCACTGTGATGTCATTCGTAGAGTTCACGTCCGCCCCGAGGTAGACAAACTCCTTCACTACCTAAAAATTGTAGCTATCGATTGTGATGTTTTAACCTAGGTGGTGTGCGGCGGATCGGTTTTACTCGACAGCATGTATTTCGTCTTATGCTCATTTACCTTAAGACAAGCTCGTTTCGCCTATCCTTTAATCGCCGTGAAATCTTTCACTATTCCACGTTGGGAACGCGCGACGATGTCGATGTTATCTGCGTATCCCAATAGCTTAACTGACTTGTAGAAGATAGTGCCTTCCGTGTTTACGGCTGCCCGCCGCACTATCTTCTCCAGTCCCAAATTGAAGTAATCACACAACAGCGTATATCCTTGTGTGAAGATTTTGTCTATAGTCGATTAGCTGGGCCGGAAGCCGCACTGGTATGTGCCGATTAGTGCGATACGAAACGGCTCTAGACGTTCACACAGTACGCTGTAAGCTTGAGCAGCGATATATAGTCTATAGTTGTTGCAAGAGGTAGGATCGCCTTTTCTTTTGGATGGGGCATATGGAGCTGATATTCAAGTCGACGGGCATGTTTTCGTCCTCCCAACTTCTACGGATGAAGTGGTGGATGCTCCCTACCAGAACATCGCCACCGGCCTTGAAGAGCTCCGATGGTAGGCCATCAGACCCTGCGGATTTGTTGTTCTTCACTCTTTTTTAATGGTTTTGCCGAATTCTTCAAAGCTAGGTGGGAAGACTACTTCATCGACTAGAGTTGGGATTTCTTGATTTCCTACCGCTTTCTCCTGGTCAGGCCCGCTAAGCAGCTATTGGAAGTGCTTCTTTAACTCATCCACTATTCCCAGCTGTTCAGTAACAAGGTTACCCTCACTGTTTCGAAGAGCCTGTATGCCTTTCCAAAAGTCAAGGGCACAGCTTTTGGCTTTTTTTGGAAGCCCGTATTTTCTGCTTGAGCTGGGAGGTTGCGAGAGAACTTTTCTTCAGGCGTAGAAGCTTTTTCTCATCTCTTCTTCTGCTCAAACTAGCCATCATACCACGGGTTTCTCGTCAGAAGAGGTAGGTAGACTAGGGCGGTTTCGGCTACCTCTCTGATGGCCTAATACAACCAAATCTCGTTGGCGTTTGTGTTCGACATGGGCACACCGGAGAGTCTCCCACTTAGTTGCTCTTCGTAGGATCTGGCCATCTAGGGTGTGCGCAGGCGTCTAATGTCAAAACGCCACGCTGTTGGCTGGTGCACCTTTGTGAAATTGGACAGTCGAGCTCTGAATGTGGCTGTTACGAGGAAGTGGTCAGAGGTGACGTTAGCCTCCCTGAATGATCGCACATCCAGGATATTGACGCATGCCTTGCGTGAATGAGAACATGGTCGATTTGGTTGTCGGTTCGACCGTCCGCAGATCGCCAGGTTGCTGTGTGGATTATTTTGCGAGGGAACCTCATGCTGTTTATGACCATATTACGTGCTGCCGCAAAGTCTGTGAGTCGGAACAAGTATCTGCTGTCGTGTCGTGGAGGCTGTGCTTTACGATCCCTCCGCCCAATATGTTTTCCTTACAGATTTTGAAGTCTCCGAGCACGATCTTTACATCGTTTTCCGGACAGGCTCCGTAGGCACCGTCCAAGAGGTCATAATAGTCCTCTTTGACAGAGTCTTTATCCTCTCGTCGGTAGGGGCGTGTGCACATGTGAGGCTGATGTTGTAAAATATAACTTGGATGCGGATCACAGCCAAGCGATTACTTATCGGTTTAAAATCGAGGACCTTCAGCCTTAACCGTTTTCCCACAACGAATCCGCATCCAAATATATGCAACCTTTTGTGACAGCTGTAATATATGCCGCACTCTTTCATGGTCCCTTGTCCTATCCAGCGTATTTCCTGGATCGCAGTTATATCCACCTTATACTGCGTGAAGATATTTTCCAGTTTATGAGCGGCTATGTAGAGTGTTCTTACATTCCTGGAGCACACTCGCAAATCATTTTCCTTGTTCGTGTCGTGTTGTCGTCATTGTGTGTCCGTAAATTGCGCCGAGGCTACTTGCTCTTTCGTAACAATTGGCTTTTTTACGTGAGCGGCTTGTTAGCCCTTCCGCAAGGGGAATGCTTCATATATAAGTTCATCTCACAACGGGTTTTGCGAAGACTGGATCTATGCACCCACAAGGATCGTTGCTGGCATCCCGTCTGGGAGCGAAGTGGGGTTAATGTACGTTTTGAGTTTATTAACATTTCCAAATTATTAAATTTACATGTATTTTGCATTAATTGTACGCTTACCATAATATTGCCCATAATTACAAGCTCTTGCCCTGTTACAACATTAAACTGTTTTCTGAATTGTAAAATGTTCATATCATTAAGGAACTTGATCACTATCAACTTCCATTTCAATAATAATGCCATTGATGTAAATATAATTCAATTTAATTTAATTTTATTAAAGTACTAGCTGCATATACCCCTTTAGTCATGAAGTATGTATGTAAGTAAATTTTTGCAACACATCTTAAAATTGGAAACTTTCTTGTCATTCCAACATTCATTCTAAAAGTGCAGGAAAAAATAGAGAGTAAAGAAAAAAAAGATATCTTACGTGCCTGCATACATATACTGTTGTATTATTGACATCGAAAACTCGTGCATGAATGTTCTATGAAATAATTACATAAGGAAGCTACAATACTTCAAAGAAAGAATAGAGAAAAAGAAAAGTTTGTTCGATAAACATGTATGCAGTGTTGGGCAAAATGTAATGTTTATTCTGATTAGAAATTGTAATCTGTAATCTGATTACTCTTCATAAGGGTTACAAAATACAATCTGATACCACATTCAAATCTGCATTTCAGTAGTATTGGTTTATATGTTTATACATATACGTATATACTCTCTATATATCTACCTTTTTCGTCATATTTTACATACATTTCCCTCAATTTTCCAATTGACAATTCGTCTCGGAGAGAGTCCACTGCATGTATAGTATATGATCCACATATTATAAAAACACATATGGATATAATCAGTTGTTATGTTGGTTACTCACAACTGTAATGTAGATTTGTCTTGTAATCAGATTACATTTTGCAATCCTTATGATAACTAATCAGATAACAGATTACAATCAGTATTTACAATAACCAGTGAAATCAATAACAAATCTAGATACTACTAACATACATACCGCCCAGCTCGCCTTAAAATGGAATGAAGAGAAAGCGTAACGTAAAAGTTCCATACTAATGTCTCCCTTAAAACTTTCAGAAATGTGCGTTACTATATATTTGCGTTGCAAAGAGGGACAAAATACAGTAATATTACCCACAATAAAAAAAGGGCGCAAGCCTTCGGGTACCAAATCGTATGCCCAAGCCGTAATATCGAGCCATACAAACAACAAAAGTGATTCTACGACGGAAGTATTCTCTTTAATACTTGCGAAACTTGAAGAACAAAATAAAATTAATAACGTAATATTTGACAAACTAGCTAAACTTGAGATCAAACCTTATATAAAACATAAAACAAAATTAATATAAACAAGTCGATCAACATTTTAACATGGAACGCAAAAAGTCTCAATGAAAAAATCACAGAACTAAAGATTTTCTTAAAAAACGCCAAAATTGATGTATGCTTGATCTCGAAAACGCATTTGACAAGGGAATTGCAAATAAAAATAAGAGGGTTTTGGGCCTACCAGGCATACCATCCCTCGGGAAGGGCCAGGGGAGGTTCCTCCTTATTTATCAAGGACTGCATCAAGCATTCTATAAATTCGACGACAGAACTGGACGCAATACAAGCATCTTCAGTTCGAGTAAAAACAAAATAAGACAAAGAATATAAATATATCGTACATTTACCTTCCTCCGCTCTGTAAGCTTAAGCATTGGGCTTGGGCTTTTGGCGCTCCGACGTAGCGAAATTACCTGACCTAGTAGACTTTTTCGTTACAAAAGGAGTATCTTCCAATTTAGTGAGAATAGAGAAAAGCTTTGACCTCTCCTCTGACCACTCGCCACCTAGCCTAACTAATAATAAAACAAAATTGGAACGGTTTCAAACATGATTGCGAAACAAAAATTATATTGAATGTCTCACTGAAAACACCATTTGAGTTAGAAGTGGAACTCGAAAATTTTATACCGATTATCCAGAACGCCACATGGAAAGCACTCCAAGAAGAAAAGTCGCCAAAGGATAAGGCACATCTTGAAGGTAAGTTTATATCTTGAAGGAAATAAACTTCAAGTTATTCTGTTTGGAGAGCAGAGAAAAATATAAAAAATCATCAACTGCATTCGACACCAATCCAAAAAAAACAATGGCGAATAAGTAAAGAGTGACAAGGAAAAGGCAGACCTGTTTGCTGTACATCTACAATAAACGTCTAAGCAGTTTGATGGACAAATGTTGATAGATGATCCAACCGATATGCCTCCGATATCGGACAACTTCAGAATAAAGCGGGTGTCGTCAACTGAACTTTGGCAGGCAATACAAAATTTTAAAAGTAACAAAGCACCTGGCTGTGATTTAATTACCGGGCAAATCCTCAAGGAATTACCAAAAAAAGGCGATTATTAAGCTGCAGTATTTAATAAACGCTTCGTTCAGACTATTACACGTACCAGATTCATGGAAAGTCGCAGAAGTGATAATGGTCCCGAAACCCGGTAAACCGCCAAAAAACAAAAAAAACGTATAAGCCGATATCACTTTTATCTATAACATCAAAGCCATTCGAGATACTTCTATTGAAACGAATACAACCACTAATAGAAGAAAGACCCCTTAAACCCGATCATCAATTGGATTCAGGAAGAGTCATTCTACAAATGACCAAGTATTTAGAATAACCAACGAAATCGAAAAAGCACTAGAGGAAAAAAAGGTTTGCTCCAACGTTTTCCTCGACGTATCCCAGTCCTTTGACAAGGTTTGGCACGACGGCTTGAAATACAAACTTAGTAGGATATTTCCGAAAAATCTATATTCCCGCAAGGGAGTGTCCTTGCCCCTATTCTATTATTGTTATATACCCGGGACATATCAAAAAATGAGAGCACAATAGTAGCTACGTTCGCAGACGATACGGCTATTCTGGCTACGGAAAACACAATTGTGTCCGCTACGGTAAAACTGCAGCACGCTGTAAATAAAACTTGCGATTGGACAAAACTCTGGCGCATTGCCCTAAATGAAACCAAATCCACGCATATTAATTTTACCTACAAAAACATAGACAATATACCCGTCTTCATTAACTCGGTATAAATACAGTACGCAAATGAAGCCAAATATCTGGTATCTACGAAATAATGATATAGAAAGAGATCTAGGGATCGCAACCGTGGACGAATAAATAAAAAGCCGAATAAAAAAAAATTGTAACCATGCCATACTCCAAACACTGCTCATGAGAAAGGAGGTTGTTTTTCAGCAGCCAACTTGATACCAGAGTGAAGGTAATCTGCTACATGGCCCTGGTACGGCCAATTATGGTGTACGGTTGTCCATTGTGGTTAAACGTGAGTCCTTCCCAGATGGAAAAGATGAGGGCGTTCGAGAGGCAGTGTCTTAGGAGCTGTCTCCGTCTGTATCGCACACCCGAGTCTGAGTACAAGAAGTACTATCCTAACGAGGTCCGGTACAACGAGGCAAACGTGAATAGGGTAGATAATTTTATTATTAAACTGATGAGAAGGCACACTGCACGAGCTATGACCTCTTCCAACAGTTTGATCTTTGGGGCTTACTACCCCAATAGTATGTACCATGAAAGGGTGCGCCTTAACTGCTTTATTCCTCCTGAAGCATTCCTTTATCTAGATACAATTGGCCTTATACAATATCCACAAGGATGTCCTATCATCTTCCATGTCGTACGCCGAACAGTGGATAGGCGACTCCAGTACGATCCGGATGTCGTTCGCACCCACGAGGAATCTCCTCCGGTTCAGTAGAGCGATCCCCGCTCGAGATAGGAAAGAGTCTGCCAAAGAACGGCAGTTTTACTGGTGGTTACAGCAAAACCGGCCTCGGCCACCGCTAGCTTTTCCACAGGATCAGATAGTTGACCATAATGGCCAGCTTACATAGTTTTTAAGGTAGCTTTAAGAATAAAACAAAAATAAAATCAAAAAAAAAATATATATAAAACAAAAAATCCAAAAAAATAAAATCCAAAAAAAAATCTATATAAAACAAAAAATCCAAAAAAAAAATCAAAAAAATTAATTAAACAAAAAATAAAAAAAAAAGATATATATGAAACAAAAAATAAAAAAAAAGATATATATGAAAAAAAAAATAAAAAAAAGATATATATGAAACAAAAACACGACACAAATCCGTACTCCGTACTGTTACAGACATAGTTAAGATAATATTAAGTTTTATGTTAGGTTAAGTTAGAATAAGGTAGTTTGAGTAGATAGGTTTAGCCAAGTTTTTCACAAGTTTTCTTGGCAAATAAAAAAGTAATAAAAAATTGTCATAAAGACTAAAAAAAACGTAGATTAAGCCGAAAGGCACATTTAGAAAGTAGATCAGATTAGCTTAGAGTACCCGCATAGGGTCAGTAGGTTAGTATTAAGAACATTTGTAAATCTTAAGATAGTTAAGCTAGTTTTAATATAAAAAAAACACTGCCCATGAGAAACCTCGTCCAACGAATGAAACCGTTCGATTGAGCGCAATGAGTACAGGCCGCTATAAACGGTTCCAGCAGGTGACTTTATCGAAAATCTACCTGCCTCGCGCGTAAAATAATGAAGTTAAGACTACTGGATAGGGTTACCTAATTGTAGTAAACAACAAAAACAATGGGAAGGGTGTGTTTAGTCAGTAAAAATCTGACACTACTATGAATACACGGGTATCATAGTGTCTTTTTGAAGATTCACACCAAACCACGAAAAAAAATAATATTCCGGAAGCTTTAGATCTTATTCATTCCAATAAAATCCATCATTAAGCTCTATTAATAGAGTTGAAGTTTTTTTTAAATACTCTAATTAATCAAAGTGATAATAGTTTTCTCGTGTTACTTAATAATTTCGCATACCAATTTCGTTGCACTTACGGATTATACAAACAGTATTGATTGGGATGCACTGCTGAACGACTTCAATTTTAAAGGTAATTACGATGTTTTTTGGTAAAACTAATTCTGGTCTTGATTTATTTGTACATAAAACGCGTCATAATAAGCGGTTTAGAATGGCGTGGTCAATAAGAGATTAGTAAATTTACGGAATGTACAAAGAAAAGCTTACTCGGCTTATATTTTAAATAAAACGATCTCAAACCGTGAATTTTTTTGATATTTAGAAAAGAATATGAGTTCTTGAACAGATTTTTATACAGGCAGTACATCATGTGCGTAGAGTCTTCGGTAAAGAGTAATGGTAAATCATTTCGGAAATACATTAATGCAAAATGAAATACGTCAGGCTTTTTGAAGTTGAAGGAATTTTGGTAATGTAATTTCAACAGATTTGACAGGAACGTGTGAGATATTTGCCAACTTTTTCAAGTCGGTTGATAATGATCCTCCGTTCCAATCAATGACGAACCATTATTCTTATATCACTGAGTCATTGGATATTGGTATGCTGCAACTTACAGATGAAGAATTAATAAACGCTTTAAATAAACTAGAATCAATCAGCAGCCCGGGCCCCGATGGAATCCCTGCGATAATATAAAAAAAAGTTCTAATCATCGCTTATTACGCCAATATTTAAATGTGGTTTGAGACAAAAAGTTGAAAACTATCGGCCTATATCAAAATATTCTGCAATCCCAAAATTTTTGTAAAGCCTTGTTAAGCTTTTCTTTGCGGCAAAAGAAATTATTTCAAGCAATCAGCATGGCTTTGTTCGCGGTAGGTCATGTACTCCTAATTAAGCTTTATTAACAAACTATATACTTAACAGCTTTGAAAACCATTTACAAGCTGATGTACTCTACAACGACTTTTCGAAAACTTTTGATAGCGTACACCACTAGAAGTCAAGTGCCTAAATAACAAGAAACAAAAAACAAAAACTTTTTTACTTTCTTACATTAGCAATGGGCAGCATTTCCATTCAAGGTATAAATCTCTCGAGTTTGCCTATCGCTGATAAAGAGTTTTTCTTAGAGTTGTAGTGTAATAAAAGTGATGGTATATATTTGAAGCAAATACGTCAGACGTGGTATTTGAATTTGATTTGAAGATTGTATTGTTACCTTTAAATGACGTAAAACTTAAGTTCTAAGCGAAACATCATTTTTTCTTCTCTTGAAGGTATAAATCCGCACTGTTCAGGGCAATTGCTTCCTTTATCTAATCAGTTGTGCAACTGCTGTTTTGCAATACTTGGCACCCAAAAAGTGAATAACAATTTTGGATTAAGCTGATCAAAAAAGTCACTAGAACGATTATTTTAACCCTTAAATGATTTTAAAACACATTTCTAATCGAACAAAATAAGAAGAATAAAATCTGAATTGAGTCCAGATAATGACCCTAATTGAAGTGGAATGTCTATGGTATTATGTATTTTATTTTATTTATTTAATGAAATTAGCAATACAATACTACAAGATAATTCGTCTTTTGGAAGTATGGATTTTAAATTTAACAGCTTTAAATAATTTGTTTACAGTTTGTAATGTCACTTTAAGTGGAATCAATATAAGAACAACATGTCAAATCATTTTAATTTTAAAGGACTCATGACAATTTATGATATGGTCATCCGATAAGAATTGAAAAAGCTTTTTCTGAAAGGTGCTGTAAGAACTGATTATCTGCAATCTATGCGGAAGATTGTTCCAGGCACGAATTGTTTTACCTCTACTAGATTGTGCAAATTGTATCTTTTCAAACAGATAACTAGGAAATTTACTTTTAATGACTTTAAACAGCTTTAAGACTAATTTTTAAGATAAATTTTAAGAGATTTTTTTTTAAATTATTCCGAAAGTTAAAATATAGATCAAGTCTCAAACAAAAAATAGACGATGACGAGTTGGACACACTGCTAGGTCGGGTAATATTATAAATTAAATTAGCAGTCAATAAACGCAACATTTAGCATATGTGTACAAACAGAATCTAAGTACGGAACTGATGGCATTAATGGGATTGCCAGCAAGAACTGAAGGTGAAAAATCATTGAGACTAAATTCATGGAGAGAAAATATAATAGATACAGCCTTAATGTAATTCAGCTTCAATTTATTGTCTTTAGACTAATTTGAAATACTATCAAGGTCTTCATTCATCCCAGCAATACCATTAGCCATGAAGCCAATAGAACCTGAAAGGTATATTATTACGTCATCGGCATAAATTTGTATTTTGCAATTTTCAACTATTCCTGGAATATCATTGATGAAAAGACAGAATAACGAATAGAGCGCTCGAGCAGCTTTAGGATTAGAGTGACCAATTGAAGGGAAGAATTCGAGAAATTAAATTTATTTTTCATTTTCGAAAGAAGGAGAGAATGGTCAATGCTGTCAAAGGCTTTGGAGAAATCTAGTAGGGCTGCGACACAAATATTATTTCTATCTGAGAGGCAAACTTTAGGACAGCAGATTCGCAGCTATGCTAACTCCGAAAAGCAGATTGACATTTTCGGTTCAGGAACATCCGGAGAAAAAACACTTCATTAGGAAGTAATAAACACATAGACAATTTACTATTAGATACAACACCCAAGTTTTTCAGATTTTTCCAGAATTGCTAAGAACCCAAATTAGGTTCGAGCTTATTTATGAAAAAAGATTTCTTGGCATTGTGAATAATTACAGTGACGAATTTTTTATAAAGACGCTCTCATTCGGTAATTTTACATTGAATTGCTCTACTATGCCACGGATACAGGCGAGAATGAATACGTTTAGTTACAACAGGCACGAAATTATCAAATAAGAAATTCACTAGTTTATTAGAAATTTCACCCTTTTCGTCATCATTGGGTGCAAAATGTCTGTAAAATATCTGTGAAGATGTCTTTAAAAGATCTAAGGTTGAAAAACGTGTCACAGTTGGGTCGGTCTACAGAGAAATTAAATGTACAAAAACTTAAATCATGAATAAATTCACTAGTCATACCTATTTGATCGGAACATAGAACATTGGTAGTATTGTTAGTTAAAAACACGTGAAGTTGTTGGTTTAAGGTACAGGTAGGGTAGGGTAACGAGTGTTAATTGGAGATAACCCAACATCATCACAGAAAAATTGAAATAGACTGGTTGTATTATTGCACTTATGTATATATACTAACATTAAAGTCGCCACCCACGAATTTTGGTATAATTGCTTTGTAATTTCAGTAAAGTTTCTTCAGATTCTTCTACGTTTTCTTCTAAAAAAACATTTAGGAGGCGTGTACACAGCGACCAAAAGCATTCAAAGCACTAACTTCGACACAATAAAATTGAATCATAGACCTTAAAGACGTGTAAACAAGTTGGACGCACATTTTTATTAAAAATCCATGCATTTAAAGAAAAATTACTTTAACTGTACAATTTAAGAAAAATTAAAAAAAAAAAAACTACATAACTGGCTATACTTAAAACTTATATACTAACTAACTTTTATTACTACAGCGTACAACTACCTTAATCTATGGCTATGTAGATCAGTAAGACAGTGACTGACTGCTCCCCCATTCGGGGATAAGTACTCCCCTTTCTACCCCGGGTCTAAAGGGTGCGACGTCAATGTTGCATTGCAACATACCGAACATCTATCCTTGATACCGTCGTATTAAACCGTAGGAGACCATCCTCAGCTCGTTGTGCTACGGGACGGTCGTGGTTGAGTCGCCCATCCACAGTTAAACGGGCTATGTGGAAGATAAGCGGCCCCTCATTTATATTTTGTAACAGTCCGTTCTTGTCTAAATGGAGAAAGGCTTCTGGGGGGACACAGCCATTGTTCCGTACCCTTTCGTGGTATTGTGAATTGGCGTAATAAGCCCCCGAGATCAAGTGATTGAGCGAGTTCATGGCTCTAGCAGTATGACCTCGAATCAACTTCAGCACGAAATTGTGAACTCTTATTAGGTTTGCCCTGTTGTATAGGACCTCATTGGAATAGAACCCTATGTACTGGCACTCTGCAGTTATATAAAGCCCTAAAACAAGCTCAAAACAAGCGAACAACCGAACTACACGGAAAAGCCATAGCTGACAATGATACTCATTGGGACCACGCTTTCGAAGATGCTATGATTTATTCAAACGATTAATCTACGAATGATTTATAGGCCAAACAAATAGATAATATGGCCGAAAATATATTGCATCAGATGCATCTCAGAAAATCTAATGTATAGATGCCAATGTACGAAGAAATTCACAAAAATTATAATTGAATGACTAATTGCAGTCCCAAGATTTCGAAAAATTACATTTTGGTGCAAATGCCGTCTATATACGCTATCTATTACGTCGAAGAAAGAAACAAAGACCTTTTGCATAACTGAAATATTTGTGATTTTAAGAAAAATCATTAGTTGGAAGAACGAAACAAATCCCGGATTAATTTCCTTCCTCCAACTGATACATTTTTTTAACATTACTTATCAATTGCTTGATATACAGTTCCTCACAAAATTGAGCCTACACTGTCATTTTTTCGTATTATTGCTATTTCCATTATTATCCACTTTCTTTATTTTTTTTAATATGCATTTATAACTATTTTTGTTAACATACACAGAAAAGCGACTTCATATCGGTACTATAAAACAACCCTTGAAATCAACACAGAAAATTGAGAATAAAGGTGTCATGTGTGAGTGGTAGACAAGTTTCGCAGGATCAATACATGGAAATTTGTTCAAATATAAAGCAAAAAATGTCCCTGGTGATCATTTCTACACACGCTCTTGGACTGAAAGGATCGAAATGGAAAGCATGCTTAGCAACGAAAATGCTTGTAATTGACCTATTTTGCAAGGGAAATTCGATGAGAAACTGTAGGGTACCGCAAGCAACGGTGCAAAAAATAATAAATAATTATATGTATGCACGTATATTGTGAATTTAATTACAATAATAATAAAGAGTAATATTTATATATCCTTCGCGTGGTAACACACCTGGACACGGAGCGAAGGCTTAGTAAAGGTCTATAACTCTTGGGAATGTATTCCCTATGAGGAGACATGAAGCTAAGTGTAACCATCCCATCACCTCCCAGTTTCTATCTTTTACTCCAATGAGCTGGATAAAGGTCATCAAATCATCAACCTGGCTTGGGCCACCTTAGCAACAGCCCAGTCGCAAACGGTAAATCCGGTGCCAAACCCGGGGAAAAACACCCCAACTTAAAGCGACAAGGACTGGTTACACCAGAACTTCAAAATAATCGCCTGTGAGATCTAATTATGGAACACAAAGGCGGAACTCCGACGTGGGATTTTCTTCATCGGAATGATGAATCAGTGATAATCTTTGGGTTCGTATAATGGCTTGGATGCTGAAAATAATCGAAATAAACCTCCATCACAGTAAGGTGGCTTCCGCCACCTTAATCTCCGCTTAACAACCACCGAAGATGACATAGTCCTCATCCATGAGCCATGCATTAATAAAACTAAAGAAGGACTAAAGAATACAAGTTAATTTACGCTAACTGCTAGACAACATCAACATTCTCCTTATCCATAATTACAGCAACACAGGTTTTACATTGGCTAGTTTAGAACTTAAAAACATGGACTACCACGACAGAGGGCCCCTATCATCCGATATGATTCGCAGCACAGTACGTATGGCGGAATCGATAAACCGACCAATACTCATCGCCTGCGACGTGAATAATATAAAACGGTGATTCTTTCATCAACATATATATTAGAGTCCAAACTTGAAATATTGAATATATTTAATAGTGACTGTAGCTAATGCAACACTATGGTAGCGCGCGAGAGATGCTCTTCGAAATGTCATAGTACTCATGACATGCATCTTAGCTCGTATCTTTGTTGTATTGCGTGCATGTTCAATCTTGTCTCAGTGCAGTTGTGATCTGACCATCTGACCATGTGCTAGTGAAACGACACTACAGCTGCCAAGAACCCACATTGTTATTCGTAATAGAGAGGAGGTTATCGACATCACTTTGATATCTAACTCTCCAAAAGCAGCTGTAGAATCGAAGGGCGCTATCGAAGGAAAACTGCTTCTCAGATCACCGCTACATCGGATTCCAGCTATTAACGAATTACATCGCACCTCTTAAGGCTCCGTTTAGGGAACGGAGCTCAACCGAGCCAATACAACAGGGAGTCCAAGCGACTGGGACCGTTATAAGGACAGTATCAAAAATCAATTCTGGACAAACTTCTGCTCGAGCATTGAAAGCAACACAGAAGCCAGTAGACTACGGATATCTATCGAAATCATCTCCAGGCCTTCTGTACAACGTATACCGCTCTATAATAATTTTGATTCAGGAATCCCTTCAACTGCTGCTGGACAAACATTTCCCAGGCAGCGAAGAAAGGTTCTCAAAGAAGTAGCAGACTTTCGAGAACAAGCAATATAGTATCTATGGCAGTAGTAAGAAGAAGCTCAAATGGGTATACACAGCTTCCCTACATCCCATCTACCATATAAATCTAATGGCTTAGATGGCATATACCCCATAGAATTAGAACGGGCCTACATCACACTGGAGCCGTGGTTGTTAAAACTATACAGGGCCTCTCTGGACTATAGGATGGAGGGAAGTTAAAGTATTTGAAAATCGGGAAAAAAATATCCCACATAACCGCAAAGGACTACAGACCGAGCAGTTTCTCCTCATTCCATCTAAAGACGTTGGAAAGATTCATAGATCTATATATAAAGAGCAATATACCGACTTGTTAACTCGCAGCAGCTCAGCCCACTGCAAGGGCAAATCAGTCGAAAAAGCTCTACATACTATTGCAGGCACTGTGGAGAAATCACTGTCCTACAACGAATACACTAGGGCAGCTATCCTCGATATTGAAAGAGCGTTCAACATCATAGCACCAGATTCCAAACGCCTTAAGCGGACTGAGTTTTCATCATGATATTATACGCTGGATAACGCTAATGTTCAGAAGCAGAAAATCCAAGCGGGTTTCGGTAGCAGCCGAGTGGTAAGAAGTTTAATACGCAACCCACAAGGAGGTGTACTCTCCCCACAAGTTTGGCTTATTATCGTAAATGAACTACTTCTCTCTCTAGAAAGGTGTGGTTGTAACATCGTCTATGCGGATGACGTCGCCTTTACATTCAGCGGAAAATACCCCCAAACGTTAGTGGGTCTTATGGAAAACACTCTAAAAGTGTTATCGAATCAGACCAGGAAATGCGGGCAGGACAATTTTGCCGAAGAACCTACGGACTACTCAACCCTGATGTTAGACTTCGATATCAAATATAAAACCAGAATACCGAGTAGACAATTATGGGACACAAACTCTGTGCTGAATAACAACAACGCCAGATGGATCAAGGACCGGTAGTGGAGTTGGGCCGGGTATGCACTCGGAATATTTCCAGATCAGCCGGTCTTCTGGACTTCCGGATTACTGTAGCGTCTTCAAGGGAGAAATAACGGCTATTCGTGAAACCGCTGGATGGTTGTTGATTAGGACAATATCGAACGAGAGCATCGTCATTTTCACCTAAGGTTTAAAACATCTGGGTACCAATTAAAACTAAAAAATAAAAATCAAAGAGCTAGCGATCGGCAGGCCCGTGAAAGATAGAATAACCTTAACACGTGCCTACTCGGCCATCTACGCCATCTACATCTCGGCCATCTACTCTGCAATTGCTCAGCACTGACCTCCATTAGGAAAGAAACCTTGGGAGAATTCTAGCTGATATATCCGAAAGGGATGTCAAATCAATCTGCGTATTCATCCAAAACACAAAAAGTAACGGACGGTAACCCAATCAGTGGCAACACAATGGGTCTAAGCGAACCCATCACTTTCGATGGAAGATACATAACCTTACTTAACCTTTGTACACTATTATTGACATGTTTGTTTTTGTTAAATTGTTCTCTTCACCTAAATTTTTGTAATTCATTTTCATTTTCTCTATGTAAATTAGACGTTCGTTGGTAGCATTTAAAATAGATGCCCATGTTATATGTTTAAAGTTATGAATGGTGGAATTTCTTTAGAAAACTTATCAATCGCTGTTAGGTATATATTTCTACAAGGATTACGAGATGTCCATTTGTACAATATAATTCAAGTTGAATGCCTATCACATTTCTCGAAGTTGATGTATTAATTTTATCATATGAGGATAATATACTTGTTTAAGTTCTGAAAACACTTCGGAAATACCTCTGTGGTTATTTTTTAATTGTTATTTTTTCCATGACTACAAGATTTGAAAATCTTGAGGTAAGTATTATTAACCAAATTTTTAACATATAGATCTTGAAATTTGAGAAAGAGCCGTGTATCTTCACAATATGCACATACAAATCTTTTGTCGCTAAGAAATCTTTTCATTAATTTCAATAAATCGCTATCTTTTGTCACACATAAATAAATTTTTATATTTTTTGTTAATTATTTTTGTGCAAATTTTCTTTCGTTTGATTTTAAGAATATTTGATTTATATTTAAAATATTTATTGCTCTTCGATTCGAAGTATCGGAATCATTTAGCGCGTTTAGCAAGATCTTCATATAACTTTTTTTAGTGTTGGGTTTCATATGTTGGTCATGACAGATAAGTTGGCTTATTCCGTCGGCTAAATGATTGTCTTTCTATTTTATATATTTGATCGTGATATTATACTCGCTAAGTTGTATCTTCCAGCTAATAATTCCTTCTCTATGGCTGAATAGAGAATTTCATGGTCGTTCAATGTGCGAGATACCAACATGACTTAAGACAGCGCCTAATGCATTGTTTCATGCATCCGATGATAAAATTACCTCTTTACTTAAATCGGTATTCTGATATTTTAAGTTTTTTAAACGATTCCACATACAGAGCCATTGATTTTAATTGCAATATTTTCCCTTAAATATTTAAACATTGTATACGCAACTTTGGTGTAATCCTTAACAAACTTCTGATAATTTCCGGTTATACCAAGAAAGGACCTTACTTCTTTCTGGTTGCGGGGGAGTGTTATTGGTGGATTTATACCATCTTCCGTGATGACGACCAACAAGTTCGTGGACTTTTCTGCGAATTTTGTTTCTTTTATTGTTTCACTTTTCTTGATGTTGTGAGTATATATTTGTATGATGTTGTATGTATTGTAATGATGTGATGATGATAATGTTAAACTGTTTTGTTATATCCTTTAGCGTAATGTGCATATAACTATATTTTGGCATGCAATTTTCTCTTGATATTTTGTAACACGTTATTAAATTATTCCAAAGAGGAAAATAGAAACATATTTATCTGAAATAACTTATGCAACACAAAACGAAACCGGTAGTTTACAGTATTATTAAGTGTTTAATTTTTTAAGTTAACACTTCCGTTAAGCTTAAACACGGTATTAAAGAATTCTCGTTTTTATGAACACCTTTGAAAGAGATTTTTTACGGTATTGTTATTAACTGCAACTAAAGTTGTATGTGACAAAATTATCTACTGCACCAGTTTAGTTACTCTTGCAACTACTGAACATTTAAAGCTTCAGTTTTTTAAATACACTTTATTTAATAATAAAGCAATGTGAGTGGTTGCTGAGAAGCTAGGCCCATATCTGTTTTATTTATAATATAATATTATATTATTATTTAACTTTCAAAGTGAGACTGCTAAACGTCGACCGAACTTGACAATGAGACAGTTATACCTACTTTTTATAGTTTGGGGTCCTAAGTACATTTATCTGGTCCTTTATGGGGTTACTGGATTAGGACAATGCCTTCTCCGCTTCAGGTTGAGCGGAGAGCAAGGTTGGAGGAGGCTTTTTGAGAGTGTTGACTCTAGTAATTTTTTTTTCTTTTTCCCAAGTTATGTCAATTTTAGCTTCGCCGGAGTCTAACAACGAGTCCCTTCTTTCCATCTCTCACGTTCCTTCCTGTAGATTTTTAGAAGTACTTTGCAAAACCGAAACTTTTATCACAAGAACTGCGATTCTGTAAGATTCCGTGGGTTCTTCCAGTCTTCCGATTTTCCAATCCAGTACATTCGGTCCTGGGTCGTACACATTAATTAACCCTAAATAGTTTTTGAGAAATATATCGTGCAATACTCACACACCAACACTAGAGGCACGATCTGCCCGTACCGCTGTCAGCAAACGCGGATGACATTGACGTGATTTGCAGAACACAGCGGCCGTCAATGAGGCGTTTGCTGGCATTGAATCGGAAGCGGCTATAATGGGTCTAGCGCTGAATGAGGGCAAAACGAAGTATATGATGTCATCAAGAAAGGACACACAACATCGACGTCTTGGACAGAGCGCCACAATGGGCAGCTATAACTTCGAGGTAGTCAACTATTTCGACTACGTCTGCTCCGCAGTAAATAATACAAACAACATCAGTACCGAGATCAAACGCAGAGTATCTCTTGCCAACCGCTGTTTCTATGACCTCAAGAGGCAATTGAGTAGTAGAGCGATCTCTCGAAGGACCAAACTGACTTTATACAAGACATTCATCATCCCAGTTCTGCTGTATAGCGCGGAGGCATGAACAATATCCAAAGCGGGTGCGGAAGTCTTTGGTCTCTTCGAGAGAAAAGTTCTACGCGAGATCTTTGGTAATTTTTACATTGATGGTATTTGGAGGAGAAAATTCAACCGCGAACTGTACAGCGACATGAGCGTAGTCAGGCGTCTTCGGATCCAACGGCTAAGATGACTAGGCCATATAGGGCGCCTGCCCCTGGTTAGCGGGGTCCCCGGATGGTTACATGGTACACATAATCCCGGACGCCCACAACAAGGCAATGGAAGTGGGTTGCCATTAAAATCCGAAAGATCATATCAACCTGGCCCCATGTATCTAGTTTCTCCAAAAAGGCCGAAAGTATGTGGACATCATCCAATGAAAAATCTATCAAACTACTGGTGGATACCCATTTCCCGGAGCATTCAACGGATTTTTAATTCAGAATCTGATGACAAGTCATAGGATAACTTGGACTTGACGGCATCATTCGAGGCGAACTCTAATAAACATGGCTTTAAATTAATTATGAAGACTGTCTATCCTTGTGTCATATCCCAAATAGATGCAAACAAATGAAGGTAGCCTTCATACACAAAACGGGGAAGAGTAGCAATGTACAGTAACAGTAGTCCCTCGATAATGTGAGTTTCTCTAAAATGTGCATCGGCAAAACTTTACATTGTCATCTCTATATTTCGAACTTACGAAATTTTCAAACGTTACAACGTGAATATTGTTGTAAAAGTTAGTACGGGTATAAAAAAAAATAGTACTTCAAGGATACAGTGGCTATCTCAACTAATCGAAATTAAAAAAAAAATATAGCTTTGAACAATTTAGGCAACTTAGGCGTGGGTACCTTACATAACGAGTGTTATAGAAAAAAGCGGCACCACAAAAGACATCGGGCAGAAAAAGACAAAACAAACAAAAGTTTTTCGACCGAGAAAGGAAAAGTGTATTAGAGCTTTATGGATTATAGAGCTAGAAATTCAGCTTTTGCATTGCTTAAATTATCCACATAGACCAACAATATTAACTATAAAATCCTCTACGCAATGGCAAACAAATACTTCAAAGAACTGTGTAAGAAAAAAAAAATGTAAGAAAACGGAAAAAATGAAATGAAAACGGTGAAATGATCTGCAAAGCAAATACTTCAATGGCGTTCTGGGAAGCAGTTAGGGCTGTGAGTGGAAACAAAACACAGTAACTACAGTTCTGCACACAGAATAACTGAATCCATTTTCGAATCTAGTACGATGCACCTTTAAGTTTAGTTTGTTTATTGTGGCAGCATTTTTACAATGGTTATACATTACATTCTTTGTTTACGAAGATTCGGTATTATTACCTTACTACTAAAATGTTAGTAAAAGTTCTTAAATAATATATCACAGAAGTAATTTGAAGGAAAAGCCACTAAAAACCTTCATTAAAACAATGCACCTGTACAAGGCGTTATGCGAAAAAACGGCAACGCTTCGGGGAGATAGAATACCATTGAACTAATAAAGATCTTACGCCAGAATTTTTATATCGCCTTACTTCGGAGTGCAACAGAATTTCCGAGTAAGGCGACGTTCCAAGATGTTTTCGTAAAGCGATTATCATTCCGCTACATAAAAAATTAAATACGGACGATCCGAAAAATTATAGATGTATATCATTTTTAAATATAGCGGCAAAGCTTTTTGACTCTGTATTTCACATTACTCAATGAGGGGGTGGAAAGCAAGAAGATACTAAACGATGATTTCCAATAAATATATTTGCCATATATAAAAAGAAAGAAAAAAAAACTGGATGACTTCTTCGTGGATTTCGGTCAGTGTTTGACTCAATATCTCGTGAAGAAATAAGGTTTTTCGAGCAAGAGGAAGAGAAAAGGCCGGCTCTACACCAGAGATTAAAAAAGAAGTGAGCTAAAAGAGAATAATAGTACTAACAATGGAACTGAGCAACTGATGGAACGACCACCTAATCCAATTAACGTACTCGGAATTAAAGAATATAAAGAACTGAGCACTATCTTAAGGGCAACGTTAATATCCGAATATAATCTAACATCGCGAAACAATAGTACATGGAAGATAAACGTAAAAAAAAGATTCAATGGTATACATACGAAAACAAATCGGAAAGACCTATTCGAGTCGTAGTTAGAGGATTTCATTCATCTGGCATATAAAGATATAAAGAACTGAGCACTATCTTAAGGGCAACGTTAATATCCGAATATAATCTAACATCGCGAAACAATAGTACATGGAAGATAAACGTAAAAAAAAGATTCAATGGTATACATACGAAAACAAATCGGAAAGACCTATTCGAGTCGTAGTTAGAGGATTTCATTCATCTGGCATAAAAGAAATCATTGCTGACGACCTAATAAATTAAGGCTTCAAGATAGTTGATGCTACCAACATACTGTAAAAAAAAAGAAAATCAATACTGAAGGGGCGCAAGATGAGACACGTCCCAGACTGCCTCTCTTCATTTTAACGTTCGACAAGTGTGAAAGCATAGAAAAGGTGAACTTATGATACCGCTGAGAACCCCATACGACTTAGAAATTTAATTTGACAAATTTATTGTAAATATACAGTGTGCCGCATGGTGCAGTACACCCTGCGCAAGAAAAGGGAAAATTAAACACGTCTAATGGTAAGGCAAAAAAAAAAATTCTTAAAGAGTTACCTAAGAAAGCCGTTCTTAATTTACTCTTGACCATGTCCCTAGTCAATGGAAAGTGGCAGAAGTTATAATGGTACCAAATCCTACAGACCTATCTCACTACTCCCGATAATGTCTAAAGTATCACCAATTTGATTTTAAAAGTAAACAATTAACTATTGACCAAGTACCTCGTATAACTGATGTATTAGAAAATGCATTTAAACAAAAGCTCGTTTGTTCAGCCACATTTCTCGATGCTTCTCAATTTATTCAAGCAAAGCCTTAAAACCTATAGAAAAAGGTGTGTAATTTTTGAGAGTACAAAAGAATGCAGTCGCCTAAGGCTACCACTATCCAAAACCCTTACAATGCCAACAAACAGAAAATCCCCCGGGATTATGGAATGACTCGCGTGATGACATCCTTAACTTCCTGGCATGGCTGGCAAAAATCTTAGGTTCAGCTACACTCCAGTATTATAGAGAAAGGCTAATGTGATATTTATACCTTAATGTGAAAAAGCAGCACATAGTGCTCCCAAAGATTTTAGACCCATCACACTCTCCTCCTTTGTTCTTAAAACCATGGAGAGAGTGATAGATCTACACATTAGAGAAAGTAATCTATTTAAATCCCAACAATAACGAAGCGGATGTTCAACAGAGACAGCGCTACACTCTCTAGTCACCACCATTGAAAAATCCCTTAATAACAATAACTATGCGATGATATCTTTCCTGGACATAGAGGGGGTTTTCAACAACGTCCAATTCGAAATTATAATAAAAGCTTTGTTAAACCTGAATGTTGAAATATGAATATACACTTATGTTCATACAACACTTTGAAGGCTGTAGATAATTTGATTAAAATATCACTTTTGTAATGATGGAAAAAATTCAGTACTTATTATTAAACTTTATTGAAACTTAACTAATGTTTAATTCATAATTGAATAAATTAAAATAATTCAGAAACTCAAATGTTATAATTTGTGTTAAGTTAGTAGCCATTGCTCATATAATTAAGCCACCTGTGAAAAATGCATAAACTAATGAAAAAAGTCATTGAAATACTATTTTGTTTATATAAAATTACATTGTACTGTCAATATCGAGTTCGAAAACCCTTATTTTTTATAACTTCCCCGCACCTGCGCCGCGTAGATGATACCAGATTCCTGCAGATCCATGGGTGAATTTGTTCCCAGTCCTCCTTTATAATCTCCAACAGCTTGGCTTTGCTAGAGGGTTTTTGAGCTGCAACAGATTTTTTTATTATACCCCATAGTGCCCAGTTCAAAACCTTTATCCTTTCCCTTTCCAACCACGACCTTACGAAACGTGAAGTGTGTTTGGGGTCACTGTCGTGCTGAAAGGTCCAAGCTAATGGTAAATCATCTACAAAATCACCTTTTAGATTCCTTTCTAAAAGGCTTTTGTAAATTTCACCTGTCACCAGATTATGTAAAACCTCCCCATATTATAACTGAACCCCCACTGTGCTTCACATTTTTTTTTGTGTACTTAGGGTCCAGTTCTTTACATGGAGGGCGTTTGACGTACGGTTTGCCATCGTTACCAAATAAATTGAGCTTAACCTCATCGCTCCAAAGAATCAAATCCCAGAATTTTTGATCTTTATTTGAATGCTGTTTAGCAAATGCCAACCGTTTCATTTTTTTTCACACGTTTGGCTTTCCCCTGGCAATGCGTCCATTTAAATTCTTTTCTATTAGACGTTTTCTCACATGTTGTGATGACAGTTTCACGTCGTATGAAGAATGTCCATGTTTTATAATTAATGCTTTAATTTTTTTATTTTCATATATGGATACCCCTCCAGTTTATATTTATTTATAATTTATAAGCTTTTTATATTAGCCGTTATATGTGTTTCGCTTATTCACACAAAATCAAACTTTTGTTTATATACTTATTTCTCCAGGACTTGCTTTTTTTCTTGACTTTCAGTTTACTTAAGTAAACTGCACAAAATGTGCTTAGCATTAAATGGTTTTCGTCTACGTTCAACTTTAACTTTTGATTTGCTCGATCGAGAGAAACACAGTTTATACATTTTATTATTGATACTCTTTTGCACTCGCTCTATGCTTATCTAAGCAACTTAAGCACGTTTCTATGATTTCGTTACATTCGGTTGATTTATGATTAAATCCTTTACATTTAAAACATCGCATTATAGTCGCACCATGAAATACTTAACATCGTTCCCAACTAATATTAATTTTATTCATTTCTATTATTTTCGGATATGAATTTGCGTCTATTTCTATAATAGCTGTGTACGTATTCGTTGTATTATTTATTTTATTTTCCATATATTTTATTAATTTTAAGTCGCTCTTTGAAAATGCCTCATTTTGACTATTTTTTTTTCAATAATAGCACTTTCTTCTGATTTGAATCTCATGTTCGGAATAATAATACGCGGTTTCAATTGATTTGGCACTTTTATTTCACGGTTATTTCCAATATATTTTTTTTTAATTGCACTTTTGAGTTTACCTCTGATTTCAACACCTCCGCTTTCGAAAACTAAGATTCAATTATGCGAACTTTGAATATTAAACATTTTTACGCATTTTGTTCCAGAAAATTCCAGAAAACAAACGAAATTTCCAACAAGTTTTTTGTTTTACTTCTTTATACACATTTTATTGTTTTTAACTTCGTTGCATATTTTCTCTCCCTCTCTTTTTAAACTTTCCGCCATTATGTCAATTTTCTCAAATGCTTTCACACATTTCTCCCAGATTTTGTTTTTTTTTTTCAATTCATTTAGCCATTCCATGTACCTCATTTCAATTTCCCCCAGAAGAGTTTTTATTTCATCCTCATGTCGACAAGGTGAATGTGCGAATGCTAACATATATGCTGTTAATGATTGTGTATTCATTACAACGCTATCCGGCATCTTCTTTAAGATCAAATCAACATTTTGTACATATAATATACACACTGGAAAGATAAATTTTACCATTTTATTTGTGCCTATGATGCCTGATGTAAAATCATCCTAGCCAGAGCATCTCAAATTGGTATCATATACTAATTTTGAAAGCCCTCAGGCCCTCAATGACCCCAATAGACGAAAGATATGTTGGTTTTTGTATAGTCAGACGGCCATAAACGGTCTGGAAATATCATCGCTTAATTCCAAGATGGTAAAATTTAGCCGCCTATCTCGAATCTCGAAAAACATCTTCAAGTTTCTAAAAACCGCCCACTGGTTTTAGGTATTACCACAGTGCTGGCTTCACTGAGCACGAAGCTATTCCGGGCAACGAAAGAGCCGACGTATTAGCAAGAAGGGGGACGAGTCTACCACTAGCAGAAAATCAGAAAACGACGAGGCCTGCATTACGTCCATGAACTTCACAACAGCCTTTAAGAAATAGCGAACATAAACATGAAGCACATCCTTAAGTTTCTAATAACTACGAACTCGTTGTAGGTATAACTACACTCAACGACAGAGGGTAAGTGAGAACAAGTCTAGTGGGCCCACCCAGGTGGAGAAAGTCCTCAACTAAAGTAGCGTGCCGCACTGGAGGTGGCTAGCCAGGTACCGTGTTAGTTGGAGAGGCTTCCATCCAGACCAAATAAAAAAGAAGATAATACGACTGTATTCATCGCAGGAAATATTCGACGGGATGACTGAACTAAACATAACTCATACATAACAACAACTTATTTTTGCGGATGAATTGTCTTTGTCTTTGATAGTTTTCACTTTTCTTACTTTTTAATGTTCTTAGCTCCTTCGTTTCATACATTAAGTTTTTGCTCAATAGGTCAATTTTGAATGTATCTCATCGGTATTTGAACACTTCGATTTCATTCAATTTGGATATTTTCCAGTCTGCGACACCACCTGTTCTCGTTGAATTTGATGCACAAGATACGCTGTTGGTCGAAGTTGTTAATGATTCCTTGTATGTTAATGTAGAAATCCAATTCTTTGTTTGCTAGTATCCAATCTCATCCTCTGTCATCTTAAAGTTTTTTAGATACACCGGACAACGCCTATCTAAAGTCAAGTGATTTATGTCAAGTTCCAATTTCAATTTTCCATTAACTTTTATACATTCTTGTGGTTTCCGTGGCATTTTAAGCAAGTCACATCCTTTTTGCATTCATTTGCTGTGCGGTTAAAACCTTTACATTTAAAACAGCGTATGACATTTACTCCGCCAAAAACTTTACACTGCAACATGCAATGTTGACTTTTCCTACTTCCATTATTTTTATAAATGATTTATCGTCTATTTCGATTAATGCATTGTAGATCTTTATTCCGTTTTTTTAGTCTCGTACTATTTAATTAGTCTTAATTCACTGACTTCCCTTATGTTGTTTTGTTTTCTTAATTTCACAATGATTTCAGTTTCATTATTAGTTAATTTCATATTTGCAACACATATTCTTGGTTTAATTTTATGTGGCACCTTAATTTCATATTTTTCTCCTAATGTACTCTCCATCGCACTTTTAATTTTGTACTGCTCGTTTTCGTTCATACTTTCAACAACTAGTTATATAAAATGTCTAGAAGTTGGTTCACATGACACCAATGTGCTACACGCGCATTCGGCCTACGTCATCGGCCAGTAGACCAGAGATGAAGGATAATAGAGATATCCAACATCGGCCATTTTTTCCCCACCGGAGAAAAACGCAAAAGTATTGGTATTCCCTTATATTTCACAAATACTCTTACACAAACCATGGATCCACCACGCAATGGCGGCCGATTCGTGGATTTTAGTGGGAAATTGCTAAAATTTAGTAGGAAAAATGGCGGCAGATTTTTAAATTTTCAATCCATGTACGATCCATGTAACGTACATGGGTATGTTGTTCGGAGGGTGTTCAAATGTTGATTCGTATTTTTAAGAGAATTTTCTTACATTGTAATATGGACTTTCGTGAATAAAAAATGTATTGCAATGAACATTTAACTGGAACTATTTCACCTCAAATTAATTCTTAACCCTACATGACAAATTAACTCAAAAAATTAAGTCCGCTTAAACACTAATTCATGAATTCCGAAAAACTCATGAATGCAATTTAAACAATTTGATAAGAACAATGGCAAGATATTGCAACTATTACTAATGCATAAAAATGGTTGTCAAATCTTCGTATTTTAAGTGATTGATGCTTTAATAATATTTTTATTATTAGTTACCTAAGCGCGTGAATGTATTATTCATTTTTATTCATATGCAAAAATTCACAATATGTTGTGCATTCATTAATCATGTCCTAGTATCTCAGATTGTAATTTGCACTAAGTCTTAATGAATCGACTTCATGTACATAAGCTTTGTTCGTTCGTTTACCCCTCCATACTGTGTTGAAAATTTAACACCGAAATTTGAAAAAACGTTAAAATAACAAGCGAATTTTCAAATAAGAGCTCTAATTCACCCCATTACTAAGATGGGGAAGGGTATCAGGTATCAGACACGGGGCAAAAAGCGTATAAAAAACGCTGTCAGATGAAATCAAGGGGCATGAAAACGAGGTTCATATGACACCAATATGCTACACGCGCATCAAGACTGCTGCATAGGGCAGCAAACACGAGGAATATATGAAACCTCCAGAAGGCGGTAATTCAGAATTAGGATAAATTTCGTCTAGATAGTCGTTTTTAAATAAAGTTCATCCAGAAAAAAATAAAATCGTTTTTTTTTTTTTGCTCAGCCGCTCGAGCATATTCGTAACGACACCATTTATGTCTGTTTTCTATTTTTGAAGTTTGTACATTTTTGTGGGTCAACATTTTTTCTTCTTGTGTTTTCGCACCATTTTGTCCAATCTGTGGTTTTATGACAAGTGGAAATTCTGTTTTGAGCTTTGGTATTGCTTGCTTTCCATCTTCCATTTTGGCAGATTCAGAAAATTACATTTTTACCCCGGCTGTGTTTTGTTTTTTTGCTCGTGTTTTTTTTTATTTCGTTTGCACATAACAGCGTTATTGTTTCTCAATTCCGTGCACAATTTTGTACCTTTTTCATTTAAACTTCGGTTGTGCTACACAATTTTGTTATTTCTTTATATTTATTCACATAATTTTTGCGCTGTTTTCATTTCATTTAGTCGTTTCACATATCTCGACTCAACTGCTTCTAGGATTTTTTTTTCACACTCTCTTACATATTTATTAAGTCCACATTTTTTAGTCACATATAAACTCCCCCTCACCTTAGAAAACCAACACAACATTCGCGATCGTCTCAATCCGGCGTGATGGATGGCAGTGCATAATGCTACATTAGCTTAATCAGCATTTCTGCAATGAATTTGTTTATTCCAAGAGCGAATGCAGATCATTGCATAAGTGCTTCGTAAGCATATTCCATCGCGTATCGGGGAGAGCATCTTGGATGGCATGTATGGTTGGGAAAACGGGGCGTTGAGTCGTATTCCGAATTCTGAGGCAAGCGGTCGAAATAAATAAAATAATTTAACTAAAAAGTAAACCTCATATCTTTCATTTTCACTATATACAATAAGCAATCATCGAATATGAAATGAAATCATATTATTATTATTACCTAGAACACTCCACTGGTGTATTTGTCCAATCCGAAACATTTAGGCACTGAGTGAAATGCTTTGTTACACACTCCCCTTCACAAGGGGTGCCCGTTTCACCTCGAATTACTGTTTTGCACTTATGCTCAGCCATAGTGCAAAACTTCGCTTTTTATTAATTCCACTACTTAAACTTGTTTTAATTTTAAATTTTTTAAATGTAATTAATTAATTTTTGTTAAACAATAAATTTATTCTTGCTTTAAAATAGTGTAGGTTAGGTTAGGTAGGAGAATTGCTAGTACAATCACCAGCCCACTTAGACCAAGAATAATGTATTACAGATTACTGATTAAAAATGTGCCCCATGTTTGTTTACGTTTCGTGCCTACGTCACAGGAGACAAGAGAATATGATTTCCTTCTGAAGGAAGTAGGCTTTGGCATATAATATCCGCGCGTTAAACTTGAATTGGCAGTCTAATTATCTTGGATTTATATTTTGATCACAATTTGAATAAAGAGCTTTGTATTTCTGTAAAAATAAGGTGTTCAGTATTCAATTGTAACGCCAACAAACCAACAGCAAGACGATTATTCGTTTTTATTGCTTTCCTAAGGACGTTGGTATTTGAAAGCAATGGGTGCATTTTTGTCGCAGGAAAAACACCTTTAATCCAATCACCCATGCACAGATTTCGAGAGGAATCTACAATTTGAAATGGGTATGTTACTATATTTAAGTCGTTACTTACATCTGTGCATGGCAGTTAATAATGGATAATTATAGGATTATGCGAACGAAAGTGATACAAATTGAAGCCGGCAACTTGTCCTACTATTGAACCACAGTCCAGTGTAAAATGAAGCAGGACATGATAACAAGCTTACAGCAAGAAATTCCAGTCCCTCCAATTGTTCCTGAACCAACAAAAACCGATGATGAACCAACAAAACCTGCTGATATGGACAACAACGTTGTCGATGAAAACACAATTATGTTTCAGGATAAAATTAAACATTTAAAGCAGGAAATTTAAGTTCATGCTTATGATTAAAAGTTCAGTAATAGAAAGGAGAAGGATCACCAACGCTAAATAATTTCCCTCGAAAAACTGTGAGCAGAGACGCGAGAAACAATTGCAGCAAATATTTACAAAAGGTAAGATGGTTAAAATATTTGGTGTGTATCAAACAGTAATACATATGTAAACTAATCTCAGGTCAAGTAAATAAATTGAAAAACGGTATGAAACGCCGTCGGAAGTGGTCGGAAGCTGATATAGTATAGTCAATCACACTGTACTCAACAAGTGCTAAAGCCTACAAACTGTTGCGACAGAAAACTGTTTGCCTTCTTTGTGTGCGAACACTTCAAAGTTGGGCACAGAAACTCGATATTTCCCCACGAATTATTGACACAGTGATGAAAATTCTGTCAGCATCAACTTAACGAAGAACAGAAAATTTGTGTGCTTAGCTTTGATGAGATGAAGATCCGGAAAGTCTTCTGTTACGACAGATCTTCGGACACTACATTAGCACCCACAAGTTATGTACACAGCATTGCCACGTGCTAAGAGGTAAATAGACCTCCTATAGAGGTATATTTAAAAACTTTATGCGACTATGGATAAGCCTTGGTGAATAATAAATTATTTCTCCATATGTTAGGTAATATAACATTAAAACTTTTACTTTCCAGGTTCATACATAATCAAATAAATCTTTGTGTTTTCAGATGTTCCCCATTTAATCAAACTCCATCGAAATCACTTCGTGGATCAAGGATTTGAAATAAATGGTAAGGAGGTAAGGAAGGATATCATCCTTGCACTTCTTTCCTTAAAGTCATCGGAACTGACAATAACATATAAAATTACTGCTGGTCATCTTAACGTTGTCTGGACTGAAAGACAGTAAAAATAGCAGCAAAGTGAGTTTCGCATACCATTTCTCAGGCAATAACGAGGGCTGCAAGCTTAGGCCAACTAAAAAAATCAAAATTGGGAAAAAAATGCAAAGGAAGAATGAAAAGTAATACTCCCATGCATTAGGTATATGCTCTTTTAATCTTTAACAATTTTTTAGAAAAATGACTGGTTTGATGTTATGAACATGAGAGAATCATACCCAGATACAAGACAACGAATTCATGCTTTTGGTTTAGCTCTAGACATCCAGAATTCAATTCGAGATGAAATGAGTGCAGAAGATGAGGGTCATTCGCAAAGGAAACTTATTGCCTTTCCATAGAAGTAAAAGCTGAATCATTCATTAATTTACTGGAATGATCATTGATATTATTTTCAGGCATTATTCAATCCAATAATACGGTTTAACTTCTGCTCTTAAGAAACGCTTCAATATGACATCCATTTAAACATATCGTCTCAATCAAAACATGTTAGAACATTTTTTTTTCGACATAAGGGTAGATAGTTTATTAAAAAAAAAGCCAACAGCCGCATTAATGACTCAAATGCAACAACTCGAAGCCATATTTGAAAGAGTCGAACGAGACGATCTTCTAATTTCTAATGATTTCCTTAAAAATCTTTTACATCTGGCAGACAATATTGAATGCGAGGAAGGTATTAAAAAACTTTTTTTTAGAGCTAGGATGTATTTAAAATTCGAAAATTAAATAAAGAAATCATAGAAAATCAAAACAATAACAATATTAACAGAATAATTGATTTGATTCAAACGATTGCTTTACACACTCGACGCGAGCTAACACCCCAGCATGTGCCCTAAGCTTATAAGCGTGATACCTAGCATTTCAGTCCCAGCCAGTTAAACGTATTTTACAATAAAATCTTGTAGCAGGTTCTTGTTTAACATGAATATCTTACTAATATAAATTTGTCTGTAACTGGGGATATATTTATAGATGAAAAGAACTTACCTTGAATATTGACGATGATGCTTTGGAGAGCATACCGAACATGAGTCATCTGAACAACTGCTTACAGAACTGTTTGACCGCGACCGACACGAATTCTGGAAATGAATTTGTTAATTTGGCGGAGAATTATAAATTAGACTAATAAATTTACTCTTGGAGGTGGCGATGGAGGTCTTTTAGATCGAGGTAAGATTTGCCCTCGTTTGTTCAGCGGCACTGAAGTACTTCCACTTGGTGAGCGACGTCGGACCGAATGAGCTCCACTTGGTGAATGACGACGACCGATTGGGGAGCGCGGCGACCGAGGGGATTTACCACGACGTAAATTACCCAGTGGTTCAGGTGGCGAACGTGGCCTCGGACCTGGACGACGACCTACTGCTTCAGGCGAACGCGGTGGTATTATTCTTCTTCCAGTTTCTGGAGAGCGCGGACGGCGATCAACCGGCAGTGGTGATAAATGACGAGCGTGCTCCGAAGGAGACCGGCGGCGTATCGGTGGAGAAAGCGGCGGCGTCTTGCGTACACGGGATCGACTACGACTTCGGGGCGAACGCGATGGACGGTGATATGAACCACCAACACCTCGCAAATTACCACCAGCGGGTCCACCCATGCTACTTTGACCGCCTCCGGTATTATAACGAAAATTTCCTTCGCGGTCACTTTCACCTGAACTGCTTTCACCTTGAATGTACATTTTTTTATAGCCCGTATGACGCCATCGATTTGGATCTTTTTCTTCGACCTCTAATAGTTTTTTATCCCAGTAATCATTGGTACTGGCTCTTGCTTTTTTCATAACGTTGTCAATTTCTTTGCGCTTCCCTGCAGGTAAACTCGGATCTGAAGGTGATAGTAATTCAAAATCATGTCCATACATTGATTAAGGCATTATAATTCTAATTGTTAACAAAGCGAAGAAAGGGCCACATTTTGCGATGTTGAATATGCAATGACCAATACATATGGATATTTAAGCTTGAAGTCGAATAAGAATTGGATTTTAATATTATGTTGAACTGAAATATCACGAGACGTATCCATTTGTGAGTGATAGTCCCCAATATTATGACCGTACCTTATGTGTGTAAAATATACATGCTAACCTCAATCCATCTTTGCATCGAGACAGAAGACAAATGAGTTAAGCAAAATAATAAACTCAATAAAAAAATGAATAATATTCCTATTAGGAATGTGTAAATTTCGTTGATAGGTACCTGTAATTCTTGTAATAGCGGGCTGCCTATCCATGCGTAGCTTTGGATTGACGTCCCGTCTTCTAGGCATAGACATTCTTTGTTTTTAGGACGATCTAACCACAATTTTTAAACTGACTTTTATTTCTGACTGTCTCCAATATAGAAAGCGTAATAGAAAAGTTGTGCCAAGTTGTAACACGCTTTGCCAAGTAGTTACCCAGCATTTATAAAATATATTTTGTAGGTAAAACCGAATCGTCCTTATTTGATGATACACCCGCACGACATCAGTCGGCTAGTTACACGTAAGCCTCGCGATTGTTAAAGAATTGTTTTGCGTATTCTTGGTATTTTTTTATGTTGTCTTCCGATTGCTGTAATATAGTGATTAATATTTTGTTTGTTTAGTTGAATGTTGAAAAATATTCCATTGTGGTATATTATAATATAAGAATATAAATAAAAGCTAGGAAAACTATTTTTTTTAGTTCGAGAACTTCTGCCAATGTTTTACAACGGAACTACATTGGAGGATCTTTGAAGTAACTAAAGGAATTATCAGCAACCACGACGCGATATGCATATACACAGGTGTGTATATGCTTGCCCATTATATGTAATTCTCACTCAAATGCCTTGGTCCGTTGGGTTGGGTTTATGACCTTATTTTTTTTATTGGTTTACCCGTTTTTAATTATGAACGTTATTAGTATACATTTCATTGTTTTATGATACAATTGCTTTTGTGAATAAATCCAAATATTCATTCCACTTTCAAACGACCGATGAAACCCGCGCGTCTGTTTCATATTTTTGATAACTTTTCGTAATGCTCGAACAATAATATTTAAATATATATACGTACTTGTTATACTATATAAACATTCACGCAATAAAATCTTAACACAAACGTTTGCAGACCTAGAACTTTTATTAAAAACAAATGCTCAAAATTAAGAAGCAACGTCAGGCGTCGGCCATTATGAAGAACTACATACCACATTTTCTTACATTTGGAAATCATAGATACAATCCACATTCCAGTAGTAATAAAGAAGAGTGATGCCAGGCTTACAAACTAAGATATTAGTGGCCTTACTTCTAATTTATAAAGTGCATTTTTTGAACTACGTAAAGGGCTATTCATATGAGCTCACACTTCATTCATATGGAATTTCTTCATTCGCAAAGAGCAGTGGGTAAAATTTGAGTAAGCACACACATCATCGCGAATTTTCTGGCTGGACGCGAATGTGTGGAGTGTGTTTGCCTCTAATGTGTATGGCCAACATAGGGTGACAGTTCGGAAAGAGCAAGATAGATTCGTGAAGTACAAAACTGTCATACATCACACACGTCATACAATTTTCTGTTTCTCAGATTGGACTGGAAGTATTGTATCATACAATCTTCTTCTGTATGATGTGTATTATTTGACGTTTAATTTTGAATGACAAATTTAATTGAAAACTAAATAATGTCGTGAATGAAACCCTGACACCATTTAATTGGATTGCAAACACACGAAAAACTAATTAACGGAGTTCTCCAGCACGTTTCTACGTCGCAATTTATAGGAATTGTATTAACATAAAATTATTACATTTGTCTCTATTTTCTCCTTCTTCCGTCTTACGTACTCAATCATACATCACAACTTTGACAGTTCTTGTGATGCTCACAAGTTGTGATAACAGAGGTGTGCCAGAATAGGGCAATTAAACTACTTAATTTAGAGATTTTATTGATAGAAAAACATAAAAACCAAGAAGTTTTTTTATTTACCCTTAAATTGGTTGTTTCATATGAATAATACTTAAACACATTAGCGGCGTTCATACAAAACAATTTGTCGTGACGATTTGCTGAAGCTGGAAAGTCAAAATAATTTTTCTACTGCAAAACAATCCTGCTGTTTTGTAAAGAGATTTCAGATTGGCGATGTTCAACATCAACCACGGTTTTCAAACAAATGTTAGTGACAAATTGTTGAGTGTGAACTCCGCTAATAGCATGGTATTTTCAAAGATAGGGAAAAATTCAGCACAAGCTGTATAACGGGGTTCACAAAATCATCTTTTTTTTATTATACATGCAGGAAAAAGGAATGCTAGTTCTTTAATTTGTATTAAAATGCATGTACTATTTGGAAACACAGTTGAATGATATCCCTCTTCATTACTGGGGAACTCCATTAGTTAGTATTATGTGTGTTTGCAATCCACTTATATGGTGTCTGGGTTTCATTCACGACACTATTTAGTTTTCAATGAAATTTAATAATACTACCAGTGCAATCTGAGAAACAGAAAATTGTATGATGCGTATGATGTATGACAGTTGTGTATGCTATATGAAATGTATGTGATGTATAATCTGCGAAATAGGACCCTGGTTGCGGTTGGGTTGTAATCAGATATGGCAGAAATGTCACATTTTTGGTATAATTGCATTTCCTACGTCTGCTATTCATTGCGATTGTTAATGTAGTATACGTAATAAAATTTAGTAGAAGTAGAAACTATGTCAAAATGTAATTGAGATGTGCTTGTTTGTGAAAAATGTAAAAACATTCTAAAAATACTGCAACATCCACACGTAACAACTGTAGATAATTAATAACACAAATCGGGCGTATAGTTTATTCGAATAACTACGCGTAATAATCGTGAAGATTACCTCATGACAGTTTTGTATGTAGTATAAATTGTATGTGATGTATGAAGTGCGGTGGAATGGGCCGGGCAAGAAGAGGATGAGAAACTGCGACATCTACTACGGTGATTGCAACAGGGAGAGGCGCTTATTTGGATGTGGATTTGTTGTTCGAGGCAGACTTAGGCAAAAAGTCTTAAGCTTTGTCTGTAAAAGCGAACGCCTCATAACAATCCGCATCAAGGCTAAATTCGGGAACATCAGCCTGATTTGCGCCCATGCCCCGACAGAGGACAAAGATGACAACAGCAAAGATGGCTTCTATGATCTCCTAGAAAGGACCTACGATCAGTGCCCCAGCTTCGACACCAAGATCGTTCTAGGAGATTTCAATGCAAAGCTGGGTAAGGAAGACATCTTTGCCAAAGTCATCGGGAAACACAGCCTGCACGACACTACATCCGATAACGAACTCAGGCTGGTGGACTTTGTCACGGGACGTAATCTCTCTGTAGCTAGCACGCGGTTCCCACACCTCAGCATCCATAAAGGGACCTGGCGGTCCCCCGATCAATCAACCGTCAACCAGATTGATCATGTTGCGATCGACGTCAGACACTCCTCCAGCATTCTTGATGTCCGAACGTTCCCAGGAGCCAACATCGACTCGGACCATTTCCTTGTTGTAGCCAAGGTAAGAACTCGGATATCAAGAGATCAACGGAGTCGAGAAAGGACACCACGGTTTGATGTCGGAAAGCTACAATCGCAACGGACTGCTAGGATCTTTGCCGATCGAGTCTCCCGGAATCTCTCTCTAAGTTCGTCGCCACCTGCGCAAACAATCGAAGAAGATTGGAGGCGTTGTCAAGAAGCCATCAAAGCTGCTGCCACTGATGTGCTGGGTTTTACGCCACCACCTAAAAAATCCATGGTTTGATAATGAGTGTAGGCTGGCACATGCAGCGAAGCTGGAAGCCTACAAAGCAACGCTGCAACGAACAACGAGAGCTGTTCGTGAGCTCTACGAACAGAGACGAAGGGACGAGACCCGGCTTCAGGAGAAAGAAGAAAGCGCAAGAGAAGCGCGCGATCGAGGAGATGGAGAGGTGCTACGGTAGGAACGATGTCCGAAAGTTTTACCAGAGGGTGAAATAGTTACCCAGTGGATATAAGGTTCGGACAGAAGCCTGCCGGGACGAGAATGGACAACTAGTAGTAGAGTCGCAGTCGATACTGAGAATTTGGAAGAACCACTTCTGCAGACTGCTAAACGGCGATGATGACACCAATACCACTGTCAGGCAGAAAGTTCCACTCAATATGGACGATGATCGACGAGAATTCCGTCCCCCCGACTTAGACGAGGTCAAGATAGCAATATCAAGACTGAAGCCTAACAAAACTGCAGGTGCGGACGGACTGTCCGCTGAAATCTTTAAGGCAGCTGGAGATGATCTGGTTGGGCGTATGCACCAGCTCATCTGTAAGATATGGTCGGAGGAGAGCATGCCCGATGAGTGGAATCTCAGTATCGTTTGCCCGATCCATAAGAAAGGAGACCCCTTTGACTGCGCCAACTATAGAGGGATAAGTCTCCTGAACATCGCCTACAAGATCTTCTCTGCCGTTTTGTGTACTCGCCTGAAGCCGTTTATAAATAACCTGATAGGTCCTTATCAGTGTGGCTTCAGGCCAGGGAAGTCCACCATCGACCAGATTTTCACACTACGGCAAATCCCGGAAAGGACCCAAGAAATGCAAATCGACACCCACCACCTTTTTGTCGATTTCAAGGCCGCATATGACAGCATGCATAGGGACGAGCTATACAACGCCATGTCTAGTTTTGACATTCCTGCCAAACTCGTCAGGTTGTGCAGGATGACGATGGAGAATTCTCGCTGCTCCATCAAGGTCGGATTTAGACAAGCTGACGCGCTGTCATGTGATTTCTTTAACATCATACTGGAGAAGATCGTGCAAGACTCACACGCCAACACTAGAGGCACGATCTTCCAGAAGTCCGTACAACTGCTAGCATATGCGGATGACATTGACGTGATTGGCAGAACAAAGCGAGCCGTCAATGAGGCGTTTGCTGGCATTGAGGCGGAGGCGGCTAAAATGGGTCTAGCGGTGAATGAGGGCAAAACGAAGTATATGCTGTCATCAAGAAAGGACACACAACATCGACGTCTTGGACAGAGCGTCACAATGGGCAGCTATAACTTCGAGGTAGTCAAGGACTTTGTCTACCTCGGCTCCGCAGTAAACAGTACAAACAACATCAGTACCGAGATCAAACGCAGAGTAACTCTTGCCAACCGCTGTTTCTATGGGCTCAAGAGGCAATTGAGTAGTAGAGCCATCTCTCGAAGGACCAAGCTGACCCTATACAAGACCTTGATCATCCCAGTCCTGCTGTACGGCGCGGAGGCATGGACAATCTCAAAAGCGGATGAGGAAGTCCTTGGTATTTTCGAGAGAAAAGCTCGGCGTGCGATCTTTGGTCCTGTTTGCGTTGACGGTTTTTGGAGGAGAAGATTCAACCACGAACTGTACGGGCTTTACAGCGACATGAGTCTAGTCAGGCGTCTTCGGATCCAACGCCTAAGATGGCTAGGCCATGTAGAGCGTATGGACAACTCAGCTCCGGCCCGGAGAGTCTTCGACTCCGAACCCGTGGGACAACGCAACAGAGGACGCCCGCGTTTAAGGTGGCGCACCCAGGTGGAGAAGGACCTCAACCAACTTGGCGTGCAGCACTGGAGACAGCTAGCCAGAGACCGTGCTAGCTGGATAGGCTTGTTGGTTGAGGCCCAGGTCCACCCCGGACTGTAGCGCCAAATGAAGAAGAAGAAGAGTATGATCTGTGGCGACCTGACACAACGACTCCTGTCAAAAGTACTGCAGCGACCTCATACAGCGACTGCGGTAAACAGAAGTAAGGTTTCCTGTATGTGGAGAACAGATGTCGCCGGTCGAACCAGAGAGATTTCTCGGTTAAAACAATCTCCGTTAATCAATGGCGAAACAGATCCCGCAGCGTGTCACGCAAACGATTCGACTCACGCACAAGGAAGTCACAGGAACGGCGTTCTGATTTGTTGTGTTATTTCCACAAGAAGTTTGGAGAAAATGCTAGGAATTGCAAGGCGCCCTGCAACTACGTAGCAAAAAACGTGTACATCTCTTGTTACCTGAGGCGGGTAATAACAGGCCGAATCTGAACCACGAATGCCGCCTTTACGTTTTCGACAAGAAAACCCATCAAAAATTCTTATTGGATTCAGGATCTACTATCTGCGTTTTACCTAGACCCAGCAACTGGAAACACGGCAGGGGCGAAACAACACTTCTCGCGGCAAACAACTCCCCCATCCACACGTACGGGCAGAAGACGCTTACCCTCAACCTCGGTCTTCGACGCGATTTCACTTGGCCATTTGTCATTGCGGATGTCAAGACTGCAATTATTGGAGCAGACCTACTTGCACATTATGGACTCATCATCGATTTGAAGGCAAAACGCATCGTCGACAAGACAACATCGCTTACAGTTCCAGGAGAAGTCCATTCCACCGGCGTCACAAGACTTTTGTCCGTCAATGGACCTGAACCCTACGTTGGACTAGTAAACCAATACCTCCTGGCTAGCAGAACAAAGCCCGTCATCAAACCGATGTCCAAACTTGTGCAACACCACATCATCACAACAGGTCAGCCCGTTTCGGAACGTCCACGACGACTAACCGGAGACAAATTGAAGCAGGCCAAGGCAGACTTTGAGGACTTCGTGAGGAAAGGATACTGTCGCATTTCCAGCAGTCCTTGGGCCAGCCCCATTCACCTTATGGAAAAAAAGACCGGTGGTTGGAGATGCTGTGGTGATTATCGCCGACTAAACGCACAAACTCAACCAGATAGTTACTCAATACCACACATTATGGAT
This sequence comes from Eristalis intricaria, assembly GCA_964034865.1. Classification (NCBI taxonomy): domain Eukaryota; kingdom Metazoa; phylum Arthropoda; class Insecta; order Diptera; family Syrphidae; genus Eristalis; species Eristalis intricaria. The sequence continues at coordinate 15,593,575 of OZ035874.1, forward strand.
TTTACCGAAAATTTGCACAACAAGAGTATATTTTCCATCATGGACTTGGACAAGTCCTACTATCAGATCCCGATGGGACCGGAGGACATCATGAAGACTGCTGTTACAACGCCCTTTGGTTTGTTTGAGTTTCTAGTCATGCCATTTGGACTAAAGAACGCAACTCAAACATTCCAAAGATTTATGGATATGGTTCTTCGTGGTCTGGACTTCGTATTCTGCTACCTAGATAATGTTCTCATCGCATCAAAATCTGAAGAAGAACATCATCAACACGTACGGCAAGTCTTGCAGCGTCTTAAGGAACACGGCCTGATAATCAACATCAAAAAATGTGTATTCGGTAAGTCTGAGATAACATATCTAGGTCACACCATCAGCAAATCCGGCTGCACCACCAGTAGACCGAGTAGAAGCGATTTCAAACTATCCGAAACCAACAACTATCCTGGAACTTCGTCGTTTTCTCGGAATTGTCTATTATTATCGCCGATATATTCCGAACTGTGCAACTATTCACGCTCCCTTGAACGATCTCATCAAGGACTCAAGAAAAAACGACAAAAGACCTGTTCCATGGACTCCGTTAGCTGAGGAAGCCTTCCAAAATTGTATAAGCAGCATTAAACACACTACGCTGCTCAATCATATCAATCCCAAAGCATCGTTCGTTTTGACAACAGACGCTTCAGATTTTGCAGTCGGCGCTAAGCTGGAACAAATGGAATCCAACCAAAGGCAACCAATTGGTTTGTATTCCTGTAAACTGTCGAGTGCACAAAGCCGGTACAGTACCTACGATCGCGAGTTATTAGCAATCTATCTGGCAATACGATTTTTTAAACATATCCTGGACGGTCGCAGATTCACTATACAAACTGATCATAAACCATTAATTTATGCATTTCAGCAGCGCTCAGACAAAGCTCCACAGCGAAGATTGAGACACTTGGATTTCATTTCCACAACAAACATTATTTATTTACCTGGTGAGAACAATCTTGTAGCCGACGCATTGCCACGGATCAATGAAATATCTCTGCCAACACAATTTGATTAACGTGAGCTGAATGTATCACAACTGTTGGATAACGAACTGCAAGATATTCTAAAGCAAGGAATGAATCTGAATCTATCAAAAATAACCTTAGAACCAGATGAAAAAATATACTGCGACATCTCGAACAATAAGCTACGACCATAAAACCCTATGTCCTTACGCCGGAAAGCCTTTGCATCTATACATGACCTTTCCCATCCAAGTGGAAGAACGACCAGTCGCCAATTCAGGGAAAAGTTCATTTGGCCGAACATCAGGAAGGACGCGTTAGAATGGTCACGCACTTGTATTAGATATAGGTATAGGATATAGGTACTGTTTAACCATAATCGATCGTTTCAGTAGATGGCCAGAAGCGATACCTCTGCAGGATATGACAGCCGAAACAGTTGCTAATGCCTTCTACACTAATTGGGTTGCAAGATTTGGTTCACCGACTCTTCTAACAACAGACCAAGGCACACAGTTTGAGTCAGCACTGTTTAATGCATTCACCAATCTCTTAGGCACAGTACGCATACGCTCGTCACCATACCATCCAGATTGACTGATTAAAAGCCGCGCTAATGTGTCACGAAGAAACCAATTGGAGCATAGAGCATTTGTTTCACCCGACCTTTTTAATTGCACACATGTTTTCCTGCGATGCGATGCAGTGAAAAAACCACTCCAACAACCATATACCGGACCACATCATATAATTAAAGGAATTAATAACAAACTTTTTACAATTAATACAGAGGGAAGAATAGTAAACGTATCCACAGAAAGACTGAAGCCAGCATATATCCAACCTGAAACCATAGCAGATCTTCAAATCCACAACAATAACAGCAAGATGCAACCAGCTAAACAAGAACATCGGCGAATCCGATTTGAAATTTAAAAATAAACAAACGTGACATTGTCATTAGAAGGGGAGTACTGTGGCGACCAGAGATAACCTGTAATAGAAATACGCATTCGTTTTTGGTCTTTAATCCAGTTAATTTCGTGTACCGTTTAATGGTTTCAATTTACCTATTGCGTAGAAAATTAAGTAGTTCAAACCATTCATTTAACTTTCAATAAAACAGTTCTCATTTTTGATAATTAACCAACAGTGTGTTTCATTAGCTAACCAACAAATCGGTAATGCTGTGTATGAACTGCCATATTACTTCTCTTCCAGACTTCAAGTGAAATTAAGTGGAAGTAGAATATTGTGGTGATGGTTCTTGACTGGGTTTCTGTTGAATCTGGGGCCTATTTCACAGAACATACATCTCATACATTGTATGATTCTGACACTTCTGCTGTATGATTTCTGTTTCTCAGATTTGTTGTATGAGCCGCTGTAACAGCGTGTATCACCTAAAGTTTACACTGGAAATAGGGGAAAGTTGTATGAATCTGTTTCACTGAAAACAGCAGTTTTTTTTTCAAATTTGAACATACATTTCATACAGCAGTTAAAACTGCTATAGTCAGTACAAAAATGAGTTTTCATATGAGAAAATACACTAAAATAAACATTTTTGAGCTTATAATTTTTTGAATAATGAATGATTGTTCATCTTTTTTTCAAATTAGACATGTAGGAATAAGGAATGCTAGTTCGTCAAGAAATTTTTATTAAAATTGCATGTACTATGTGGAAACACAGTTGAATGATATCTCTTTTCATTACTGGATAACTCCGTTAAGTAGTTTTTCGTCTGTTTGCAATCCACTTAAATGGTGTCTGGGTTTAATTCACGACACTATTTAGTTTTCAATTAAATTTGTCATTCAAAATTAAACGTAAAATTATACACATCATACAAAAAAATACAATACTTTCAGTCGAATCTGAGAAACAGAAAATTGTATGATGTGTATGATGTATGACAGTTTTGTATGTTTTATGAAATGTATGTGATGGATGATATGTGAAATAGGTCCTAGATGTGAAGTATTACAGAGATAGCCGATCTGATCAATTCAACTGGTATACTAAAAAAGGAATTCAACATAAAAATTAGGGTATATATATAGGCGTTCCATTTCAAATGACATTTGCGGGAAAAAACAATAAACGAGGAAAATAGAGGTTATCCGTTCGAAATGTTGATGATTGTTGAGATTGCTTCAGGTAACGATTACATCAATATTATATTCTTGTTTTAATATAATATCTTCAAATTCTATTAACAGCTAAGCTATTAACAGTTTGACAGGTTTTATATATTTTCAGAAAGTTTGCAATTTGTACTTCCTTTCAATTCTTGAAAGCATTTGTTTTCTTCAGATGTGTAAGAATATTGTCAATTTCGACTAAATATTCGAGGAAATAATATTTTTCAAGAATATCGGCAGGTAGATTAATGGCTGAAACTAGTTTGCCTTAGTTAAAAGAAGCGACACCAAGACGAATACTTAAGTTTAATTATTTCCTCATTCGTTAACATGCTTGGGTGCAAAATACCTGTCCTTGCCGAATCTAAATTCTACAATATTTCCAACTTTTTTCATTAAGGAGTTAAGTTTGAACATTTGTTCAATAAAATGTTTCACTTTGAAGTTTCATAGCTAGTCCCTCGATTTGATTAAATTTCTCTAGGACATGTTTTTGATTTGATTCCTGCAAACTTTAAAGGGCTTTTAATATTTGATTCATGTGCATTACTTAAGGAGTATTTCCTAAACTTTGGCTGTTATTTATGATAAATACTAACATAATTTCTAATAATCCCTTGCTGTCGAGTTTCAATGTATTTTTCGCTGTTTTTGTTACATTTATAGCATTTCTTTTGTGTTTATTTATTAATTCAACTACTTCTTCTTTATCAATTATATTGTTTTCTACTTCAAGTGGTTTAGCTTTAATAGAGGAATGGAAGGACTAATTATACAATTCAACTGTCTTTGCCATTTGCTCTTTAATTGGTATCTTATTCTCCAGATTCAAAACCAGTTTTCGTTCTGCAAGGGTATTGTTCAAGCAGTCCGCATCTGCATTACCAGTGTGGCTATTTGGTTTCACAAAATCAATATCGATGTTTGTTGTGAAAAAGTGTTTCTCTGAAAAAGTTTTTTAAGTTTACGTTATTGAATTCATTGACGCGTATAATTTTTTTTTCATTTTTCCTTTGATGGAGATATATATACGTATTCTTTCTTTCAATGCCTACTGTTTCTATGTTCTAAATAAAGACTTACCGCATGTTTTGAGAATTTATCTATAAAGTTAATAAATGAGTGCTTGGAATTGACATAAGTGTATACATGAACTACTTCATTGATGTTGGTTGGGGTTTAAGTAAATTGAAACTTTTTTCTGATCAGAAACGAAGTATTACAGAGATATCCGAGCTGCTGCTTCACAGCTTATTTTATTTTTCAAATTCCAATTTATTAATATAAAACAAATCTCTATGATTTTTGATTTTTTTTTTATTAAGTTATGACATTACTTTTGAATTTGTACAGGTTACTAATTAACAATACCTGCAAGAAACAAATATTACATAAAAAGATACATTAAATATATATAACAAGAAAAGAGATAGATATAGGATATGAAAATAAAGATAGTTTTCAGTAAGATAAAAGCCAATTTAATAGTTAAAGTCATGTTCAAATCAGTTAGTTTATGTTTAAAGCGATTCTCACTGATAAGGTTTGTTATTCTAGGAGGTAGTTGATTCCAGAAGTGAATTGCATGAACAAGAAACTGGCGGTTGCTAACCAAATACTTATTCCTAAGCGGATTAGATTGTACGTTCTTTGCAAATTTCAGCTTTGGATACAAGTATTCTGGTGTTTTGCTTTTTATTATATTAAACAAAGCAAGAACAGTATGAACCTTCAACAACACAACACAGCCAATGATTTGCTTCACATAGGAAGAGACGTGTTCGTATCGTTTTATGAACATGGAACTTTAACTATGAATATCTTTATCAGCACGCATTTAGCTGCCCATCTTTGTCGTACGCTTATACAGCGTTCTACTGAACCGAATGGCATGATACTTACACCATTGGATGCATAGATGTGCACTATGTGCAAATCTGAGGAATATCCGAGGCATGTGGTTGTGCCTTAGCCATTTTTGTTATACGTGGTGAGGGAGTTAACCTCATGTAGAATCTCCAACTGGGGACCCACTCCATTTCTCGAAACCTTGGGCAGTCTGTTTGAAAATGGTGTCGGTAATTTGAAAAAATTAATGTGTGAAAAGATGGCCGGACTATGAATGCAATGTGTTCTTATATTGATGTTGATCCATTCTTTTGATTTAATTGCAATTACTAGACTGCGCCTTAAAAGATATTCCCTGTAATGAACTACAGTTATTTCAAATAATGCACTGAAATCAATTTTCTTAATAACAAATCTTAATATAATTTTAATAATTCATTATGAACGTTTTCTGACCTACCGGGTTTCTGAATTAAAAAGTGAGTTGTCTGGTTCTTGAGATAAATCTTCCATTATGAACAAATTGGTGAGCGAAATTAAGACAAATTTCTTACAATTTCTTTATAGGTAGTCCAGAATGTCTGTACTGCGTTGTTTAATTATTTGAAAATTCATTCTAATTCAGACTATTACCGAGATGGGTAGGGGGGTATTTGAAAGCAATGTTTTTTTTCCACAAGGTCTGAATTTAAAGAAGACAAAAATATTCATCCCGTTTGCACAGTAAAACTACCTCTTCATAAACGTTTTTCTGGGATATGGTGTTTCTATTAGCTAGGTGAAAGAAATATTTTCCTGATTTTTAGGATATTGCATGGTTGCACATCTAGTTGTAAATGTTTTATCCGATACTGTATTTTTGTTGCATTTTGACTTACCTGAAACAGTTTGAGAGTGATTTATTTTCTGCGTAATTTTTATTGGTGACATTACAACAGTTTTTTAATCCGTTTTTTCTTACAAACGTTTTTCTCTTATACGATATATTTTGCATTGGTTTCTATTAGCGTTTCTTTTAAACGTGTTTTACCTATAAGCATAATAAATATATATATATAAACGTAGAAATGCTATGTATTCATTTGTAATCATTTTTTAATTAGTCATGTGTAATGGATCGTCGACCGCCAGCTGCGCTCGATTTAAAATAAATTGCAGTAACCTGAGATGTCATTCGCTCGTTTGTCGACCCAGACGAATGCAGTTTTGTTTACCCTCATCGTGCATCATCGTCTGAGTCACCGAGAGTATGTTCACATTCGTCGCCGATGGAATTCCAGTTGGCCTACATTTAGCAGCACAGCACCCAATGCAATTTGCTTAGTGTGGTCTTAGGATACAATGACTCCACCCAGGGCGACATTAATCGTTGTTGGGGTAGGCGGCGGATGGTTGATATTGACTGCGGCGATCAAGTTGTGGACGTGGTACAAGCTACTGATGTCGGAATGGAATTTGCTGAACTGAGTACTCCTACTCAGTCGACGAGCGAGGGAATGAACGAAGGGAGTCTTCTTTGGCAGCAGTTCAGTTCGGCGGTTTAATAACTTTATTAAATTCTGTTTTTTATTAAATTTTTTCTTCAGTTTAATTTTGTTAGTTTTTTGTTGCCTTTCTTTTGTAAAATAAATATTTTTCACTTTTATCAATAAAATATTTTCCTATATAAATATATTGTGTGAAATATGCATATATTTTATTGATTACCTGCATAGCCTTAGGCATTCGTTGCGTAAATTTAGTTATTGGTGACATAGATCGTCACCCATGGACCGTAGAGGGAGATATAAAGACAGGCAATGTGTGCTACAGCCACGGATATCAACAAATCTTTCTAATATGTTCTCAATATTATTCTCTTTCTTTAATATAAGAATATCTTCTCTGATTGATTTATCGTTTTGATAAAAATAACGTTCATCAGGTTTCAATGGCAGTGAACAGTATTTAAGTCTTCTATTATTGTGAGAACTAAATGAAACGCCTAAGTCCCCAAGTATTTAGCCTTGTTAATTATTGACTCGTTTGGTTTCTTGTCGAATATTTGGCTACAAATTGGTTGAGATTTATACCCTATATTCATATCAGACATATTATGGGCTAGGAGCTTTATTTTTTTATGATGTATGACAATATTTCTTACTTTTTTCCTGCGCAGAGGGTTCCAGGTTCGACTCCGAATCTAGCAGTTAGTATTTTTCTTGTTTTTACGTACTGCGTTTTTTACGTAAGAAACATGCTTGAACAGACATGCAGACATGCACATGTGAATTTTTCGAGAATGTTTTAGCGAGCAAACTTTGGGAAAAAGTATCAGCACAGCCAAAAAAGGAAAAATAAAATACATATATTAAAGTTAGCAAAATCATATCCATGGTGCTAACCATAACTAAGCAGTTCTTCCTCGTATCGTATTTCGAAGCAAAAATGTACTTTAAGGGTCTGTACACACAGGGCAAACTAGTTGATCGTTCCCAACTTGACGGGATGCCAACGATCAAGTTGACATTGGCGCCCCCAATGTATGTAGCAATCCCCATGTGGTTCTGCGAAGTGCTAACAACCCGCCTACATAAAAACAAAAACCATTATGAGAGAGCAAGCTGCCTCGGATATACGAACGCATGCAGATTTTACAACATCAGCCTCATATGTGCACACGCCCCTACCGACGAGGCTGAAGACTCTGTCAAAGAGAACTATTATGACCTCTGGGACAGTGCCTACGGAGCCTGTCCGGAGTACGATGTAAACATCGTGCTCGGAGACTTCAATACAAAACTCGGTAAGGAAAACATCTTTGACTTTGTGGCAGACGTAAAGTGGTCATAAGCAGAACGAGGTTCCCTCGCAAAAGAATCCACACTGCATCCTGGCGATCTTTGAACAGTTGAACCGCCAACCAAATCGACCATGTGCTCATTGACGCAAAGCATGCGTCAAATATCCTGGATGTGCAAACATTCAGGGGGGGGGGGGGGGGGGGGTCGTCGGCTGTGAACATTTCCCATAGCAGCAAGATTCAAAGCTCGACTGTCCAATGTCAGAAAGCTGCACCAGCCAATAAAGAGGAGTTTTGACATTGGACGCCTGACCACACCCGAGATTGCCAGAGCCTACAAAGAGCAATTGAGTGAGAGACTCCCCGGTATGCCCACGTCATACACCAACGCCAACGAGATGTGTTACATTGCCACTCGACCATCAAAGAGGTAGCCGAAACCACATTAGGCCACCTACCACCTCCGACGAGGAACCCGTGGTATGATGGCGAGTGTGAGCAGAAGAAACATGCAACTGACGAGGCATACCAAAAGGCGTTGCAACAAAAAACTAGAGCAGCGGAGTACCGAGCGAAGTACCGGGCTAGAAGAAGGGAGAAGAAAAAGCTTTTACGCCTGAAGACAAGGTCTCTCGCAACCTCCCAGATCAAGAATATCCAAGAGTCTAGGGACAAGCATAAAATACGGGCCTTCTACAAAAAATCCAAAAGCCTTGCCGCTGGCTTTAGGAAAAGCACCCAGACTCTGTTCTGTTCTTTTGGGCAATCATTTTCGCCGGTATGGGGCTGCGATATGAAAATATATTAGATGACAAAATCCACTGCTGCTTTCGCCCGTTATGAAAGCCTTACCTGTAACATTCAATTATGAATATCATTATAAATGCGTGCTGCCCATCTTTCTCGTACACTTCTACAGCGTTCTACTGAACCGAATGGCATGATACTTACACCATTGGATGCATAGATGTGCACTTTGTGCACATCTGAGGAATATCCGAGGCATGTGGTTATCTCTCAGCCATTTTTGTTATACGTGGTGAGGGAGTTAACCTCATGTAGAATCCCCAACTGGGGACCGACTCTATTTCTATAAACCTTGGGCGAAGTCTGTTTGAAAATGGTGTCGGTAACTAGAAAAAAAAAAATATGTATGGAAATATGGCCGGAAATATACATAGCGTTCAAATGTGTTTATATTTTTCTCATAAAAGTATGTAAGTCGACATTATTCCACAGATTCTTAATTGGATTGATGACCGAATGAATGCAATGTGTTCTTATATTGATGTTGATCCATTCTACCAGATATCTTAACAAAAGCAATTAGTATTGATTAAAACTGCATTACGTCGAATAAATCGTTTATTTATAGGAATATATTTTTTGAGAGTAAAACATATTAGTTAAAGTAAATGCTTCATGCATTTTATTCCTTGTCCCTATACACCTGTACTGATGACTTAATTTTTGCAAAAGAAAAAAATAACCCAGAATATTACACTATCGATTTAAGAGATATTTTTATCCTGAAATTCGTTATGTACGTTTTAATTTTAAAATGATGTCTCTCCGGGGTTTTCAATTTCATTAATAATAAATTCTTTAGTCAGCAAAAGATTGTCAACCCTCACGATGTCTATTTCGGCCATCTTATCATTGTCTACTTCGACCAGATCATCATCTAGATTTGCGGTTCCTTTATGGCAACTTGAATTGGATATAGAAAATAAATGGCCGATAGAGTTGTGAAGATCTTTTCCTTCATACGGATGATGACCATCTAGGCAATGCAGTAAGCTCGTACTTAGTTGACATTCTTCCAGATCATCGATATCTTGTGCAGATCCAAAATCATCTGGTTGACTGAAGAAAGACGAGTCTTCGGGGCTAGCAGTTACTAGACTGCGGCTTAAAAGATATTCCCTGTAATGAACTCAATGTTTATTTCAAATAATGCACTGTAATCAATTTTCTAAATAATAAACCTTAATATAATTCTAATAAATCATTATGAACGTTTTCTGACCTACCATGTTTCTGAATTAAAAAGTGAAGTGTCTGATTCAATATGGTAAGATCTTGAGATCAATCATCCTTTCTGAAGAATTTTATGAGCGATTTAGTCGAACATGACATATTTCTTACAATTTCTTTATAGGTAGTCCAGAATGTCTGCACTTCGTGAAGTTTTTAATTTAATTATTTGAAAATTAATTCTAATTCAGACTATTACAGACACCCGTTATTTGAAAGTAATGGTATTTTTTCCAAAAGGTCTGAATTTAAGGAAGACTAAAATATTCACCCCGTATGCAGAGTAGAAATTAAGCAAACTACATCTTCCTTAAATTCAGATCTTTCAATATATACAGTACATTACGCTTATAATAAACTCCAAAATGCCCGAACTGTTTTTTCCTTTTAACCGAGTTTTTCTTATAAATAAAAATATAATAAAATAAAATTTTTTTAAGAAAAGGTGGATACAATATATAGAAGATTGTTGACATTAGAACAGTTTCTTTTATCCATTTTATTTCTCATAAACGATGTATTTTGCATTGGTATATATTGGAAGGGACATGGTGTTTCTATTAGCGTTTCTTTTCCTATAAGCGTGTTTCGTGTAAGCATTATACACTGTATACCGTATGTCATACACACGAACGCAATATTTGTCCGATTTTGCATTGATATTTTGTTGTATATTGACTTACCTGAAACAGTTTGAGAGTGATTTGTTTTCTGTGTGATTTTGATTATAATTTGATATATTTTCACATTTCGGAATATTAATTTCAGAAGACTTGTTGCAAATAAGAGCTTCCTCGTCCTGTTCATAGAATCTACTGCTCTTATTATTCTTCGGAGTTTGTTCGGAAATACCCGTAATATTCGTCAGCATAACAGGTTTTCTGGATCGTGGTGTCATGATGGATTCCTAAATTATTCAAAATAAATATATTGTGTGAAATATGTGTACATTTTATTGATTACCTGCATAGCCTTAGGCATTCGTTGCGTAGATTTAGTTATTGGTGACATAGATCGTCTCCCAAGGACCGTAGAGGGCGTACTTGTAATAAGGTCAAAATTTCGATATAAGGACAGGCGATGTGTGTTACATCCACGGATATCAACAAATCTGTCTAATATGTTCTCAAAATTATTCTCCTTCTCAAATATAAGAATATCTTCTCTAATTGATTTATTGTTTTGATAAACGTAACTTTCATCAGGTTTCAATGGCAGTGAAGAGTATTTAAGTCTTCTATTATTGTGAGAACTAAATGAAACATCTATGTCCCCCATGCTTACACCTTTAACTTTGCGTAAGTGTTTAGTTTTGTTAATTATTGACTCATTTGGTTTCTTGTCGAATATTTGGCTTAAATTTGGTTCAGATTTATACCGTATATTCATATCAGTATTATTATTGTGCATTGGAGATGATAATTCCAAATCTTGATCCTTCCACACCACTGTTTTCCTATTTCTGTCGTTTACTAAATTTTCATTGTTCACAGCATTGTCATTATAAGCAGCGTCTGCGAACTGAGGTATAGGAAAACAGATAGATTCTGATTCGTCTGATGATGTACCGGCGATTGAAGCAAGACAATCTTGTGGCTTACTTAATGAAGTTCTCAATATCAATGATGAAGATGAAATCGATTTTTGTAAAGGATGTGTTTTAGTTGACAAATTAGAAGGTGATAAATTTGTAACTGATGAATTATTAGTTGATGACGAATTGAAAGTAGGGCTTTGAAAAAGTACGCGCAATTTCGGATTTTTAGTAGAGAATATTGGTGTCTGTAATGATGTAATGCATGAAATAAGTAGGTGTACTATATTACATAATAAGCGTGTTTTTAAATGTTAGTAGTTTAAAGCTTCTTGCTAGTATCTTCTACTAAAGGTAGTACCAATATCATTATTTTATCGAACAGGATATACATTTAAATGAAAACATTCAATAGTAAACATTCATCAGTAATAAGATAAGAAGAATAACAGTAACCAGTAAACAACAAATTATATTTGAACGGTGACACAACGTAAACTATTGTCCCTGAAAATTTAACTCAAAAATGAACTACTTAATAAAATGCAAGATTGTGTCAAGAGTTTTCCCTGATCGAGTTGGTTTTTCAAGATAAGTGAATTCCAAGTTACGGCAAAGGATAATAACTGGCACTGCATTTGTATGTTGCTTAACATTGTATAAATAAAATCGAGGTTTTGGTGAATATTCTGAGCTTGGAGAAGGGGATGAAACTCCTATTATTTTCAGAACTGAACTCCCAAAGGAATGAAATGAGGGCGAAATTGAATTGAAGAAGGAATTTGAAGCTTGAAAAAATACAAGAAATAACTATACAGGTTGTTACGTATGATGCTTAATCGTATCATGCTTTCGCACGCTCAAATTCAAATCAAATGTCGAGAGCATATGATTTTTGCTATCCCACACAAGCGTTATGTTTGACTCACACATGTGTTTCAAGCATCCGATACCCAAAACTGAGAACAAAATTTATAAAACTCAATGTTTGTTTGTGAATTCTTAAATGGTAAAAGATAGACCACTAATGCACGAAATGCCCCTAATGCAACTTTGTTCAGAATTCTGTGTAATAGGTTTTGATTCTGGTTTTTTGCATCATAATTTCGTAATTAGGGCTTTAAACCCCTTTATATGATTTTTTAACAAAAAAACCGTATTTTCCATGTTTCTTCATCATCATCTTCTCACCCGCATGATCCACTAAAGGGGTCGCAGATCTCCAGGCAACTCGATCCTCCGCCATCGACTCTAACTCATCAGGTTATGCCCAAGCGTAACCAGGAGATCTTATGGCCTTGGTCCAACCATCTCATCCTGGGTCTGCCAAGTGGTCGCCTACCTGATGGAATCGTATTCAAGGCCCGTCTCAAAAGTCGTGATGGTGTGGACATACCTGCTACGTGACCAAACCAACGAAGCGTAGCTCTCTCCGTTCGGAGAACCAGCTGCTCAACGTTGAGTTCCTCGCGCATAGTGTTTCTCTCACCCTATCCCGGCGAGTAATTCCCACAACAGCACGAAGAAATCTCATTTCAGCAGTTTGTATTCGCGATCTTATTCTTTCGGTCATTAGCCAAATTTCATGACCACAGGTGAGAGTTGGAACAAATACTGAGTTGAAAACTGATAATTTGGCTTTCACACTAAGCTAGGCCTTCCTGATTACAGATCTTCCAAGCTGTGTCGAAACTGATCGAACTTGACCAAGCCTACAGGAAAGTTCAGTATTACACACGTTAAGAAGACCCCGAGATACTTAAACTTCTCCACCTGCTTCAATGGGACTCCACTAACATGTAGAGTGTATTGAACAGGCTTTCTGGAAATTTCCATAACCTCTGATTTGCGACGTAAACCTTCATCCCAGCATCAGCACATACGGGCACAAACCTATCGAGTGCGCGCTGGAGTTCCGTCTGGGAAGATGTGAGGATAACTAAGTCATCAGCAAAAAGAAGATAACTTACCTTCAACTCTCCCAAGGTGAAACATTCCTTGCCTCGGCTGCGCTGCAATATCAAATCCATATAAACAATGAAAAGGAGAGGTAACAAGACACACCCTTGGCGAAGTCCAACGCCCACGGTGAAAGGTGTTGATTTAGCACCGCTAACCCGAACACAGCCGCAGCAGTTTGTATATAGAGATTGAATGGCTCTCAAAAGAGGACCCTCAATCCCATACTCCTGCAGAACACTATAGAGTTTACCTCGAGGAACTCGGTCCTATGCCTTTTCCAAATCCACAAAACAGCTGCATGGGTTTGACATACTCCCAAGCCTTCTCAAGTACCATTCTTATAATGAAAAGCTTTTTTTTTAAAACCTTAGCGTAGAATTTACCGGGGAGACTTAAGAGGGATATGCGCCGTAGATGGAGCAGTCTCTTTTGTCCCCCTTCTTAAAAAGAAGGACAATCAACCCAGTTTGCCAATCGCAAGCCATAAGACTCCCTCTTTACCCATTGCCTTCAGCATTTCTGGCCGGATTTCTTCCACACCGAAGGGACTTTTTCTATGTTTTTAATATGACGGTTAGTACATTTCCTGGCGAAGAGATTGATGTATCATAACATGTCATTATTCTAAGAAGCAAAAATGTAATTATTTGAGATTTACATATTTTACAGATACGAGTAGATCATTGCAATCAAGAGTCCACCAGTGGAATTCGCACACGCACAAAGCCACAAATACACTTGTTGTCATGTGCCATGTTTTCTTCCATATATTTGACTAGGCTTTGCCTATATACATATAAGTATAGATTTTGAGATAAGAATGTTGGGAGACATTTTTCTATGCGACTTAATGTTGTGAGTTGTGTATGAAAATATATATGTATGTATGAAAGGAAAGGAACAAGTTCTCATCATGGCATTTTAAAGCAAGCTGGATATATGTCTGTCATAATGTTAAATATATAATAAGTACATAATAGTTTGGGACAGCTAGTAAAAATATAAAAAATTAACGAAAAATGCGAAAACTCTGATGCATGATATTGTAGTTTTTGACGAATTAATTATATGTTATGCCAAAGAATAATTTATACTCGAAAATTAAATATAAAATAAATGTGCACATTAGTTTTTCTATGATGCAGATATTCAACGCTATGCTTTCAAGGTATATAAAAAAGTATGAATTTATAAATGAAAACTAAATCATTAACGAACAAAAACGCTTTTTATCATTTTATTGGACAAATCCATTAGGTAAAACAATAAAAGCAACATTATGAAGTAAAGGATACACATTAACATAAATAATAACTCATTTTCGTAAGAAAAAATAACGTATATAAATATAAATAAAATAATCATATGCATGACATCATCGGATAGGGGTTAGAATATATCCGAGGTAAGGCATGCCTGTCGTAAAAGGCAACTAAGTCTGTTAACACAAACAAATTTAAAATACGAACTGTAGTAATAATTTCAAAGCGTTGATATGGCGTCTCATGCTGGCACAAGCGTCTGCACTTAGCCTCTATCAGCGAACTCCTACTCTCACCTCCACGTGGTGAAATCTGGGAGCCGAGCACCTTCGATCGCAGATGGGGTAACCAACCCCCGTGGGACGTCGTTGGCGGCTGCAGACGAGAGAGGAGGGAGAGTGTGTCTGTACCAGGGCTCATCTCCCTTTATGGATGGCGGCGGAGGAGCTGGAAACTGTCTGGCCAACGGCGGCATCCCAAACTCCAGTCAGACGGAGTTACCTGGTGCGCAGTCCTTCTAGAGCTACCTCGACATTTTCGGAGCACAGGTCTAGAAGGTTTCTTTCAATGCCAGGTCGGGGCCTTGGAATTGAGATGGCGGCGGAAGATCCCTATAGTTTTAGGGACAACGGCGGCGCTCACAGCCTCAGCGAGGTTACCGACTCCGGATAAACCCGGACCCTCTGCCCGAGGGTTAAAGAATAGGGCCTGGCCTCCCAGTTGGGGGTTGTGCGTGGGGTTAACTCTCTCACCACGTAAAAATATTATGGTTCAGAGACAACCAACTGCCTCGGATACGGACGGAATTAATGTTGACGACCCCAGCAAACGTTACATGGACAACGATTTTCGGTTCTGCACGTGGAATGTTAGGTCCCTTAACAGACCACGTGCAGCCGAAGAACTCGCAGAGGCCCTGGACTGCTACAAAGCAGACATCATCAATCCAGGAAGTGCGGTGGAATGGTCCGGGCAAAAAGAGGATGAGAAACTGCGACATCTACTACGGTGATTGCAACAGGGAGAGGCGCTTATTTGGATGTGGATTGGTTGTTCGAGGCAGACTTAGGCAAAAAGTCTTAAGCTTTGTCTGTAAAAGCGAACGCCTCATAACAATCCGCATCAAGGCTAAATTCGGGAACATCAGCCTGATTTGCGCCCACGCCCCGACAGAGGACAAAGATGAAAACAGCAAGGATGACTTGTATGATCTCCTAGAAAGGACCTACGATCAGTGCCCCAGCTTCTACACCAAGATCGTTCTAGGAGATTTCAATGCAAAGCTGGGTAAGGAAGACATCTTTGCCAAAGTCATCGGGAAACACAGCCTGCACGACACTACATCCGATAACGGACTCAGGCTGGTGGACTTTGTCACGGGACGTAATCTTTCTATAGCTAGCACGCGGTTCCCACACCTCAACATCCATAAAGGGACCTGGCGGTCCCCCGATCAATCAACCGTCAACCAGATTGATCATGTTGCGATCGACGTCAGACACTCGTCCAGCATTCTTGATGTCCGAACGTTCCGAGGAGCCAAAATCGACTCGGACCGTTTCCTTGTTGTAGCCAACGTAAGAACTCGGATAGCAAGAGATCAACGGAGTCGAGAAAGGACACCACGGTTTGATGTCAGAAAGCTACAATCGCAACGGACTGCTAGGATCTTTGCCGATCGAGTCCCCCGGAATCTCTCTCTAAGTTCGTCGCCACCTGCGCAAACAATCGAAGAAGATTGGAGGCGTTGTCAAGAAGCCATCAAAGATGCTGCCACTGATGAGCTGGTTTTACGCCATCACCTAGAAAAAACCCATGGTTTGTTGCAACGAACGACGAGAGCTGTTCGTGAGCTCTACGAACAGAGACGAAGGGATGAGACCCGGCTTCTCAGAAGAAAGAAGAAAGAGCACGAGAAGCGCGCGAGCGAGGAGATGGAGAGGTGCTACGGTAGGAACGATGTCCGAAAGTTTTACCAGAGGGTGAAACAGTTATCCAGTGGATATAAGGTTCGGACAGAAGCCTGCCGGGACGAGAATGGACAACTAGTAGTAGAGTCGCAGTCGATACTGAGAATTTGGAAGAACCACTTCTGCAGACTGCTAAACGGCGATGATGACACCAATACCGCTGTCAGGCAGAATGTTCCACTCAATATGGACGATGATCGACGAGAATTCCGTCCCCCCGACTTAGACGAGGTCAAGATAGCAATATCAAGACTGATGTCTAACAAAGCTGCCGGTGCGGACGGACTGTCCGCTGAAATCTTTAAGGCAGCTGGAGATGATCTGGTTGGGCGTATGCACCAGCTCATCTGTAAGATATGGTCGGAGGAGAGCATGCCCGATGAGTGGAATCTCAGTATCGTTTGCCCGATCCATAAGAAAGGAGACCCCTTTGACTGCGCCAACTATAGAGGGATAAGTCTCCTGAACATCGCCTACAAGATCTTCTCTGCCGTTTTGTGTACTCGCCTGAAGCGGTTTATAAATAACCTGATAGGTCCTTATCAGTGTGGCTTCAGGCCAGGGAAGTCCACCATCGACCAGATTTTCACACTACGGCAAATCCTGGAAAAGACCCAAGAAATGCAAATCGACACCCACCACCTTTTTGTCGATTTCAAGGCCGCATATGACAGCATGCATAGGGACGAGCTATACAACGCCATGTCTAGTTTTGACATTCCTGCCAAACTCGTCAGGTTGTGCAGGATGACGATGGAGAATCCTCGCTGCTCCATCAAGGTCGGTAACGAACTCACCGAGACCTTCAATGTCAAAAAAGGATTTAGACAAGGTGACGCGCTGTCATGTGATTTCTTTAACATCATCCTGGAGAAGATCGTGAAGAAGTCCGTACAACTGCTAGCATACGCGGATGACATTGACGTGATTGGCAGAACACAGCGAGCCGTCAATGAGGCGTTTGCTGGCATTGAGGCGGAGGCGGCTAAAATGGGTCTAGCGGTGAATGAGGGCAAAACGAAGTATATGCTGTCATCAAGAAAGGACACACAACATCGACGTCTTGGACAGAGCGTCACAATGGGCAGCTATAACTTCGAGGTAGTCAAGGACTTCGTCTACCTCGGCTCCGCAGTAAACAGTACAAACAACATCAGTACCGAGATCAAACGCAGAGTAACTCTTGCCAACCGCTGTTTTTATGGGCTCAAGAGGCAATTGAGTAGTAGAGCCATCTCTCGAAGGTCCAAGCTGACCCTATACAAGACCTTGATCATCCCAGTCCTGCTGTACGGCGCGGAGGCATGGACAATCTCAAAAGCGGATGAGGAAGTCCTTGGTATTTTCGAGAGAAAAGTTCTGCGTGCGATCTTTGGTCCTGTTTGCGTTGAAGGTTTTTGGAGGAGAAGATTCAACCACGAACTGTACGGGCTGTACAGCGACATGAGTCTAGTCAGGCGTCTTCGGATCCAACGCCTAAGATGGCTAGGCCATGTAGAGCGTATGGATAACTCAGCTCTGGCCCGGAGAGTCTTCGACTCCGAACCCGTGTGACAACGCAACAGAGGACGCCCGCGTTTAAGGTGGCGCACCCAGGTGGAGAAGGACCTCAACCAACTTGGCGTGCGACACTGGAGACAGCTAGCCAGAGACCGTGCTAGCTGGAGAGGCTTGTTGGTTGAGGCCCAGGTCCACCCTGGACTGTAGCGCCAAATGAAGAAGAAGAAGTAATACCCCCGGTGGAATGTCAGTTACACTGGAAAATTCAGTCTTTTGAGTCAGGCTCTACGGTTTCTGGGGAGAGCCAGTTATTGCGTTTGATTGACCCACTTTGAAAAATGTCAATGGTAACATGATCACCACCATCACGATATTTTAAAGAAACCACGTGCGCACTAGCGCCAATCAAAACTACTGCCCCTAAAACGCAGGTAAAAAATCTCCAACGAGACCGCATTAAAAAGGCGACCAGGCAAAAAAAGTAAGGCCGGCTCTTCACCAGAGCTTGTCGATAAGTAAGGAAGTGAGCCAAAAAAGAATAATAGTGCTAAGAATGGCACAAAGCAACTCGGATTTAAAGAATATAAGGAACTGAACACTATCTTAAGGGCAACGTTAAAATCCGATTATAAGCTAACATCGCGGAAGAATAGTACATGGAAGATAAACGTAAAAGACTCTGACGGCTACGGAGTACTTTCACAGAAACTAAACGCAGAAAACGATTCAATTGTATACTTACGAAAACAAATCGGAAAGACCTACTCAATCGTAGCTAGAGGACTTCATTCATCTTGCCCAAAAGAAGATATTGTTGATGACCTAATAAATAAATGCTGCAAGATAGTTGATCCTACCAACATACTGTCGAAAAAGAAAACAATACCGAAGGGGTGCAAGATGAGACACGTCGCAGTCTGCCCCTCTTCATGTTAACGTTCGACAAATGTGAAAGCATAGAAAAGATATATAGTATAAAAACAATCTTAAACATGCCTGTTAAGATTCAATCCTTACACAGGAACTCAAAATGAATACCTCAATGCAAGCGATGCCAGGGTTTAATCACACAAGAAAGTACTGCCAAAAAAATCCACGTAGTATTAACTGCGAGGTAGAGCACCCATCCGAAGAATGCAAGGGGACATTTGCAACCTGCATTAATTGCAAAGGGAAGCACCGAGCTAATTACCGTGGCTGTGAAGTAGCTAAAGAGCTTCAAATAAGACGAGACATAACTGCAACGGAAGAGTATAATTTGCAAAACCGAATACTCGACAAGCACATACACAAACGGAAGTGACGAAATCAGCTAAGTCATCACACATTGAAACATTTGCTCAAGCAGTAGCAGCTCCGAGTGAGAGTAGCAGTAAGTCCCTAGATTCCGTTTCTGGTACCCTATCCATTATACTGCAAAAGCTTGAAAGACTTTTGATCCTCGAAACTAGCATAAGCAACAAGAATAACCGAATATGAATGAGACACTAAGAATTTTGAATTGGAATGCGAACGGACTGGTGCAAAAGCTTGACGAACTAGAGCTTTACATTCGGGCAAAAACATATCGACATATGTTTGATTTCTGAGACACATTTAACGAAGGAATCTCGTTTAAGTTTAAAAGATTCCTGTGGCTATCACGCCTATCCCATCGGAAAGGGCAAGAGGGTCATCGGGTTTCATTGTCATCAGGGTCATCATTGTTTATACGATATAACTTCGAACCCTTAGTACGATTAAAGATAGAATCCCATAAAATGCAATTATGTACAGTTCGCGTACATAACAAACACCACTCATAAAAAGTTTCGTCCATTTACTGCCCACCGCGCAGTATTTCTAAGTCTCGATTTCAATGCAACAAAGCAATCGTTTTGGGGATCAATGCATCTCCTAAAATGCAGAACACTGTACAAAACCGGTATGAAACTTGGCTGCGGTTTCTACTTGACAGGGAAATCTACCTACTGGCCTACGGATTTCACGAAAATACCAGACGTCGTAGATTTCTTCGTTATGAAGGGTATTTCGCGAAATTATCTAAAATTGGAAGAAAGCTTTGATCTCAGTTCAGATCATTCTCCAATTATATTGATTATGAGCGATACGCTCGTCAAAAGTTAAGCGCCGCCTACATTAACTAATTATCGTACAAATTGGCAAGCATTTAGGAACTACTTGCAAAATAACGTTGAACTTATAATACCGCTGAGAACCCCATACGACTTAGAAATTTAACTTGACATATTTAATGAAAATATACAGAGTGCCGCATGGAGCAGTACACCATGCGCAAGAAAAAGGGCAGAAAGTCAAAAGTATGTTTAACGTGAATACCCGGCCAATTATTGGCAAACTTCACGGTGGGCGTACCCACAATAACAGAGTCAAATTAAGCGTTGACCACCGCCCTGAGGAAGTATTCACCACCCCAGTAACAATTTAGTGACGCTTAAGGGCGACCACAAACCTTGCTGAGGGCGAGGCCTATCTAACACCTCTAGCATCCGCAGATCCTAGATGTTGGAGGATCCGAGGATGCTATATGCTCCCGCGATTTCGGGCAACCACAGCCACCATGATACTCCCACTAGGGGGCCTACCTCTTGATAGCACGGAATAGGAGGTTGGGAGCCTAACGGTACCTACTATCCTTTTCGGGGCCAGCTATCTCTCATGATACCAGAATATAGCCTCTGGTAAGGCTTTCGCAACCGCGAGGTCACATAAGTGTCATAAGTGCCTTAACACTCAAGGCCTAGCAACCTTTTAGATGGCGCACTTCGAATCAGTTAGTCGAGGCAGTGACCAATGGTCGAATTGCATCATCTACACAAAAACAGAACACAAGACAACACAATTTTGTCCGGAAATCCCAACAAGGTCAAACCGAGGCATGCACCAACCAAATCGTTCAACCACTACCGAAAAATCCCATTGCTGGAGAGTGCAAGTACGTAACACATGCACTCATCTCTACTGAAAATTCCCAGAAAATTCAGACAAACAGGCATACCTAAAAAACAAGGACAACAAGAAAAGCTACTAATACTCGAAGAACCGGTTAGTTCGCGCATAGAACCACTGGCGCTATATACCCTCCTGACCGACGCATTAATTGCGAGGTCGAGTGTCATCACCGACCACATGAACAGGCACCCCATGCCCCACACGACAACTTATCACAGTTTCAGCCCAAATGTTAGCTAGTAAAACACAGCAACATAAGGCCATTACCACAGCAAGAAGCAATGTTGGGGAGAACCCCCAAATGGGATCCGAGTGTGTCAGGATGAGGCCTGTACGGCCCCCCTCCCGCCAAAACATCCACCATCTGCAAGTTTCAAGGAGGTTGCGGACTAAGTCCAATCTGCCAGTAAATCGGAAGCTCTGGAAGCATATAACCGCAGACTACACTAAGACTCGCGCCAACCTTATATAGCCAGGACTCTTTACGAGTCGAGCACCACAAACTGAGGCCAGCGCTAAGTGAACCCCTTGTAAAACAGCAGTTTCTACTACAAGGACAAACATTGCCATTATTGCCTCCGTAACTGAAAGATTTGTTCGGCAAAGATGGCTAGATTCTCAGCCGTCTCCCTTGAGAAAAGAACACGACTGAAATCCCAAGAGTCACCTACCCGCACTACACCCATCGCAGAGAGATTCCTGCAGTGAGCGTATCGCGGACACTCGATTAGAACATGTCTCCAATCTTCTCTCGGTGCACCACACGAGCACTCCGCCGAGGCAGCTAGGGCCCTTTCATGCAAGAAAGCATTTTGGAAACCATGACCAGTCAGTAGAAAGCCCGCATACAGTGAGAAGTCCAGAAACTCCCGCCCACACGCATAAGCAACTTCAGGAAGGAACTTAAAAGTTACTATTCCTTTGCTGCTCTCCCCCCAACGCAACTGCCACCTGGAAATAACGCCATTTTTAAACAGAGCCTTCAGTTCGCGGGCACTTAGACCCTGAACATTCCGGCACTCGCTCCAGTCAGATGCTGAGAGCGGCCACTGCCTCTGGTGGCACACATGACAACACTTGTAGAGCCTCTGTTGACACAGTGTTGCATACTCGAAGTGAACCAAGGAGCATAGTTCTCTGACAACTCAGGAGCTTGTTTCTTCCTGTAACGGTCTTAGCAACATCGTACCATACCGGTGTACCAAATGCCGCGCAGGTTATGTCGGAGTTGGAGACCACCAGCAGAGGAAACGACATACACTCATTCGTCCAAGAAGACGAGTCAGCAGTAATAAACACCAAACGTTCATCCGTCGAAGGAAGCGACTCAGCAGTAATAGATACCACACACTCAATCCCCAATAAAGATAAGTCAGCAGCTATGATCAATACCAGGAAGAAGACAGCCCAGACGATCATGCTACTGTCGCCGAAACAATAACAATTCAGTTAGGAACAATGAGTATCGAGGCGAGGAAAGTAGAATTAAGATTTTAGTCTTTAAACACGATTCATTCAATAAAGTTCGTTCGTTTTTAAAAACTCGATCCGCTTCAATCCTCATTTAACTGGCGCAGTCGGTAATTCTAAAATCTAAAGATATTAGAATCGAATCTAATAAAGCGAAACATGTCAGGAGACAACTAATGAGTTAAAACGCGAAATTTTATTACAATTAAAAGAATCGAAAGGAAGTGAAAATATTTCGAAAGAAAATCGAGAGGAAGTGAAAATAGTAGTAGTAATAGGGGAAGTCCAAGTTGTTAACCTACCTATGGACCAAATTCTTAAAGAATCTGCGAGGATAAAGGAATTCCATGGAAACGCAGAGGACTACTCTCTATATTCAATTATTAGAGAAGTGGAAATGTTTATTCCATGCTACAACGGATCACCTCTTCAAAGATATTTTTTTACAACAACAACAGCTTTACAAACCATAAGGACTCTGGGAGACAATCCAACGTGGGAAGAAATCAAGAACGAGCTGATCAGGAACTATGGCGTTAGGGGGAACTAATTCCATATATCACCAAGCAATTGGTTTAAGAAATTACAATGTAAGCGATTATTTCAATAAGCTAAAAATAATTTTAGAGAAATTAAATTTCAAATATGAATTTGATGCGAAAAAACCGGTAGAATTTTGTCAAAATAGTAACGAAATAATGATTCTAAGAACATTTCTCGACCCACATTTGTGTGTTTGTTTTCAGTGTTTTACTTAGTAGGCCAATTGATAGCCTCAAAGAAGCATTCCATACTTTAGAACAGCTAGGATTATTAAGAAATATAAAGGATAATAACAGTTACAATAGCGCATATCAACAAAATGAGAATAGGAGACAGAATAGTGGACACAATATGAGTAATAGAGAACAACAAAGTGTAGATAGACAGAACGTAAATAACAACTATAATTATAGGAGACAGAACAATAACTCAAACAATTATAACATGGATACTAGACCAAGCACAAGTGGACAACATTATAGAAATAATAATTATAATAAGAGACAAATGTCAGGACAATTTAGGAATAATAATAATTCAGGTCAGTATAGGAACCAGGGGACATCAAAATCTAATCAAATTAGAAATGTGAATCCTGATGCCATGAGCGTGAGAGAATGTGAATTTTCATTTGGCATGTCGAGAAAAGATTTTCCCATTTATCCATTTATCTAACGAAAAGATTCGCTGTTTGATGGATACAGGATCTTCGACAACGCTACTAAATAATAATCAACTCAAATCTTTCAAAAGAAATTCATTAAAAAATAAGATATGTTTTAGTACACTTTCTGGTCAAGTTATTATCGATAGTGAAATAATAACCCCTCTACCAAATGAATTCGATGAAAAGGCATCCATGATTTGGAAATTTACCAACTTTAAAGATAAAGATTTTGATGGAAATGATCTGCGATTTATCTCCATCTTCATATGATGATGTATATTCACTAGAGGAATCAAAAGATTTAACAGAAGTTCTCATTAGAAAAGATCTGAATTCCGAAGAATCAGAACGACTAAGAAAGCTTTTAAACAAAAACCGCGATTTATTCTATAAAGAAGGGCAGCAATTAACCCATACAAACGAGATTGAACACGAGATAGTTATTTCAACAGAACCACCATTATTCTCTAAAATCTATAGATATCTATAAAAACCCGAGGAAGAAATAAATAGACAAATTAAAGATATGTTGCATCAGGGAATAATACAAGAGAGCAACTCACTTTATAACAGTCCGCTCTGGATTGTACCTAAGAAGGCAGACAGCTCTGGAATTAAAAAGTATCGTATAGTCATAGACTATAGAAAACTTAATGAAATAACCATTAACGATAAGTTTCCTATTCCAAATATGGACACAATATTAGAAAAGTTAGGAAGATCGCAATATTTCACTAGCATAGATCTAGCAAAAGGCTTTTACCAGATTTTGGTCAAGACAGGAAAAAACGGCATTTTCCACACCATCGGGTCATTATGAGTTTGTAAGAGTGCCCTTCGGACTCAAAAAATGCACCCACAACCTTTCGATTTTGCGAGATTTCATGAGCAAAGTTTGTGTCGTATACATGGACGACATTCTAATCTTTAGTACGAGTTTGGAAGAACACACAAACAATATTCAAAAGATATTTGACGTACTTAGAAAACATTATTTAAAAATCCAACCGGATAAGTGCAAATTGTTTGCCCGAGAAACAGAATTTCTTGGATATATATTGACAACAAATGGTGTTAAACCAAACATGTCTAAAATTGAAGCAATACAAAATCTAAAATTGCCAGAAACTCAAAAACAGAAAAAATCATTCTTAGGAATAACGGGCTATTATAGAAAGTTTATCAAGGACTATGCAAAAATAGCCCAACCTTTAACAAATTATTTGAAAAAGAATGCAAAAATCAATACGAAAGACCCAGATTATATAAACGCTTTCGAGAGACTTAAGTTCATACTTACGGACCGCCAGTACTGAAATACCCAGATTTTGAAAAAAATTTAAATTAATAACTGACGCTAGTGACTTTGCTATTGGATCAGTCCTAACTCAAGATGGACACCCGATATGCTATGCTGGTCGGTCTCTAAACGAGCACGAAAGAAACTATCCCGCTACAGAAAAAGAATTGTTAGCAATAGTTTGGGCAGTTAACTATTTTAGACCTTATATTTACGGGAGACCTTTCGATCTCATGACAGATCATCAACCACTTAAATGGTTGCAAACTAAACACAAAGCAAAAGACATAAGTCCACGTTTACAACGATGGCTATTGAAATTAGGTGAGTATAACATTATGATCGACTATATAAAAGGAAAAGACAACGCAGCAGCCGATTTCCTAAGTAGAATTTACAAAGATACGGGTGAAATTAATGCACTTGAAACACTTCCCCAAGATATAGAGGAAAACATACAAGTTAACGATAATGCAAGCATTGTAAATACCATATGCTCTCAGATAGAGGAACAAAATGATCATCTCGGAATCTTAGATACAGTTGTAAACAGGTTTTACACACAGTTGATACTTTCTTATAATAAAACTAGGGAGATAGAAATAATAAATAATTAAAGAAGAATACATATAAGCTCACAAGATATAAATCAGAATAAACTTGATGACATATTCAGAAGATTTATTAAAGGTAAAGGAAGGATAGGATTTTTTTCAGAACTTTCAGAGCACGAATATAATACTGCTCAACCGAAGCTTATTGAACTCTATAATAATAATAAAAATATAAAATTTTTCAAATGTGCATATATTTGCAGGTATAATCGAAAATTACGAAGGACTTAAAAGGGTTATATATTTCAAAAACCTAAAGTAACTTATTCAGAAATATGTCAACAATTGCGATATTTGTACAAAAGCTAAATACGGCAGAAAACCCATTAAACCACAGTTCAAAATTACTGAAACACCAAATGACATAAATGAGATAATTCATTTAGACATACACAAATAAAAAAAAATTTCAAAATATGGAATTATATTCCATTTAGAAAACAAAAACAGTATAACAATCAAAGAAAAAATAAGACTCTATTTCTCAATTATGGGTAAACCCAGATTGATAATTTTTGACAACGAATTCCACAATACAAATATAAAAGATGTCCTAAGAGAAGAAAATGTTGAAATGCACTCTACGAAACCTAATAGTCACACTGGTAATTCGGATATCGAACGATTCCATAGCACTATAGGCGAAAAAATGAGAACAATTTCATCGAGGAATACGCAACTTACAATACTTGAAAAGATGTATAAATGTGTAGAATGGTATAATAACTCTATTCATTCCACAATAAAGTTTAAGCCAATGTTAGTACAGGAAGGTAAAGTAGATAGGGAAATAGTAAAAGAAAATATCCATTCAAAGAAAGAGAAAACTATTTTAGAGAGAAATAAAAAGAGAGAATAGTATGAGGAAAATAGAGGAACATGATACGTTAAGAATTACAAAGCACTTAGACATAAGGAACAGCCAAAATATAGGAAATTAAGACTTTCTAACATACATACATCCAATATTAAACGCCCTTACAAATTTTCAGGTCGTATGGTCAATACTAATAGTTCTCTAGCGACAACCCAAGCAACGTTGACGATAGAACACATTAGTGCGAACAATCGATTTGCAGAAATAAAATTAGGAAACGTACTCATAACAAAATCTTACGACATAATTTTACATACGATTGACCCAACTGAAATCCAAATTATCATACAGAAACTAGAAGAAAACTTATCATATTCACAATTTGAAGAGGAAAAAGACTTTCTCGTAAACCAACTAGAATCACTTAAGCAAAACGTGCACACAATCATTAACACAAAAGAGGTCATATAAATATTATAGGCACCGGCATTTTTTTTTATATTTTGCGCGTGCTCAAAGGATTGCTAATACCCTTATGTGTCCGGGTTCAAGACACAGCACGGGCCGAAGGTATAAAGGGAGAAAGGGAGAGGAGGTACCTGTGCACATTGGTCTTAAATATCTGCGGGTTGTAGTCTGTGGGAAATATTAGCTTGGGAAGAGCATTCCACATTCGTGCAGTGCGGCTGAAGAACGAGTCTTAAGGGTATACTGATGGGCATTCCTGGCGAGACGAGTATTGAGGGTGAATTCGTGGAGAGGAGGAATGCATTTGGTTAGCTCACTTGAGCATCGTTTGTTGAAATAACGATAAAACACGGACAAAGAAGAGACGGTACGTCGATGTTCGAGAGAATCTAATGTCTGTTGTCTCCTATAGGTTTTATCGCTGGTTACACTTTTCGGTGAGATAAGCTATCAGATCACCAGTGGATCACCAGACAGATCACTGTCGCTGCGGAAACCATATTGTCGGTCATTAAGAAGCTTCCGCGATTCAAGATATTTCATAAGCTGACGATTTATCAGCGTTTCCATGACCTTAGAAAGAAGGGACGTAAGTGCTATGGGTCGGTACGAGGTGGGTGACGAAGATTCGCCCTTTTTAGGGACTGGCTGGACAAATGCTGTTTTCCATCTGCTCGGAAAGAACCTAAAAAGTAGGATAGATGAAAAAGCTTACGCAGTGGTTTTGCCAGCACAGAAGAACACCTCTTCAGAAGTATAGGGGGAATACCATCCGGGCCAGCGGATTTATGCACGTCGAGATCTTTCAGTACTCTTGCAACTGTACGAGTGCGGAAGTGGATTTATCCCATGGTGAAATCAACGCTCCCAAGTACAGGTGGAAACAAATTGGAATCTGGCAGTGTTGAGCTAGCTGCAAAATGTGCCGCAAGCAGATAAGCTTTGTCTAAAGAGCTGACAGCTGGAATGTCATTGTAAATGAGCGTGGGAATTGAAGACGAGGCTGAATTCTTTACGTTTTTTACAAATGACCAAAAGTTTTTGCTACCCTTGGGACATTGTAGCACTTTTTGCCTCAACTTTTGCTCATAAGAGAATTTCACACGTCTGATAGTTGCATTGCAGTCATTTCTGGCCCGTTTAAACTTCTTCCGGTTTTCCTCAGTAGGGTTGGCCTTGTATGTCCGGAAATTCAACTCTCTTATCCTAATAGCCTCTTTACAGATCGAGTCATACCATGCGTTTGCTTTGGGCTTGATACTCTTCACTCTGTGAGGAATGAAGGTTCTCATGCCCAGCAGAAGAATATTTGTGATCATATCAGCAGCGACATCCACGTCACTATCGAGGAAGCAAAGTAACCAGTTAAAATTTCTAAAGAAGTTGTTAAGTTTTTTCCAATCGGCTTTCTCGTACAGCCAAACTGTTCTTTTAGGAATTTGGTCTCTAACTATGTGTGGTGATAACGAGAATTTTGCTGATACGACACAATGGTCCGACGAGCCTAGAGGTGACAGTATGTCAACAGAATATTTATCAGGATGAGAGGTGAGAAACAGTTCCAGGGTGTTGGCGGAATGATCTGCAATGTCAGGTATTCGTGTGGGCTCATTTACTAGCTGGGTCAGATTGTTTACCTCAGCAAAGATTTCGACGTACCTTCCTCCGGGTGTTGTCTGGCAATTAGAATTGTGTACATTGAAGTCGCCCGCAATGGCAATTTCAGTGCGAGAATACAGGGATACAATTCTTGCGATGGAATCGGATAGCGCATCAAATTCGTTGAAAGTTGAATTGCTATCCAAGCTTGGACTTCTATAAATAAAGCAGTAGTGGATTAAATGCTTACGGACATGGAGTTTTAACCACAGAAAATTAAATTCCGGATTGGAACAGAGGCCGTATTGTGGTTGAATTTGGTAAGCTACATCACTACGCACGTAAATGGCGAGACCGTGGTGTAAAACGAAGAGCGGAACCAAGCTATATCCAGGCAGGTTCAAATCGTATAATTCGGTATTCTCACCTACGTATGTTTCACTCAGCGCCAAGACAGCTGGTTTGTAACGGGATAGGTGGACATACACAGCGAAGAGATTTGCTCTAAGCCCACGCACATTGCTCACATCAACCCTAAAACTTCCCATAAAGGACAAAACGTAGATATAAAAAAACCAACTCCGACTGCAAGTGGTGAAGCAGAAATGAGAAGTGCAAATTCAAAATTAGCTTCTCAATAATAATCGATGTAGGTGTTATGCCCATACTTCGATTCGAGTTGGTCCACCAACAAATTCACACTTCTAAGATCCGCTATGTCAGATGCTACGCACTGTCAGTCATTGCATCAGCCCGCCTGATGGAATCAAACGGGAGTTGCGTTGGAGGATGGCACAGATCAGGGTTGTACGGTACGATGGACGATGATGACAGACGAAACATAGAAGAACAATTACAAATTACTAACACAAATAATCATAACATTATTACACAATTTGACGGACAAATTATAATTAACGATCATTTTAACAAGACATTTATGAAACTTAAGGAAACAATTGAGAAAGATAGAAAACAAATTTTAGCTAAATCAAACGAGACAGACGACAATATTAAACGACTTTTTGCTAAACTTACATATTTAGAAACTTTATTAAAGATAGGAATCATTAAGGAAAATGTTGAAAATATTCAGGCTAATATCGCTTCAGTTAGGTTAGGAATAATGAGCAGCAGTATATTTAGTAAGGCAGAAATAACCAGGTACAACATAGATTTTGATAAATTAAGATTAACCAAGTTAGGGGCGGCAAAATATAATGACAATGAAATTGTTTTCGCTGTAAAAGTACCTAAAGAAATAATCGAAACACCAAAATACTTGATTACTGCTATGGCAGATAACGAATCAAATGAAATTATTATAGAAAATTATAGAATTAAAGAATTGCCAATTTCAGCTTCACTCACCGCAGGCACATCGCCCGGCAAACCCACAAGTGGATCAATCGGACCAATGGCTCTGGGAAAGAAAGTACCCATCAAGACAGATACACAGTCCCTCCATCATGTGAGCACTTGGCCCTCGTGATGGATGGCCCCAAGCTTCAAGGATTTCCTTCCCCGACAAACACGGTAAAGACGACCCCAGGGGTAATCTCGGTGTTCCTCGGCAAAGGTCCTTCAATTCTCATTCTTACTGCGGACAAGCATACTCTTGTATTCAACCAAACCATGCCTATAAGCAAGCTTTACCTGATCCACGTCTGTAAATCCGTGACGTCTACAGGTTTGAAAACGCATTCGCAATCTCCTAACCTGCTTACGCTTCACATTCAACTCAGATGTCCACCACTTAACCCTTTTCCGATTCACCATACGGCTTTTTGGAAAGAGTCGGTCGTTGACATCCCACATACATTCATTGATAAGAGCAACCTTACCATCGATACCTAAACGTTGAAAGGCCTCAAGTGGTGTCTATGTGATCTTTCTTTCTTCACTCTTGTACGTGACCCAGTCGACATTCTTGAGAAGCCAGCGCTTCTCATTCCAATTTTCCTGCACATGTAGCGTACCACTGGAGCGAACAATCTCAACCTCCATGAAGCTGTGATCACTCACCCCCTCAGAACGCCGGATGCGCCACTGAAAATCAAAGCCACGAAGGGCCGTCATATTTGCAAGGGTCAGATCAATATCACTTTGCTCGTTTGGACCATCGAAAGTATACAAGTCACTAGGCTGGTTGAGAACAGCAATGCGATTAACGGCTATCCATTCGCTTAGCAGTTCCCCCCTGATGGTACTGTAAAATTGGACGTGCGTCCTGTTATTTTACTGCACTAGCGTCAATGCCAAAAATCGCAGCGCTATTCCCAATCATCCGTAGCAACTCATCGAGGTATGCCAAGTACGGTTCAATGTCCAAGGCATGCTTAAAGTAAAGGCTGCATAAAATCAGCCTACCAAAGCTACCCTCAACACTCACCATTACATTTCACACACACACCCCATTCGCTTGAGCCTATCAGGGAACACACAGTGTTAACATTTACTACGACAGCAGCATTGCCACTGTCCCCTCACATGTCCTGCAACAGTTTAAGGTTCCTGCAACAACGCAAAGTTGCACTGTGAGCTACACAGTATCTGTCCTAACTCGAACATGGCTACTCGACCACCCTGGCAGTTAAATTGAATTAATTTAACTGGCATTTTTAGTGTCGAGCACTCGCCTTGGCCACCGCCGCAGCATAGACTGGACAATTCATGCTTAGCATAAAGTGTGGACAATTCATGCTTAGCATAAAGTGTCCAGCCGGGTTTCCCCTGAAGTCACAATCGCGCTTTGAGTGGACTGTCCACAACGCCAGCACACAGAGTCCTTCTGCCTACACCTGGATGCAAAGTGATCCAGGCCGAGACACCGGTTACACCACTGCACGACTTCTCCTTCACCAGAAACGAGAAGTGCTTGATATAGCACCTCCCTTCTCCGAGAAGGATACCCGCGGTCCTAGGGCTGCACACTAGGACAACATTAAGGCGACCATCCCCTGCCTCCCAACGGGTGGAAAGGCAGACCTCATTTTCAAATCCTCCTTGGTAAACTTGCATAAGTTTAACTTATGCATCTCATCCAAGAACTCTTTAGGGGAGATCCGTTTCTCCACCCTCCGCACGACAAGAGATTTACCCCTTGCTGCTTAGGCCAATAGACCCACCTCTTCGAGCTTTTTATATCCGAGGAACGCATCCCGCTCAGCTACCAATGGCGTGTGGACCAGAATGCCACCTTGCTTGCCAGGGCGTACATTATGCACCCTGACACCCACGACAGGCACCAGTTCCTCAACCTTTTTCTTCAGTACCCCCACTGATTCTCCCTGCTTGCCCTTAACTATCAACGACCACGTCTCAACTGGTTTGGCAATGTTCAACATCAGGTTTCTTAACCTGACCTTTGCCTCCCATACCACCAGAAACTGTGGCAGTGCTGGCTAACTGCGCAAACGAAGGTCGCCCCTCGACACCCATCTCCCACAACTCTAACAAGAGCTCCTCATATTTTGAGGAAATCTCAGTTAGAGGAACGCCTGCCTCGGGATGGTGGCCAATAACAGAAACCACCATCTTCTTAACTTCCCTGAATCTAGCTAAGACACTAGCCAAGGTTAAACCCTGAGTCTGCCTGAACTCACACATAGGTGGCAGTTAAGTCTTACGATATCCACCACAAGTAAAGGAAATGGTAAAGAAAAAGCGGACAGCACGCACGAAATGGGAACAAACTCGCTCGCCACAACATAAAACTCGTCTTATATATAATAATTTAAGTACTTATCTGCAAAAATTAAAGTAACTACTCACTCTGGAATTCGGTGAAGGGAATAAAAAAAACCTAAATCACATAACGCGCCAATACGAAAGAATGGAGACGAGTGGGTTAAAGAAGATAAAGACAGAGCTAATCTCTGCGCAGACTACTTGGAAGAAACGTTTAAGCCATTCGACGCTCAAATCTTCCTGTCACAATGGATTTGACAATGGATTTTGAGTACTACATTGGCAGAGCTCAAGGAAGAACTAAAAAAGCTCACACCGAAGAAAGCTCCTGGTTACGATTTAATTAAAGGAGAAATTCTTAAAATTCTGCTGAGACGTTTAAGTCTGATTGTGGAAGAAAAACAGCTCATACTAAATCTCCAATTTGGTTTTAGAAGTAAAAACTCAATTATTGACCAAGTACATCGTATAACTGATGTAATAGAAAAGGCATTTACACAAAAGCTCGTTTGTTCAGCCACATTTATCGATGTTTCTCAAGCCTTTGACAAAGTTTGGCATGAAGGCCGGATATATAAACTCTGCCGATCCCTACAGTGGAAATTGTATAGTATTTTAGGGAAATATCTCTCTGATATGATCTTCCGTGTGAAGCATGGAAATGTATACTCTGCTTTAAAAATATAAATGCTGGTGTACGGCAAGGGTGTATTCTTGGCCCTCTGCTATACCTAATGTATACTAGTGATTTACCACAAGAAGAACACACTGTTCTGGGCACCTTCGCTGACGATACCGACATTTTGGTAATAGCGAAAACGGTTGAACAGACTCCTGTTCCATTGTCAGCTCCTCAAAATACTCAACATCGTCGCAA
The DNA here is from genome assembly GCA_964034865.1 of Eristalis intricaria. NCBI lineage: Eukaryota > Metazoa > Arthropoda > Insecta > Diptera > Syrphidae > Eristalis > Eristalis intricaria. Next base: position 15,626,645 of record OZ035874.1, read on the forward strand.
CTGGAAGCTGACGGTGTGAAGATTTCATGGAAGATCTGACCTCGCGGAAAATGACAAGAGAAGGCTTCAGAACGCATTGGACTTTCTGAAAGAAAGGCATGAGGGTAATGACAAGTCCTTAGCTATCCCCCCAATGACCGATCCAAAAAAAAGGTTGAAGCGAAGGTTGAAAGCGACGAAGCACTGATGAGACCCCCTCCTCCTGTTGCCTGCAATCTCCTCTGGCCCGTCAAAAAACAAAACACATTCCCCTAAAACAAATTCACAGGGAATAGCGAACTCGACGCTTGAAAGCGCAAATAGTGTTATAAGTACTGCAAAGCAAAAGGAATCGTCACCGAACCTCTTCAAACAACGTGCCAATGCCAAAAGGACCATAAGTACTTTTAGAAATTGCGACCTTGCTTCCTTAACGGAAAAAGAAAAGGGTATACTTGATAGAGTAAAAGCTACCTTAGTAGTGGTCTTCAAGGCATGGCGTGAAAAACGCACAGGCGAATTCGGGCTCTCCCCGTCAAGTCGTTACGGGGAGAAAGGTGTTTAGCCCCTCCCCTCCATGATAGGGAAATCAGTGCCCTCCTCCAACAGAGGTCCAGAAGCTCTCCAGGGTAGGAGTGGAAAGCGCTCATAAACGAGCGTTTGAAGGCTGCTGTGGTTGACTTTGAAAACCCTGAGCGTGGATGGAGCTCAGAATCCTCGATGTGGTGAATGATACTATCACGAAGGACGCGGATGTTCCCCGCTTCGGACAGCTAACAACCATCAAGGGTTTTAAGATTCTAGGCTGCAGAAATATGACTTATATTCAATGACTTGAAAGATATATTGCCAGGACGGCAGCCCGTGGGCAAATGCCGACCTATGGGTAGTGAAGAAGGAGGAAGTCCTTAACTTCCTGGGGCCTAGAGGTCGCATCCACCTTCAGGATGAGGTATGGAAAGTATTTAGGCCCCCAGACCTGCCCCTGAAAAGAATTGTGGCAGCAGCCAAGGCAAGAAAGTGGAACCTTATTAGGACCTTAACATTGGCAACGTAACAGATAGGAAGTCTTAGATTTAACCATCAGCAGTAACTACAACACTCCGTCAATCAGCCAGTGGAAAGTTGCAGACATTTCGTCCTTCTCGGAACATTATCGGACTAATTACCACCCAGGAACACTAACTCGAACAAATTCACAAGACAAGACACACAAGGCAACTCGTCTCTAGTAAAATAACGAATGTTTGTGACCTAGAGAAAACTGCAAACGAACAATCTACCTCCTCCTTCCAAAAATCCTTGGATAAAAGACACATTAATGCAACCCTATCAAAGTGGTGGCCTCAACGGATACACCACAAGGTGGCGTAATGTCTTCACTTCTATGGGTACTAGTCATTAACGATATTTTAGAACAACAAGGCAATTGCCTATGCCGATGTCATCATTGCCTGTGGCAAATTCACAGCAACCACCAGCGAGCTAGTCAAACGCGGAATAAACTCCCTTCTAAGAGTAAAAGAGGCGGCCTGTGCCTTATACCTGAGCAGCAGGATATTCGACAAAAACCACCAATCCTCTGGTTTACGTATGTCTTGACGTATGGCAATGTAGTACGGTGGCAGGCCTGCCTTAATGCCACCAGACTAAAAATGCTAACTGGCGTAGAAAGACATGCATGACTTGGTGTGACAAACCCCAACGTCTGGCCTAGAACTTCTACTGGGTCTTCTCCCACTCGACCTCTACCTGCAGAAAACTGCGGCTATGAGCGCCATCAGGATTTCCCAATCCAAAGTCTAGCGCCCCAGCCCCCAGGCCACGCATGTATACTCAGTAGATTACAGATTATTGAACAAATCGAAGACGACTATTCCCTTCCTCCCTAGACTTTGAAAGACCTTTTAGATGTCATTTCCCAACTAGGAGGAATAGAACTCCAATGGACCCATCAACAACTCGACATCCATCCATGTATACACGGATGGATCGATCAGATGGATGGACACAGGCGCGGGCATTTTCTCCGATGTTTTAACTTTGCAAATCAGATTACCTGATCATGGCAGTGTTTTCTAAGCGGAGTTCCTAGCGGTCAAAGAAGCGGCCAAAATGATATCGTTGTTGGAAATATCATACAGTCAAGCGACCATTAAAGCAATTTCGGCTATAGAAATCAAGTCCATGTTAGAAACCGACCCATACCAGGCAATCCCATGCATTTAGTCATGAAAAGTGGAATTCTCAAATCACTTGCGAGACTACCCGAATGCTATAGCCGAGGCTCAAAAGCGCAAGGTCTAAAAGACTCCTTATATACAGCAAAGGAATGCTGAGAATGGTAGTGGGCCCGCTAACTGGCAATAATCATTTGAGACATCGTAAGAACAAAATGGGACTTACCCAGGATACCATATACAGGGAATGTGGGGACGAGGAGGAGTTAGAGGACACCCCTCACTACCTTTGTCGATGCCCCAGTCTGTGCCTATTGAGACAAAGAACTCTGTGAGAATTCTTCATTCAGGACCTTTAATAAGTTGCAGAAATCCCACTAACATCTACTTGCAGGTTCGTTAGGATTTCAGGATGCTAGAATGAAAACCTCATCTAAGCCTGAGGAAAAGTAGCATGATCTCGGCTGCAGAAGCAGACACCATCAACTGGACTGCGAGTAGGGTACAGAAGGCTGAGTGAGGCTACACCATGTCTATCCACTTACCTAACCTAACCTAAAGGTGGCGTTGATAAGGTAAAGAAATTTAAGAAGCGCTTTCTCCGATAATCCTTTCAGAAATTCTTCTGTGATATAAGTAATAACCAGGAGTTTTTTTTGGGTTTGGTAGTAGTAGCTTTCCTTACAGCAACAGTCAATATTTATGTCTGGACCGTAGGAGTTTACAGAAAGTGTTTGCCCATATCGTGATTTAAATGTTGCCTTCCAAATTCGATAAGATAATCATACCTGTGGAAGACCTTCAGAGAATCAGAGTTCGCGAGTGTTTCGACTTTGTACAAACAGTAAAGCGATAGCAGTACTACTTAAGTAGTGCAGGTGCCGCATATTATTTCAAGAAGCAAGCTGCCGAGTTGGTAGAGGCAGTGTTCGTCACGCTACAGGTGCCCGGTTCGATTCCCAGTGGGGACAGAACAAAGACTTTTTGTTTCTCGGATTCCAGAACCAAACGCTTATATAAATAAGTGAGGGCAGGGAAATGGATTCAAACGAGCGGTCCGCGCTCTCACAAGCGGACAAGAAAGTGGAACTACCGGTGGCAGAGTCACGCCACCAGCATACTGTGCCTCAGGAAGGCACAGCTGTGAGCTGTGAGCAGCAACAGCTTCGATTCGCTGGACACCGATACTGAAGACGAAGTTGAGCGTGTGCTTCGTCTCAAAGAAACGCAACATACTCAACATACTCTGTGGGAACGCGGGGCACACCGCAAACTATCGGGGTTGCCCTAAGTTCCAGGAACGCAAAGCAAAAGCGGTTCTGCAGAAGCAGCCCCCAGTGAAAAATCCACTCGGAGCAGCCATACCCGTAACTCCTCAAATGACCTTCGCCCAAATGGTGTCCGGTCAGGGGAATACGGAAAAGCAGCAACTACCGAAGGTAGTGCCGCAACCTTCAGTGCCAAGAGCACACGATCCAACGCCGGATTGGAAATCCTCCATTGAAAGGCGTATGGATCGGTTAGAGGAGCGGGTAGACCAAATCCTGGCGCTCCTGCAGAGCCAACCACGTCAACCGTTTTAATGGCTGCGCAGACGAACGAGTCTATTTACAAGATCCTTGCAGTGAATGCAAATTCATTGATAGGAGTCCCTCGAAAAAACGAGCTCTATAAACTTTTGGATGACCAAAGCCCAGAGCTGATGCTGATTAGCGAAACCAAGCTAACTCGGAGAGGCATACTGGAGCACAATAATTATAATGTTGTTAGAAGAGACCGGCCCAATTCCAGTGGTGGAGGCGGTGTTGCCATCTTCATTCAACATAAAACATAAAGTAGTGTATAGTGTTGAAGTACGAAGGTTTCAGGAGTTGGATGCCTGCATCGTGTGCATTTCGCTCCGCAGTGGAAGGAGGTTGTATGCGGTGTCGGTCTACTCCTCTGGCAACCTTAGTTCCAGAACAACTATATCAGAGCTTGATTCACTCTTTCGATGTCTGAGGCTGGACTCGGAGGAGAATTATTTCATTTTGGCCGGGGACTTAAATGCCCGGCATGGATATTGGGGGAACATGGTTTCCAATCTCAGGGGGGACCAGCTATATAGCTGGTTTTGCTTACACAATGTCGAGTATAGACTCGATTTGAAAGCTACAGAGATCTCGTCTTATCCCAGAAGCGGGTCGTATCTGGATCTCCTGCTGTTAGACGCAAGACTGCAACTGACAGACACAAACGCACAGACGGTAAACTGTTTGAACCTTTTCGTGTATCACAGTGACCATTGCGGACTCAGTGCCGAAATTAGGATCCCCAACGATATTGCGGAATTAGGAGAGTTTGTTCAAACGTACCCCTACAACTACAGTAGAGCACGATGGACACGCTCCTCCAGACAAATGACGAGAGCACTCTCTTCCAACGCGCTCCGCATACCGTCCAATAGAAACTTGTCAAACGAAGAGATATCTATTTAAATTGGACGAGACAATTTAACGCACGATGGACATTACCATACCTCGGTATACACGCACAAACAACGAAAACTTGTACCGCAATGCGACAATCGACGCACTCCACCAACGAAAAAGTAGACTCCTGTCAAGATTAAAAACCTTGTACAGGCGGTATACTGACAGACGAGACGAGGAAGTTAGGACACTGAAATCGCTCATCAAAAATATTCAAACCTTAATTGTCCAGAATTACAGACTTTCTGTTAATTCGTACTTGAATGATAAGATTCGGGCTGTAAGATCTAACAATCCGGGCATGTTCCCGCAAATTAATAAATTCTTCCGTGGTAAATATAGCGATCTGAACGAACGAACGCATACTGACGACAGCAGGTATTGACCCAGACAACGCCGTACACGACGATTACTCTTTGTGGTCGAAGATCCGCAAAAAAAATGGAGGTACTAGGCGCGGTCTTCCAAGAAGTCTACAAGGTGAATGAAAGCGTTCGCCCGAAGCACGACTTGGATAACCGCGTACTGGCTAGCAACTCTCAACTTCGAGAAGACATGCAACAATGGCGATCTGAGAACACTGGCTTTGTCGTGTTCAATGATGATAACATGGCAGACAATGCCATCGCCGTCGAAGGGGTTCATCCCCCGTTCATATCGAAGACAGAACTCCAAGCGGTCTTCGAATCATTAAAGAAGAAAAAGTCAGTTGGAATCGACGGGATCTCCAACATTGTGTTAAGACACCCTGGAAGTGGTTAATGTGTACACAATCCTGTTTAACAATGCTCTGAATAATGCACATTATCCGGAGCATTGGAAAACTGCGATTGTACAACCCATATCCAAGAGAGGAAAAGATTCTTCGAATCCTTGCAACCTCTGGTCAATAAGTCTCCTTCCGAACATCAGCAAGGTATTCGAGAAGGTGATCAATAGAACTCTGATCAACTGGACTAAGGACAAAAATATAATTCCGGATAACCAATTCGGTTTCGAAGCGGGGCATGACACTATTCATGCCGCGTCGAAACTGGTGTCGGATATCCAATGGAACAAAAGCCAGAAACAATGTACGGGTGCCTGCTTGATCGATCTGGAGAAGGCCTTTGACACCGTATGGTTAGAAGGTCTTTTCTACAAGCTCAATCGGCTAGGCATAAGCAAACCACTGCTGTACCTACTGTGTAACATGCTTACCGGTAGACGGTTCGTTGTCAAAAATGGCAATGTGACCTCGACAGGTATATTTCAAGTTAAAAATGGTCTCCAACAGGGTGCCGTTAATTCGCCGATCCTGTTCAACATTTACTTGTGCGATCTTTTAAGTTCTCTTCCTCATGCAATTGCGTATGCCGATGACTTGATCGTGTACAGATCAGGCAAAAAGATCGAAGAAATCACTACCCTCACGCAGGGTGACTTCGATTCATTCATGAGAAGTTGCGATGACTGGAAGTTGAGTATCAACTATTGTATAAGGCTTCGGCGGACACGAAAAAGAATTGGCGACAGTTCGCAATCGTTGGACGACACGGGGAACCACTGGCGCAAAGGACCGTAGTCCTTTGCTAGATCAGTATTTATATTTTAACAAACATGCAGAGGGCCAGAGCCCGAGGCGCTTTTGCTCATACAAAGAGACTGTTTTACAACAACCAACACGATGCGAGGGTGAAGGTTATCTGCTACATGGCCCTCATTCGGCCAATGCTTACCTATGGCTGTCCCGTGTGGTTCAACGTGAGTGCAAGCTTAATGGAAAAGATTCGGTTGTTCGAGAGGGCTTGTCTTAGGACTTGCCTTCGCCTTTATCGAACTTCAGAGTCCCAGTACATAAAATACTATTCCAATGAGGTCTTATACAACAGGACAAACCTGATAAGAGTGGACAATTTTCTGTTGAAGTTGATTCGAGGTCACACTTTTAGAGCGATGAACTAGATCTCGGGGGCTTACTACCCCAATTCACATTACCACGAAAGGGTACGTCACAATGGCTTCGTCCCCCCCAAGCTTTCTTTCACCTAGACAAAAGCGGATTGATACAAGGTATAAATGCGGTACCGCTCATCTACCACATCGCCAGATCAACTGTGGATGGGCGACTCAACCACGACCGTTCCGTCGCACAACGAGCTGAGGAGGGTCTCCTCCGGTTCAGTACGGCGGTCTCAAGACGGGATGTTCGAGATGTTGCTAGGCAGCACAAAAATTTCTGGTGGCTGGGGAGCGAGGGAACTCCAGCGTCGAACCCTTTAGATCCGGGGTAGAAAGGGTACTGCGTATCCCCGAATGGGGGAGTAGTCGGTCTCTGTCTTGCAGTGATGTAGGTGTCATGTGTCATGTAGGTCTATCTTGCTGCATCCTATGGCCGACTTACACATATTAGGGTAGTTTTTAGGTAGTTGTAAGTTGAATAAAAAAAAAAAATAAAAATAAAAAAAGAAAGAGGTATACACATATGTACACTTGTTTGTACTTTTGTGTATGCATTTGTATATACATATTAAATATTAAATATATGTATATATATGTGTATATAAGGATATAAACAATTATTTGAACTATACAATAAATAAATAAATTAAGTTGTTGCTACAATAAAGTGTAAAAACACTCCACAACAATTGTAACTCTTTATTAAGTTCGTTATCAAAGTGCATACATCTGGACATGAACATTTCATTGAGGTTTTCAATTCTTCTCCCAATCTTGATAACAACTACTCTTTCGCGTAGAACGATGGTAGAGAAGTCAGGCATTATTTTCTTATCACTTATTTCCTTCTTACTTTGAAGTCTCTTAATAGGGGTATATTGGTGTTGTCTAATTGAAGACTTCCACTAAGGAAAAACGAGCTAAGTCTCGTAAAGAAGATAGCTAAACACAAACAACATTTATTTTAATATTCCAGTGCTTGTAATATTAAAAAAAGCATTGGGTTGCGATTTGAACATAATTTTCTATCACAGAACAGTAAACAATGAGCAGTAGTAAGCCAAGTCGTCTGTAAAGGGTGCAATACCAAGTCATGTAAGTATACATTGAAGAGGGTAGGAGCGAGAACTGATCCTTGAGGGACCCCTGCTGGGACAAGCTTAATTGAAGATAAACTGCCATTAAGTGAAACCTTGAAGGCTCGATTGATTAAAAACCTTTGTAATATTTTTATTAAATACGGTACAAAATTTAGCTTATTTAGCTTGTATAAGACCGAGTCAAACGCTTATTCGATGTCAAGCATTACTAAACGAGTTTTTCATGCTAAGTTGCTGCTTTACAGTCCTACATATCCTTAGTACTTGGTGGGAGGTGCTGTAATTTGTTCTAAACCCCAATTGATCGGAGGGTAGTATGTTGTGAATGCTTAAGAATGCATCGATCTTACTTTAAATAAATTTTTCAAGAATTTTACTGAAACCGCTTAATAGGGTTATAGGCCTGTAACTTAGCGTACTAGTCGGGTCCTTTCCGTGCTTTAAAATAGGGACTACCTTCGGTTCATTCCATTTCGTAGGGAAGTATTGCATTTTTAGACATGCATTGATTATAAAAGTCAGGTAAATTAAGGCACAAGTTGGGAATTGTTTGATCACATGATAACTTATATTGTGTATTCTAGGAGACTTTCGATTTTTGAGACCTGAAACAATAAATTCACAGGCAGGGAAAATGTGGAATCATTTAAGAGTGCTATCTAGTTTCCAACTTCAGATTTAAAAGGAGATAATTAATCACACGTAGTAGAATGATTTGTGACGAATGTCTTAGCCAAAATCTCTGCTTTGACTTCGTCAGATAACACTAGCCATCCATTTAAGTTTAAATTTGGGCGGTACGCACGAATTCTCTGGAATATTTTACTTTGAAAGTTGTCAAGGAAATCTTCAATCTGTTGAATGTTATTTATAAGTGAAATCGCATTTGGACAATTACATATGTTATTAGTGAGATAGATATCTAAACACGCATTCTATAATCGAAGTATGCAGGGAAGTAAGTAGGGATGAATGGGTGCAATATTGTAAAGTTTTGTCGTAGACATAATTTTTACAGTCTGTTTCCCCAAACACTAGTCCTCCAGGAAAGAATATTTTTAAATATGTGGAGTTACTTACATTAATTTGTACTCCGATATTCTCTAGTACTAGAGTATGGGCTATTGGTAACACTGAATAAATAATACTTTTTTTTTGACAACAATGGCAACTCCACCTCCTCCACTATAACGATACATCGATTACAGGAATAGCTATTACAATGAAAACGAATATTACTTTATACCAATATCCAGATTAGACAGAAAATTGGAAAACTCAATGCTCTTGTTACGAATGCCTCTCGCATTCCAACACAAAAGTTTAAGATGAACAATAACGCTCCTCATCTGATTCACCGTCAACAGTAAAGATTGTGTATTACTTGACATTATTATATAGGTATATACATAGGTATATGATAATGTTAAGTAATACACAATCTTTACTGTTGACGGTGAATCAGATGAGAAGCGTTATTGTTCACGTTGTTGGAGTGGTACATGCTGCTTTTCCCAGCGATGATAACGCTGCTGCGACTGTCGTTTTGAAACAAAAAGTTGAAAGAATAACCTATTGTAAAAGACAAACTATAGAAAACTGAACTGAAAAACATTACAAAATTCTACTCCTATCGTAAAAAAATAATAAAATCTCTCTCGCTTATCTATTTGACACTTGGTATTTAAGAGCAATTTCTCGATTAGTCCTTGTGAATTTAGAACTCCAAGAGTCAGCAACTCAGCTTACAGGTGCAGAATCACATGTACGATAGGGCAGAATAATTCTGCATTTGGTAAACGATCAGGTAGGAGCTACTATCACTAATCGCCTACTTGTTCTGGAAAGAACGAATATCACTACCCTACAAGTGGAACCGGCGGTGCTACTATGTGCACCTAGTTCTCCCTATTCTGTTAATGAATTACAGGTCTTTGACGGCAACCCAGTTCATTACGTCTCTTGGGTTGATAATGTTGTAACGGTGTTGAAGAATTATGAGATTGTTCGAAACAAGCATATCTTATATATTCAGTCCTTGTGTCATATAACATCTTTGAGGCACAAATGAAGAGAGTTATCTCCCTTCATTACGCGGATAAGAGGGACATTGGAACATCAACTTAATCAGCTCACGCAAGGCAACTCAAGGGTTTACGATTTCTATGCAACTGTAAATCACCAATTTTCACTGATTATCAGTAAATTTAGAGCAGAGGATTTTCCACCAAAAAACCAATGGACGCTTTGGTAGAAACTGACCAAAATCGCGTATTGGACGTCTTCCTAAGAGGGCTGAATGAAGACCTTGCTTGACTGCTAATAATTCAAAAACCACGAGCCCCACCTGAGGCATATTCTGCATTTGAGAAGTATTATATATATAAAAATAGAAGTAATCCGGTCCGTTGCGGATGAAGAGTCACCACCAGAAAATTTTATAGTAGAGTCCTCATTTCCAGCGTACCATACTTTGAGTATGTTACGAGAGAAGGGGTCATTCTTAACTTCCTAGTGGGAACTGGAGCAAATAAAAGCTTCATTAGAAAATAAAATATGCGGCAAATTCTTTCAAAACACAGGTTCCAAATTAAATGCCGCTATCTTTATCTTACCAAGCCTAAAAGCAATTGACGGAATAATCGGGGATGACGCTCAAACAATCAAGGCCGTCATCGACTTAAAAAAAAAACAGGTCACCATCGAATCCTATAAAAATCGATCATCATAGTATACATGTTACCTTCTTTAGGAGAACATGTTTCATCATCTGTTAAATCTGGATTGGCTATTTGTGAAAAGTTTGAGAATCTTTTCGGGCCATTGGGTAACGAGAAAATTAAGAGCAACGTAAGGGCAAGAATTCTCACAAGCACGGAAGAACCAATCTACACAAAAATGTATCCTTACCCAGCCTGTATGAGGGAGTAAGTCGAAAGACAATTCAAGGAACTCCTTTCGGAAAACATTATTCGTCCATCCAATAGCCCATATGGGTAGTCCTCAAGAAACCAAAACTCAACGGTGAAAAACAGTATAGAATTGTAATTTATTAAAAGCGCTTTAATGGTGTAACAATTCCAGAAACCTACCCTACATCAATAAAAAAAGCGTCCCAGTCTCCGGATATAAACAGTACTCTATCTAGACTTGGAGATGCAAAATTCTTTACTACACTTCTTACGTCGGAGTTTCATCGTCGGAAGGCATCCTCCCAGACACGAAAAAGGTTAAAACAATTGAAACGATAAGTCCACCTACAAATTTAAAATAGCACAAAGGCTTACTCGCTTTGACGTCCTATTACAGGAAGTTTATTCGAGATTATACGAAAATCTCGAAACCCTTGACCAACATTACTCGGGGAGACTTCGCGCAGGTGAAAGCAAATCAATCAAAAAGCGTCCCAGTCTCCCTCGATAATGGGGTCATAAAAGCATTCAAGTATCTTAAAGAACATCTTACTTCTGCTGAAGTATTAGCATTCCCAGGCTTCGAAAAGGGTTTCAATTTGACCGCGGATGCTTCTGATTACGCCATTGGCGATGTGTTATCCAAGGGTGAGCATGGTAAGGAGAGGGCAGTTGCGTATATCTATCTTTCTCTGAATCGTACAGAGACAAACTATGCGACGAATGAAAAGGAGATGTTGGCGATGGTCTGGGCCCTTGATTATTGAATTGTCCGAGGCTGAAAGCCTCTGACATTTGCAATAAGCAATAGAAACCATAACGCTAAACTCAAGCATTGGAATGCACGTATCGAAGAGTACAACCACGAGTTGATTTACACTCCCGGTATATCAAACTTTAACTTTAAGACTCAGATAAACCAACTGTCTGACGTAGGTACGGAAACAGTTACTGAGGCGCAATCAGATTTCCGGTCAGACACGGACACAGCGACCGAAAGTAAGGATTCAGGGGCAGGGTAATCTCAAACAGGTACAGCAAAAGAGGGGTACTGTAAACAATCTAACAGTAGCACGGATTCTTGTTCTATTCACAGCGCCGATGAAGACAGTTCTAATTTGATACCCACGTGGAGGCAGAGGTTTTTAGGATTGGTCTCGATTTGCACGCGCATGAAGAACCCCACGCTGGCTACCATCGTCACTATTTGTATTTGTATATATTGAGTGTTTCTGTACATACAAAAAATTTTCTTAAGAATAAGTACAGTTCAGATTTAAAAGATATATTCTATATCTCCCTGAGGTCATTTAATGTGGATAATCTCGTCAAGGAACTACGGAAAAATCTTCATCCTTCATCTTCAATGTCCTCAATAAGATCAAAATTCCGGAGAAGTACTTAGGTTTGCTTCAAAAAGTATATCTGTCTGTATCTGAGAATTATAAAATTCGAGTTAAACAAAGGTTTGTTGAGGACTTTGCTAACGAGGAACGAAGATTTATTATCGGATATAGGCAACTTTGTTGTACCGTGATAAATTTCTTGTAGCATATAACCGAAAGTTTCGTTTAAGCGGAGTGCATCTAAGCGGAATCGACTGTATCAGGTTAATTGGCATATGATCGGAGTAGATTTGGGCACCTACTGTAAAGCTGTTCACCTAATCAGTCAATTCTTCTGAAATTGCGCCTAGAATGTGTTTTATGTCAAATATAGATCCGCAGCCACTGCATGTGGGCGGATCTTCCTTTTTAAGAATATATTTGTGTGTTACTGCTGTGTGCCCTAATCGCAATCTCACAAAGGTAGTTATCATAGATTTGGGCGTTGAAGTGGGGTATACAGATTGCAGTCTGTTGTTGTTAATTGTTGAATAATAAGACTGAAGTTGGTTAATTTTTAAGCTATTCTTGATGATCCTGGTAAAGTCTTCTTTTGTGTAAACAATCGTTTTAAAGACTGGGGACCGGTGTGCAAGGTTGGCAGCTAAATCCGCTCTTTCATTCCCTATTATACCCACGTGACTTGGTACCCACAAAAGTTTTAATTTATTTAGCATATCAATCACTCGGTCTCTGATTTTGTTGATAATTGTGGCATTATAATTTGGGTTACAGATAGCAGTTACAGCTGAGAAGCTATCCGTCGCTATAATAAACTTGCCTTTCATACTTGCAGCGATATCTGTTGCTTTTAATATTGCTATCGATTCGGCTGTAAAAATTGAAGCTTGTTCCGGGATAATTCCTTTGGCCAGTAAGTCGTCGTTTTCGAATATGCATGCAAAAGATGTACTGTCTTTGGTTTTGTATCCGTCGGTGAAAATAAACCTTCAGCCGTTGGATTTAAGCTCAGAGGCGATTGCCGTATAGAGGCTACGATACATTGCTGGAGTCGTATTTAATTTTCGATGTTGGGCTAGTTCGATTAGTACAGAGGTAGGCTTGATTGACCAAGGTGGATGTATTTGGGCATATTTAAAGGGGCGGATAAGGGGAATTGCCATCCCTCTGGCGGCAGCAAAAGATGATGAGATAGCACTTTGGAGACGTTTGGGAGATTTATTTTTCAAGCAAGATGATATGTCTTTGTCAATAACCGACTTATTTGAAAAAATGAGTTTGGCGACAAGTTTGATTTTTGTTTCAAATATCCGTTCTTCTATAGACGGTAAACCAGCTCCCACTAGTATGTTCTTTATTGGGCTTGTTGGAAATGCATTTATGCTCCTCCGCGCGGCTTGATGATAGGGTGCCTTTATAATGTTTATTGTAGATTTGGGGCTGTTGCCGTATAGAAATAGTGCGTAATCGATTTTACTTAACACTAACGCTTTTGTAATTTTACAGAGGGTATTGATATGAGTGTTACATTTCTTACTGGCTGAATAATTAACAACGTTGGTTCTCGCAACAAGGCTCTTTCTTAGTTCTACACAGTGCAACTTCCAATTATATTTATTATTAAATACTATACCTAGAATATTTAAGTTGGTAACATTTTCAATATTAATATTGTTAAAACTTAAATTAATGTTGTTGCAAGAAATCTTGCGGCAGATGTGTAAGGTTTTGCATTTCTGTACGGAGAGTTTAGCACCAGAAAAGGTACACCAAGTTGTTATGTCTGCCATTAGTTTAGATATCACATATTTAGTATGGGCGAGGTTTTTATGTTTGTTTATAATATAAATATCGTCAGCATAAATGCAATGATCGAGAGTGGGATATTTACTTACGATCGAACTGATATCATCGAAAGCGATAATAAATAGTATGACTGATAATGGCGAGCCCTGTGGGATGCCATTAACCAGTGGGAAAGAGGGCGAAAAGCAGTGATTGGCTTTAACGCTTATCCTCCTATTGGTGAGGAAGGATCGTATGTAGTTGTATATTTTAGGACCTATGCCCCACGTTTTGAGTTTATTTAGGACAATGTGAATGCCTATACGGTCAAATGCCTTTTCGAAGTCAAGAGCTAGGATTGTGACATGATTGCGAACTGATATGGCGTTTGATATGTAATGATCAAGGTGTAATAGGGCATCGGTACAACCTTTGCCAGGTTTAAAAGCCACTTGATTATGGCTTATGAGGTTTTTTGATTCCATAAGCCAAAGTAATCGTTTCGCAACTATTTTCTCGAGGACTTTAGATATACAAGGGATTAGGGATATTGGACGGTACCCATCCACATTGCTTATGGTTTTATTCGGCTTAGGAATAGGAATTATTGTGGCCGTTTTCCAAGACTGTGGAATAACACCAGTGTTTAGGACGTTATTATATAAGGCTAACATTCTAGGCATTATTGATGATGGGATGTTTTTAATCATTGGATATGATATTCTATCCCTGCCAGGGGTTCTGCCCTTTAATTTGTTAAGGCAGCACTGTAGTTCTGGAGATGTTATTGGTTTTTCAATTTTAAGGGCTGGATTGGAGTTCGAATAATTGCTTAAGGGATAGCTAATCGTAGCGTATTTTTGGGTGATGAAATTTTAATGGAAGTTTTCATCTTTGGATTGGGTTGACCAGATTTTGGCAAAGTGATTAGATATGTACAATGGGGTGGAAGAATGTTTCATTAGGGCTTTTATTACCTTAATATTGTTTGGAGTATAATTACCGGTTAGGCAACGGATTTTATGCCAAATTTCTCCGCAAGGTGATTTAGGGTTTATTGACGAAGTAAAGCTATCAAGGCATTTAGCCTTGCTGATTTTGAGCTCCCTACGGAATTTAGCATTCTTCTTCTTCAACGATATCAAATTTTCTTGGGATGGATGTCTTTTGAAATATTTCCAGGCTGACACTTTTTCATCTCTAAGGAGATTTAATTCAAGCGACCACCATGGAACATTGCGTTTGGATATTTTGGGAGAGCTCTGCGGATTCGCAGCTGTGCGAATTGCTTTCAGGATTGTGGCAGCCTCTTTATTTGTGTTGGTTGATGCAATGTTAACTGATAGATAATCTAAAATAGGGAAATGGTCGCTATTATAGAGATCATCTAATATTTGCCAATAGGTTTTTGCGCATAATTCTGGAGAGCAGCAGGTGACATCAACACGTGTCAAGGTGCCATGTGTGGAAATGTGAGTGGGAGAGCAATCATTAAGTATTGTAAGATTGTGTTTAGATATAAAATTCTCAATGATAGCACCCCTGGGGTTGGTATTTGCTGAACCCCAAGTCAAGCTCCAAGAATTAAGATCTCCAGTAAGGATGATGGGAGTAGAGATTTGGTGAAGAATAATTGATAAGTCGGTTACAGTAAATGGTTGGTCGGGGAGGATATAGAGACATATTATTGTAATTTTAGGAGGAAGTTGGAGTTCAATAGCTACAGCTAAGAGATTAGAGTTTATATGAATATGTTTATGCGGAATGTTGGAAGGGCTGGAGTTAACAGTCCCCCCATCTACCCTCGACAATGAGGTCCACGACGAATTGTTGGTTAAGTTATTTATTTTACTGTACATCATTGCTTGTATCAGGTATGTAATATGTGATTGAATTGAGTAAATCTTTGGTGAGTGCAGTTATTGGGAGTTTTGGACAGAAGTATTATTGGTGCTCGTTAGAGGTAAGTTTATAAGAGGTTTAGAAGCTATTAGACGTTGAGGCGTTTTGGGTTCGGAGGTAGTTATGTTAGTGCTTGGTGTTGATGGTGAGTGGTTTGGAAGGGTTTTGGTGGCAGTGACTTTAGTGGGTGGAATTTTAGAAGCTGCGGCGGTGGTAAGTGTTTTCGTTTGTGTATTATTGATTTGTGAGTGTGAAGATCTTGCGGTAGTAACGCCGGAATTTTGTTGAGTTTGTGGTTTTTTAACTTGCTCTGAGTAGGAGCTTGAATGAGATGTAGAAGAAGATGGAAGTGTTTGGTTGTGTATGCGTTTGACTTCGGCCATTGTACATTTATTGCGTGTTTTCATTTTCAAGATTTCCTTGTTTTGTAGGTATTTTGGACATTGTCTTGATGAAGAGGGATGGACCTGTGAGGAATTTGCGCACATAATACGTGTACACTCGGAAGGGTTGTGTGGGGGTAGATTGCATGTGTATTGCACCTCTTTTTGGTACGACCGAAGAGTTGGCAGTTTTGGCATCTCATGGGATTGGGGACATACTCCTGTACTTTAGGTTTATACCAACCAATTTCCACAGTTGTTGGAAATTGGTAAAGGTCAAAAGTAAATAGCATTAACCCAGTCGGACTTGTATTCCCGTCGAACTGTTTTGTGAATTTATAAACGGCCGTAACACCTTGCGATTTCATTTCATTTATAATTCCTTCTTCATTGATATTGATAAGACACGGTGCATAAACTATGCCCTTAGATGAGTTGAGTTGGGAGTGTAGGTTAACAGATACGGGCACTGGTTTGGTAGATTGGTAGTACGTAAGAATTTATCTGCAATGTTTTGGGATTTAATAAGGATCAGGATGCTCCCATCCCTCAACTGCGAGATACTTTCGTACTCGGTGCTAATTCCATCAATTGCTGTTCGTAGGGCAAATATGCTGACAGAAGAAAGGGGTTTGTTAGCATCTTTGGCAGTGATAATGACAAATCTGGGATTTTTGAGGTTATGTGTTTGGGGTAAACTAGGGAAATCTTCGACAGATCTGTACCTCTTGGGACGGGGTTCTGTGATTTGCACATCAGAAATATCTGCAAGATCACTAAAACGATGCCCGGGTTTTGGTTTGTTTGGCCCCGGGGCCATTTTTTCTTTATGTACGTGCTTTGTTTTAAGGCTGAAACACGCGGTTATGACGGGAGAGCAAGAATACGGAGTAAGCGAGATGCCTATATATTTTCCGAAGGAGATATCAGTCGCAAAACACTAACTGGAAAAATTCAACACGAAGTGCACGCTGTGAAAGCTAGACGGTGACTGCATAGGTTTTTAATGTGTTGAAGAATCGCGGAAGCAGCTTTTTACTTGCAAGTCCATACACATTGTGTGACATTATACTGATGGTGTTAAAACTTTTATCACCCTCTTGTTTCTTTTTATTCTTTAAAAATAACATTGCGTTTATTTATACTATTATGCTTTGCAATATTCATTTTTCTTTCTAAGTCTTAGAACTTAATATATTTTTGTTTGTCTTTCTTAACATGTTTTACATAAGACGATAAAAGCGTTGTTTTTCAATTATTAGTCTGCCGCAGTTCTTAGCTTCGCTTTACTCTCGTTGAGGATATCCGCCGACAATTGTTTCATAGCCCTTCTGAAATTTGCATGTATTTAAGCAGTCTTGTAGCATTGAGCATAGCACTCATTGCATTAGAGTCACCTAATTCGACTAACACTTTTTCACCCACTTTTCTCAAGTTCCGCATTCGTTCTTATTTCGTATTGCAATCTCATTTGTAATTTTCAGATTTTGTTTGCATAAATTTTTGATTTCTGCATTTAGGTCTTCGTTCTTTGGCATTCCACTTATGACGAGGTTCAGCTTTTTTGCATTGTTTTCCAATATAGCTAAGTTTTTATTTTCTTCTTTTTGTTGCTTTTATAGTTCTTCTATTTCAGCCTTCAGATCTTCCAGATGGATTAATTGTTGGAAATCATTATTTCTGTCTTCTCAAAGTCTCGTTTGTTTTTTTAAGCCTTTCGTTTTCTTTTGTGAGCGCACCTGTTTTCATTGCTAGTTCACTCACGTGTGTTTTAATCTATTCCAAGTCTTCCTTAGTTGGTAAGATTTATATTTACTCATCCAAGATCGTAGCCATGGAATTTTGCATGCGGCTCATGAGGTCTTTAACTGTCATGTTACCTACCCAGTCATAGGGCCATACGTTTTCTGGTGCCGTTTGTACGAGCTTTCTTTTACCCTTTGGTGCAGTTGTTCCCGCCTCTGTAGATTTTTGTCGATGTTCTCTGCATACTTTTAGGCATCTATCTTAGATCCAACTATTATATTTGGGGGTTGTTGTCTGGGCTTAAGAGCTTTTATGACGATGTCATTTTTTATTTTTATTAAAGCTTGTGTGTGCATGTGTTTGTAATCGCTCGGAGTGGATGATTTCCCGCTTATCTTTCATGGTTGTCTTAACAGTCAGCTGGCTGCTGGATGGTAAGCCTCCACTATATTTTTCACCAAAGTTATTTTTCTTTCTTATTGTTCGTTTCTATGACTTCTCACTTTTCTATCAAAGACACTGATCGTGAACTTACGTTTGCGTTAATTCTGCGCCACAAGATATAACCAGACCTGTAGAAAAGCAAGTATCAGTAACAGTACAAGTACAATTCCTTGTACTTCTACTTTTTTACAATTCCTTGGTACTTGTACTTAAAAATATCAAGTACCAGCACTTGGACCTGACAAGTAATTGCAATTCCTTCAAAGTACTTTCCATATGATATAAGTACACAAGTACTGCTCAATTACTTTCGATTCCTTAAGTACTTTCAATTTCTCAAGTACTTTTAATTTCTTCTAATTACTTTTGATTCCTCAAGTACTTTTAAATCGTATTTTTTATGGCACACCAGATTTGTTTATTTGGTTCATGTGCGATTCATAATGGGCAGACATAAATTTTATATTTCCTGCTTAAACATCTTTGCTTATAGGAAACGCTATGTTTAAGCAAGAAAGGTATAAGAAATCATAACGAGATTACTTACTGACCACTCCGACATCAATTACCACCTTAACAAAATAAACATGTATTTGGGCTTTTCCATAAGGAGATACTCACTTCAGTGGAACTAAAGAATTCCAGTACAAAGAACATATGTGCTTCTTTTATATGGAAAGTAGTACGTAATTTGGATCAACTTCGAACTTTCAATACAATAGATCTCTTCAGGTCGCGGTGTCGTTGCCATGTCGGCATGGGTTGCAGAAGAGAAAAAAGTCCTCATTTATATGATCAAGATAATAAGAACGAATGAAATCAATGATGTGATATCAGCGGAAATTGCAGATACTGAAGATTAACTGTACCATGAAATAGGTACAAAAAATATGATTCATTGTCTGGAATATTGAATCCTAATTCTATTTGTATATTTGGTGGAAAATATTAAAAACGCTATCCAAGACAATAAGTCGTAAGGTATTGCTGGAATGACGGTCCACTGATGACAATGGTAGATCAACAATAGTCCAAGTACATTAAAGAAGACATATTGCATCAGAAGTGTATAGAAATGCAGATTTGCAAATGAACGAAAGAATGTAGCACAATGTAGCATTCATTAAAATTGAGGACATGTAATTGATGCTAACCAATAAAGGATTAATACAATTAGGAATGACAACGCTCAATCGCTATACGCAAGAATTTAATTAAGGCTCGAAAAAGAAAAAAATTCAGAGGCATTGAGAGACTGTTCACCTTTAATATCAAGAACAAAAATACGCTCTTAAGTGTAGTGAACGATGGAACCGGGCAATTTTGTTTCTGAAGTGCTCTCGGTAGAACTAGAAACACTTTTTTAATTTCATTGATGTTGACAACAAACTTGCAGTTGCTTCATCGGCTATTACTGTTATGTTATTGAAAGGCGAGTTATTCAGCACTTGAGTTGCCGTTGAACATGCCAACTAATGAACCCCCAACTTACAATTTTTCTTAATTGTGCGATAAATCCGCTGATTGTCTTCAAGCATTACCAGTGCTTCCACATGCGGCGAACTTACGTACAAAACATCAAATCGCTTAAATTAAATCTTTAACAATAAGGGAGTGTAGCTTATATTAAAAAAGTGCTTTTGAGATATTGGGGTTTTGGTTTTTGAACTTTTTAATTTTTTTTATGCTCAAATAATAGAGTACAGAATATAAACATGTATTCAAAACATGATTTTTATTGCCACATAAATATGAACATGTGAGTCGAATTGTTGAACGACATAGATCTGGAAGATTTATTTCCCAAACAGCTCGACTTGAGACATCGTCTGGATACATTGCAGTTTTGTCACTTAACTGAGTCAATGACCGAACTCATAGAGATGGTGAATAAATTTTCAGATAACTGACGATTTGATTACGTACAAATCGATTTGGAATGTTACTAACGATTGCACTCAAGAATATTGCGCATAAAAACAACACACAAAGTTGATTCAGTGTATTGAGCCACAGCAACGCGTGGCCGGGTCGCTAGGACATAAAAATAAATAAAAAAAATTAAAATAATCAAATTTCATCTTAGAAACGCTTATTAATAAAACTGCAAGCTCAAAAAATGTAAGACAGAGCAAGCGGGGATAATCTTAAGCAAAATGCAGAAAGTATTGGGAAAATGATAATAAATTGGAAATGAATTTAAACATAATAGTAAGATTGCCTAACTCGGTGGTCGGTGATCTTAGAGTAGAAACAAGTATACTATACAGCGCGGCAGCAAGAAAACTACAGGCGTTTGATATGTGGATGTGGTAAAGAATATTGCGTATCTCTTTGTTGACAACGAAAAAGAACTACAAAATAGGAATGAAAATAGAACTAAAACTGTACCAAATAATAAACAGTAAACTTGAATACATCACCAAATCTTAAGAAATGATAAATACAGGTTACATTAATATTATAAAATACAACTAACAAAAATATACAAAACATATATATAATATACAAAACCTAAGCGAAATGAAGGAGATAGGGGTGAAACTAGTAATGACACGAATGCAAGTTTGCTTGAACTTCGGAATGTGAGGCAGCAAAGTCTTAACACTGAATACATAACTACGTGATTATCGCCTTCACCGAACACTGCTTGCTGCGGCGAATTTCGAGTGGTCCTTGTAGTCGTTAATCGGTCGAACATGAAATCACAATACGCTATTTTATAATTGCGGCAATATTCATATTGCTCGTGTAATGCGCAAGACGGGAACATAGAGGAATTTACATTTGGTTAACATTTGGGTTTTGAGATGTGAGTGACACAGGTTGTAGGATTAATAGAAAATAAATCTAGAATTTCATTAATTTATACATATAAATTGCACAACCTATCTTCAATTGTTTTATATTATTTCTGTATTATATATAATATATATTAAATATATTACTATATATTATGGTTATTGTCATTACATTTAGTAATTTAACTTTTGCATTACTAACCTCTGTGTTAATTAACATATCTGATCTCTTTGGTGTTCTAGAAATTATCGTCTTGTGAAAAATGTGCTTTTTAATTGAGTCGCTTATGGATTTGGCACTTTTTGATGTCTCGGATCTTCTCTTTCGATTCATTATTAATTGTAATGGAGTCCCTGTTATGTAATAAAATAAAATAACAGCTGTTTTAGGGAATATTTTACTTACCTTGACCATTTTGCTTGTTAAATTGTTTTATTAACCTCCTTTTTTTCGATGATTCAGGTAGACTTTGAATATGAGCATAGAGTTGTGCTAATTCAGTGTCCGTGTTATTCGCAGTATGTGCCGCAGCTGTTTTTTCCCGATCGACGAATGTGTAAACAGTATTAACAGTTGACATATCAGATATTGAGTCATCAAGTGTTTGTTCAGGCGACATAGTTTTTTTTCGTTTTCGCTCATGATAATAAGCCCTTATATCAGTAGATAACTTAGCAGGAATTTGAAAAATTATTGAACCTTTGGTTATCATGTAGGTTATGATAGGAAACATTGTTTGCGCAACATAGTGCAATGCTTCAGGAGGAAGATTTCGTGGACATATTAAATGAGGTGCAAATAATGTAGCTAAGTTTTCCGAAGACATTTTGTTTTTATCTTTAAAAGTGGAAACAATATGCAGCATTTCTATAATATCTTGGAAAAGTATTCTGTTCTCATTCGGCAGTAAGAGGAGAAGAAGTTGCAAAGAATTTAAAATGTGTGCTTCTTTATTTTTATCGACTGCTGAAAAATGTGCTCCGACTTGAAAAAGTGGTGCAATTTGACAATGTGCAGGATAGTGGGCATCCGTAAGAACTGGTTCATGCAAATCCGCTAAAAAACTTTTGAGCACCGTTGCACAGTCATGAACTGTGTATCCACTACTTAAATCAAATGATTTATCACTGCAAACAAAGTCACGTAGTTCGTTCTGTCTTGTAACTGAGCCAGTTTTACGAAATATTCCTTCTTGTATCACATCTGCAAAGATAAAAAATTTATAAAATAAGTAGATAGAGAATAAGATATTGAAATATTCCGAACTACAGTTTAAAGAATTCCTCTAAATTTTTGATAAAATCTAAATACTGGCTCACAGACAACGTACAACCTACACTGCTGTATCCAAATGCTATACAAGAACAAGAACCGAATGCAAACAATGCTGTTGCCAATGATGGAAACCAGATAGTGATTTCCCAAGAAGATCTCCAGGAGATCCTTAAATCTGTTAAGAACAAGAAATCAACTGGGATGGATGTCAGTCATCTCCCTCCGGCGGCAGTCGAAATTTACACTACACTGTTCAACAACGCGCTCAGTAATGCATATTACCCGGAACGTTGGAAGACAGCTGTGATGCAACCAATCCCTAAAAGGACAACCAGTTTGGATTTAGGGCGGGGCATGACATCACACATGCCGCGTCAAAGCTGGTATCCGACATCCAATGGAATAAAAATAAAAAACACTGTACGGGGGCCTGTCTGATCGAGGCGTTCGACACAGTGTGGCTAGAGGACCTTTTCCTTAAGCTCGTCAGACTTGGCTTACATAGAACATTGCTATACATGATATATGACATGATAACAGATAGAAAGTTCGTCGTAAAATGTGGCGGCGTTACTTCTACAGTTTTTAATATCAATAATGATCTACAGCAGGGGGCTGTTGGTTCCCCAATATTGTTTACTATATTCACTGCAGATCTTCTAAGGTCTATGCCGCACCTACTCGCGTACGCTGATGACTTAGTGGCGTACAGATCAGGTCCGAAGGTAGAAGTCATCAATACCTTGTTGCAACGGGACTTTGACTATATTTTGACATATTGCGATGACTGGAAGCTGCGTATCAACTTCCAGAAGTGTGAAACTGTCCTTTTCCGCACCCCGCTGGCAATGGCATCAAGGGATACGCGCGTAAACTGGAAGAAGTTGTCATAGTTGACCCCCAGGGTCAGCCGTTAGCCGTGAAAACTGTAGTTAGATATCTTGGAATTTGGTTGGATCATTATCTGTATTTTAACAAACATATAGAGAAGGCTTTGACCAATGCTAGAAAAGCCTTTGCTGTGGCAAGTAAGCTGTTTTACAGCAGGTAACTTGATACCAGGGTGAAGGTAATCTGCTACATGGCCCTCATAAGGCCAGTCATGGTGTATGGTTGTCCCCTTTGGTTCAACGTGAGTCCTTCCCAGATGGAAAAGATGAGGGTGGTCGAGAGACGGTGTCTTAGGACTTATCTCCGGTTGTATCGAACACCCGAGACTGAGTACAAGAAGTACTATCCTAACGAGGTCCTGTACAACAGGGTAAACGTGAAAAGGATAGACAATTTTATCATTAAATTAATAAGAAGTCACATTGCAAGAAGTATGACTTCTACCAACAGTCTGATCTTCGGGGCATACTATCCCAATTATATGTACCATGAGAGGGTGCGCCACAACGGCTTTGTTCCACCTGAAGCGTTCCTCTATTTTGATTCGATCGGTTTGATCCAGGACACGGAAGGATGTCCTGTAATCTATCACGCGATGCGCCGAACAGTTGACAGGCGACTCCTCTACGAACCGGATGTCGTCAGTAGAGCGATCCCTGCTCGAGACAGGAGAGAGAGTGATAAGGAGCGGCACTTCTTTTCTTGGTTACACCAGAACCATTCTCCGCCTTTGCCACCTCCTGCCTATATGATGTAATAAATCATTTAGTTGGTATAACGGCCCACTTACCTAGTTTTAAGGTAGATTAGAAAAAAAAGTTACACAAGGGCGTGTGGATTCTATATTTTACGCATATACATAACATACACACTCTTGTGTACACCGCCGTAGTATTACGGACATACATTAAGTTAGATTAAGTTTTCTTAGGTTTTAATAGGTTATACGGTTTAGGTTAGGTAATAATAATAATGTATAGAGCGCCAAGTTTTTCTTAGTTTTCTTGGCCAGTAAGTCTGAAATAATAAAGCGTGTCCTAAGGACTATAGAAAAACAGAAACTATAGTTTAGACGCCGAAAGGCAAATAGTAAATTAGATTAGAATATTTTAGACTACCCGCGAAGAGTCAGTAAGATAAATTTAAGGACATGAATTGTTAGATAGTAATGTAGATTTTTATGTCATTTTTGTCTAGTACAAGTTGTCCTGGAAATTCAATAAAAATGAAAAAAAAAAAGAATGATATACAAGACATATTTTAAACATTAATGTACTGAACTCGAAGTGTTTTGCAGTTGAGCTGCTAAAAAGCAGAAGACGTAGGTAAAAGACGGATTGCCACAATCAATTCATAAGCCAATTTTGGTTGGCAAATTAAAAGCTGGTGCAAATGAGACTGCTAGAAAAACATGTGCTCGGATAAATTCACAGATTGCGCGCAGCTGAAAAACACCGTGCTGTTTTACAGCAGACCATAACCCAAGAAGGGTGAAATACGGTTACAAGAGTGGAGAGAGGTTTGCTTTACTTTCACAGCTCAGGTGTGACCACTAAGATCTTGAACGGATCCATCACTTTTCTTAATTTGTTAATTTTGGCACAGCTTCTTCTCACGTTAGCCAAAAAAATAACACCACTTCCGATGGATGGACACCTTATCGTGGTGCGCTGACCTAACCCTTAAATGGCCTCGAGTTCATTTTGGGCACGCGTTCTTTGAACAAAAAGTTTGTTCAACAAAAACATTCCGTGCGAATAGTTTTATTACGGTCTGCTATTCAAGTTAAACCGTATGGACCAGTTTCCGGCTGGATCCAACTGCGTTTGAAAGCGTGGATACACATTGTTGAAATTATTATACATGAATATTTCTGATAAATCGGTCGAATCCGACTGCCAAA
Organism: Eristalis intricaria; assembly: GCA_964034865.1. Classification (NCBI taxonomy): domain Eukaryota; kingdom Metazoa; phylum Arthropoda; class Insecta; order Diptera; family Syrphidae; genus Eristalis; species Eristalis intricaria. The sequence goes on from OZ035874.1 coordinate 15,651,705, forward strand.
ACAATTGTTTCCGTATTCATTATTGTGCCTAGAAAGTGATTCGTGTTCAAAATAAAAAAAATAAGTTTTTCGTTTTTTTTTTGTTCGTGCCCAAAATTACCAATAAAATATAACGTCGACGGTCGGAATCGGGACCGTAAGCTTTGGGCAATAAAAAACGTCATTATATGCAACGGTGCACTGCATTCGCAAAGATTACATTCCGCTAGTTGTTTACCTTCGCACTCAAGGCATATACTCGCTAGGAAATATCACAGCCAGCACATTAAAAGGTGCAAAAAATAAAAATTCGACAATCGTGGTGACAGCATTGAATATGTGGCTTCGTAGAATGGCATCGATGTATCCACAGTCGCATGGAACGACAACAAAGTTATGAATATGGCTTCAACGAAGGCTGGAACCAAACCATATTTATCGGCCGATGAAACGGCAAGGACATCTGCTCTTTCTCTTGCTTTTTTATACCATACCTGTTGCTTCCTTCGTATAGTTTGTTAAGCATGACATTCAGTTCATTTATGTTGGCCGCTATTACCACGGCATTATCCGCATATTGGAGGTTTTTGATCTTTGTTCCATTTACTTTTATACCTCCATCTTTTTCTGTTAACGCTTCCCTAAAGATAAAACGCAGCCTTGCCTTACTTTTCTAACTTCTACTTTGCTAAACAACAAACGAATTTGTCGCAGTGCGCATTGTTGTTTTTATTACTTGAATTTCGGTGTCCCACAATTCCAGCAGTGTAAATAGAGTAGCTGAAATTAATTGGTGTTTTTTCAATTATCGGTTTGAACGACTGTACAGTGCACGTGGACATTTGTGAGTATATCGTGTTTTTTCATAGTCCGTAAATTAATTTTCACTTCAAATCACACTTTTCTACTTCCTACCTTCTCTCACACATGCGTCATCTCTTTTTCACACATGTATGAGATGGTTCAAATACCCAACATTAACAACATACGAATCAAGAAACTCGAAGAAAAACGAAGAAAGATAAAAGAGAATAAGGAAAATCCAAAAGCAAACACCGAGCACACGAGAGGCTACCCCCAGCACGTCCCACCTCCCTTGCCAACACTATGGAAAAATCGCCGACAAAAGTTTCCTGTGTTAAAGCGGCCTTACATATGTAGACGATATTCTTATCGTGACGGTTTCTATTGAGGAACACATGCAGGTTTTCGAGTCAGTAATCTATCTGATAGCAGATAACAATTTGGCACAAATGCTTGATAAATGCATAATTTTACCAACAGAAAATTACAAAAAAAAGAGAGTAGAGGCTGTGTATACGCCAGTTTGCCTGAGCTAACAATAGCCATGCGGCTCCAAAACCACTGTGTTTTTCCAGTCAGAAGTTGTAGCTATTCAAGAAGCAGCCCTCCGACTATCAATGATCCCGATAAACGGAAAACCCTGCCGCCAATCTCAAAGGAGATTGCGAATAGATGCAAACTTACCCTGTGTTGGGTCCAACTGCGTTTGAAAGCGTGGATACACATTGTTGAAATTATTATACATGAATATTTCTGATAAATCGGTCGAATCCGACTGCCAAAACAATAGTTTCCGTATTCATTATTGTGCCTAGAAAGTGATTCGTGTTCAAAATAAAAAAAATAAGTTTTTCGTTTTTTTTTGTTCGTGCCCAAAATTACCAATAAAATATAACGTCGACGGTCGGAATCGGGACCGTAAGCTTTGGGCAATAAAAAACGTCATTATATGCAACGGTGCACTGCATTCGCAAAGATTACATTCCGCTAGTTGTTTACCTTCGCACTCAAGGCATATACTCGCTAGGAAATATCGCAGCCAGCACATTAAAAGGTGCAAAAAATAAAAATTCGACAATCGTGGTGACAGCATTGAATATGTGGCTTCGTAGAATGGCATCGATGTATCCACAGTCGCATGGAACGACAACAAAGTTATGAATATGGCTTCAACGAAGGGTGGAACCAAACCATATTTATCGGCCGATGAAACGGCATCTGCTCTTTCTCTTGCTTTTTTATACCATACCTGTTGCTTCCTTCGTATAGTTTGTTAAGCATGACATTCAGTTCATTTATGTTGGCCGCTATTACCACGGCATTATCCGCATATTGGAGGTTTTTGATCTTTGTTCCATTTACTTTTATACCTCCATCTTTTTCTGTTAACGCTTCCCTAAAGATAAAACGCAGCCTTGCCTTACTTTTCTAACTTCTACTTTGCTAAACAACAAACGAATTTGTCGCAGTGCGCATTGTTGTTTTTATTACTTGAATTTCGGTGTCCCACAATTCCAGCAGTGTAAAAAATAGAGTAACTGAAATTAATTGGTGTTTTTTCAATTATCGGTTTGAACGACTGTACAGTGCACGTGTACATTTGTGAGTATATCGTGTTTTTTCATAGTCCGTAAATTAATTTTCACTTCAAATCACACTTTTCTACTTCCTACCTTCTCTCACACATGCGTCATCTCTTTTTCACACATGTATGAGATGGTTCAAATACCCAACATTAACAACATACGAATCAAGAAACTCGAAGAAAAACGAAGAAAGATAAAAGAGAATAAGGAAAATCCAAAAGCAAACACCGAGCACACGAGAGGCTACCCCCAGCACGTCCCACCTCCCTTGCCAACACTATGGAAAAATCGCCGACAAAAGTTTCCTGTGTTAAAGCGGCCTTACATATGTAGACGATATTCTTATCGTGACGGTTTCTATTGAGGAACACATGCAGGTTTTCGAGTCAGTAATCTATCTGATAGCAGATAACAATTTGGCACAAATGCTTGATAAATGCATAATTTTACCAACAGAAAATTACAAAAAAAAAAAGAGAGTAGAGGCTGTGTATACGCCAGTTTGCCTGAGCTAACAATAGCCATGCGGCTCCAAAACCACTGTGTTCTTCCAGTCAGAAGTTGTAGCTATTCAAGAAGCAGCCCTCCGACTATCAATGATCCCGATAAACGGAAAACCCTGCCGCCAATCTCAAAGGAGATTGCGAATAGATGCAAACTTACCCTGTGTTGGGTCCAACTGCGTTTGAAAGCGTGGATACACATTGTTGAAATTATTATACATGAATATTTCTGATAAATCGGTCGAATCCGACTGCCAAAACAATAGTTTCCGTATTCATTATTGTGCCTAGAAAGTGATTCGTGTTCAAAATAAAAAAAATAAGTTTTTCGTTTTTTTTTGTTCGTGCCCAAAATTACCAATAAAATATAACGTCGACGGTCGGAATCGGGACCGTAAGCTTTGGGCAATAAAAAACGTCATTATATGCAACGGTGCACTGCATTCGCAAAGATTACATTCCGCTAGTTGTTTACCTTCGCACTCAAGGCATATACTCGCTAGGAAATATCGCAGCCAGCACATTAAAAGGTGCAAAAAATAAAAATTCGACAATCGTGGTGACAGCATTGAATATGTGGCTTCGTAGAATGGCATCGATGTATCCACAGTCGCATGGAACGACAACAAAGTTATGAATATGGCTTCAACGAAGGCTGGAACCAAACCATATTTATCGGCCGATGAAACGGCATCTGCTCTTTCTCTTGCTTTTTTATACCATACCTGTTGCTTCCTTCGTATAGTTTGTTAAGCATGACATTCAGTTCATTTATGTTGGCCGCTATTACCACGGCATTATCCGCATATTGGAGGTTTTTGATCTTTGTTCCATTTACTTTTATACCTCCATCTTTTTCTGTTAACGCTTCCCTAAAGATAAAACGCAGCCTTGCCTTACTTTTCTAACTTCTACTTTGCTAAACAACAAACGAATTTGTCGCAGTGCGCATTGTTGTTTTTATTACTTGAATTTCGGTGTCCCACAATTCCAGCAGTGTAAATAGAGTAACTGAAATTAATTGGTGTTTTTTCAATTATCGGTTTGAACGACTGTACAGTGCACGTGTACATTTGTGAGTATATCGTGTTTTTTCATAGTCCGTAAATTAATTTTCACTTCAAATCACACTTTTCTACTTCCTACCTTCTCTCACACATGCGTCACCTCTTTTTCACACATGTATGAGATGGTTCAAATACCCAACATTAACAACATACGAATCAAGAAACTCGAAGAAAAACGAAGAAAGATAAAAGAGAATAAGGAAAATCCAAAAGCAAACACCGAGCACACGAGAGGCTACCCCCAGCACGTCCCACCTCCCTTGCCAACACTATGGAAAAATCGCCGACAAAAGTTTCCTGTGTTAAAGCGGCCTTACATATGTAGACGATATTCTTATCGTGACGGTTTCTATTGAGGAACACATGCAGGTTTTCGAGTCAGTAATCTATCTGATAGCAGATAACAATTTGGCACAAATGCTTGATAAATGCATAATTTTACCAACAGAAAATTACAAAAAAAAAAAGAGAGTAGAGGCTGTGTATACGCCAGTTTGCCTGAGCTAACAATAGCCATGCGGCTCCAAAACCACTGTGTTCTTCCAGTCAGAAGTTGTAGCTATTCAAGAAGCAGCCCTCCGACTATCAATGATCCCGATAAACGGAAAACCCTGCCGCCAATCTCAAAGGAGATTGCGAATAGATGCAAACTTACCCTGTGTTGGATCCCTGGGAACAAGGGTATTCCGAGCAACGAAAGAGCTGACGAATTAGCAAAAAGGGGAGCGAACCTACCACTTGCTGAAAATCAGGCGACACCTCACCCCGCATACTGACGACAGCAGGTATTGACCCAGACAACGCCGTACACGACGATTACTCTTTGTGGTCGAAGATCCGCAAAAAAAAATGGAGGTACTAGGCGCGGTCTTCCAAGAAGTGTACAAGGTGAATGAAAGCGTTCGCCCGAAGCACGACTTAGTCTTCGAATCATTAAAGAAGAAAAAGTCAGTTGGAATCGACGGGATCTCCAACATTGTGTTAAGACACCCTGGAAGTGGTTAATGTGTACACAATCCTGTTTAACAATGCTCTGAATAATGCACATTATCCGGAGCATTGGAAAACTGCGATTGTACAACCCATATCCAAGAGAGGAAAAGATTCTTCGAATCCTTGCAACTTCCGGTCAATAAGTCTCCTTCCGAACATCAGCAAGGTATTCGAGAAGGTGATCAATAGAACTCTGATCAACTGGACTAAGGAAAAAAATATAATTCCGGATAACCAATTCGGTTTCGAAGCGGGGCATGACCCTATTCATGCCGCGTCGAAACTGGTGTCGGATATCCAATGGAACAAAAGCCAGAAACAATGTACGGGTGCCTGCTTGATCGATCTGGAGAAGGCCTTTGACACCGTATGGTTAGAAGGTCTTTTCTACAAGCTCAATCGGCTAGGCATAAGCAAACCACTGCTGTACCTACTGTGTAACATGCTTACCGGTAGACGGTTCGTTGTCAAAAATGGCAATGTGACCTCGACAGGTATATTTCAAGTTAAAAATGGTCTCCAACAGGGTGCCGTTAATTCGCCGATCCTGTTCAACATTTACTTGTGCGATCTTTTAAGTTCTCTTCCTCATGCAATTGCGTATGCCGATGCCTTGATCGTGTACAGATCAGGCAAAAAGATCGAAGAAACCACTACCCTCACGCAGGGTGACTTCGATTCATTCATGAGAAGTTGCGATGACTGGAAGTTGAGTATCAACTATTGTATAAGGCCTCGGCGGACACGAAAAAGAATTGGCGACAGTTCGCAATCGTTGGACGACACGGGGAACCACTGGCGCAAAGGACCGTAGTCCTTTGCTAGATCAGTATTTATATTTTAACAAACATGCAGAGGGCCAGAGCCCGAGGCGCTTTTGCTCTTACAAAGAGACTGTTTTACAACAACCAACACGATGCGAGGGTGAAGGTTATCTGCTACATGGCCCTCATTCGGCCAATGCTTACCTTTGGCTGTCCCGTGTGGTTCAACGTGAGTGCAAGCTTAATGGAAAAGATTCGGTTGTTCGAGAGGGCTTGTCTTAGGGCTTGCTTTCGCCTTTATCGAACTCCAGAGTCCCAGTACATAAAATACTATTCCAATGAGGTCTTATACAACAGGGCAAACCTGATAAAAGTGGACAATTTCCTGTTGAAGTTGGTTCGATCACACTGCTAGAGCGATGAACTCGGTCAACAATCTGATCTCTGGGGCTTTCTACCCCAACCCACTATACCACGAAAGGGTACGCCACAACGGTTTCGTCCCCCCAGAAGCATTCCTCCATTTGGATAAGCACGGTCTGATACAAAAATATAAATGCGGTACCGTTCATCTATCACATCGCCAGATCAACTGTGGATGGGCGACTCAACCACGACCGCTCCGTAGCACAACGAGCTGAGGAGGGTCTCCTCCGGTTCAGTACGGCGGTATCTAGGCGGGATGTGCTGGATGTTGCTTTGCAACACCGAAAGTTCTGGTGGCTGGGGAGCGAGAGAACTCCAGCTTCGAACCCTTTAGACCCCGGTTAGAAAGGGTAATTCAGACCCCCTCATGGGGAGTAGTCGGTCCACGTCTTGCAGCGGATTTTATATCAGCTGTAACCTATGGCCGACTTACATATTTTAATGTAGTTGTAAGGTAGTGGGTAAGCTGTTTATGTTAATTATTATAAAAAAGTAAAAAAAATTAAGAAAAAAAAAAAAATTAAAAAAAAGGAAGAATGTATATATTTATGCATAACGATATATATATGCATTATGTATATAAGGATATATGCGTATACGCATGTGTATATAGCTATACAAATGTGTATATGTATATATACGTAGATTAGCTTAAGATAGTTTGGAATTTTTATTTTAAGGTAGAATGTAAGTTAGCTTGTAGTTTCTTCTTAAGTTTTTAAATTATTTTTTTCTTATTATTTATTAGTCATGTTAAAATTTTCTTTTTACAAAATAATGTTAGATTAATTCGAAAGACATAGAATAAGTTTAAGTTAAGCTTAGAGTACCCGCTTAGGGTCAGTAAGTTAGAATAAGTAACTAATACTGTTCGACCAACTAGTTTTAAGCATTTTTGTCTAGTATATAAATTGTCATGAAGTAAATAATAAAAATGAATTAAAATGAAAATGAATGAAAAGAAAAGTTAAAAAGATGGAAAGAATACATCGAAGAACTTTTCATGGAAGATAGGCAACAACCTGAAGCTGTTTAGGTATCTGAGGGACCAGAAATAATGAAGGAAGAGTTTGTCAGTGCTCCAGATAGATTACCGAACGAGTTTCTAAAGCTTATCGACAAAGAGAGCATCCCGGCACTAGTCAATTCATTCACCACAATTTGCAGGTCACAAACCATATTCGTAATAATACCGAAAAAAATAAAGCCACAGAGTGTTGTGACTAAGAACAATTTGCCTAATGAGCCACACACTGCAGATATTCTTAAAGATAATACACAATAGAATATACAGTAAACTGGAATATGATGCTAGCGCTTCTCAGTTTGGTTTAAAAATGGATTTGGTACCCGCGAGGCACTGCTTGCAAAGTGTTTGTTCAACGACGCTTGGAAATGAACAAAGACGTCTACGTATGCTTCGTAGACTACAAACATTTGATAGGAGGCGAATTAAAAATGAGGGATCCTGCAAAGTAAGGATATAGATAAAAACGAGAACAGAGTTATCAGGAATATATACTAGGGTCAAAAGGCAAAAATAGTAATGGATGAAGAAGAATCAGATAAAATCGAGATTCGGAGAGGAATGAGACAAGGCTGCATCTTATCCCCATTAATTTTTATTATGTACTCCGAGGAGATATTTAAACAGACAATAGGTGAAAGTGTAGCGGTTCTGAAGGTGAAAGGAGTACATGTTAACAAGATATGCGGATGATGCTATCATAAAAGTAAGTGATATAGATAAATTAAGAAGTATGATAAATAACTCAACAATGGAAGTAGCAACTGTGGTTTAAGTATAAATTTCGCCAAAACAAAGTTCATGGTAATAACTAAAAAACATCAGTTACCAAATCTGGAATTGAAAATAGACCATCTAAAGTGTCAACAAATTTAAATATCTGGGAACGATAATCGAAAGTTATGGCAAACCTAATAGAGAAATAGAGAATTAAGCAAGCGAGCAAGAGAGCAAAATGAAAAAGTATTTTGTAGTAGAGAAATTTAGAATCAAACCAGACTGGTGAAATGTTATATTTGGGTCGTTTGCTTTGCGGGGTAGAACTGGCAGAATCTCCCCACCATTGAAATAATAAGAGGTGTCACTAATAAATGCGCACAAATGATGATTTCCAAACTCCGGGGCGGAGAAGAACCGCCTAAACTAGGCAAAAACGAGAAACATAACTGCGTTTAAAACATGTTACCAGAGAAATCGTAATATCCCCGACTATAGTACTGAGGGTACGATATGTATATTAAATGTATCGTTCAGATTGACTAGCAAAACGAAATCTTTACATTAAAATTAAATAATTGTTATACTACAAATCGTTGTATACACATACATGTTACCACACATGCCCGTATTGTACAATTACCAAAAGCAATTTACTTACATTTCTAAGCAATTTGCGTTTTAACGTAGTACTTACTCTTTTCCAAAAGAATGAACATTTTCAGTTGTTGCAGATGTCTTATAAAATTATCATCCAAAACAATAGTAGTTCCAACTGTAGGACTCGGATTTGTTTTGCCAGATGTACAGCTTTTTAATTTCCGTGACAAGCGATTCCATTTCCTCATTTTTCCTTTCTCATAGTAAATAACCTCATGGTTGGGCAAGTCAAATCTACTTAAAACACACAATTTTAAACATATCACGTAGTACAATACAAAATATTAACACTCACTCATCTGTATTTAAATCAAGTTCAAACGACAGGTGCATCCGCACAAGAGTTTTAAACTTCTCAAAATTATTTTTACGCATACTCCATGCTATTTCTGCATCAGTCATATTTGTAAAACAGCCTTCTTCCATCGCAAAAATTATTTATTTTAATTAAGCTCAAGCTTACCGAAGTACATTATTTGCAACTTATTATGTGCGAAAAGCAATTTTTAAATACAGTAATATTTGCAAACTATTGCCTGCGATATGATTAGAACTTTAAAGAGTAAACACATAATAAATAAGATAATAATATAAAAATTTGAATAAGTAAACACATTCTCGTTTCAACCTATTTCGCCATCAACATTTAATAAAAAAAAATGAGAAGCATAAACACCCAACAACGATGACATTCAAATTGAATTTGAATTTGAAAATCAGGTAAATACCAGAGATAATATAAGTAAAGAGATATTCAACTTTCCAGTGGTAAACCCCTCACAAAACAAAGGTTTTGTCGTTTGCGATCTAAAGTCACGCTCGCTACTTTATTTTCACGCACACTTGTTAGGAGCGTAAAGCAGAGCCATGGTGTTAGGCGGAGTCGTCTTTGTTTCATCGCATTGACAGGCCCCTGTCAGTGAAAATATTATACAAATGTGTTGAATGTATGATGGGACAAGAAAAAGATGGTATCCCTTCCAGTGGAACAACAGTTAAGGCATGTAAGAAAACCGGCGTTCACGCCAGTACGCACAATACTACGTGTGGCACAGATGAAGAAAGGCTTGTTTACTATTTGCAAGTACACGTTACGCAAGTACAACTTTGCCATTTTCAGTACAATTTTTAATTGTTTGTACAAAATTGATTTACTCTTTCAGAAAATTTTTTTCTGATCTTCACCAAAAAATGTATGTGCGATGCGAAGATACTCATTTATCAATCAATGGATATCCAAACTAAAGAATCATGCTAAAATGTCTTACTGCTAAATAATACCACGTTTCCACCGAAAGAAACCGCGAGGTTTCATCAATTTTTTCCGAACCAACCAGGTTCCACCATACATTTTTAGAGTCTGATAACCTGAGGTTTCTGATAAACCTCGTTGCAGTCCTAAGCCTAAAGAGTGAACTTCGGCTTATTTCGGTGATCATTTTCTTATTCTCTCTTTCTATTTAATGGTGTTCTCACTATCAGCAGATAGCTGTCCTGGCGGCCGTTTAAAAATTGGCAGCAAGTGACATTTGTTTTGGGGGGCTTATTATAAATTGAAGGCCAATGACTCGAAAATTGAGAGCGAAACCACTTCAACCTCGGTGGAAACGGCCTATTAAGGTTTCAGTAAAAGTTCACCTGAACCTCACGGTTTCGGTTCGGTGGAAACGTGATATAACACTTCTGCAAGATATTAGAAAAAGATTCGATTTAGATGACTTTTCCTTAAATGGACTTCAAAATTTCTTACAAAGCGCAGTGTTGGATGCTCATGTTAACTATAGCTGTGTTTTTTGCAAGCGTATATACGCTTAATTTTGAAGTGCACAAAAAACGACCATCGGCGCTTAATGATTCATCATAAAATCTTGGCAGCACCGATGACATTTATGGCATTTGAGTTAGTCAGCGGATATAGGACTCTTTGTTAGTGTATTTTACATGCAAATTGAAATTTAGGCGTATATACGCTTGTACTTGTGAATCACAGTAATAAACTAAATAATAGTTGGTTAATTAACATTAATTAATTTCCCTTAAATGGAGGTTTTTTTTTCATAGTTTTCCTCCAATTGTACTTAAATTTAACGTACTGCATTACTTACAAAACCATTGTATTCTCAGTAGTAAGGTTTTATATAACCATATCTCTGGGCAAGCTAGAGAAAATTAAACCATTATTGTTAAAACACTGTTATACTATGCAAGATATATAAATAAATAAATTAACATTAATTAAATTTTACTCTAAAAGTTAATCTTTTTGAAGAGGATTGTCTGTTACATTTTTACTCACAAGATCTATTAATCATAAAACTGTGTCAACATTCATTTTTAATAATGTTTTTGCAATAAAGAACCCAGAAGGCACCTTGTTTTTGAAACATAAGCTCATTGCATTCATTTTTTAAAAGCCCAATTTTTACCCACTTTTTCAATATAGATTCATTTCTCAGTTATATATATACGCAGTCATGTAGAGCTATATATTCATTGTCACAGCTGCAATGTGCGCCAACAAACGTTTGGAAAAAAAACTTTGAAATAAATTGAACATATAAGCTGCGTTTTTTTGCAAGCGTATATACGCTTAATTTTGAAGTGCACAAAAAACGACCATAGGCGCTTAATGATTCATCATAAAATCTTGGCAGCACCGACGACATTTATGGCATTTGAGTTAGTCAGCGGATATAGGACTCTTTGTTAGTGTATTTTACATGCAAATTGAAATTTAGGCGTATATACGCTTGCAAAAAAACGCAGCTAAAATTAAGCGTATATACGCTTGCAAAAAACGCAGCTTATATGTTCAATTTATTTCAAAGTTTTTGTAAATTTAAGTACAATTGGAGGAAAACTATGAAAAAAAACCTCCATTTAAGGGAAATTAATTAATGTTAATTAACCAACTATTATTTAGTTTATTACTGTGATTCGGTGATCTGCCCGTGATGTTTTCACGTAGTTTTTTTTGTATTTATGTAACCTTAATATTTATTTTGATTACGTTACCCTAATATTTAAAACAAATTAATTGTTATTGTTTTTTTTCTTTTTGCAGAGAGTTGGAGCCAAGAAATGATAGCGGTATTTTTGTAGACGGGTTGAAAACTAGCATTTCGTATCTTAGGAGGGGATCCATCCGCATGGCAATTGTCTTCTAGTTTTTGAGAAAATTAAAAATTACTAAAACCATTTTTTTATAAGATAGTTTTTTTTGGTATTTATGGTGATCTCACTTTGAGGAATAATATGTGTTTTTTATTATGCCCATAATCCCGGATTAGATTATTTGGCATAATAAAACAGCCTAGAGCGATTACACATGGTAGGTAATAGTCGCACACTATTATAACGTGGACAATTAAAAGATTCAGGCCACACAAATTACCGGGACTTGACGGCATCCCAACTGAACTTCAACAAACGTCCGAAAAGATTATACCATGGCTGGACATCATTTTTTAAAGCTGCCTATTCTTATGTTTCATCCCAACCAGGTGGAAACAAATCAAGGTAGTCTTCATACCCAAAGCAGGAAAAAGTTCCCATGTACATCCAAGCGACTTTACACCCATCAGGCTATCATCCTTTCTTTTGCAAATATTAGTAAGGCTTATCGACGTATATTTTCGATCTACGATTGACCCCACCAAACTCTGTTGTCTCAACATGCGTAGAATAAAGGAAGATCCGTGGCAAAGGCTCTTCACACACTGATACGAAGCATTGAGAGTTCACTTAAATACAAAGAATACACCATGGTTACATTTATAGACATAAAAGACGCCTTCAACAGCATCTTCCCAGAGGCAATCACACAGTCACTTGTAGAACTAGCCATAGAAGCGGGACCAGTGGCACTAATAAACCAACTACTTACAATTAGAGTAATGAACCAGAGATAATGGATGATAGAGATATCCAACTTCGGCCATTTTTACCCTTAGCCCACAACGAAGATGTAGTGGTGATCCCTTGTATTGTATATGAATTCTGAAAAACTCATGAATTCAATTTAAACAATTTGATAAGAACAATGGCAAGATATTGCAACATTTACTAATGCATAAAAATGGTTGTCAAAACTTTTTATTTGTTATTCACGCTTCAATAATATTTTTATTATTGGTTAACTGAACGTGTGAACGTATTATTCATTATTATTCATGTGAAAAAAGTTCACACTATGTTGTGCATTCATTAATTATGTCCAAGTATTTCAGATTGTAAATTGCTCAAAGTTTTAATGAATCGACTTCATTAACATAAGCTTTGTTCGTTCGTTTACCCCTCCATACTGTGTTGAAAATTGAACACCAGCTTGAACAAACGTTCAAATAACGAGCGAATTTTCAAATAAGAACTCTAATTCAACCCATCACTAAGGTGGGGAAGGGTATCAGCTGTTCCCCAGCTGTTCTCAAGAGCTTACACGTATTCACAGACAGGGGATAAAAAGCGTATAAAAAACGCTGTCAGATGAAATCAAGGGGCAAGGGAGGTAGAAGTTGGATAACTCTATTGTAGGTTATCTATGGTAATGAACTAATGCTGGAACGGGCTGGTTGCAAACCGATTGCATATACGGATGATGTTGTTAGTGCCTTCTCTGTCTCTGAATGTACCCATGTTGGGAAACAATTGTGCTGGGAGGAGATTGAAATAAGAAACTAGTTTTTTGTTGCAGGTTTATTATCTAAAATTTGCAAGGATTACATTAGTAATTTACAAAAGGTAGTAGAGTAACTCAAGATTGTTATTCACAATTGATGTATGGTATAATATCAATCATCAATCAATTCAATTTAGTAACAATTCAAGTTAACATAATAGAGAGAAACAATTCAATTTAGTAATTATTCAAAATAAGTCTGGTTAAGAGTATATAAATGTTCAATGGTTTTTGTTAGCGTTATCATCCCGAATCGCTTTACTTGCGAGATTCACTATTCCGCACATCCAGCTTTGCCAGTTTTGAGACTGGTCGTCGCAGTTTGCCACTAAGCGTTCGAACTACAGCTGACCGGATTTGACTATCTGATGCTTTCCATTCACAACGTTGCCATCGCCTACCACGAATTTGTCCCCAACTTTTCCTGGCACGTTGAATATCCACCTTTTTGTACGCGCTCCTTTTCCAACGCCCGTTCGACGTCCAGCCATTGCTCCTTGTTCGCGGAACCCATCGACGATTGACGAAAGGCCTTAAGCATATTATGACCGCATCAGTCGATACGTCTTTAGCCAGTTCGAGATGGATTGCTCGCGTCGACATGCATATGAAAATAGCAGTCCATCTTTTTTCACGTCGACGTCGACTCCCTAACTGCTGATGCATTTGTACAGCGTTTGCAATTCAACTTTATGGTATTCAAAAGCCGTCGGAGATGTGGTATTCAGCAAACGCTTCATTGACGGGTAGCTGTGTTCGGTCAATCACGTCAATGTCATCCGCGTATGCTAGCAGTTGTACGGACATTTGGAAGATCGTACCTCTTGTGTTAGCATGTGAGTTCCGCACGACCTTCTCAAGAATAATGTTGAAAATGTCACATGGCAGCGCGTCGCCTTGTCTAAGACCTTTTTTTGACATTGAAGGCCTCGGTGAGTTCGCTTCCAACATTGAAGGAGCAGCGAGAATTCTTCATCGTCACCCTGCACAACCTGACGAGCTTTGCAGGAATGTCTTGACATGTCGTTGTATAGCTCGTCTCCATGCACGATGTCATATGCGGCCTTGAAATCGACGAATAGGTGGTGGGTGTCGATCTGCATTTCTGGGGTTTTTCCAGGATCTGCAGTAATGTAAAGATTTGGACGATGGTGGACTTCTCCGGACTGAATCCGCACTGATATCAGGTTGTTAACGAATAGTTTCAGGCGCTCACAAAAACGGCAGAGAGGATCTTATAGGCGATGTTGAGGAGACTTATCCCTCGGTAGTTGGCGCAGTTAAAGGGGTCTCTTTTTCCTGTGGATCGAGCAAATGATACTGTCATTCCACTAGTCGGGCATTCTTTCTTCCGACCACATCTTACAGACTTGGTGCATGTACCTTACCAGCTCATCTCCAGCTGCCTTAAACAGTTCCGCAGACAATTCGTCTGCACCAGCAGATTAATTCAACTTTGGTCTCAATATCACTATCTTGACTTTGTCTAGATTGGGGGGACGTAATTCTCGTCGATCATCGTCAATTGTGTGCAGTGGAACATTCTGCCTGACAGCAGTATTGGGGGCTTCCTCGGTGCTTATCAGTTTACAGAAGTGATCGTTCCATATAGTCAGTATCGACTGCGAATCTACTACGAGTTGTCTCTCTTCGTCACGACAGGCTTATGTCCGAATTTTGTATCCATTGTACAGTTGTTTTACCCATTTGTAGAACTTTCGGACAACATTTCTGCCGTATCACCTCTCCATTTCCTCGTTCGCGAGCTTCTCATGCTCTTTCTTTTTCTGTATGAGAAGCCGGTGCTCTTCCCTTCTTTTAAGTTCGTAGAGCTCTCGAAACGCTCTCGTCCTTCTGCCCAGCGTCGCTGAATATGCTTGCCTGCGCTCGAAGGCATTAAGAAACTTAAAAAAGGAAAATTAATTAGTTATTTTTACTTCGGTTATTATTAAAAACTTCTCACCATTGGTCTCCGTCGCCCTCGCTGTTCTTTGAATTCAAACTGAAAATGATCAAATATTAATTTTAGTTGAGTTTAAATAACAGAACTTAATTTCGTTCTGTTTCCTTCAATAAGTGAGCTGATTCAGAGTCGTCGACGGACAACAAGGGTAAGATTACATATTTTTTCGATATTATATATAAGTTCGTAACAATGGTATTACTTTATTGTCATCGAAGATTAGTCTTGAAACTTTATGATGAAATTTACATCTATAATCCTTTAGTCTTTCAAATCTGTGCAATAGCCAAGAAAAGATATTCTTGAGATTTAGCGTCCCTTTTCTTAAATATTTCCGAAGGGATATTTAGGTAGGCTCTGCATCCAACAACTCTTATATGCTCGAAGTTTGGTTTTCTTCCAGTCCAGGATTCTTGTATCGTCTTTCCATTAATTGCAATGGTTGAACTTTTGTTCTTGAAATAACAAGGGTATACAATTAATTGTGGACTAAGAACTCGCTTAGGTGAGTCATAAGTTCATAATCTTAGGAGACATAATTCCACAAATGTAAAAACTAAGTGGGTCACAGCTCCACAATTATTCTTCAGTTAAAATTAAAAGAAATCGGAAAATCTAATAAATTTATTTGCTTGGTTAAATTTTCAGCAATCAAAAGTGGAATAGGTATGAGGACCCACTTAGGTTACAAGTCCACAATTCAATTATGGACTTTCCTTAACCAAATTTTTGGTCATAAAAGCTTCACAATTCTCTAGTGCCATTATGAATGGCTTGTAGCAACCTTGAAGACACACAAAAATCAAAGCTGCAAAGACACCATGCTGGATTTCGTTATTGATTGCTTTAAACTATTGAGTAAGCATCATCTTTCTGTTAAAATATTCCGTCATATTTTTGCAATCACAAAAACGAACATTTACAAGTTGCTCCATTAGCGCAGCTACTCCGGAGAAACATTACTTCTTGAGCCAGTCTTGAGCTCACAAATGTCGGTAAAAATGTGTATCTCCATTCCAGACATTATTGAAAACTGAAGCCAAGTGGTGGCGACTTCTTGTGTGTGTATCGGTCAATGTGGTGGTGGTTATATTTACCGATAGGTCGTTTGGACAACCTGTCTATGAAGTTCACTCTAGAAAGGTACTTAATGCCCATCGTCATATGGCTAGATGGCAATGCCTGGTCATGATTTCCTAGCCCAAGCCCACCTACCCAAGGAAACCATCGATACTGGACTACTTTCTGGCTACTTCAACACGAGACGCTAATTAGTGATCCCAATCACGAGGCGGTCAAACTGGTAGTCAACTTAGAAAATCCGATATTTACCAAAAGCCAACCAGAAGGGGACTTCGTAAATCTACATCTGCTGAATGTAGCTAAACTAAAAGAAGACATACTGGATCACACATATTGATACTGCGATTGAAGGACTCGAGAACTCAATCAACAATGCTTTAGCAAGATACAGCCAGGGCCCGACACGTTCCGATAAATCCACTAAATGATCGGCAAAAGAAAAAATCTGTCACAAACACTGACAACATGCGGATGAGACGTAAACACACCGGCGGAGAAAGCAGAAGCCTTTTCATCCTTCTTCGAAGGCAACTTTCAACAGTCGCAGAAGTCAACACGTACGTCAATGCAATCGAGAACCCATACGCACCAGACATCATCATCAACGAAAACAACCCAGTGGACGACCCGATAGAAAACGAGGACCTCACAACAGCCGAAGAAATCGCAGGAATTATTCAACGTAGCCCAACGAGAAAAGCAGCCGGAGCCGATAATATTTCGAATTTTGTCCTGAAGCGAATGCCACAAACGGTGATGATACTTTTCACCATCATCATGAACAATTGCATCAACAATTGTTACTTTCCTAGCAAGTGGAAAATAGAAAAAATTGATGCAATACCAAAAAAGAGAAACGCTGCAGTGTTTCAAGATACAGGTCTATATCGCAACGCTACATTCTCTACCACGATGTTGTAGCTGCCCTGCACAATAAAGAGATCAACTTCGCCTGCTTCCTGGACGTGGAAAGGCCTTCGACACGATCTGTGGTTCAAGGGGAATACCATCTGGTTCAGCTTGTAGATGCTTGAGAAGATGAGATGAGACGGAAAAGCCCATCGACACGGTCTGAATAGAGGTCCCTCTATATATGCCAGCTCGACGTCACCACAAATGCACGAAGGGTCGAAATCCAAACAGCAAACAAATTTGACTAATATACCAAATGGGGTATTCGTATCAATGTTAGGAAATCGGTACTCATGTGCTTTAGGAGACCATCCCTAGGTGGATGCAGATAAGCAGCTTTATGTCATAGCATAAAGATAATCTTCCTTAACGGTACAGAAATATCAACAAACGAGAAGGTCAAGTATCTAGGCGTTAATTTCACAGAAAGGTTGAAGTTCAACAGACATTCGAAACTTACCATTAAGATGGCTAACCTGGGCTTCCAGCGCATCTATCCCATGATGCGCAAGCAAAATGGATTAAACCAAATGACTAAGCTGCTGCTCTACAAGCATATTATACGGCCCATTTTAACGTTCCCAAGGCGGCATACAATTTCTAAGATGGATGAAGAAGCTCTCAATTTTCGAAGGGAAAATATTGCGAATATAAACCGGACTCACCTTATATAGGGACCGTGAAAGACACCACAGCAACAAGAAGCCTTACGATCAAGTACGGATCCCCCCACAACAGTGCATGATCACACTATTCACAGTAAACCGACATTAATATCAAATGTTATATTAAGCAATGTACATCAGTTGGGCCCCTATTGTTGAGTCAACACCCTAACCTATAGCTTAGCCAATTGTAAAAATAATTTTTCTATTCAATAAAAAATGTTAAATCGCCTTTAAATCGCTTTCACTCTATTACACATAACCAATAGTTTGACTCGCACCAACACCAAACCAGAAGAGGAGTATAAGCTTCATCGTAAAAGAATGAGACTGCGGACTATACTACTATTGCTTTGTTTTTCACACAGTACTTAGCTCGATACAATACCAAAGCACAAATACGGATCTCTAAGTCTTCAAAATTTAGATGTATCCTTTTCACGCAATGCCTGGTTCAAATCAACACCAAGGCAACAGCGGTCCAGGCATATAACTTTCACACAATGCTTGGCGCAAATCAACACCAAAGCACAAAAATACATCTCTATGTCTATGTCTATCAAAATTTATAGTATCATTACTCTTAGCTCAAGTCAACACCAAATACAAGGATTAATGATCTTCACTACACATATGTGCAAAACTTGTACATTGTAACTCCAACTATGTAAGGTTATGTTCTCAAACACGCATCTGTTGACACAATGCGAATAATGGGTTAAGGGACCAACCCATCATATTATAATAATAAAATAATATAGGTGGCGCGACAGTCCGAGGTGGACCTGGGCCTAGCTTCTCGGCAACCACTCGTGATGTGCGTGCTATTGTTCTTTCACGAGGGGAAGGGGACCTACAGTTTAATGCCGACTCCGAACGGCGAATTTGAGAAGCTTTTTCTAGACAGGAATAATCTTTGAGCATTGTCAGTGACTCGAAAGAGGTGGAGCCGTGAATTTTGATGGGCGGTAAATTCGGGTATCGAACCTGGCACCCTCTGCGTAGGAGTCGACGCACTTTTTTTTTTTTAATGCAATTTTATTTACTTCATTCTATATTTCTTAATTGCTTGACAAAATTACTAAAAACTAGCTTAACTATCTTAAGAATTACAATTGTTCTTATTACTAACCTACTGACCCTATGCGGGTACTCTAAGCTAATCTAATCTATGTTATAAATGTGCCTTTCGGCTTAATCTGCGTTTTTTTTTTAGTCTTTAGTGACAATCTTTTATTTATTTATTCCCTTGCCAAGAAAACTTATAAAAAAAAACTTGGCTAAACCTAACTACTTAACCTTCCTTATACTAACTTACCCTAAAATAAAACTTAATACTATCTTAACTATGTCCGTAACAGTACGGACACGTGCACCAGGGCGTATATGTCGTGCATAACATATATAATTTATACGCCGTGATGCACCTTTTTTTTGTTTTTGTTTCCTATATATATATATTTTTTTTTTGCTTTATATATTTTTTTTTTTTGGATTTTTTGTTTTATATATATATATATTTTTTTTTGTTTTGATTTGTTGTTTTATATTTTTTTGGATCTTTCGTTTTATAATTTTTTTTCTTACCTTAAGAACTATGTAAGCTGGCCACTATGGTCAGCTATCTGATCCTCTGGAAAAGCTAGCGGTGGCGGAGGCTGGTTTTGGTGTAACCACCAGTAAAATTGCCGTTCTTTGGCAGATTCTTTCCTATCTCGAGCGGGGATCGCTCTACTGAAGCGGAGGAGATCCTCGTGGGTGCGAACGACATCCGGTTCGTATTGAAGTCGTCTATCCACTGTTCGGCGTACGACATGGAAGATGATAGGACATCCTTGTGGATATTGTATAAGGCCAATTGTGTCTAGATAGAGGAATGCTTCGGGAGGAATAAAGCCGTTAAGGCGCACCCTTTCATGGTACATACTATTGGGGTAGTAAGCCCCAAAGATTAGACTGTTGGATGAGGTCATAGCTCGTGCAGTGTGCCTTCTGATTAGTTTAATAATATAATTATCTGCCCTATACACGTTTGCCTCGTTGTACAAGACCTCGTTAGGGTAGTACTTCTTGTACGCAGACTCGGGTGTGCGATACAGACGCAGACAGCTCCTAAGACACTGCCTCTCGAACACCCTCATCTTTTCCATCTGGGAAGGACTCACGTTGAACCACAATGGACAACCGTACACCATAATGGGCCGTACTAGGGCCATGTAGCAGATTACCTTCACTCTGGTATCAAGTTGGCTGCTGAAAAACAACCTTCTTGCCGCAGCAAAGGCTTTTCTGGCTTTCGTCAGAGCAATATCTATATGTTTGTCAAAATACAGATATTGATCCAGCCAAATGCCTAGATATCTAACTACACTTTTTACAGCTAACGGCCGACCATGCGGGTCAACTATGCCGAACTTACGCCAGTTTTGGTGCGTATCCCGCGTTGCCCTGTCCAACGGGGTCCGGAAAAGACTAGTCGCACTTCTGGAAGTTGATAAGCAGCTTCCAGTAGTCGCAAAATAGCTGGATTTTCTCGAAGTCACGCTGCAACAAGATGTTTATTACCTCGACCTTCGGACCTGATCTGTACGCAACTAGGTCGTCGGCGTACGCAATTAAGTGCGGTATGGAACCTATAAGATCTGCAGTGAATATAGAAAACATCGGGGAACCGATGGCCCCCTGTTGCAGACCGTTTTTAATGTTAAAGATCGTATTGGAAGTTACGTCACCATTTTTCACAACGAACTTTCTACCTGTTATCATGTCATAGACCATGTATAGCAATGGTTTACTTATGCCAAGCCTGAACAGCTTGAGGAAGAAGCCCTCCAACCAAACGGTGTCGAACGTCTTCTCCAAGTCAATCAGACAGCACCCGTGCACTGATTTTTGTTTTTATTCCATTGTATGTCGGACACCAGTTTTGACGCGGCATCAATGGCATCATACCCCGCTCGGAATCCGAACTGGTTGTCCGGTATGATTTTCTTTTCATCAGCCCATTGCTTCAGAACTCGAATGACTATCTTTTCAAAAACCTTGCTTATGCAGGGAAGTAGACTGATCGACCGAAGATTTGTCGGAATGGACTTATCTTTGTCCCGTTTAGGGATCGGTTGAACAACAGCTGTTTTCCAGTGCGTAGGGTAATGTGCATTACTCAGTGCATTGTTGAACAAGGTTGTGTAAATTTGGACCGTTTCGGGGGGAAGATGGCTAAGCACAATGTTCGGTATTCCATCGATTCCCACTGACTTTTTCTTCTTCAGCGGAAGATACCCTGGAGATCTTCTTGAGAAATCAAGATGTGATTCCCATCATTGGCGACGGCACTATGTGCCATGTTCTCGTCATTGAACCTGGTGAAACCTGGATTCTCTGATCGCCATTGACTTATCTCATTGCGGAGATAGAAGTGGTTTAGCAGGGCTCTGTTCTCCAGATCGTGATTCGGCCTACTGACCTCGTTGACCGTATACACTCTCTGGAACACTGCACCAATACCTGTAACCTTCTCCTGGGGATCTTCCACCGCAAAGAAGTCATTGTCTAGCACTGCCTCATCTGGATCAATGCCAACTGAAGTCAGTAAGTGTTCGTTGTCTGTCGTCCTGGGAAGTCTTTCGATTTGAATGTCATTTTGATCTTTCCTCCGAAATATTTTATTTACTTGCGGGAACATACGCGGGTTGTTGGATCGTACAGCCCGGATTTTGTTGCCCCAGTGCAAGCTTATAATAATAATAATAATAATAATAATATGGGTGGCGCTACAGCCCGTAGAGGGCCAGGGCCTAGCTTCTCGGCAACCAATCGTGTTGTGCGTGCTATTGTTCTCTCACGCGTGGAAGGGACCTACAGTTTAATGCCGACTCCGAACGGCGAAGTTGAGAGGCTTTTTCTAGACAGGAATACTCTTTGAGCATTGTCAGTGACTCGAAAGTGGTGGAGCCGTGAATTATGATTGGTGGTAAATTCGGGTATCGAACCTGGCACCCTCTGCGTAGGAGTCGACGCACTAATCCACTACACCACGGCGACCCACTCCACAGTGCAAGCTTAAAGCGAAGCTATAGTTTATGCGTATTAACTGTTGGAGGTTCTTGATCTCCGACTTCAATGCTCTGACTTCCGCGTTTTGCGGATCTGTAAGCCGCCTATGCAAGAGTTTGAGTCTTGACAGCAGCCTACTTTTGTGCACGTGAAGTGCATCGATGGTAGCATTTCGATAAACATCGCTGTTGTCGATTTGAACTACCTTCGGAATTGTTTTGTCCATCGTACGTTTGAATACGTCGTCCATTTGTATGAGGTACCTGTCAACCTCTTCGTTCGTCAGGTTTCTGTTTGTCGGCGGATTGATCCCACTCGAACGTAGTTCTGTGGATAAAGTCCTGGAGAAGCGTGGCCAGCGGGCCTTATTATAATTATAAGGGTGCCTCTGGACATGAGTCGACGCACTTACCCACTACGCCACGCGACCACTAACATTCCGTTCATATTGCCAACTGCAATAATACCACAGGAATCACACTCACTCTGCACGCAAGCAACAATCCTCACACCTATTAAATTAATATATTTGTACAACCCATCTATGTACATGTGTGTTATGCGTACCAATATACATTTTAGATATCAAACGACACAACTATCTCAAGTACGCATTTTAAACTTGCATATGCTTACTTCTTGCTGAAAACTGTTTATGTGTATATATATTTCCCAATTTATTATGCACTTATCTTTTTCAAAAAGATTTGTATTCCTTCTGATCTTTAACGATACTTAGTTTATTCAAAGAAACTCAACTCAAATATATTTGTATGTTTATTATTTGAAAGAACTACTGTTCGCTCTACTACTGCTGCCCAATTTCCCAAACGAAGCAATTTAAAAATTGGCTCAATTTCAATGAAGTTGCCTACGAAATTGTGTATTATGACAGACTATGGCAGTTTTTGGATAGTAATAACAAACAGAGCTAGTCGATTACTCGCCATTCTGCCAGTTATCTTGGAGATTTATGACAGTTTGTGCTTTCATTCTTTTTTGGTTTGGGAAATATAAGTGTGCTATAATTTTCGATACAATGTCGACGAAAAGACATTTCGCTGTCAAACCAAATTGCTTTAACCGTAGTGTGAACACTTTAGAGCAGCAATTTCGAAATTGCGATGCCTAACTTGTGTAAATTCGCTTTTAGTGGGAACATAGTATTACACTGCCCAACTGCCTTTTCCACTAAACTTTCGGTCAAATTCTTATCACAGCCGATGTGGTGATTTTCTATGAAGTCTCCTTAAATTTAGTAAAACGTTTTGCCCTCAATACACACATAAATAATTAATTCGCAAATATCTATAGCTAAATGCCTTATGAACAAACCAGTGTCGTTGCAATACGAAAGGAAATGTTATAACATTATTTGCCCAGATGCAGACAAAATGAAATGGTATGTTGTATATGAGACATGTATTGTGTATGAGATCTCAAGTGCAGTCGGCGTGTAAACAAAACATTGAAATTATGTAGTTGCTTTATGTGTCAAACTAAGATGGCAATGACGCATCGTGACGTAACAGTTGATTTTGTAGTGTGTCGTAGGATCTGTCAAATATATAACAAATAAGTAATTGTATACAAAAAAATTCACAACAAACAATTAGAATCGAATGGATCAATCAGATCTAGAATTAATAAGGGGTGTTCGTGCAACTCCAGCATTATTTAATCCAATGGATGCGGACTTCAAATTTGCTCACAGAAAGGAAAAGATTTGGGGCGAATTAGCTGCATATCTTGGGATTAACAGTGAGTATAGCAATAGTTCTTGAGTGCTGTAAATGTATACATATTCTGTATAGTATGCGATGCCCGTCGACGATGGACCTGCTTGAGAGATAGGTATTCGAGAGGATTGAAAATGCGACGATTAAATCCCAAAGCTGACTATGGTGAAGACGAGTTTTTTAAAGAAATGGATTTTCTTCGTCCATTTGTTAGAAAACGAAAGTAACAACTATTTTACTTTACTTATGCATTTCATTTAAAATAATTTGTTTTTATTTCAGAGAACGACGTTCAATTGTGTGCAAAATACGGTCTAATGCCAGTTGGGATGGGAAAATTGAGAAGCAGAACTTCGATGAAGCGCCTATTTATACAACAGAAGACGTAAATGATGATGAACTATATCAGGAATATGAAGAAGAAAAATCGAACGCAACAACAAAAGTAATGAATTCTCGCAACGAATTGGCCGAAGGTGAACCAATAGTGTCCGAAGATAGCTATGATGATTGCAGAGTTCAATGTTCTGCAAACACCCCATTAAATAATATTGCACAAAGTTGTGACGTCATGACATTGGAAGGTGATCGGTTTCCAGAAGTAAATAGAGCTAATAAAACAGTTCCTAGTAGTGAAACTGAGGATGATTTCTTTTGTAAGAGTATTTGTGCCTATTTGAGGCAACTATCTCGCGTTCATAAAATAAAAGCTAAGGTGGAGATGTTCCAGATTCTTGAAAAATATATTGAGATTGAGGAATCCTAAAATCCTTACAATTTATTATAAATATTTACAAACATATATATAATTTTATTACATTAATCATGTCTGTTATCATTGTATATGAAAACGTTGGTACTATCATTCGACGATTTATTTTTTTTTGTAGTTTTTCCCGTCACCTAGGGGACCAACCCGCATTTCTCGCGAAGAAAAATATTGTTACTCTCTGAGAATGGAAACGAAATATTCATTCCGCAACGTATTCAGATCTGCATTCGTAGTCCATATGGAAACGTACAACCATATGGAAACGGGCGGATGGCACAATTGCAATTTCCCGGGTTTTATGTTTTGAAAACGCAGTCTTGTAAATCTCGATGGAATCAGAACAAAATATCAAGTACCAAAATGCTCGTTTTTGCCTGGTGTAGCAGATATGGGGGCTGAGAAATATATTTATTTCTATGGGATTTCTCTGAATATTAATTTTTAGTATGTGCTACAGAAATTTGCTTGCATAATGCTTGCAATGAAAGTGTATACCTTTAGGAGTGTCAATATGAATCTTACATGCATAAATCTGAATAAAAATATAAGCGTAATCTTAGGAGTAATAAGTAATTCTCGTTTTTGAGTAGTTTAGGAAATATCGAGGTTTAAATATTTAAGACTAGTTGTACCCGGTGCGCAATTCGATTTTTCACGAAATTCTGAACAAAGTTGCTCTTTTCTATATATCACTATTTAAGCGTCTATAAAGTGAAATAAGTGATATATAAGTAAATAAATGTATATATAAATAAAAATGAAACTCATCAATCATGAGCATATATATATAAAGTGTGTTGAAAATAAATAACCTCCTTGAGCGTGACAACACATAGAACGGGTAGATGGCGCTGCGATGAAGCGACAAATTTAAAACAGACTGTAATTGGCTAGAAATTAAAACGGAATTCTTTTGGGGTTGATACGGGGGTTGAATTGGAAAGATCGAGGCGGTTAGACCTTTTTTTAAAAAAGATAAAATTATTTTGTTCTTTGCTTCCTTTGTTTTAATAAAGTCTTGTTTTTTGTTAAATTAAAATTATTTTTTGCTTTGGGTCCGCCTCCGGAATTCAATATAATCTTTAAAAAAAGTATCTAAGAAAAGTGTTAAATGCAAATGGAATCTCAGAATCCTAAATCATCTTGCACATTATGCAGTGAGCCCGATTCCATAATGGACATGGTCCAATGTGACCAGTGCGACAAATGGTTCCATTATTCCTGCGCTGCAGTGGATGCTACTGTGTCACAACGTTCATGGAGTTGTGCAGGATGTGCAGCAAATAGTACTGTTGTTGAAGGACAGCATCAAGTTGCACAGGCACTTAAAGTACCAGTGATAGTACCATCACTCGTACATAGGGAGCGTTCGCCATTGGTGTCATCCATTCGAAGCTGCGGACGAACAAGAATGAAGTTAGAATTGGAGCGTTGGGAAGAACAGCGTAGATTGGATCAACAGTATTTGGATAAGCAATACGAGCTCTTTGCATTAGCGGAAAGCAGCGAGGAAGAGGAGGACCAGTTTTTACGTAAAAGCCAGGAATTGAAAGGTGCTCAGGTAGATCATCAGGCAGTTCGGAAGCCAATGATGATGGGTTCTGAGGATGATGCGCAGTTACCGAAAGAGGGTGTGAAAAGTCGAATTGTAACACAGGAGCAGCTAGCAGCAAGACATGCTGTACGCAAAGAGCTTCCAAAATTCAGTGGTAAACCAGAGGAGTGGGCAAAGTTCATCAGCAACTACCGAAACAGCACTGAGCTTTGCGGTTATTCTGACGCTGAAAATTTAAGCCGCCTGCAAGAAGCAGTGCAAGGTAAGGCATGGGAAGTAGTTCAGGATAGCTTAGCAATGCCTGAGACAGTTGCGGAAGCAATATCTACACTCGAAATGCTGTTTGGGAGGCCAAACATAATAATGAATTTGTTAATAAATAAGATTCTTTCCAGCCCATTACCAAAGATGGAAAGATTCTATTCGGTTTTCGCCAAATAATTAGTGCCAACGACAGGCTGCCTCCAAATCTACGTTTGAACAGGGGTAGGCATACAGAACATAATTTGAGTGAGAATTTGGACGATTTCAGCTACTGGCTAAATGGCGTTAAAGGAGCTGCTCTGAAAAAGACAACCATGAATGAGTACCATGGAAGAATTGACGTGGGCACGTCAATACTCACCAAGTAGTTAACAACACTATCCAACTATCCAAGTTCAATGACAACAATAGAGTGCTATCTATGCAAATAAAGTCATCGTCATCAGAATTCAAGCATCTATCCATTCTGGAGCGAAAGCGTCTTATTGATAAGAACACCTTTTTCGAAAATTGTCTGCGCCACTCATCGCGGAAAAGGTGTAATGAGAAGAAGGGTTGCTCGGTAGATGGATGTGGCCTAAAACATCATAATCTCCTCCATGATTTTACGGCAACTCCAATTCAACGTATGTGCAATACTCATCAGAGTCAACAGGATGATGTGTTGTTCCAGTTACATTACATGTGGACACATTTGCCCTTTTGGATATTGGATCGTCGTTGTCATTAATGGAAGAAGAAATTGCGCAAAGTTTGGGTCTTGAGGGGCCACAGTAACCATTGTGCTTAAGGTGGACTGCGGACGTCGTACGTGTGGAACACTCATCAAAGCAAATATCTGTGAAGATTTCTTCTCGGCAAAGATCAGCAGTGCCACCGAAACAGTATCTTTTAGAGGAAGCAAGAACAGAAGTTAGGTCTACCCCATGTATCGTTTAATTCACAGGACGCACAAAAGAAATTTGCTCACTTGAGGGGACTTCCTCTGGAGACGCATCTCGGTGTGCAACCGAAGTTGTTGATTGGCGTGTCTGATGAATATCTTGCGGTAGCGCTCAGGGTTCGCGAAGGCAAGCAAAGGGATCCAATCGCAATTAAAACTCGACTGGGATGGGTTGTTTGTGGCGGTGCTTCAGGAGTCAAGAATATTCATCATGTGTATCACAATTCGGCATGCGAATGTGAACGGTTTCTTCATGACCAAGTGCAAGAATTCCTGCCGCTAGAAAATCATGGCACACATAAGGAGTTTATAGAAAATATCCACGACAAGATGGCTACGAACATCTTAAGCGGCATTACAAGATGTGTTGGTGATCGATTCGAGAGTGGTCTTCTTTGGCTGTACGAACATTTCAAGATGCCGGACAGTTATCCCATTGGCTTTGAAGAGACTGGAATGTATCGAGAGAAAAATATCTGCAGATAGTGAACTAAGATGTAAGCTCGAGCAACAACTTAAGAATCTTCTCGAAAAGGGTTATGCACGTAAACTGACTTGGTATTTGCCTACCTTCATGGTGAAAAATCAGAATAAGCCAGAGAAAGTGCGTTTAGTTTTTGAAGCCGCAGCCATGGTCAAGGGCATTTCACTTAACTCTCTGTTGTTAAAAGGACCGGATTTGTTGGTGAGTTTACCAGCCGTACTTTATTCCTTTAGGAGCAAACCAGTTGCTATCTTTGGGGACATCAGCGAAAAAATTACATGGACGACTGTCCATCAACAGCGTCAACACCGAAGAGGAAGCTGTACAACTGGCAAAGAAAGTCAAATTTATCCATTCTAAAGCTGGCTTTCATATAAGAGGTTGGAACTGGATGAAGCTAAATCCGGCAAGCACATTTTGGTCCGCAGCAGCGACGATGAAGTGGCGAAGTTGCTTGGCATGTGGTGGAAGATCGAACCAGACATCTTTACCAACTTATCATCTTACTAATCACAAAGAGATTCTAAAAGGATGGAGGAAACCTACTTAATGTGAGCTTTTAAAAATCTTAATGTCAATTTTTGATCCCCTATTTTTCCTGGCGCATTATCTGGTGATTCTAAAGATGATCTTGCAAGAGGTGTGGAAATCCGGCATCGAATGGGATGAGGTTATTCCCGATCGACTCCACGTCCAATGGGAGGAGTGGCTGCATCGACTTCCACACGTGCAAGATATTCAAATACCCAGATGCTACAGTCCACTTTCTGCGAGAGATGATGTTTCCATCCCACTACACATCTTCGTGGATGGCAGTGAGAACCCTATGGCAGCAGTGGCTTATTTTTCTCCTCAGGTGGTTCAGTGGACATCGCACTACTTGAAGCCAAAACTAAGGTGGCACTAAGGCGGCCTATTTCCATTCCTCGTATGGAACTCCAAGCGGTGAAGAGGGAAGAATTTTCTGGAAAATTCTCGAACTGTGCTTGCCTGGCTAAGGGCGGATCCGAAAAGATACAATCAATACAATACGTAATGTATAAAATTGGTAAAGTACTAGAAGGCTCCAAACTAAGTGAATGGCGCTGGGTCCCCAGCAAAGAAAATGTGTCTGGCAAAGCCACTAAGTGGAAGAAGATGCCATCGTTTTTACCTACAGAAAGGTGGTTTAAAGGTCCATCATTTTTAAATAGTGCTGAGGAATCCTGGCCGGGAGACATTAAGTCTCTACAGTGTTATACAGAGGATTCCAATAAGAGTTAAGGCCGAGGTTCTTGCTTTTGAGCTATGTTGCGCGATTGCCTCTGATAGACATCGAGAGATTTTCTTCCTTAAACAATGCAAAGAAGAAAGCCAAAGGTCAATTAAGGTGCATTGGTTCACTCACATCATTGGAACTAAAAACACCGCACTTGCTAATGGTAACGATGGCGCAGAGTCAAGTTTACGCGGACGATCTGACCATTCTAAAAGGTGGCGGTAGAATCAAAAAATCAAGTTTGCTTCATAAATGTTCTTCGTTTGTGGATTCAGACGGGGTGCTTAGGATAAGAGGCAGAATTGATGGTGCGAACTATGTTGATTACGATACGCAGCGACCAGTGCTATTGCCCGGACGTCATCGTTTGCATACCAGCAGGGAGGATTGCGGCTTATGCGCGTCCGTTCACTTATGTGGGGGTGGACTACTTCGGCCCAATGACAGTCGTTGTCGGAAGAAGATCCGAGAAACGGTGGTAACCATCAGGGCCGTGCATCTGGAGGTGGCTTGCAGTCTATCAACGGATGCGTGTATTATGTGTCAGAAGTTTTATGGCACGAGCTTATGGTACACCAACGGTCTTCTATTCAGATAACGGAACGAATATCCGAGGTGCATACCGAGAACTTGGAGGGAAATCTTGAAAATAAATAACCTCCTTGAGGGCAACAACACGTAGAACGGGTAGATGGCGCTGCGATGAAGCGACAAATTTAAAAGAGACTCTGTAATTGGCCAGAAGTTAAAACAGAATTCTTTTGGGGTTGATACGGGGCTTGAAGTGGAAAAATCGAGGCGGTTAGACCTTTTTAAAGCGTAACGTAAATTAATAATTTAAACTTTATATTTTTTTTATATTTACTTTATATTATTTTGTTCTTTGGTTCCTTTGTTTTAATTAAGTTTTGTTTTTTTGTTCAATTGAAATTATGTTTTGCTTTGAGTCCGACTCCGGAATTTAATAAAGTGAAATATATATTTTTTGTTCAGCTCATTCGACCATCTCTCACCGACATACAATACAATATAAATAAGTGCTTTTTATTATGCCCGTAGTCAGTGATTGGATCCTGGAGGATATAGGTTTCGTATTTGTATATATGACTACTCTACTCGCCTTAAGATGGCAAGTTCATTTGTACAGCATTGCCAGATAAGGAAATGAAATATAGTTTTGCGAAGTGAATTCAGTAAAATAATTTTAGTGTGAAAAGGAAGTGTGAATTTGTGAATTAACTTAAATTTTCAATACCCTTGAGGGAATTGTGAATATGATACGTTCATTTATCAATCATCAGTCGTTCGCATGTAAAGTCAACATGCAAATTTCATTCATCATTTATAGGGCTCTTCGACAGCCATCTCAATTCCAAGGCCCCGACCTGGCCTTGAAAGAACCTTCTAGATCTGTACTCCCAAAATGTCGAAGTAGCTCCAGATGGACTGCGCACCAGGTAGCTCCAACTGACTGGAGCTTCGGATGCCGCCGTTGGCTAGACAGTTTTCCAGCTCCTCCGCCGCATCCATAAAGAGAGATGGATGAGAAAACAAGTGCAGTATATATAGAAGATGTCGCATAGTTTAAAACCTTTTAAGAACTTGTGACAAGAAACATAGATAACAAAAAACTTAAAGCAATAAGATACAAGAAAATCCTCAGAGACATACAGAATGAAAACGAGCTTTCGGACTTGATAGCGAAAGACCATCTTAAGAACAACCACCAAAGTATAAATGAAAACTATCTTTATATCAAATATAATTCTATCACCCTAAATTAAAAGACAAAATAATATGTGGGACTACAATCCAATGTCTACCGCACCTAGTATTTGCAAAGGCCGCGCGGAGCGCTTTAACAAAAAACCATCAAACTGCAATCCAATGCGGGGAGCAGCTGAGCTCTCGAAAAGGCATAAGGATCTGCGCGCCGCCTCTAGGGTTCTAGAGCGTGTAAAAGGGATCCCTCAAGAGAAACTCTCGGAGTCGAAGAAATGGTCCATGGCATGGGCTATAAAAGTAGTTCAGGACCTGGGCGAGGGAACAGCCAGTAAGGACTCAACCAGCCCAGCCGAACCTCTCGAAGAGGTTAAAGCAGGCTGGCAGTGTCAAGGGCACCAATGAGCCGCAAATTGACAGGAAAGATGTTGACTGCAGCATCTCTCCCGCCAACTGGAGGAATATAGAGCGAGGCATCAATCTAAGATACCTGAGCCTGATTGTCGAAAATAGCCGTCGGATGGCATCAAGGGAATATTAGAACTGTCCTTACAGGATCAAAGGTCAGCTGACCTGTATAGGAAGACAGTGCTATGTCTGGGAGAGGTGTGGGAGGGAGCACAGATATACATTGTGTGCCTACCGTACCTTCCGTTGCCGCCTCCATCCTGAGCTTAATCCAAGCCTGCAATCCGAATCTTCCGACGCAAAATTGGAAGATTGTCAAGCTGGAGGAGCCAAAGGGGAATGTCAGAGCTGCTACAATCACTATAAATAAGAAGTCTCTGGCCCCCTTTCACAAAACAACTTTGTAATCCTACGGATTCAACTGGGTTACGCTAAATTTGTACAAAAGGGATGGGAAGGATCCCGCGAAGATGGTGCACCCTGCCCCCACTCTA
Source organism: Eristalis intricaria (assembly GCA_964034865.1). NCBI lineage: Eukaryota > Metazoa > Arthropoda > Insecta > Diptera > Syrphidae > Eristalis > Eristalis intricaria. The sequence continues at coordinate 15,683,227 of OZ035874.1, forward strand.
CCCTCTGTTACACAGGCTGGCCCTGAGCAAGCCACAGAGACTGTGATGGAGGTAGGATGTATTGCCTCGGAACAACCGAAGCCGTTAATAGTGAGGAGGCAACGCCGGCCGCTATTATCCCGATGGAGGTTGTGGCAGACGGTGACACGAGGTCCTCGCCCGTCCTAGACAATCGGGACCGGGATGCCGATAGCAAGGCCCAGACTCACTTATATCCTGAATCAGGCTCTTGTCAGATATTGTGTTAGGGAAAAGCCTTAGCCCCCATGGTGGCATTCAAAACTGGATTCCCTCCGCAAAGGTTGCAGGAAGTTCTTCAATAGATCCAAGGCAACCCGAATCAATGCCGACTGCAAATCTTATAAAAGAGCTCTTAGTACCTTCAAATATGAGCTAAGAACAGCCAAAAGGTCGCCATGGAGACTCTTTTGTGGGAAGACCGAAGAGGCCTCTGAGACTTCTCGGCTACGAAAAATGTTAACGTCATAACCCAGAATGCCTTCCCTGATTCAAAGCGCTGATGGAACCTGGACTAACTCCAGCCTGGGGAGTCTGGATCTTCTCATTGATACCCACTTCCCAGGCTGCAGTGATGGGGAGGAATACACCCCTCCCCTCCAACCAGTCCAAGCTGTCATCCCCACCCCCAGCTCAGCTCCCTTTGGGTGATCGAAACCACCGACCTTTGGGCCACCACCTCCTTTAAGCCCTACAAGATGGCAACTGCAAAAAGTTGCTTATCTCGACCTGGTTGGTCAACATCTTTCAAGCTTGTTTAGATCTAGGCCACGTACCCGCAACTTGGAGAGCGACTGTCGTCTTCATACCCAAGACTGGAAAATATTCACACGTCAACCTAAAGGATTTTCGGCCTATGAGCCTTTCCTCCTTTCTTCTAAAGACCATGGAAAAATTTATCGATGTATTCATCCGACACTTAGTCACAGACAAACTTTCGATCTCTCAGCATGCTTACAATATGGACAAACCTGTGGAAACAGCTCTGCACTCACCTGTTGGCACTATAGAAAGATCCCTCGATTTCAAGGAATTTACTCTCACTGCCTTTATCGATATCGAGGGAGCCTTTATTAACGTAGAACCTCAGCACTCAACAATCTTGGGGATCGAACAGCCAATAGTGACTCTTATCCACCGGCTTCTCAATAACAGAGTGATAAGCTCGAAATGGGTGTAAGGTCATTGCCTATGAAGATGACATTGCCATAGCTGTATCTGGGGAATATTTATATATTTTCTGCATGGACGAGAATGACGAAGAAACCATCGTAGATTCAGACCTCAGGGCCCTTTTCTTTGTTAATCTGGCTGAACTGAGCAGCATCAAATTTATTATGATATTTTGAAATTTTATATTATATTATTCTTTATGAAAAGCACAGATTGGTTTGCGGAATATGTAGCCTAAGAACAGCATGGTAACACAATGGGCCTATGTTTGGCCTAAGTATGTCTACTGCTCGTATGCGCGGCAGTCAGCCATTTCAACCTAACCTAACCTACACAATACATCTGCATTGTTAGAATTTCAAAATGTCAATAGTAGAATTTGGTCTTAAAGTTTTATCCATTAAAGAATAGGGAAACGGAATATAGAACTCCATTTTACATCTAATAACAGCCATACATCTAATTCCGACATCGAGCGTTTACACAACACAATAAACGAACATTTAAAACTCTTAAGGCACGATCCCAATAGAGATTTAGATTTAGGAAAAATTGTATAAAATCATTAGCTAATAGAACAAGACTGTAGTGGAGTTTACTACAAGACGAAAACCAATAGATATCATTAACGGAACTATAGCACATGACGACTACCCTGCAATTAAAAAGCACATTAACAAAGCAAAAATATCCGCAATCAACTTAGCAATAAAAAACAGGACGTAGATATTTTTTTAGAGATATATCAATTTAGAGGCGCAAAGGAAAATAAATGCCCAAAAATAAGATGATGATCACGTTATTACAAACACACGACACAAATATTACAAATCACATATCAACATATCAAGCGAAATAAAAAATCAAATCAAAATAATAACACTCAAAAATAAGTGTTTTTATTAACCCAATTGGAACCTGGATAAAATGTATTACAACAATAACAAAATAATCCTGCACTCGCTCAAGATTTTTTTCAAGATGCCGGTAGCTGACTCCCTATGACTACTCTACTCGCCACAAGATGGCAAGTTCATTTGTATAGAATTGCCGGATAAGTATATGAAATACACTCTTGCAAAGTGAGTTCAGTAAAATAATTTTAGTGTTCGTATAAAGCAATATTTCACTCAATATGATATATAATTTGATTGAAAGTGAATTAACATAAATTTGTAATACTCTTGAGGGAGTTGTGAATATGTTACGTTAATTTATGATCATTAGAAGAAGCGGACGTATAAAATATGTATGCGAATAAACTTTCGTTGGTATGGCAAGTCCGCAAGCAAATTTCAACAGAATCAGTTTACTGTTTGTGACAGGAGTAGTGTGGAACTGTTTTATTATGCCAGATAATCCAATCCAGGACTATGGGTATAATAAAAATACCTTATATCAAAGGCGTGTATCGGTGACATTGTACCAAATATTAGTAGTAACTACAGAGATAGAAATACAAAATCCAAACGAGAATAACGGATATATAGCTATTAAAAACAGGCGATTTTAGAATTTTAAGAAATTTAAAAATATATTACATATTATAAACATTATAGAATTCGAGAGACTTATAATAATATTCGAACCATACAAACTTATGCAAAACAAGACGATTCATCCTTTTTAACCGTGATACAACTTACATTCTTGATCTTTACAAGATCATAAAAAAAGACAATTTATTTTTTTGCGACCGCTTTATTCGGAGTTCTCTTATTCACTAACTTCTAATACAATTTTACACTTACTTATTCCTACTCTACTTTTGCTAAATCAGCTAAAGTGATATTGCGCGTGGCGACGGATATAGGATCCCGTTGCACAATTCACCTTTTCGCGTTATTTTACTGGCGCGTGTGTCTTAACCTTCGAAAATGTGGGAAAAGATAAAGGGAATGAATTTGTCACTGAAGTGAGAAAATGGAAAGGCTCGTGCTCCGTGTGGGATATGTAACCTCTCTCCCGTTAAAATGAAAATTCTCCTGAATTTTATTTCGTTTAGGAATTTCGCTATTGCAATTTTTGATTGAAAGTTTTAGTTTTATTCTTACATATTATGGTACTATCATCTAATTGACTTATTTCTAATACATTGTTTTTCCTTAGTTTACAATTATTATTAATTAAACAGTTATCTACTTTTTTAAAATCTTTTTTGTACAATATGTCTTTATTATCATACTGAAATTTAGCTTGAATAATTTCTATAAAATATTGATTTTCAAGTATGGCTTCAAAGTTATCTTTTGTCGGAATTGACATTAATAGTTTAAGGTCTACTATTTTATATTCGTGTGGTACTTTAATAGTCCGGTCCTAACGTATTTAAGTTTGTAAAAGTCAAGTTTTGTCGCGTTAATTTCTGTTGCTGTACTACTAGGATGAGTTATTCAATGCTAAGCTGATGCTATGTTGTCTAGAATCTGGTTTATTTTCTCTTCTAACATACGGAGTTTCATTAATTGATCTAATTTTATTTGTTGAATGATGACTCGTTTTTCATTGATGGTAATTTCTGAGTAAGCCCTATTAAGTTCATCCCTGTCTGCTTCTATGGTTTGTTTCAATAAGAAAATACTTTCATTCAAATGCGAGTTTATATCAATTTGTTTATTTAAGCTTTTAATTGCATTTTCACTGTTCTCTTCAACTATTTGAAGTTGGTCCGCTATATCCTTTCTGTCGTCGTCATCCATGGTTCCAAACAACCAATTTTGTGCTTTACCTACTACGTTTACGAGTCCCCTTTTCTGTCTGATTTGCTTATTTGGTTCTAGTGTTCTTATTTTTGCATCAAGTCCTAGTTCTTTCCTTATAATAGGGTCATTACATATTTATAGTTCATGAATATTACTTTCTATTAACTCTAAGGTACGTCTTACGTCTCTAATATTTATTATATGTAGTATCGTCCTAAAGTCTTCTATTAACTCTGTCTTTCCTGTGTTAAAAATGTAGTAACCATTATTAGTTTCTAGTTTCTGCACTCTTAATGTTGCTGTTGTTGGTCGTATGAGTAGCGTCAGTGTTAGATAAACTAATGTCATCTGCAAATATGCGAGGTCGTTTAATATTTATAGGATGTTCTCTATTAATTTCTTTAATTCTATACCTAGGTTCATTTTTATACCTATTTCTCCTGTAGTTTTTTACTGGTGTTATTTTCCTATTTTTTATGTAGTCTTCCCTATTCCGGTTTAGTTTTTGGTTTCGTTTTCCTTTCTGTGTTTGTATGCTTTTAACTAAATTTGCAAGATCCGCGAACATAGCTTCTTCAGGCGTCTTGTTAAGAGTGGAATGGTATCTAACATTATATATCTTAACTGCCCTATGTATTTTTTGAATAAGTGTTATGTCTATTTTTCTCATAGCTACTAATATTTCCTGTATCGTAGAATGGAACCTTTCTACGTCGCTATTACCTGTGTGCGTGTTGGGTTTAGTAAAGTGGAGATCGACTGCTTGTTCTCTCAGAAATTCTTTTAAGTGCTCTGACTTAAACTCATTATCCGTTATGATTTTCAACGGTTTACCGAATTTGGAGAAATGTTCCTCTAATGCTTCTATTTTTTCGTCCAGTTACGGTTTGGCAGGAAGTAAGCATACGCTTTCTTCGTAAGTTTATCAACAAGTTTTAAAAATGGGTGTTTATTGAAGTAGTAGATGTCCATATGAATAATTTCATTGGGCCTACTTGGTGTCTGACTCAGTTGGTATTTGAGTTTTATTGGTTTACGTTCGTAGTTGGTCTCTAAGCATATCTTGCAATTGTTAACTATTCTAGTAATATCTTGAAGTAGGTGAGGGTGGTATATTTCGTTTTTTAAACTGTGGTAAGTTTCGATAATTCCGCTATGTGCACTTTCTTGGTTATGATATAAAGAAATTTGTTTATGTGCTTCTTCTAATGTTCTTAGTTCTCTTGCTCTTAACGTTGCTTTTATAAACTTAATTTGTTTATTGTGTCCGAAAAGTTCTATCAATATTTGCCGGATCTTATTGAACTCATGGTATGAGAGTTCAGTATAGATTCCGATGAGACCTGGTTTAATATATCTTCTAAGTAAGTCATTCCAATAATCTTTTTCTCTAGTCATGTCAATGAATATTATCCGTCTATTGTGTAGTATCTCTATCTCTTTGTCTGCATCATTAGTCAGGATAAGTTGTGTCTTGTACTTGTTTACGATTGTTTCTTTTATTTGAATGTGATCAACTTGTTGCTCTTCTTGAGAATGTATTGTTGCGTTGTCCGATAAATTATTAACTGACTGGTTGTCGCTAGATTCTTTCTTGGTTCAAATGCGCAAGATCCACTTCTTTTTCAGTTGAATGTAATTCGAAGCAATCAAGAGTTGTTTCGTTCACGACTGATATAGTGGTATCTTGGTACCTTTTTTAATAATGAGACAATGAGTGGCTCCTTTTGAATCATAGTTGAATTCTTTCGGTATGCTAGTGATAACCCTATCTACCATTTCTGTCATTCTGTTGCTGATTGTTTGAAGTTTTTTATGATTCTTTCATAAATCTTGAATTTGCTACAGTCTACCCTATTAGAATTAATTATGCTCATCGTTGAGCCCGTATCGATCAGTCCTCTATGTTTCCGTCCGTCAATAGTCAAGTCCATAAATCTTTTGCTATTTTGCTGAGAAAAACTCGGGTTCAATATTATGTACTTCTTCATGTCGACTACCAGTCCGATCTCTAGCTGATGAATTATTATGTTCTACTTGCCCTATCTCCATAGGTTCTGGTTGATGACGTGCATTCCTAAATTGCCCAAAATTGAGAATGAAACTTCCAATTACTCGAAGTAGGTACAGTTGCACTGATCTCACCCACAGGCCACGAAAGTGAAATGCCAAATGATTCTCTCCACTTCTGTGATAATGCCGTTAATTTGGTCCCAACGGCAAATGGTGACTGGACCAGATTTAAAAACCAGAGAAAAGCGAAATAACTTTGCTTTCACTGGGATTCGAACCGGTGCCCCACTAACCAAGCAATTAACCCACTGCGCCGTACAGTCGCCATAGCATTAGTGATGTCATCGTTGCATGGTTTAGACATCACCGACTGCTACAGTTTGTTGAGCATACAATGTCTGCACCGCATTAAAGACTTACGCACCACAATATACGGAATTCCAACAGCTCTCATCACCACTCTATACACGACATCTCCGTACACGACATCTCTGTAGAAAAGCCGACAGCAGTGGGGGAACTTTCCCGTCTTTCTTTTCTCTTTTGAACTGTGCACTTGGCAGGATAAGCACACAAGAAAGATTACATCGTACAAAAAATAAATCATAATATGTTATACAGTTACATTATTAATAAAATAATATTAATAAATAATACTGATTTTTTTTTTGTGGTCGCCGTGGCGTAGTGGGTAAGTGCGTCGACTCCTATGCAGAGGGTGCCAGGTTCGATACCCGAATTTACCACCTATCATAATTCACGGCTCCACCTCTTTCGAGTCACTGACAATGCTCAAAGAGTATTCCTGTCTAGAAAAAGCTTCTCAAATTCGCCGTTCGGAGTCGGCATTAAACTGTAGGTCCCTTCCCCTCGTGAAAGAACAATAGCACGCACAACACGAGTGGTTGCTGAGAAGCTATGCCCAGGTCCACCTCGGACTGTCGCGCCACCAATATTATATTATTTTATAAGTAATACTGAACTTTCCTGTAGGCTTGGTGGGACTCAGTTTTGACACAGCTTGGGAGACCTGCAATCAGGAAGGCCGACCTTAGTTGTGAAAGCCAAGTTAGCAGTTTTCAACTCAGTTCTTGTTCCAACTCTCTCCTATGGTCATGAAATTCGGGTAATGACCGAAAAAATAAGGCGGGATGGACTTAGCAGCTGCTTCTTTGAATGGAAAGAGCTATGCTTCGTTGGTTTGGTCACGTAGCACGAATGTCCCCACCGCCACGACTTCCGAGGTGGGCTTTGAATGCGAGTCCATCAGGTAGACGACCACTTCAGGAAGAGATGGTTTGACCAAATACATAAGCTCGCCTGGTTACGCTTGGGCATAACCTCTGATGAGTTAGAGTCGATAGCGTAGGATCGGGCTGCCTGGATCAACTACTCGTGCGTGGCTTACCCCCGCGACTCCTTTAGTGGACCATGGGGGTCAGAAGATGATGATGATGATATTAGTAAATATTAAACATATAGATATTAATATATAATTTTTCTTTTGTTATGGACCCCTGTAGCTAGTTTATTGTTGCCCATGACACATCTCTTCATACAAGAGCAAGTATGCATTTTAAATGCATTTATGCATAAGGTATGCATTGAAAATTTAGATTTCCATATCGAGACAATATGGTGGTGAATATACCCATAAGTTGTGTACTCGTTAACCGTCATTGGCGGAAACATGGCTTACATTGCTGTAGAATTTTATAAATTAGGTTACGACTACATAATATCCAATACCGTTGTCTTACTATTGCGAATGTTTCCGAAACCCCAGGGTGAATATGCCTGGTGTGTGTATAAGTCACTAAGGGAGAAGCGATACGTTCGTTACGAATTATTATAGGATGTTTATCATCTGAGGATAATGGAGTGAGTTTTAGACGCCTCCCAAAACTAAGTATGCCATCTTTATCAAGGAACGGCGTGTACTGTATTAATTTCGATTTGGGATTAATGAAACGATTGTCTACAGTTTCTTGTAAAGCGAACACTGTATGCGTATATATGACTTACGCGATATTTATATATATACGTCATCCATAACCCCAATCGGACCCACTTTGAACTCAACGTCATCATTTCCTACACGAACTGTACCCCTTGATCACCCCAAACGCTCGCACTTAACTTAAACGCATTGTCATTTTCTACACCAGCTATACCACAGCACGATCTCCAGAACATTCGCACTTGCTCAAATGCAGCGTCAAGATATACCCCTGCACGATCCCCCATTTCATTATTTTTAAGGTAGGTTACGTTAAGCTTAGAAGAAATGCCGTCGATATTATACTTGAAAGAAAGACTGAAGTCTTTTAATTGGCGTCCAACTCGGTTTTTTCTTCTTTGTCGCGAAGTATTTGTGTGCTCCAAAAATCTCCATAAGAAGATAGCGAGATAGAGCAAATAATAAGTAAGCACGTACTTGTGAACACAAAAAACGCGTTGGAAAAAGTGCCATCCTTGATCCTGAGAGAAGAGGAAGAGAGTTCTCCGGTTCAACAAAAATTATCTAATGAGCTAAGCGTGAGGATGAACGTGATATCTTTGTGAGTGGATAGTTTTTAATTTTTAAGAAGAATATGAATAGTTTAAGATTCATGTTAAAAAGAGTTTGTTCAAAAACATAAAATCATTTCTGTTCACTACTGTAACATATAAATTAAGAAATAAAATATGTCCACGCAAAATTTACTGGAGATGATTCAATCCAGAGTTCTTGCAACTGCAATTGAAATTGCTGTTGAATCAGCGTGTGAAAACGTTCTTAAGCGCATGACCGAAGCTTGAAACAGCAACACAGAAAAACACAATGAGCTATCTGCTCAAATAAACTCGTTATCTGAAAAGTTAAGGTCTATTGAGCTCATTAGTTAAACTGCAATAATTATTTATTTATATATTATGTATTAAAATATTTAAAAATTACGTAGGAACCGAAAAATACTACCAAGCAGTAGCGATAATTCCGAATAAAATAACAGGCCCTGCTGAGCCAGGGAAAAATGTCGCAGATTATTATGATCATATAGAGAAAAACCTGACCTTAATCATAAACAAAATTACGATGAGGTGCGCTGGCAATAACGAATTAATTACTTCATTGGGTGCCAAATATCGATCAGATGCGTTACAAGCCCATATGCGACATTATTTTGTCTGTTGGTTGCGAGGACTAGTCGTCTGCATTAGCTTAAGCTCAAGAACTCAAAGCAAACCAGAATAGGTCTAAATTTGCTAGAGCCGATGACAGCAATCGCTTCCCTGGTACCAAATCAAACGATGTTCCCCAACGTAGCAATCCTAATCACATCAGGAATTTGATCAACAGAAACAAAGTCAACAACCAATGATAGCAGATGACCATATGAGAGTTGATAACTCGTCGATATACTGGCATAATTGAAGACGAACAGCACAAACCCAAAGCAGCAAACAAACATACAGACAACTACAGGCTGTAGAAGCAAATAGTGCTTCCAAACGCCCACTAAAATCCGATAGAGCCCCTTTATCAAGAACTCAGCGTATTAATTTCTTGGAATCCAAAAATACTGATCAAAAACGAGAAATCGTCACGAACTCAGATATGAAGTGGAATATCAAGCCCATAAAAGCCCTGAATACGATGACCAGATTAATTTTATATAGTAAATTCGGCTTTTCTATATAATTATAATAAAATTGTTATGAGAATTCTTGTAGACAATGGGACAGCCAGAAACTATATTAAAGAGATACCTTATTTAAAAGCCAGTCCCAATAACAACCCTGAGTGGTGTCAACGTAAGAACCCATAAATACACAATACATTTATGCGGAAAAATAATCGACTACTTTATTCTTCCCAAATTAAAGACATTCGATACAATAATTGGATGCGATTTCCCTTTTAAAAAAAATGCGAAAATCGAAACCAAGAGGTCATTATTAATTAACGAAAATGGTGAAATGGAAATTAAATTATTTACATGTGAACAAGTGAATAACCGTGAAATCGATACAGTTTTGGTCCCGAGAGCATCAAGAGTGAGTTTAATATCATGATTGAAGAGTCTTCAAAAGTTTTTGATCAGCCTGATGAAAAGTTACCCTTTAATAGAAACATAAAAGCAACCATAAGAACATTTAATTCTGAACCAATTTATTCATAACCAAGAAAATACAATATGGCGTCTGTTCCGTTTGAGAACAAGGAAATTAAAAAAATTATTGATGATGGAATCATTCGGCCATTACATTCCCCGTGTAATTCCTCAATATTTGTGGTAGGAAAAAAAAGGAACGAATGAAGACGGCACTCCAGGTAGGTGTTTGACTACAGGAAGTTAAACGAGCAAACTACTCTAGACCAATACCCCATTCCTGAAAGTTTTGTCATTTTATCAAATTTAGGTAAGGTCAAATATTTCACAATGGACTTAACATCCGGCTTCCACCAGATTCCCTTGGAAGAAAAAGAAAGTGAAAAGACAGCATTTTCCATCAGTAACGGAAAATTTGAATTTTGTAGATTACCTTTTGTCTTGAAAAATGCGCCCAACATAGAGGCAACAGGTTTTAAGAATTTTTATGAAGTGAGATAGGAATTGACATGTCCACATTGACGACGTAATCATTTTTTCGTAAACCGTAAATGCGAATTTATCTGAAAAGTGTACATTTTTTAAAATTGAGGTAGAATTTTTGGGCTTTCCTGTATGCAGAGAAGGTATGCAAACCTGTCCCAATAAAGTAAAGGACTTGATGATGATGACTTGACATCTTTTCTTGGACTCTCCGACTATTATCGTCGTTTCATAAAAAACCACGCCCAAATAGCCAAGCCTTTAACGAAATATCTCCGAGGAGAAAATGGTAACATTGGGACGGAAAAACCAAAAACATATAAATCCAACTAGATTCAGAAACAATATGTACTTTCAACCGAATAAAATATATATTGGCGTCGGAAGATGTCTTGTTATTAAATCCGGACATTCGTAAACCTTTCGATTTGACCACCGATGCTTCATCTCCAGCTATTGGTGCGGTAATTTCTGAAGGTAGACCAATCACAATGATATCGCGAACTCTAAGTAGAGCCGAAGAGAATTATGCTACTGATGAACGTGAAATGTTAGCGATAATCTGGGCACTAAAGAGTCTGAGAAACTACTTATATGCTGCTCTTAACATTAACATATTTACCGATCATTAGCCACTCACATTTGCGATATCTGATGAAAATCCTAATGCAGAATTGAAAAGATTGAGAGCTTTCATTGACGAATATTCTCCAATCTTTCATAATAAGCCGGGTAATTAAAACAAAGTAGCAGATGCATCGCCAACATATTAACACAATATCTACGCAAAAAAAAAAAATGTTCAAGACGAAAAGACAAGACAAAGGAGAACTACAAGTAAATACTTACAAAATACTACTTGCCGAAAATGAAGAAATTGTGTAAAACCTATGTCTCTAAATGTAAGATATGTAAAGAAAATAAATATAAGCGAAGACCAGATCATCATCATCATCAATAGGTGAAACAGAAACATGGAGAAATCCTCCACATAGATATTTACAGCACAGACAAAAAATACTTCCTCCCATGTGTTGATAAATTGTCAAAATTCGCAATTATCAAGATCATCAAATTCATCATTATCAAGAATGTTGCCTCTAGAAACTCTGTAGATGTAAAAAAAATTATAGAAATAATCTGATATTTCATACATACTAGAATAATAGTAACAGATAATGCAGGTGCTTTCACATCAATTGCAACGCAGGCTCTTTTGAAAAACAAGTTTAATTGAGATATTAATATAACCCAAGTCTACATAGCTCAGGTAATGGTGTTGTTGTTGGTGTTGTTGAGCGATTTCACTCAACCCTGGTGGAAATAGGCAGATGCACAATGAACTCAACTACTGATACTATTGAGCTGCTTCTTCATTCAACATAATCGCATAATCGCACAATCCACTCCGTAAAAGGGGGTAAACCCATAGACCCATCCAGAGATAAGGTGTACCTTGAAACTAATAAAAGAATACCATTGTCGTAATCGATATAAGACAAATACACAAAGATAACCTAAGATAAGTTTCCTCTCTTGCAGATTATTTGGCTTTCACACAAGCAAAATTCATTGATTATGCAACATCACAATTTATCTCAGTCTCTGGGGGAAAGGTTGCAATATTTATCGAACATTTTTATTTAAAACACTCAACGAACTTATCAGGCTTCAACACCATAATTTTTGGGAATATGAAGCTGAAAAATGCCGGAATGGAGACGAGAATATTACAGAAATTTTACAGCGGGATGTAAGTGAAATAAAGCGGTTATTGCGTATATTCAAATAAAATCTCGTAGATCTATAGACTTTATTGGATCAGCAATTAAGTTCATTGCATGAATGCCAGGTTATCAAGTTTTCCAAATACTAGGAATGCAAGAAAATTAACAACAAGGCAAAATAATAGAAAAATAGAAATAAACAAAGACATTCAAACGAAAATGAATGAAATACCAGAAAGTACAAGCAATATAACTAAATTTAACAATTAGAAATTGGCAGTAAATTATCAAATATTGATCAAGTTAATGGCAAATAGAAATAGAATAATCCTTACCAATCCTTACTAATATTATAAATGGGAAAGTAACTCTGTCTGTCTGTTACCCTCTCACATCTAAGCCAATGAACCCATTTTGATGAAATTTGGTAAAGAGATAGATTTGATCTTGGAGATGTACTTAGTCTACTTATTCCAGGTCTAAGGGGGGAAATGGGGCAAAAACCGCATTTATTCATCTTCGCACAGTCCTGGCTAATTAATGGCTTATCGGATGGAAGACACTACTACTTATACTTATTCTACTTATTCCGGGTCTAAGGGCAAATAGGGCAAGAACCGCATTTTTTCATCTTCACACAGTCCTGCCTCATTAATGTTTTATCGGATTGAAAAACTAAAGAAACGCTTTTAAGTAAATTTATCCCCTATTCATTTGATTTTTATTCAACCATCCTTTTGCATTGTCCTGAAGCTGAGCAATGCTCAAAATAATGCAACTAATTATCGTTTAAGAATGTCCATCAACAATCAACCAGCAGTGTCGACTATTGACATGGTGTAGTCAAGATACTCACCAAGGCAAACTGCGGCGTGGTGCGGCCGGCGCGGCGAGGCGGAACTTAGTGGTGGAAGTATGGAATAGCAGCTACACTGATCAGTGGGGAACGAACGGCGCACTCAGTTCTTAAATTGCCTTTGAACTTAGCTCATGAGGAAATGAAAGTTTGTAACATTAGCAAAAACAGTGAGCGTGGATGAATATTGCAAGAGTGTAGACTGTTGAAGAGCAATCGAAGCACTAGATCGTACTATGAAAGATATTAAGAGCAATAAGAGTATTATGGGAGGAATGGTGGTACCCTGCCAGTGGTACACATAAAAAAGTTCCGTTCGACTATACATATGCGAGTGGGCAATCGAAAATGGTTGTATGAAAGGGCAATGTTATGGACACTGAACAAGTAACGTCGTACTGATTTGCCTTTTCAGTTTAAAAGAGTGCAGTTCCCCTAAAAGCAGCATTTGCAATGTCAATAAATAAAGCTGAAGAACAAACGCTTAAAGTAGCAGGTATTCATTCAGGAAAAAACATGTTTTTCCCATGGGCAACTCTATGTGGCATGCTCACGAGTAGCGTGCCCGCAAAGTCTTAAACTTCTCAATAAACATACAACCATCTTCCCTAGAACTGCAGCCGACTATCTAGACACGACTATTGTTCACAAACCTCCACCAAGTGCAGACGTGTTTCGACTGAGTGCGTTAGTGATGCGATAGTTACAAGTACGTAAAGTGCAGTCCAATAAATTTTCTAAATTAAAATAATTAAAGACACTAAAGTGTGAATTAAAGTGAAATGGAGTCAGCTGAGCGACCCGAGCTTCGAAAATCGGGTGATGTTGCACCGGTGGCTGGGACGTCAGACCACCAGTCAACACATGAAGATGGGAGAAAAAAGAGGGGGAAGAAGCTTCAGCCACAGCCAAACCTCGTGAAACGCCGTTCCAGCCTCTGATCAGGCGACATGAAAATTGCGGCTAAAGCCGCAAATACAACAGCAGCAGTAGCAACTACAACAAATATACCGACAACAACAGAAGCAGCGCCCAGAATGCAGCAACAAATGTTCGACGACGTCGAATACGAGTCGACAGAAAAGGAGGGAAGATTCTCCTACAGCGGTAGAGAGAACCCCTTCCATGCACTAAAGTCCTCTGAATCGGAGGACGAAGATGAAGAGCCAGCGAGAGAGGGAAGAGCTGGATGCCCACATCCAAGCCCTCTAAATAAATCTAAGGGCCAGGAGAGCAGCAAAAGAGGCTGCACAACAACAGCAGCAGCCAAAGCAGCAGCAGCAACAACCCGGAACGTCCCAACCGCTGGCAAAGGGACAGCGTCAGACAGCTGCCCAACTAGATAAGCAGCAACAACAACAACATCAGCAGAAGACAACACAGCAGAAACAACAGCAGAAGCAGCAACCAACCAACAAGGAGAGATGCCCTCCAATCAACGTCTTCGGACTGGAGACGAAGGACGTTGACATTCTATGTAAGTTGGTCACAAAAAACTCTTACTTTATTAAGTATAAGGGTCCACTACGTGTCTCCGTCCATTGCTTATCAATGGCAGACTAGAGTAGTCAAAGAAAGGTTAGCGGTGTCGGAGGCCGAGTTTTTCTCGTACACTCCGAAAGGGGAAAAGGTGCAGACCATGCTCCTTAAGGACGTGGATCCCAACACTGATCCCGATGAGATCCTCGCTATTCTGCGCCAAGCGCAGAGCGACGATGTCCAGGTCGTAGGGGTGATGCCCTTCATCACTGCTGCATCGAGAAGGGAGAATAGAAACTCCCTTTCCTCCTAGTTCAGGTCATCCCAGACAGCAAACTAGAGAGCCTAAGAAAAATTACCCTTTTAGGCACTCTGTCTGTTACATGGGAAACAATAAAAAAGACAAAGCACACACTCCAGTGTGTTCGCAGGAACCCACAATCGCGGGGAATGTCCTTTACTGACCGATAAAGTTGAGGACAGGAGCAAACTGACGTGCGTGCTCTGTAAGACTAGCGGACACCCAGCAGACTATCGGGGATGTCCTAAGGTCCAAGAAATCAGGAATATCATAGAGGCCAAACGTAAGGGAAAAATGGTAGCGAGGCCAGTGCCCCGTGCTCCAGCTACCACTATTACACCGGCAGTCTCCTATGCCCAAGTGGCATCGGCTGGGCGACCGGTTCAACATACAGTGTCGAAAGTTACCAAGATCCCTGTGGCCAGGCAACCAGAAGCAAATTTGGATGTGCAGACAATCCTGCTGTCTATCCAGAGGCAGATCGCTCAACTCCAAACCCAATTCCAGTACCAGTTACAAGAACAAGCAGCGCGAATAGACCTCATCTATTCGACGCTGTTTGGAGAGCCTAACGCAACATCGGTATAATGGCTGCGCAGGCAGCCTGCAACCTTAAAATTCTAGCAGTGAATGTGAATTCACTGATCCGCCTTCAACGTCAATTAATTTTCGGTAACTTGTTGCAGACCCATAATCCTGATGTGTTGATGGTTTGCGAAACTAAGCTAAGCCTGACGCACCCACTCAGGTACAAAAATTACAATATCATTAGAAGAGATCGAAGCTACCTAGTTGGTGGAGTCGCACTCTTAATCAAAAAAGGCCTTTGTCATAAGGTCGTGTATAGCGGTGAAGTGCGGAGATTCCAGGCCATAGAAACGTGTATCGCACGCATCCCCCTTCGGGGTTAAGCGGCTATATGTGATCGCTATCTATGCGACTGACAAGTCACGCATCAACCATTATTTCATTTCAGAGCTCGATACTCTTTTCACTAGCCTTCGACTGAGCTCGGAAGATAACTACTATATCGTAGCCGGGGAATTGAACTCGAGGCATATGGAGTGGGGCAACGTGGTTCATAACACCAGGGGGACCTCATTGTATAACTGGTTGGTAGAGCACAATGTTGAGTTCAAACTAGATTTGCTAGCAACCGATAGGCCATCGTATCCTAGAAGCGGGTCCTATCTGGATCTGATGCTGATAGACAAACGACTGACTATACTAGACGTGGAAAGACGCACACGGAACTGTCTAACTGCTGTTGAGTACGAGAGTGATCACTGCGGGCTTTTCGCAGCTATTCAGCTCCCGAATGAGGTGGAAGGACTGGAGGAGTATGTCCAGAGGCACCCTTATAATTATAATAATGCCCGCTGGCCACGCTTCTCCAGGACCTTATCCACAGAACTACGTTCGAGTGGGATCGATCCGCCGACAAACAGAAACCGGACGAACGAAGAGGTTGACAGGTACCTCATACAAATGGACGACGTAGTCAAACGTACGATGGACAAAACAATTCTGAAGGTCAAAATCACGATCTGGAGGACAGAGCCCTGCTAAACCACTTTTATTTCCGCAATGAGATAAGTCAATGGCGATCAGAGAATCCAGGTTTCACCAGGTTCAATGACGAGAACATGGCACATAGTGCCGTCGCCAATGATGGGAATCACATCTTGATTTCTCAAGAAGATCTCCAGGGTATCTTCCACTCGCTGAAGAAGAAAAAGTCAGTGGGAATCGATGGAATACCGAACATTGTGCTTCGCCATCTTCCCCCCGAAGCGGTCCAAATTTACACAACTTTGTGCAACAATGCGCTGAGTAATGCACATTACCCCACGCACTGGAAAACAGTTCAAC
This sequence comes from Eristalis intricaria, assembly GCA_964034865.1. Classification (NCBI taxonomy): domain Eukaryota; kingdom Metazoa; phylum Arthropoda; class Insecta; order Diptera; family Syrphidae; genus Eristalis; species Eristalis intricaria. Next base: position 15,699,948 of record OZ035874.1, read on the forward strand.
CGATCCCTAAACGGGACAAAGATAAGTCCATTCCAACAAATCTTCGGTCGATCAGTCTTCTTCCCTGCATAAGCAAGGTTTTTGAAAAGATAGTCATTCGAGTTCTGAAGCAATGGGCTGATGAAAAGAAAATCATACCGGACAACCAGTTCGGATTCCGAGCAGGGCATGATACCATTAATGCCGCGTCAAAACTGGTGTCCGACATACAATGGAATAAAATCAAAAATCAGTGCTCGGGTGCCTGCCTGATTGACTTGGAGAAGACGTTCGACACCGTTTGGTTGGAGGGCCTCTTCCTCAAGCTGGTCAGGCTTGGTATAAGTAAACCATTGCTATACATGGTCTATGACATGATAACGGGTAGAAAGTTCGTTGTGAAAAATGGTGACGTAACTTCCACTACGGTCTTTAACATTAAAAACGGTCTGCAACAGGGGGCCATCGGTTCCCCGATCTTGTTTTCTATATTCACTGCAGATCTTATAGGTTCCATGCCGCACTTAATTGCGTACGCCGACGACCTAGTTGCGTACAGATCAGGTCCGAGGGTCGAGGTAATAAACATCATGTTGCAGCGTGACTTCGAGAAAATTCAGCGATTTTGCTGATATACGATACGACTGGAAGTTGCTTATCAACTTCCAGAAGTGCGAAACTAGTCTTTTCCGGACCCCGTTGGACAGGACAACGCGGGATACGTGCCAAAACTGGCGTAAATTCGGCATAGTTGACCCGCATGGTCGGCCGTTAGCTGTAAAAAGTGTAGTTAGATATCTAGGCATTTGGCTGGATCAATATCTGTATTTTGACAAACATATAGATATTGCTCTGACGAAAGCCAGAAAAGCCTTTGCTGCGGCAAGAAGGTTGTTTTTCAGCAGCCAACTTGATACCAGAGTGAAGGTAATCTGCTACATGGCCCTTGTACGGCCCATTATAGTCTACGGTTGTCCGTTGTGGTTTAACGTGAGTCCTTCTCAGATGGAAAAGATGAGGTTGTTCGAGAGGCAGTGCCTTAGGAGCTGTCTCCGTCGGTATCGCACACCCGAGTCTGAGTACAAGAAGTACTATCCTAACGAAGTCCTGTACAACGAGGCAAACGTAAATAGGGTAGATCATTTTATCATTAAACTGATCAGAAGGCACACTGCACGAGCTATGTCCTCTTCCAACAGTCTGATCTTTGGGGCTTACTACCTCAATAGTATGAAAGGGTGCGCCTCAACGGCTTTATTCCTCCCGAACCATTCCTTTATCTAGACACAAGGGGCCTTATACAGGATCCACAAGGATGTCCTATCATCTTCCATGTCGTACGCCGAACAGTGGACAGGCGACTCCAGTACGAACCGGATGTCGTTCGCACACACGAGGATCTCCTCCGTTTCAGTAGAGCAATCCCCGCTCGAGATAGGAAAAAGTCTGCCAAAGAACGGCAATTTTTCTGGTGGTTACACCAAAACCAGCCTCCGCCACCGCTAGCTTTTCCACAGGATCAGGTAGTTGACCAGGATCAGGTAATAGACCATAGTATAGTTTTTAAGGTAAAAATTCAAAAAAAAAAAAATAATATAACAAAAAATCCAAAAAAAAAAATATATATGAAACAAAAACAAAAAAATGTTAGGCATATACACAACATATACGCCCTGGTGCACGTATCCGTACTGTTACGGACATAGTTAAGTTAGTATTAAGTTTTATGTTAGGTTAAGTATATATAATATAAGGTAATATAAGTTTAGCCAAGTTTTTTATAAGTTTTCTTGGCAAATTAATAAAGAAATAAAAGATTGTCTTAATGACAAAAAAAAACGTAGATTAAGCCGAAAGGCACATTTAGAAAGTATATCAGATTAGCTTAGAGTACCCGCATAGGGTCAGTAGGTTAGTATTAAAAACCTTTGTAATTCTTAAGATAGTTATGCTAGTTTTAAGTAATTTTGTATAGCAAGTAAGTAAACAGAATGAATTGAATAAAATTACGTTAAAAAACAATAGTGCGTCGACTCTTACGCAGAGGGTGCCAGGTTCGATACCCGAATTAACCACCTTTCATATTTCACGGCTCCACCACTTTCGAGTCACTGACAATGATCAAAGACTATTTCCTGTCTAGAAAAAGCTTTTCAACTACGCCGTTCGAAGTCGGCATTAAACTGTAGGTCCCCTTCCCCTCGTGAAAGAACAATAGCACGCACATCACGAGTGGTTGCTGAGAAACTAGGCCCAGGTCCACCTCGGACTGTCGCGCCACCCATATTATTTTATTATTAAATGGACATTGTGTGGACATGGGCATGGGCTCTCGTTTCTATAATTATATTACTATTGTACGTAAAAATACGCCCCAGCAAAAAAGGAGTCCAGACTATTCATGAAATACGAAACTATGATCACTTAACTGTTCTAGATAGTCTATCCCTAGTACGATTGCTATCATTTCATCGTATGCAAATAACCAATTTACTCTATATAAAAATAAATCATCATGCAAAATATCAACGAATGAAGACAAGACATTTATGCTCCTTTAAACAGCGTAATTATTTTATTACATAGCGTGGTTGCGTGATTGAAATAATACAACTCTACAATCCTGTAACGTCCTTTATCCAAGGGCGGAGACCTCCAACAAACGTATACATAGCAGGTTTTCCTGGTGATCCACATCCAAAACCCCATGAAACTATTCCAAATAATTCATTATTAACTGTAAGCGGACCACCGGAATCTCCCTGGCATGATCCGATTTGTCCGCTTGGGTGACCCGCGCAGATCATTCTATCTGTAACACCTGGAATATTCCTTTCATTGCAGTAGTCTCGGCTCCAAAGTTGAACTTTTGCGTATTTTAGCATATTTGGAAGCTGCAGATTTTCGTTTATAGCGCCAAATCCGCTAATAGTTGCCAAAGTATTAGCAGCATAGTTGGAATCAGGTTCGGCCATTTTTATTTCTCTTATATTATCATTAAATTCAATTGGGGCTCTCAGCACAATTATAGATAGATCATAGTCCTGTGTTTGTGAATTATATTGTGGGTGGATTACAAATTTTGAAATATCTGCACGAACGCCACCTAGAGACAAGTCATTCGTTCCGGCAATGATTGACATTTGTGCAGGTGACTGTCTAATAGTGCAATGAGCAGCAGTTATAATATACATTTCTGAGATAAAGGAACCTCCACAATGATGACGATTGTTTAATTGTAAAGAAATCTGATGTGGAAATTGACCAGCACTAGCAAAACTCCCACCAATTATACGGTTCAAACTGAATACACTAGCACAAAGATGTGCAATTATTATTAAACTGAACATGTTCTTGTCAGCGTTACTTGTTTTCTTCAAGTAAAGTTGTATTTTTATAGCTGAAAGCTCTCTGCGGGGGCTTAATTTAACCAGTAGACAGTTTTGATAAGTGTTCGCATATCAGTAAAACTACGGGGTTGTAGTTTTGTTTCTCTTTTAAAACGTAAAACAAAAAACTTATACATATATTTCCGCAAAACTTATCGTATGAGAGCAGCGGGCAGAATTAAAAATAAAAATATATATACTAATCATGACAGGAATCAGTAGAAAGATTTTGAAGGTACAGAGATTTATATTAAAAGCTACAACAAACAACTTTCAATTTAAATATAGATAGATAGTTTGTTCTCGTATAAAAATTATGCTTGATTTAGTTTATCGCACAATATATGTATATATACTACAGAGATGTGGAGCATTATGTGTCTTTCTTTTGAAAAACGTTTTTTCTATTCTTTTATATTTTAAGCTATTTACATTTGGTTGCAATTGTCGAAAATTTTAAGGAAAATACGTGAAAAACCTTCAATATGAGAAAAAAAATAGATAAATAAATAACTAGTAAATGTTAATAAATAAGTAAGTAAATAAATAAACAAATATACATATAAGTAAATAAATAAGTAAATAGATGAATCAATACAATGAAAACAAGTAGACAACTAAATAAATAAGTAAATACACAAAACATTTTTTTTTTAATTATTATTATACATGTCTTTAATTAAGGGATTATCGGTCAAAGCGCGAGTCTATGTTGAGAAGATAGCAACACCGAGCGATAAAAAAGCCATGGAATGTGTATTGCTTCTGTCAAAAATGGAATGCAGCGTATAATCTGAATAAGCGTGGTAGAATTAAATAGGTCAACGCAAGTTTTAAAATTTGTATAATTTAGATTGGTTTTGGAAGGCATGGGCCTGTGCATCTAGGGCAAAGAGCAACGATCCCTGTTAAATGCATAGGTTGACATACTGCCTAGTCGCGGCGCCCTCTGGATAGCCTTTACAGCAACAGCTTAGAGGTGAACCAATGTATGCAGCGGCCCCTTTGTCCAGGGGTTTCAACCAGGAACCTCTCGTCCAGGTTCGGGGGTTGCACGTGGGGTTAACATCCCCACCGTGTAAAAAATGATTAGTTCAGGAACGACGAGAAGGCTCGGATACGGATGACCCTACTGCCGACGGTCCCTGAACAGACCATGTGCAACCGATGAACTTGCGGAAGCCCTCGAAACTTATAAGGCAGATATCACCGCCATTCAGGAGGCGCCGTGGCATGGGGATGAGCAAAAAGAGGATGAGAAACTGCGATATATACTTCGGCGATTGCTACAAAGAGCGAAGGCAGCGCTTGTTCGGATGCGGGTTTGTTGTTCGAGGTGGACTTAGGCAAAAAGTCTTAAGCTTTAAATACATAAGCGAGCGCCTCATAACTATCCGCATCAAGGCTACATCCGGCAACATCAGCCTGATCTGCGCCCGCGCCGCAACGGAGGATAAAGATGTCGACAGCAAAACTTTTACGATCTCCTAGAAAGAACATACGATCAATGCCCCAGCTACTACACGAAGATCGTTCTAGGAGATTTCAACGCACAGCTGATCAATCAACCGTCAATTAGATTGATCACATTGGGATCGACGTCAGACACTCATCCAGTATACTCGATGTCCGAAAATTCCGAGGGGCCAACATCGACTCGGATCACTTCCTAGTTGTAGCCAAGGTAAGAATACGGATATTGATAGGACAACGGAGTAGAGCAAGACCAAAACAATTTGACGTCGGAAAGCTACAATCGCAATTGACGGTTAGCAACCTTGCCGATCGAGTCTCCCTAAAGCTCTCAGAGAGTCCAAACCTGCCAGGCGAAACAATCGACCAACAATAGAACCGTTGTCAAAACGCCATCAGAGAAGCGGCATCTGTTGTGCTGGGTTTTAAAAACACCACCCAGAAAAAACCTCTGGTTTGACAACGAGAGCAGGCGGGCCCATTCAGCGAAGCAAGCAGCATAGATGGCGAGTCTGGATAGAAGGACGAGAGCGGTTCTTGAGCTCAACGAAATTAAAAATAAGGGAAGAGCACTGGCTTCTCAAAAAGAAAAAGAAAGAGCATGATAAGCGCACGATCGAAGAAATGGAGAGGTGTGACGGCAGAAATGATGTCCGAAAGTTCTACCAACGGGTAAAAGAACTATCCAATGGATACAAAATTCGGACAGAAGCCTGTCGTGACGCAGACGGACAACTCGTAGTAGACTCGCAGTCGCTACTGAGTTATGTAGGCGTATGCCTAAGATAACTTTAAATTTTTTTTCTTTTTTTTTTGTATTTATTTCTTTTATTACAACGACTAACGATCCGATACCAAAAAATAAGACTAAGTGCAACTGACTGCTGAACTGAACTTTTCTGCAGGTATTTAAAATATAAAACTGTTGACACAGCTTTTGAATGAAGTTTGTCTGTGGGAAAGAAATGCACTAAGGGTTTCATATGTCGGTGCGTGTAGCGCAAACGTGGAAGCGCAAACCTGGAGCCCCCCCCTCCCCCCCAAGAGATAAGAAGATAAGAATTCCCTATTAATTGCATTGCCTGGACTTTGTAGTTCTCTTTTTATTGCTAGTTGCTGTTTATTTATATGTTTTGTTATATTGTTTATAAGTTCGTCAAAGTGGTAGTTTATGCGAATTTGGTTGTTTAGTCCGCCAATTACAATTTTTTTTATTTTTCCTATTTATTTCTAATCTTCGCCTGATTTCCTGCTCGTCATCATAATCCATAACTCCTGTTAGGTATTTTAAACTGTTTCCTACGATGTTGGCAAAACCTCTTTTCTCTTTATGATGATGCTTATTCACTAAACTTTCTATTTCTTGAGCTAATATGTTAAAACTATGTATAATTACTGGGTATTTGTTCTTCTAATTTAGTTTGTCAATGTTATGTTCAATTATGTCTAAGTTTTTGGTCCATGTGGTGAGATTTACACAGTGAAGTAATTTTGTGTAGCCTGTTATGACTTGAAGCTGCTGGTCCCTTATTGTAACATATCCCTGTCCGTTGTCAAGATTTAGCACGTCTATCCTTTGTCCTTCTGTCTTTATTGTCGCTGTCGCAAGTAGTATTAGTATCTGGAATTTTCGGTTTTTTCATTTTATATCTACGTTTTAGTTGTGTTTTATAGAATTTGCTTCCTTTCTCATCCTTTACATGGTCTTCGTCAATTACTTCGGGGTTTGATTTCTTGTACACTGGTTTGAGTTTATTATTGCTCCTACTTTTTATATACAAATGTTTTTTTTTCTCTAAGGTCTACATCTACTTTATCTCTATTCAACTTGTTAATGCACCTTTCCTTATTTTTCTTAACTAACTCAAAAATTGTTTGATATTCCTCGGTTTTTATTTCTCCGTTAAAAAAGACTATTGGTCTTTTGTGTGTGGCAGAGTGAATTGTTCTATTGTATATATTTATATCCTATATTATCCCTATTTCTATCGTCAGCTGTAAATGTTCGTATGTGTTCGTTTAGAGTAGAATGGAATCTTTCGATATCCGAATTCCCTGTCTTTCTGTATGGAGTGGCTAGGTGTAATTCCACATTATTTTCCTTGAGATATTCCCTGTTTAAAACTGCACAGAACCCACTTTCTCCGATTGCTTTGCGGAATCCCCAGTGTTGCAAACCTGATTTTTAATGTTTTTAGCAATTCCACCCAGATTGTGTGTCTGATTTCGTGAACCACGGCATGTTTGGTGAATTTGTCAATCATTGTGACATTCATACATGAGGTTTATGTTAGCGTACCATATGTCGATATGCACGGTTTGGATGGGTTTTGTTGGTGGCTCGGTTAGTTTCAATGGAATTTTGTATGGTTGCCTTTTATACTTTGACTTATTGCATACTTCGCAATTATTTATAAATCTTTGGATGCTTTCTTTAAGTTAAGGGGCATAGCAGACATCTTTTATTTCCTCATACGTCTCATTTATACATCTATGATTGAGTAATTTGTGCGTTTGAGTTATAAACTGTGCTAACTTTTCTTCGTCGTCTATGTCGCCTAGGAACTTACTGCATTTTACTACTCTTAGGAGTTTATTTTTACTGAAGTAGTTCAGATACAAATCTTGAAACTTTGCGAATACGTGATCGTAGTTGGAATACATGGCAACTATACCTTTGTGTGGCAACAATTTTTTCATAATGACTAGAACAAAATCCTCCTTAAATTCTTTGAATTCTATTACAATTCTTCTTTTTTTGAACGTATTATATACTTTGTGATTATTCAATTTGTTTGTTGTATTCAAAATTATCTGGGTTCTATATAAGTTTACGGGTGGGTCTATTATTGGGATATGGTTACTACTATCCTCGCTTGCACTGTGGATAGTTGCGACAATTGATTGGTTGTCCTACTGTTCCATGTTCCATTTTCCATGGTCTATGCTTTCGTTGAGGTCAATTTCCATCCTGGATAGCCCGTCAGCCACTTGATTATCCTTGCCTTTTACGTATTCTATTTCGAAGTTGAATTCCTCGAGTTTTATCTTCCACCTCTGTAGCTTGGTGTTGGGTTCCTTTAGTGAGCTCAACCAAACTAATGGACGATTATCTGATCTGATCGTGAATTTTCTACCGTACTGATAAGGCCGAAAATACTAAGTAGCTTACACTATGGCAAGCAACTCTTTTCCAACTGTTGAATAGTTTGTTTCGTGATTGATTAGAGTACGACTGGCATAGCAAGTCGGGTGGCCATCTTGGGATAAGACAGCACCGATTGCATAATTGGAAGCCTCCGTCGTAAGCGTACACTTTTTACTAAAGTCAGGACGTTTAAGTATTGGTTCGGATGTAATCAAGGTCTTCAGAGTTTCGAAACTTTGATTATAGTCTGGGTCACTCACCGTTGTGATGATATGCCCCAGAAATTCTCCGTTTCTTTTTTCAAGAATTCACTTTTATCAAGCTGTACTTTTAAGTTAAGCTTCTTTCAGTTTTTCGAACATTTTCTTTATCGAAATTGTGTGTTCTTGTAAGCTGGTTGAAAATATTATTGTGTCGTCAATATAAGCCAGACAAATTTTTTCTCATATATTCGGCCAGTACATCATTAATCATTTTCTGGAAAGTCTCCTGTGGGAAAGGAATGCACTAAGGGTTCATATATCATATGTTGCGCGTGGTTGAGGTGTAAAAGGGAATGGGGTTACATGGTGGAGAACGGAAGTGAAGTCTCCGACGTAACTACTGAGAATCTGGAAAGGTCATTTATGTAGACTGCCACTCAACGTAATGGACGATGATCGACGAGAATTCCGTCCTCCCGACCTAGACGAAGTCAAGATAGCGATAATGAGACTAAAGTCGAATAAATCTGCCGGTGCAGACGGACTGTCTGCGGAACTTTTTAAGGCAACTGGAGATGAGCTGGTAAGGTACATGCACCAACTTATCTGTAAGATATGGTGGGAGGAAAGCATGCCCGACGAGTGGAACCTCAGTATCATTTCCCCGATCCACAAGAAAGGAGACCCCTTCAACTGCATCCCCAACTACCGAGGGAGTCTAAGTCTCCTTAACATCGCCTATAAGATACTTTCTGCCGTTTTGTGTAAGCACCTGAAACCATTTGTGAACAACCTAATAAAATGATCATCCCTGTCCTGTTCTATGGTGCGGAGGCATGGACAATCTCAAAAGCGGATGAAGAAGCACTTGGTATTTTCGAGAGCAAAGTTCTGCGTTCAATCTTTGGTCCTGTCTGCGATGAGGGTTATTGGAGAAGAAGACCACGAACTGTACGGGCTGTACAGCGGCATAAGTCTAGTCAGGCGTATACGGATTCAACGCCTAAGATGGCTGGGCCATGTAGAGCGCCTGGATAACACTGCTCCGGCCCGAAGAGTCTTCGACTCCGAACCAGTGGGACAACGCAATAGAGGACGCCCACGGAACCGATGGCGCACCCATGTGGAGAAGGACCTCAATCGACTAGTTGTGCGCAGTTGGAGACAGGTGGCTAAATATCGTGCTGGCTGGAAAGGCTTACTGGTTGAAGCCCAGTTCCACCCGGGACTGTAGCGCCAACAGAAGAAGAAGAAGATTGGTTTTCGCCTTCTTTTCACTAAAGTCCCTCGTCTTTTTCAAATCCATTCTATTACTGAATTAAGGAACTACAAATTTCAGCAAAAATTATGGCATTAGTGAGAGAAGAGACCATCGCAAGATACATCATTCATTTTTCCTCAAGCAAAAGCTATTTTGTTGGTAGGCGAAAGTTGCTCGAAGATTACTGGGCTAAGCAAACGAAGAACTTTCCACATTGGGAGAGGGTGATAAGAACCGCGAGGAGCTAAAAACGTTTTTCCGACGAACGATTCCTGCGTATCGAAGCTGGGTTTTGTCAGACTCTAGGTGAGTTGAATGATTACATTGACAATTTATTGGTCAATCTTAACAGCACACTAGCTCAAAAGCAATTCGTAAAGACTATATTGTCCACTTTCGATGTATCATTCACTCAGTGGTAAGCCTTTAAGGACATGTTTACGACACGTCGCTTTCTGATGCACAACGTCTATACTTCTTGAAGAGCAGCCTACTAGGTGACACCTTAGAAATCGTGGAAAATGTGTCAATCAGCGAGGCGAACTTCAAAATCGCGTGGGAACGCAGACGCAAACTCCTTAAAATTAATTTGCCGCACCTTGTTCAACCTGAAAGCGATGTATACTGAATCATCAGCTCTTCTGCGAAGAATGTTGGATGGAGTAACTCGTTCGTTACGTGCACACATCTGGGATGTCCGACGAGCTTTTGTGATGTTTGGCTAGTCTTCTTGCTGACTGAGAAATTAGATCCCGTTACACTCAGGGAATGAGAAAAGAACCTTCCGAAATTTGAGGAACTGATTAAATTTTTAGAAAACAGTCTACAGGGCTTGAAGGCAGATTCTGCTCATCTTGAGGACACAGCCCAGCATGAATCAACTCCACGGCCTTCTGGAGGGCTACCTGCTCGTAGTGATGATTGCTGTTGTTCGCTTTGCTCGGGCAAGCATCTTTTTAGTTTTGTTAAGAATTTCGGAGAAAGACTAATTTGTGATTAAAGCCAAAATGCAAGAATTGGTTGAAAGCAGATCACGGCACCTTAGGCTGTCCGTCAACGTATTCATGTCAAACATGCCGTCAGAAGCATCACACAATGTTACATGATAGATTTTCAACATCTAAGGGCGTCAAGTGTGGCCATATTCTATTACCACTGGTATTACTAGCTACTGCCCAAGTCGGAGTCCTATTCGCAACCGGACATTACCTTCAACTGTGTGCTCTGCTGGACACTGACTCCCAAGCATAATTCATCAGTGAGTCGGCGAACGGTTGGTAAGTCAACAGGCCTTGTGGAGATCGCTGTGAGCTCTCTCAGAAAATCAGATTTTACTTTCAATTGTGCAGCTCTAATATTGGCAAAATTAGGACGTCTTACGCCTGCGGTGCGATCTGGTTCAAAAGCACTTCGATGAATTTTTGGGTTTGGACCTTGCAAACTCGAAGTTTAATGAACCCGGGAATGTTGACATCATTTTTGTAGCTGATGTGTACGATTTCTTAGACTACGGTGAAATTAAACAATTCGCAATGAACGCTCCTGTTGGATGCTCGCGATTATGTGCGAATGCATTTACGGAACTTGACGAGTTGGTGCAAAATCTATGGAAACTTAATACTGACGAGGATGTTGGTTCCATCTGTAAACTGACCGAAATGAACTGTACTGTTACGAATTTTTTTAGCGCACTGTTCGACGAACTTTTTTTTTCTGTATGGTTTGCGCCAATGGATGTGGAATCTTCTTCAAGATACTGGGAACCCGTGTTACCAGCATGAACGAATCCCGCGCCTACATCCTAAACCACACCTCTGCACAATTCTACCACTCTCCCCGCGGAGCTGCCGTTAGGTATTACTTCGAGGGGCTGGTTAGCATATCACGCTATGTGATCTATATTTGCTAATTCGGCCTTTCTTTCTCTTTCCAGCTTTCTTAGCTCGATCTGCACCCTTGTAATAAAGGAACAGGTCACCAGCCATTTGTCAGCTGACTCCATCATATGGCTTACTAGGAGCTCGGGAGTTGGTAGACTTTCTCTCGCCACAGCAAAGCGTCTGCAATGGAATATTGCGTGCTCTGCGTCTTCATCTTCGCGCGCGCATTCTGGACGAGTGGGTGAGCTGTCGCGACCGAATCTGTGGAGGTATTTTCGGTAAGCCCCATGCCCCGACAAGAACTGCGTGAGGTGGTAGTTGCAGTTCCCGTGAGCTCTCGTTGTCCAGGCTTCTATTTTGGGTAACAATTTATGGGTCCATCTGCCTTTAGTTGTGGTATCCCACCTGGCTTGCCACAGTGCCATTGATGTTGCCCTTTCTTCATGTTTAGACCTCTTGCGCTAGTCTCCGAGTGATTTGCAGATCTCCGTAGGTAGATCCTTTGCATTTCGGTGGCGAGAATGTCGATCGGGACCATACCCGCAATGACGCAGGCTGCTTCGTACGAAATTGTTCGGAAACCGCTGATTGCTCTTATCACGCAGAGCCTGTATGATGTCGAGAGCTTCCTTGCTGCTTCCGTGTTCGCCAGGGCCCCCGCCCATACAGGTGCAGCGTATAGAAAGATTGAGCTTACCACTGTGGAAAGCAGGATCCTTCTCTCGTATCCTGGTCCTCCGATGTTGGACAGCATTCCTGAGAGCGCTGCCTGCATCCTTGCTGCTTTTTTGCTGCAGTACTCGACGTGAGTTTTAAAGTTCAGCCGGTTGTCGAGCATTACCCCTAGGTATCTCAGAGCCTCCTTCGATCGAATTATCTGGGAACCAACCCGGAAGCTAGCGTATTCCACAGTCTTTCGACTGGTTATTAAGACAGCCCGTGGTTAAGTTTCCCGTGGTGTCAAGAAGGCAGATTGGTCGATACCCTGACGGTTCTCCTGGGGGCTTATTGTCTTTGGGTATCAGTACCAGGTTTTGGAGTTTTCAGCAATTAGGAAAGTTTCCTTCTTCGAGGCACCTTTGCATCGTCGCTGTAAATAGCTCAGGCCTCTTCTCGACGGCCGCCTTGATGGCTTTATTAGGTATGCCGTCAGGGCCACTTGCTTTTTTTTCGGCAATTTTCCTGCACGCATTCTGCAGCTCTTCAACCGTGACTGGTGGGATTTGTTCCGAACTAGCTTCTTGTGTAAGGACGAACATTGTAGGAAGGTTTCCTGGGTAACAGGTGTTCCACTATTGTTCTGAGCATCAGTGGGCAGGTTAGTTGAGGCGTCCTACTGCCTTTCACTTCTTTCATTACCATTGTATATGCTCCTCCACAGGGGTCTAGATCTGCTCCCTTGCAAAGATTCTTGAAGTAGTTTGCTTTGCTTTCCTTAATTGCCTTTTCCAGGTTACGCCTTGCCAGCCTGAGGGCGGCCAATCGTTCCTGGAACTCCGGTCTACCTCTGGAACGCTGAGAACTACGACGGGCTTTAAGGCAGGTTGCCCTGAGATTCCTTATGCTGTCGTTCCACCAGTAGCATGGAGTGCAACCCCCCTTACATTTGTGCATCTACTGCTCCATTCCGTAGCCCACGCGTTTAAGTCTCCGTCTCCGAGTCTTTTCTCGTGCGTCCGCTACTATATCTTCTAAGAGACTCAGGTATTCTCTGTGTGGTAGACTAGGGGGAGCATAGCAGCTGTAAAAGTGGATACCATTTATCCGGGCACACGCAACATAGTCCGTTAATCTGTTAATGTTTTGAAAGGTGTGGTTTCCGCAGGTCCAAATTGCTGCTTTCTTCGATGTGTCCTCTGTCCAGCTGCCGCCATCTAGGGATTTATACGGCTCGCTGATGATGGCAACAACCGCTTTCTCTTCTCTTGACATTTGTGCCAGAAGGTCTTGTGCGGCCGCACAGTGATTAAGGTTAATTTGTATAACCTTCATCATGTTTTATTGGTGAGGACCCTCCTGAAAACCGGACACTATGCACTGCCAGCAACATGTCCTGCGTTTTCGGGGTTGACACCACCACTGCACTGACGTACTGTGTGTCCAAAACCTAGGCATCTAAAGCATTTGGTTAGCGCTGTGCGTTTCAGAATACGGCAGTTGATCTAGCCTATCCTTATCTTTCCCTCCTTCAGAAATGTGTTTGCATTTTCTGCGGGTAATCCAATCATTGCGACTTGGGTGCCGCCATAGACTTTGCGCAGACTTACTATGTCTGTTTCCTTCAGCTCGGTCAGCTGTGTCTTGGATGCTATTGCCTCGCAGATATCCGCTTTGGTTGTTATCTCGTCTATATCCTTGATTTCGACAGTAACGCAGTGGGTCAGTGTTCTGACCTCTGCGTCTTTTCCCAAGGATTCTCCAATTATTTCCTTAAAATGGTCGGCCTTTCCTCCCGCTCCTTTTAGCTAGAAAAGCAGGTCTCCTTTTTGTGTGCGGCGGATTTCTGTCACCGATTCCGATTCGTCGAGATTTCCAAGCTTGGGATCGTTTTTGACTTTCCGCAGTATATCTGCGTAGGACAAGTCCCCCTTCGCACAACTATCGCGTCAGGTCTTGTTTTCCCCTTGGTTCTCCTCGGAATATCCTTTTTCTTTTGCGATTCCTTCGCCGAGTTCTGTTTTATGCTGCTATCCGCCGGTTTCGCTTTGGGGTTGGGCTTCCGCGTTCTCTCTTACTTCGGCCTTGCGTGAGATTTTCTCTTTACGGATGATATTTTTCCCCGTCGCTTTTGGCTGATATTGCCTCCGTTTTGAGCTCGGGCATTTCCCGTCCTGCTCCGGGCCTCGCTTGGTTATTTCCGCAACTGCGGGTTTCATCCACGGGGATGTTTGGGAAACGTTGTTCCTCCGTATCACTTCTTTGGTCTTATCGTCGTGTGACTCTATAGCTGCAGGTTCATAGAGCGCCTTGATGCTCTCGATGGCGTCTCGCATTGGCTGGTGGATTGAGCGTCTCTTTCCGTCTGCCAACATTTCAACCAGCGCTTTGATCTGTTCCCCCAGTTTGTGGAAGATATCTATCTTTTGTTGGTTTCTAGTTGCTTCAGGTATGGGCTTTGCGCGTACTTGTTGGGCCGCGCTATCCTCTTCGCTTGCGTTGATATTTGCCCTACTGGTGATCTCTGCACCTTCGCGCTCCTTTGAAAAGCCGCGATAATCGTCTCTTCACTTCCTCCGTTTCTGTTTAGTTTATTTGTTGTGCTCATGCTGTTTGGTCTTCACTCAAAGCCGTTATCAATGTTCGAATGTGTAGTCACTCCGGATCCCATGGTTGTCTATGCAAGCAGGGAGGCCATGCGAGGGTTGACACGCGCCCTTATTAAGTTGTGTGCCAGAGCCGGATCGGTGCTAACCAGGAATGTTACATCTGGACCTACACCACCATCTTAATGGCGACGTAACTTTGAGCGTTCTTTGAGTCGTGCCAAGGTTTTAACGGGACGGGGGCGTGTGTAGTATTAGCCTGAGAGCCGTTTCAACCGGATTTCACTCCAGCTTACTCGGGTAACAGAATACTACCAACGTCGACCATTATAGCTTGCGAAATACAAATCGTTCATTCCAGTATACCGTAATTAAGACCTTACTGGGCTCGGTCATAATGCCAGCTGCATTGGTGCCTGAGGCGGTATCAAAAGTTGAAGCCGCTAGCCTTCCGGGCTACGACTTTTATCTTCAGTCTCCGGACTTCGTTGATGCAGATATGATGGGGGCTATACCGCCCCTACTCGGTCACCAGAGCCTCGTTAGTCTGAAGCAGGGTACACCACGTGAAGGTGAGAATGGTATTTTGTAGGTTGAATTACGTTTTGTACCCCTGTTCGACGAACTTGAAGTGGACGTTATGTGATTCGATACCCGTTTAAAACTCTTGTCTTGTCTGTCTTGTCTTCTGAAACTAGGTTCGATGCTCTGAAAGTTTTCCACTACCAACAAGATCGATTGGAAAATGATGTCACGATGAAGAATTTGTATGAGGAAATCATGACTGAGTACTCGAGGATTGCACATATGGAGGTAGTCCCGGTCGACGAGGCGAACCGCCTCGAACTTGTTACAATCCACACCACGGTGTGTACAAGGACCCCAGTCATAATCACAGGGAAAATTGTTGCGCAAATGCTTTGGGTTACGGCTGGTGGCTGGGAATCAAATTTCGTACGGAATTACCACTGATAGAAAAATTGAAAATTGCGAGATGGAATTTCTGCTCCTCAGATGTTGTATGCAAAAATTGCGTGCGGCAAAATGGTCTGTTTCGTTTCCCGTATTCCTCATTCCTTAGCGAGGGAAAGGAAAAGCTCGAGCACCTAGCCGAACAGCGTTGCCCTTTTTGATATGGATCACGGAAACCAAAGGAGTACTTATAGGGAAAAACAAATCAAATTCCCAAAAAGGCAGACATTAATCTGCGGAATACCCTAGGGGTCTTGAAATTCTCCAGAGTCGCCGTCCTCCTAAAAGTAGACCATAACCCAATGGTAGGCGAGGAATGACATACGAAATAATACACACATACATACATAACAGTACAGTCTCTAATACCATACCCATCATCCAAATTACATCACACAGAAAAAAATATAATAGAAGGCAAACACACATCCATAAGGGGACTAAAGGACACGATGAACCAGGCTCATGGCCGTATGTAAGTACGTACATACATATGTGCTGCGGCGAGTGAATGTGGCGTGAATAAGGTGGTTGTAGTGTGGTACCGAGGGAGGTTTCCGGGGTACTGGAGATACTTTGCAGTGGTAGCTGAGCAACGGAGCAGCTGATCGACGGAGCAGACACTAACACACCCAGGCCATTAAGAACCGATCAAGAGGGAAAAAAAGAACAAAACTTATGAATGCGAGGGGTAATATTAATACATAGTAATACAAGTCAAAAGAAGAACATAAACTGTGTGCGGGCCGTTGCCGGGTCCGACGATGCGATGAATGAGAGTGGGATCGAGGTGCGTTGTGTGAGTATGGAATGTAACATATGTGTGGTATGTGAAGTATATGTGAAACGTTGGTAGGGTTGTATGGAATGCGTGTGAGTGCACTAGCACGGTGAAAATATTCATTCTTAGCTTGACCGAGTCAGGGAGACGACATCCGAGAGTTAGATCGCGATTTTGTTAAGAATTCGAAAAGGAAAAAAATAAGTCCCACAGAGGTACCGGTACGAGACCGAACATCATTTGGAGGAAAGGACACAAAAAGAGAAACTCTGACGAGACGTAAACGAGGACACAAACCGAAGGGGAAGAAAAAAAGGGAAAAAACGGATAAGTACCCCTTTGTGGGAAATACAGTGGGCGGTGTGAATAAAAACTGATAAAACACTCCGAATAAGAACACATGAATCGAGTATTTTCGTTAAAGGTGTGCGAATAAAAAATTGCCTCAAAGTATGTATGTACTCTCCCTTCAGTTGACGTTTGGAAACTAGTGTTCTTAGCGTAGTGCGGGGCACTTGTAATTTGGATTTTTTTTTTTGCGGTTATTGGGGAGACTCCTTAAGAGGCCGAATTAATATACATATATATATATGTATTATATATATATATATATATATATATATATTGTGGGTAGCGCCCAGAATGGTCCGCGTAAGTTCCCGTTGAGGAGAGGAATTTCGTGGTCGAGAACCACATTCGGTTGGAGATGTAACGGTCGCATCGCGAACATTTGTCGGCCTATAATTTGGTACCGATCCGGTACCCCGCGAAATATTTGGCGTGGTATTCGGGGTTCGCTCCTGTGTGTGTGGTTTTCGGTGGTTGTTGTCCGTTCGTGTTTTGTGTGGAGGGAGAACAGTTAGCCACAGAGCCCAAGCACTTGCTTTGAGAGAACCGAAGCACATATCGGTTTTCTTTCAAATTTTGGGGGACGCAATTGTGTCACATGCATATCCGTCGTCGGATATACCTATGTATACCTTCGGTTTCGTCGTTTTTGAGGAAAGACGACGTGGTGTCCACTTCCTTAGGGAGTTTTTTGTGTTCGGGAATAATTTTTGGGATTGAGTTATGGGGCTCAAGTTTGGCTGGGCCGGAAATGTATTGGGACTACCAGATGGCGCTAGTTGCGCGAAATTTTAAGTGCCCAATGGGGGGCAAGTTTATCGGGTTAATCTTGGAGCTGGGACCTCGTTAGAAGCAACTACAAAAATGAAAATTGTTATACCCTTCTCTTACTTTTATTTTTCTTTATATACGCATTTTTTTGGTGACGGGTTAGAGGGTTTTTTATTTACATATGTCATCACCTTCTATCAACACTATATCCCATCCCATTTCCATTCCATCCGATCATAGATATATCTCTTTTTCTTTTATATAAACATTCACCATCTCCCTCCCTGAATAACGTTACTATTTAAAATTGATGATGTATCAGGAGAGTCGCTGTAAGGCAACCGAAGACAAAGGGCGTGTTGAATAAAGAGTTTATTATTTAATAGTGGTAGTGTGTAAATTTTAATCGACCATCGTGACACATATATATATTTTCATTCCACAGCGTTGTTAGGCGTTCGTAAGGGCCGAGGTCGGAGTTCCCCCTATCAATTAAACCGATCTTTTGTTGGAGGAGACCCGACGGTGTACCCAAAGCAAGGAAGTGTCCAAAGGAGTCTATGTGGCGATAATGAGCAAAGTTTTCGGTCGCTTCGCAAAACCCCTATTAACTAGGTATCGTCCAGAGGAATCTGGCTCTTTTCTACCAGACCAAACTAGGTTTGGCATTTGAAGGAAATTGGAGATGGTGCGAGCCAACGTGGAGACGTGCTTTAAGCAGTTCCGGAGGCAGTTCGTCTGCACTGGCAACTTTATTCCACCTTAGTCTCGATATCGCTATCTTGACTTCGTCTAGGTTGGGCCGACGGAATTCTCGTCGATCATTGTCAATTGTGTGGAATAAAACATTCTGCCTGACAGTTATATTAGGTTTCTTCGTCGTTCAACAGTCTACAGAAGTGATCTTTCCAGATTCTTAGTATCGACTAAAAATTTACTACCAATTGTCCCCCTTCTTCACGACAGGCTTCTATCCGAATTATGTACCAATTGGATAGTTGTTTTATCCGTTTGTAAAACTTTTGGACATCATTTCTGCCTTAACACCTCTCCATTTCCTCAATCTCGCGCCTCGCATGATCTTTCTTTTTCCTTTTGTGGGGCCGGTGCTCTTCCCTTCTTTAAAGTTCGTAGAGCTCACGAACTGCTCTCGTCCTTCTATCCAGACTCGCCTTGTATGCTGCTTGCTTCGCTGAATGGGTCTGCCTGCTCTCGTTGTCAAACCAGAGGTTTTTTCTGGGTGATGTTTTTAAAACGGGGCACATCAGAGGAAGCTTCTTTGATGGCGTTTTGACAACAGTTTCATTGTTCGTCGATTGTTTCGCCTGGCAGGGTTGGACTTCCTGAGAGCTTCAGGGAGACTCGATCGGTAAAGTTGCTAGCCGCCAATGGCGAGTGTAACTTTCCGACGTAAAATATTGTCTGTTCAGGGACCTCACATTCCACGTGCAGAACCGAAAATCGTTGTGGTCGTCAGCAGTAGGCTCTTCCGTATCCGAGGTTGCTCGTCGTCTCTGAACTTTATTTTTTAACACGGTGGGAAAGTTAACCCCACGCCCAACCCCCGACCCTGGAGGACCGGTTGCTGGTTGAAACCCCTGGACAAAGGGGCCGCTGCATGCATTGGTTCACCTCTAATCTGTTGCTTAGGAGAGAGAACCCCTTCCATACTCTAACGTCATCTGAATCGGAGGACGAAGATGAAGATGACCGGGAGCAGCTAGAGAAGAGCCAGAGAGAGAGGGAGAAGCTGGATGCCCACATCCAAGCCCTTCAACTCAAATTAAGGACCGGGGGAGCAGCCAAAGGGGCTGCACAATAACAAGAGCAGCTACAAAAACAAAAACGACAACAAATGCAGACCCAGGGAAAGCAACACCAGCAGCAGCAGCAGAAGCAACAACAACAAGGAACGTCACAACAGCTGCCAAACAAGAAAAGCTGCAAAAACATCAGCAGAAGAAGATGCAGCAGAAGCAACCGCAGAACCACCCAAGCAACCACCCAAAACGGAGAGATGCCCTCTGATCAACGTCTTCAGACTGGAGACGAAGGGCGTTGACATATTATGTAAGTTGGCCACAAAAGAGTCTTATCTTATTAAGTATAAGGGTCTACTACGAGTTTCTGTCCATTGCTTATAAATGGCAGACTATCACGAAGTCTAAGAAAGCCTAGCGGTGTCGGAGTCCGAGTTTTTCTCTTATACCCCAAAAGGGGAAAAGGTGCATACCATACTCCTTACGGACGTGGATCCCGATACTGATCCCGAGGAGATCCTCGCTATATTGCGTCAAGCGCAGAGCGATGATGTCCATGTCGTTTCGGTTACGCCCTTCATCAATAAAACATCGAGAAGGGAGAATAGAAAACTTCCGTTCTTCCTGGTTCAGGTCGCCCCACTTAGCAAATGAGAGAGCCTAAAGAAAATTAGAAATTAGGCACTCTGTCTGTTAAATGGGATACTTTAAAAAAGACAAAGAACATACTCCAGTGTTTTCGGTACCAGAGGATTGGGCATGCCGCGGTGAACTACAACATGCAGTCTCGCTGCGTCAAATGCACAGGAACCCACAATCGAGGGGAATGTCTTTTAGGGACGGATAAAGTCGATGATAGGAGCAAGATGACTTGGGTACTCTGCAAGACCAGCGGACACCCTACTAACTATCGGCATGTCCTAAGGTCCATGAAATCATAAAAATTATAGAGGCCAAACGTAAAGGAAAAATGGTAGAAGCGAGCTCAGTGCCTCGTGCTCCAGCTACTACTACTGTTTCACCGGTAGTCTCCTATGCCCAAATGGCATGGGGTAGGCGACCGGTTCAACATACAGTGCCGAAGGTTGTCCCTGTCTCTGTGGCCAGGCAACGTGAAGCAAATCTGGATATGCAGACGGTCCTGCTCTCTATCCAGAGACAGATAGTTCAGCTCCAAACCCCGTTCCAAAACCAGTTACAAGAACAAGCAGCGCGAAACAACTGTTCGACGCTGTTTGGAGAGCCAAACGCAACATCTGTATAATGGCTGCGCAGGCAGCCTGCAACCTTAAAAATCTAGCAGTGAGTGTGAATTCACTGATCTGCCCTGAACGTTTCTTTTCAAAGGTCGATACACTTTTCACTTGCCTTCGACTGAGCTCGGAAGATAGCTACTATATCCTATCCGGGGACTTGAACTCGGTGCATATATAGTGGGGTAAACTGGTTGGTAGAGCACAATTTTGAGTTCAAGCTAGATTTGCTTGCAACCGATAGGCCATTGTATCCTAGAAGCGGGTCATATCTGGATCTGATGCTGATAGACAAACGACTGACTATACTAGCCGTGTGAAGACATACACGGAACTGTCTAACTGCTGGTGAGTACGAGAGTGATCACTGCGGGCTCTTCGCAGCTATTCAGCTCATGGACGAGGCGGAAGGACTGGAGGAGTATGCCCAAAGGCACTCTTATAATTCGTGATCTATGTTCGAGGTTGACATAATATTAAACCTACGATGGACAATACAATTCCGAATGTAGTTGCCAGCTTACATAGTTTTTAAGGTAGTTTTAAGAAAAAAAATTGTAGTATTAAGAAGAATTAAAATAAAAATAAAATCCAAAAAGAAATATAAAGCAAAAAAATCAAAAAAACACATAAAACAAAAATCCACAAAAAAACAAAATATATATATATATATAATATAAAAAAGGTGCATCATGGCGTATAAATTATATGTTAGGAATATACATAACATATACGATTTAGCGCTACGGACGTGTCCGTATTGTTACGGACTCGGTTAAGATAGTCTTGAGTTTTATGTTAGGGTAAGTTAGTATAAGGTAGTTTAAGTAGTTTAGCTTGGCCAAGTTTTTTTTAAGTTTTCTTGGCAAATAAAAAAGTAATGAAAGATTGTCATAATGACTAAAATAACCCAGAATAAGCCGAAAAGCACATTTAGTTTAGTTTTTTAGATTTAATTAGATTTTATTTTTAGTTAATTAGATTGTTTTATTTGAAAAAAAGTGATTGCTTACATTATTTATTAGTTTAACAATCTATATGGTTCGGCCTAGAGGCCGTCTACCAGCCGTCTACCAGAAAGGCACATTTATAATGTAGATTAGATTAACTTAGAGTACACGCACAGGGTCAGTAGGTAAGTATTAAGAACATTTGTAATTCTTAAGTTAGTTAAGCTAGTTTTAGGTACATTTGTCTAGCAAAGAAGTTAAAATTGTATTCAATAAAACAAAATTACATAAAAAAAGGATTAGTGATGTAGACTCTTCAAGTCTCAGGTTTCAGTCCCAGTGGGGGCAGATACAAAAAGTCTTTTTTCGGTTCTCCTCGTTTGTTGTGTAAAACACTTACATAATAAATAATTGGGTGGAGAAAATGGAATCGAAAAAGCGGTCCCCGCTTTTAGAGACGAGGGGAAAGAAAATTTCTCCCGAAAAAGTTAAGCGCCGCAACACCAACGCACCACTCGATGGGCTGCAGGGGGATCGGATGGAGGGAAATGCCTGTTCGCTGTCAGCAGCAAAAGCGTTGACTCGCTCTCCTCCGACACAGAAGATGAAGTTTATCGTGTATTTCGTATGAAGGAAACGGTAGTTGACGACATGCAGGTAAAATTCAGTGACTCCTGCATGAAATAAGAGAGCTGAAAGCAAAGACTGCAGCGAGGAGAATTCTGGATCCGCAAAAATAACAACAAGTGGCAAATAAGCCCCCACAAAAAAGAAGGAGCAACAAAAGAAGGCTGCAGCGCAACAACCAGAAGCTGAACACAACAACTGCAAGTAACCCAGGAACAACAGCGGACAGAAACTGGACGACTGGCAGCAACACAAAAGTTGCCAGCTTTTCAGCAAAATCAACGACCTGCAATACAAAAGCGCTCAGCAACACAACAGCGACTGCAGGAAGAAAGGCAACAGCAGCAACCAGCAACTCAACAGCAGTCGTACAAGAAAGAAAAAGTGCCGCCAATTATTATCTACAAGGCGGATATTGAACAAACTGCCAAGATGTATAAGGAGGCCGTAGGTTAAGGTAATTTTTCTATTAGTAGAGTGCTGGTAAGTACTGCAAGACAGTGGATGACTATAATGCAGTAAAAATATTTTTAAAGAGATCGACGTTGGAGTTCTAATCTAATGAACATTAAGTTCTAAGATTACTATAAGTTAGTGCGACAATATAAGAAGGCGGGATGGCATTGCCCAATGCTTTCGTTGCCAAGGGTTTGGGCATGACGCGTCGAACTGCCAAATGCAGCATCGATGCGTCAAGTGCAGCGAGAACCACAGTGCGGAGAATTGTCCTCTGGGGCAAAAGGGAGTAGCTGCCAAGTGTCAGCTCAAAGGCGTACTGTACGGGAACGCGGGCACACTCCTAACTGTTCCAAGAGCGGAAAACAAAAATGGTTCCCAGTGAAAAATCCACTCAGTGCAGCCATACCCGTCACCCCCAAAAAAGTTTTACGCCCAAATGGCGTCGGGCCAGAGGAGGACGGACAAGCAGCAACTACCACAGGTGGTGCCGCAGCTTTCGGTGCCAAGAGCACACGATCCAACGTCGGATTGGAAATTCTCCATTGAAAAGCATATAGATCGGTTAGAAGAGCGGGAAACCCAAATCTTGGCGCTCCTGCAAATCCCACCACGTCAAAAGTCGCGTAGACGGAGAGAATTTTTAACATCCTTGCAGTGAATGCAAATTCATTGATAGGAATCCTACGGAATAACGAGTTCTTTAGATGGGTGGACGATCAATCCCAGAGCTGATGCTGATGAACGAAACCAAGCTAACTCAGAGAGCCAAATTGGAGGCCTGCATCGTGTACATTTCGCTCCGCAGTTTAATTAGATTGTATGCAGTTTAGGCCTACTCCTCCGGGAACCCTAGTTCCAGAACGACGATATCAGAGCTCGATTCACTCTCACTCACTTTCGATGTCTGAGGCTGGACTCGGAGAACAACTACTTCATTATGATCGTATATTGGGGAAACATGGCTTCCAATCCCAGAGGAGACCAGCTTTATAGCTGGTTTTGCTTAGACAGTGTCGAGTATAGACTCGATTTGAAAGCAACAGAAATCTCGTCGTTCCCCAGAAATCTCGTCGTAACTGTATCACCTGCTGTAAGACGCAAGACTGCTGGTGACAGACACAAACGCACAAGCGGTAAACTGTTTGAACACTTTTGAGTATCTCAGTGACCGTTGCGGACTCAGTGCCGAAATCAAGATCCCAACGATAGTGGAGGGAATTAGGCGAGTTTGTTCAAACGTACCCCTACAATTACAGTAGAGCTCGATGGACACGCTTCTCCAGACAAATGACGAGAACACCCTCTTCGAAAGCGATCCACATACCGTCCAATAGAAACTTGTCAAACGAAGAGATTGACATGTATCTAATTCAATTGGACGAGGCAATTAAACGAACGGTGGACATTACCAAACCTCGGTACACACGCACTAACAACGAAAACTTGTACCGCAATGCGACAATCGACGGACTCTATCAACGAAAAAGTAGACTCCTGTCAAGATTAAAAACCTTGTACAGGCGTTTTACTGACAGACGAGACGAGGAAGTTAGAACACTGAAATCGCTGATCTCAAATATTCAACCTTTAATTGTCATTTACAGGCTTTCTGTTAATTCGTACTGGAATGATGGAAGATTCGGGCTGTAAGATCTAACAATCCGAGCATGTGCCCGCAAATTAATAAATTCATTCGTAGTAAATGTAGCGATCTTCCGTGTCTTAAGCTTCTCAGAACGAC
Source organism: Eristalis intricaria (assembly GCA_964034865.1). Taxonomy (NCBI): domain Eukaryota; kingdom Metazoa; phylum Arthropoda; class Insecta; order Diptera; family Syrphidae; genus Eristalis; species Eristalis intricaria. The sequence goes on from OZ035874.1 coordinate 15,724,206, forward strand.
GGACAACGAACAAATACTGAAAACAGCAGGTATTGATCCAGATAACGCTGTACTCGACGATAACTTCTTTGTGATCTAAGATCCGCAAGAAAAAATGTAGGTACTAGCCGCGGACTGCCAAGAATTGTACAAGGTGATTGAGAGCGTTCGCCCGAACCACGACTTGGATAGCCGCGTAATGGCTAGCAATGCTCAACTTCGAGAAGACATGCAACAATGGCGATCTGAGAACACTGACCGTCGAATGGGTTCATCCCCCGTTCATATCGAAGACAGAACTCCAAGCGGTCTTCGAATCATTAAAGAAGAAAAAGTCAGTTGGAATCGACGGGATCTTCAACATTGTGTTACGACACCTCCCCCTGGAAGTGATTAATGTGTACACAATCCTGTTTAACAATTCTCTGAATAATGCACATTATCCGGAGCATTGGAAAACTGCGATTGTACAACCCATACCCAAGAGAGGAAAAGATTCTTCGAATCCTTGCAACCTCCGGTCAATAAGTCTCCTTCCGAACATCAGCAAGGTATTCGAGAAGGTGATCAATAGAACTCTGATCAACTGGACTAAGGACAAAAATGTAATTCCGGATAACCAATTCGGTTTCAAAGCGGGGCATGACACTATTCATGCCGCGTCGAAACTGGTGTCGGATATCCAATGGAACAAAAGCCAGAAACAATGTACGGGTGCCTGCTTGATCGATCTGGAGAAGGCCTTTGACACCGTATGGTTAGAAGGTCTTTTCTACAAGCTCAATCGGCTAGGCATAAGCAAACCACTGCTGTACCTACTGTGTAACATGCTTACCGGTAGACGGTTCGTTGTCAAAAATGGCAATGTGACCTCGACAAGTATATTTCAAGTTAAAAATGGTCTCCAACAGGGTGCCGTTAATTCGCCGATCCTGTTCAACATTTACTTGAGCGATCTTTTAAGTTCTCTTCCTCATGCAATCGCGTATGCCGATGACTTGATCGTGTACAGATCAGGCAAAAAGATCGAGGAAATCACTACCCTCACGCAGGGTGACTTCGATACATTCATGAGAAGTTGCGATGACTGGAAGTTGAGTATCAACTGCTGTATAAGGCCTCGGCAGACACGAAAAAGAATTGGCGACAGTTCGCAATCGTTGGACGACACGGGGAACCACTGGCGCAAAGGACCGTAGTCAGATACCTGGGGATTTGGCTAGATCAGTATTTATATTTTAACAAACATGCAGGCGGCCAGAGCCCGAGGCGCTTTTGCTCTTACAAAGAGACTGTTTTACAACAGCCAACACGATGCGTGAAGGTTATCTGCTACATGGCCCTCATTCGGCCAATGCTTAGCTATGGCTGTCCCGTGTGGTTCAACGTGAGTGCAAGCTTAATGGAAAAGATTCGGTTGTTCAAGAGGGCTTGTCTTAGGGCTTGCCTTCGCCTTTATCGAACTTCAGAGTCCCAGTACATAAAATACTATTCCAATGAGGTCTTATACAACAGGGCAAACCTGATAAGAGTGGACAATTTCCTGTTGAAGTTGATTCGAGGTCACACTGTTAGAGCGATGAACTCGATCAATAACTTGATCTCGGGGGCTTACTACCCCAATTCACATTACCTCGAAAGTCTCCTTCCGAACATCAGCAAGGTATTCGAGAAGGTGATCAATAGAACTCTTATCAACTGAACTAAGGACATAAATATAATTCCGGATAACCAATTCGGTTTCAAAGCGGGGCATGACACTATTCATGCCGCGTCTGGTGTCGGATATCCAATGGAACAAGAGGCAGAAAGAATGTACGCGTGTCTGCTTGATTGACTTGGAGTGGTATGATTAGAAGGTCTTTTCTACAAGCTCTGTCGGCTAGGCATTAGCAAACCACTGATGTACCTATTGTGTAACATGCTTACCGGTAGACGTTTCGTCGTCAAAAATGGTAACGTTACCTCGACAGGTATATTTCAAGTTGGGCTCCAATAGGGTGCCCTTAATTCGCCAATCCTGTTCAACATTTACTTGCGATCTGTTAAGTACTCTTCCTCATGCAATTGCTTGAAAATACTTTATCGTGTACAAATCTGACTTCGATTAATTCATGATGCGATGACTGGAAGTTGACTACCAACTTCGAGAAGTCGGAAACCATTCGGTTCACCACGCCGTTGTATAAGGCCCCGGCTGACACGGCAAAGAATAAGCGAAAGTTCTCAATCATTGGGCGACACGGGCAACCACTGGCGCAAATGAATGTTGTCAGATACCTGGGGTCTGGCTAGATCAGTATAGATACTATTTTTTTGATATTTTTATTTATATTTATATTACTCTTCCCCACTTAGATTAAAATTCAACGGCATTTTACATGATCTAACATTATTCAGATCTAATGTTATAAGGGATAATTTTAATTCGTTGTTTTTCAGCGATAATTTAACAACGATTAAAATTATGACTAAGATGAAGATAACAACTGAGCTTGCGATATAGATCACATTCTTATAAAATATATAAATATTTAGTAGCTTAATATTATGTAAGTTTCTTATATTTTTAACACAATGTCTTTGTGTACCAAAATTATAAATTCTTTCTTCTTCATAGAAAACGTATCTTTGAATTCAATTTTCATATTTCTAAACGTTTCATTTAAATTTTTTATTGTAAAATAATAATAAACAGTATGTCTTTATAATAGTACTGAAATTTTGATTGTTAATTTCTATAAAATATTGATTTTCAAGTATGGCTTCCAGGTTACCTTTTGTCGGAATCGGCATTACTAGTTTGAGGTCTAATATATTATATGTGTCTGGTGCTATAATATCAATGATTAGTGTCTCTTTGTTGTATTTTAATAGTGAAATGGTATCTATTATTTACTTTTTGAATAAGTGCTAAATCTATCTTTCTCATGGCTACTAATATATCCTGTAACGTAGAAAGGAATCTTTTTTAGTCACTATTACTTGTGTGAGGTTTGGGTTTGGTGAGGTAGAGGTCGACTACTTGTTCTCTTAGAAATTCTTTAAAATGCTCTTTATTGGTTACAATTTTTAACCGTTTGCCGATCTTGGAAAAAAGCTCCACTAATATTTCTATCTTTTTCGTCCAGTTTCAGTTTGGCAGAAAGTAAACATGTATGATGTTTCCTAAAGTAGATGTCCATATGAATATTTTCATTACGCCTATTAGTGTCTGACTAAGTTCGTATTTGAGTTTTATTGGTTTGCGTTCATATTTGGTCTCAAAAAATGTCTTGCAATTATTCATTATTCCAGTAATTTCTTTAATTAAGTGAGGGTAGCAGATTTCGTTTTTTAAGCTGTGGTAAGTTTCTGTAATTCCGATATGTGCACTTTCTTGGGTATGATAAAAAGATATTTGCTTATGTGCTTCTCCTAATGTTCCTATTTTTCTTGCTTTTACCGTTGTTTTTATAAATAAAATTTGTTTATTATGTCTGAAAAGGTCTATCAATTTTGCTGGATTGTGTTGAGCTAATGGTATGAGAGTTCAGTATAGATTCAGATGTGACGTGGTTTTATATGCAGTAAATGACGGATATATGAAAGTCTAAAATGGCAGACAATTTCTTTCTTATAAGCGAGTGTTCTTACAGAGTTATTCGATATACGAAAGAAACTTTCTTATATGAAATACTAGCTGTTACCCGCGACTTCGTCCGCGTGGAATAGTTACTTTGGGTAGCCTTTTTCATTTTTCGAACAATACAATACAATACATACTAACTGCAAGCTACCGTGATTAACTGTAAATATATTATTTTAAGACATTTGTATAAACACATTATAAAAACATATTTTTTCTTTTCCATCCTCTGCTAAAACATAAAGATTTTGCGGGTACGATACTCGTGAGCACGCCACATAGAGTTGACTATGGGAGAAACAGGTTTTTTCTAAATGTATACTTGCTACCTTAAGCGTTTGTCCTTGAGCTTTATTTATTGTCATTGCAAATGCTGCTTTTAGGGGAAACTACACACTTATAAACTGAAAGGGCAATTCAGTCGGAAATATTGGAGTACGGGGAATTAAAACATTTTGTCCTTTTGCCATTCCAGTCATAATTATTGCTTTTATATTATTGCGTCCCAATTGAGTAACTTTAAGCCGTGTGAGCCTCGGTGCGTCAAGGTTTCTCATTAACAGGACCGAAACACCAACTTTTACCGTCGACTTATGAGAAGGCACTCCTGATAATTCTAAAGAATTCAAAAATTCTAAAGCGTACGACGTTACTTGTTCAGTGCCCATAACATTGTCTACTGAGAGATACTCGACAACATCCCTCCACGTATGTATAACATAATTTGTTCATTTATCTGACACACTGTCTCATTTGTCGGCGCTAAAATTGCCCTTTCACACAACCATTCTCGATTGCCCATATTTATTCGCAGATCGGGATAGCCATTATTTTTCAAATCATCTATGTCTATTATCGACATTTTAACAGAATTGAAGGCTCTGTGATCATGCCGTTACTGTGTGTCGCCATACGATCTTCTCCGATTCTTAGAAGAGCAGTGTTATATTGCCCTGATTGTGCATCATTGTGCAGTTCACTCGCATATTTATAGTCAAACGGAACTTTTTTACGTGTACCCATAATATAGACGCTTTCAAATAGGCATTTATTTCATTTGCTGGTGTGTTCCTAGTGATCACTAGCAGAGTCTGTCTAAAGTCACCAGCTAAAAGTACCACTATCCCTCCCATAATACTCTGGTTGCTCTTAATATCTTTCATGTTCATTTCCTCATGAGCTAAGTTCAAAGGCAATTTAAGAACTGGGTGCGCCGTTCGTCCCCCATCGAGCAACGTAGCAGCTATTCCAGAGGAAGTTACTGCAACAGCAATTTTTTATCTTTCCTGACTTGTGCTAATAGTAAAATTGAAGAAAGGTTTTGACAGTGCATCCTGCATCCAAAAAGAACAAAACAGCTTTGCCACTTTAAATTTGTTGAATAACTTTATCAAAGATTAATCTTTGTCCTGTGTTCAAAAGGGAAACGGCATCCATTATTTGGCGTTTTAAGGAATCAGTATCGTAATCTAGTTCTCGCATTAAATCACTACTTTCTTCCCCAATTCTTTGTGGTCTGCTCATCCCAAAATCAGATAATTTTTTTCCAGTAATAGCTATCACTTGGTCTTCAACTTTTGTTATGGCGTCATTGTAAATTAAATTATTATAGGCCGCATTAAAAAATTATATTTGGGCGCTCCACGCCGCAGTCAGCCTTGATCGACAACAATCAATCAGCAGTGGCGACCGACCATTGGCATGATGTGTGTGTGTAGTTTTAAGCACGCAGTAACATAGTGTCGTATTTCGCAGAAGGGTGGTTTCTGTTTTTGTTAGGATTTAAAAGAGAGAACGCACTGGAATTTCGATATCGAATTTATATATATGCTACTGCATGCATAGAACTACACACACACACCATGTCAATAGTCGCCACTGCTGGTTGATTGTTGCCTATGGTCTCTAAGACATTTTTAAAAACGATTGCATTCTTTTCAAAATTGCTCAGCTTCAGAACAATGCAAAAGGATTGTTGATAGCTAAAATTAATAAGGGATACATTTACTAAAAAGTATTATTTTAAGTTGTTCAATCCGATAAGCCATTAATGAGCCAGGACTGTGTGAAGATGACATAATACGGTTTTTGCCCCCATTTCCCCTTTAGACCCGGAATAAGTAGACTAAGTACATCTCCAAGATCAAATCTATCTCTTTACCAAATTTGATCAAAATCGGTTGATTTAGACGTGAAAGGGTAACAGACAGACATAGTTACTTTCGCATTTATAATATTAGTAAGGATAGAGCTACAAGAAAGTAAATTTCATATAAAAAATTGTTTAATTAAAGTAAAACTACTGAATGGTATTAGAGAATGGTACAATAAGAATCATCAATATAATTCAATTCAATACAAAAAAAAAAATAATTCTCAATATTATTTACTTTAGTTTGTTTCGTGTTGTCTTTGGTAAAGAAACAGTTTGATCGAAAGATCATTATCATCATTATCTTCTAACATGGCATGCGGCTTCACTGAAAGGATTACATTTGTTAAGCACGCATGATTGATTTTCTAACTAACTCTAACTCATCAGGAGTTGTCCCCAAACAGAAGTGTTTTTGGACTACTTCGTCGTAGCACTGCCAAGCCAAGCCGCCTACCTGATGGAATCGTATTTAACGCACGCCTGGGAACCTGCTATGTGGGGACATTCGTGGCACGTGATCAAAGCATCTAAGCATACTATTCCGGCGAGTGATTCACAACAACAGCACGAAGTAGTCTCATCTCGGCGACTTGTATTCGTGAATATTTTGGTCATTACCCCAACTTCATTACGAAAAGTGAGAGTTTTCTGAGTTGAAATCTGCTAACTTGGATTTGACACGAAGCTCGGCATTCCTTCTTATCCTGCTTGGTCAATCTTACACGAAAGCTCAGTATTAGTCCTCATATCACTCGTGAAAAAGACCTCGAGATAAATAAACTTCTTCACCTTCTTCAATTGCACTTTACTAACATGTAGAGTGCCTTGAACCAGCGTTCTGAAAATAATCATCATCCCTGACTTGTCCCCGTTAACCTTCATCCTAGCTTCAGAACAGGCCAAAATTATTGATCCCGCACTGAAGTTCTGTCTGGAAGAATGTGTGGATAACTAAGTCATCTGCAGAAAGACGATGACTAAGCCCCAATACCCCCAATGTGAAACATTCCTCGCCTTGGCTGCGCTGCAACATGCAGTCCATATATACAAATACAAATATACAAAGGACGTACCCTTGGTTTCCTCATTACGCGATTATATTAAGAAGCTCTGCTTTATCAATCAAAATACGTCATGTTTTCTTCGTCTTCATCGTATTTGTCTTACTCCTTGTTTTGATTTCACTCACATTATTTACTTCTTTAATTTTTGTTGTAAATATTCGTTCACGTTAAATGTTTAGTTTACTCATAAATCTTTCTTATAGACAAACATTTTGGTATGAAATGGTAAACGTTTTCAAATTTAATTTCTTTTATCCGTGTTTAAAAAAATATATATAAGAATAATAATATGCTTATAAGAAATAAGCTTGTTTCTTATATGAAATAAATTGTAACGTAGTCTTATCGGAAAATACTTCGCGACATCAAATTTCTTTCTTATATGCGGCTTTCTTGTATCCGTCATTTATTGTATCTTCTTAGTACGTCTGTCCAATAATCTTTTTCTCTAGCCATGTCAATGAATATTATAAGTCTGTTGTGTAGAATCCCCACTTCTTTGTTTGCATCATTTGTTAGTATAAGTTGTGTCTTATACTTGTTTACGATCGTTTCCTTTATTTCAACGTGATAAGTTGTTGCTCATCATGCGAATGTATTGTTGCGTTGTCTGATATAGTTCACATTCTTCTGAAATTTTAGTAGCTTAATATTTTGTAAGTTTTTATATTTTTTAGCACAATGGCTTTGTTTACTATATTTTTAACTTCTTCCTTCTCCATAGAAAAACGTATGTTTGAATTTAATTTTCGTATTTCTAAACGTTTCATTTAAAACTTTTGTTGTACAATTATTAAGATTTATATATTTATAACTAACTGTAGCCAGCGCGCGTTGCTACGCATATTATATTTTTTTATATATAGTTATACACCGTAATCAGCTGTTCATGTACTTTTGATTATTCACTACTGTCGGGGAGAGGGAGCCACTTTGAACGTAGGGACCTTTAAGCTAGAAATGAAGTATTACAGAGATGCCCGACTTCTACCTCTCTTTCCCCCTAAGATTTTCGACAACTGTTTTTTATAACGTGTTCATAAACCAAATTGACCAATCAGAGGATGGCTTTACGTTATTTCGTGAATAACCGTCAAAAATTCATGAATATGAAGTCGGCTATCTCTGTAATACTTGATTTCTGCTTTGAACAGCACATACGACTTGTTTACAGATGTTCAAAGGTACCGCCCTCGCCCCTAATACAGACTTTGATAACTATTTGTATACAGATTACATTTTGTATTCATTATGAAAAGTAATCACAAAAGTACACAGATTATAGTCAACTCTAATGAAATATGTATATTTCATTTGCGTATGATCAATGACGAAGATAAATTGCAATAATGAGTGATATAAATAACAAAACTACATACATTTATACTAACAAACGTGATGACAGACACATCCAGCTTGCTTTAAAATGCCATGAAGAGAACTTGTTAATTTACTTTCATAATAACATATGTATTTTCATACACAACTCACAACATAATGTCGCATCCAAAAATGTCTCCCTACATTCTAAATATCAAAAAATGCGCTCTGTATATTTGTATGTGTATAGGCAAAGCCCAGTCAAATATTCGGAAGAGAGCATGGAACATCACACCTTCATCAAAGTGGAGTGCAATTAAGCAGTGTGTTTGTGGCTTTGTGAGTGGTCGGAGAATGGATGTACGTGTGCGAACTGCTTATTGCTTCCATTTCAAGAATCACAGAACAATGAGTAATACATCAACCTCTTCGCCAGGAAATGTACTAACCGAAAATAAGTCATATTTAAATCTGTTCAGGCGTTTTATAGTAATATGAGTGTAAGCATAGAAAAAACGTTTTTTTTTGTTAAAAAATCGTATAAAGGGGTTTAAGGCCCCAATAACGGAGTTAGGTTGACAAAGACATCAGTGCTATGTCTTTTACCATTTAAGAGTCCATATAGCCCAAACAAACAAACATTGATTTTTATATATAGAGCAGATTTCCAAAAAGTTTTATCTTTCTATTGCCACAATACAATTATGTTGCGTTATCTGACAAATTGTTAACTGATCGGTTGTCGCTTAATTCTTTTTCTTGGTTATTCTGTCTGTTGCTGTGTGATGCCTCCTCACTCGTTCTCTTTGACTTTAGGGTATTCGATGTCAAATTTAGTACTTCTGCAAGTTGAGAACCCTCTCTGTGCTCTCTGACGAAATTCTGCGTTTTCCCCATGGGTACGGCCTAAAGTACGTTACTGCCCACACAATCGAGAATAATTTTGTCAGTAGCAGAGTCGATTTTTTCCCGTGATCGTTAAGGAACCTCGAGGTGTAGCACACATGTTGTCCTTCTTGTTTTAGAACCGCTCCAATTGCGTAGTTGCTTGCATCGGTAAAAACTGTGAAATTTTTAGAGAAATCGGGAAATTTTACAATAAGTGTTATATTATGTTTAATTTTAATGCTTCAAAAGCCTGAACGTTTTCTGGATCATTGGTATTTATTTTCTTATCTTTTTTTTAATGTTTGATCATTGGATTAGATATTTTGGCGTAATCCCTCACGAATTTCCGGTAATACTCGGTAGCTCCCAAGAATTCTTTTAGCTGTTTCTCAGTCTTGGGTTAAGGGTAATCCTTAATGCATTTAGTCCTAATCGGGTAAGGCCTCATTCCCTCGACTGGGAGAATATTTCAATGTTTCTTTTAATGAAAGAACATTTGTCAAATTGTACTTCCAGATTGTGTTTAGCTAATTTATTAAATATGATTTTAAAATGTGTTCTCTTGAACTTAAAAATATCAAGTTGTCGTCGAGATAGACGACGCATTTTTTATTAATATAATCCCTGTTTATATTGTTCATGTGGCTTTGGAATGTCGCGGGCGCTTTTTTTAACGCGAATGGTATTCAAACGTATTCGTACAGACCAGAAGGTGTGATAATTTTTAGACATAATATTGGCCCATTCGAGTCAAATACGAAAAACCTTTTATTCATTTACATACAAACATACAAAAAACAGACATTCCCTTACAGAAAAATCAAATAACCCCACACTTAATATAAACTTAATAATAATAGATATTCTTTTGTGAGTTCGGGTGTAAAATCAAATCTCGCGTAAAGCAAAAAAATAAACGAAATCGCCTCTCATCATGCAACTAAGTAAGATAAGAAACATCTGAAGGAATAGGAGAATGAATCACAGTTGTGTCAGTAAGCCCTTTAGTCAACAATTTAAGCCCAAAGCGTTGAAAAATGAATAACATCGGTAGATAACGATGAACAATGCTCTTCATTTGAAAAACATTCCACAAGATTCACGAATTGTATGTCATCTGCAAAGCAGATCTTCTTGATTTTTTAAACTAATTCGCGGTTTGTGCAAAACCTGATAAGTTGAACATAGGTAATAATATTCGTCTTCCGCGAATATCCCTTGCATTATTCTTAGGACACTATGAGAAATGGGGGTCATTTAGGAGCAAATATGAATCTATGATTCACAATAATTACAACTTATCGGATGTTCAAAAATTGGATCTTAGGTCAGGTTTATCTGGTGAAGCAAATCGTTTACTGCAACATTTAGACATAGTGGAAGCTAATTCCAAAAAAGCTGGGAAATGTTATGTCACAGTACGACAACAAAAGGTTTCTCATGAATACATATTTGAAGTTGTTCTTCATTCAGCCAACTGTGCAAAATGAGACCCTGACAAATTTAAAAACACTTTTGGACACGTCCACAGAATGTCTACATTCACTCGAAAACCTAGGTCTCCCACATGGGGATTCTATGGTGACATATGTCGTTTACCGAATATTAAATACACTCAACAACTGTGGGAAGGGCTTAGGACTTCGACAGATTTCTCAAAGTGCGAGGAATTCTCAAAATTTTTCGAAACAATATTCCGTACACTGGAAGTAGTAGATCAACAGAAGTCAAAGCCCAGTCAGTTTATGTCAAAAGATTCGATTTTCGATTTCAAAACTAGCCGCAACAAAAAATGTGTTTCAAATGTATTTATGAGCTAAGGGCCAACACCCGATTCGTAAATGCAAACGATTCAACGATATGAATTGGGTTTAACGGAACAACACGATTAAACTAATCAGAGTTTGCAATAATTGTTTAGCCTACAGCTATATTGCACAAAATTTCCCCACTTGAACTCTGTGCTACTTTTGCGAAAATAAAACACCATTCCTTGTTGCATAATCAAGCTTAAATGAACACACAACAAGACACAACAAAGTATTTCGTCTTCAAACTTTCGTTTCAAAATTTCCAGGCAGTTGACCAAGATTTACCAAGTACTAGTACAGTGTTAAGGAATCATCTTGCACAACATAATCGAAACACAGAAATACTGCTAGCAACGGCATTAATCAAGGTTAAATCATTCACGAGAAAGCACTTCAACTTATAAGCCTTGATTGATCCCGGATTTAGAGCGACATTTATCACTGAGTCAGCAGTGCAATTGTTGAACCTTAATGTTCCAAAAACATCTGTGCGATGTCCACTGCTGGTTAGAAGTGGACCATGCCATCGGTATGCTGAACTTTCGTTTTAGTCTCTACACTCGGACTTTGAGACTTGCACTCTGCGTATAAGTCCCTGACGGGCTTGCTTCCGACCAATTGACTACTCTATCACAATTGGGATCATATCAGCACATTAACGCTAGCAGATCCGATGTTTTTCAGACCAGCGACTGTAAATGTATTGCTCGGATGTGAGGTACATATATGAAGAGTTTATGCTTCCCAAATTGTCAGAGGTCACGAGCATTCACCAGTAGCCAAGAATACGCAACGGGGACGGGGTAAAGTAACCACGGATGCAGACAAAAGCATTCAAACATTTGTACAAATATGTGATGTAGATACCCTATTATATAGATTCTGGGAGATGGAAGAACTTCCATTTCCAATAACAGACACCGATGAAAATCTGAAGTGTGAGAAACATTACGTCGACACAACCAGACATTTGCCCGCGCTCTGAGGTTTCCTTACCGTTTAAAGAAGGGGACAGACCTGCGCTTTGGACTCGAAATTAGGTGCCTTGCGTAGGTTTCATCAATTAGAGAAGCGGCAGGACGACAAGCCCTGCAATTAGATCACATTACTAAAATTTAAGAGAACACTGATCCAGTTCTGCAAACGCCACAACACTCACCATTACGCTGTTGTTAAATAAAGTAGTTCGATAACCAACCAAACCAGAGCAGTATCCAGTAGATGCGCAGATCATCCGTACGGGAATGTATGTCGACGATCTGACAGCTGGATCCGATACATTGGAGGCCACAAGAACAATGCGAGATGAACCAACACAATTATTACCCGCTACTGGACTCAACTTGAGAAAGTGGACAAGCAACTCCGAAAAGCTTTTGGAAGATATTTCAAACCATAAAAGGGAAGTAAGATTCTCGTTTCCCATTGGAGATGATGTGCTTGTTAAGACATTAGGCATAAAGTGGTCCCCAGTAGGCGACGTATTCTCCTTTAAAAAGCCTCCGATGGAATATCCCAGTGTTATCTCCAAAAGATCGATCCTCTCAACAAACGCCAAACTCTTTGATCCTCTGAGACGGATATCACCTAGCGGTCTGACGTAGGACGATCCGATTACCACGGTGGACTCATTGGACTGACAGCCTAAGAGGGTTAGAAATACTCTGGTTTAGTGATGTCTCTGAAACTACTTATCTACTTATGTATTTTAGTTGACGACAACAAGTTCCACGTTCACCCGTTAATGTCAAAAACTAGAGTAGCGCATTTAAAAACCGTAACACTTCAAAGGCTTGAGTTGTGTGGAGCGATCATTAGAAAACCTTCGTAGGCAATCGTGCAGCAGATATACAGCGGCTCATGAATTGTAGTATTTGGCGCTACATCAACACAAAAGAAAATACTACGGATCTACTATCACGTGGATATTGCAATCTGAACTGAAAAACAATAATCTGTGGTGGAAGGAACCAGACTTCATTCGGAATGGAATCTTAAATCACCGGTGCAACCACCGACAGTCATGACCGATGAGGAACAGCGAAATCTGCAATCGCATTTTGTCACCGCAGGTGACATTGAACTAGAATTGCTATTATTTCGGCTTTGCAGTCACCGGGAATTGCTTTGGCATATTACAAGCGATTCATCTTCAATACGCGAAGGAAAACATAAACGAATATGTCAACGGCAGAATTAGATTCAGCACTGAAGATTGCAGTAGGTGCTGCCCGAAAAGGTATGTTTTTCAACGACGTCAATCAATCTGCAAGGGGATAAATGTGACACCTTTTGTAGACGAGATGGGGATTTTAAGAATAGGAGGGCGACTTCAGTATGCTTGACTCAACTACGAACAGAAGCATCCAATAATCTCAATGGCCAATCATCACTTGAGTCGTCTTATTATAGATGATGCCCATAAGAAAAGCCTACACGGCGGATTTCAGCTTATGTTAGCTCAATTGGGGCAAAAGTTTTGGATATTAAACATCAAGAAGGCTGTAAAAAAGTGTATCCATTCGTGAAATATTTGCTGTATGCAAAACTTCAAAACTGCCACGCAACTTATAGGCAACTTACCAGCACCACTAGTTAGAATATCCAAACCATTCTCTCATTGCGACGTAGACCATGCTCGTCCCATAGATGTAAATTTATGGAAGAGTAGATGCTATAAGACGTAAAGGGCATATTTCGCAGTGTTTGCCTTTCTATCCACCAAAGCACTACACTTGGAGGTGGTTAGTGAGATGATGACACAAACGTTTATCGCGGCCTTCCGGCGATTTGTAGACAGACGACGAGGTCTACCAGAGATCTACAGTGATTGTGGAACTTATTAACAAAAGAGCTGGAAATATTGGGAAAAGCTGCAAGTTTTTCACATACATTGGTTGCTGAAAGAACTGGGACAAAAGCGGGCCCGCATCACCACACTTTGTCGGTCAAATTATCAACCCCGCTCATTTAAATTAAATGCTGTGTGCTCAGCAACGATGACTTCGCTGCCTTGATGTCAGCGAACACTTTCTGACCGGAAAACCCACATAGACATTACCGGAACCTGACATCACGTGCGAGAAACAGTACTACGGTGATCGATTGAGATTACTGCAAGAGCTCTAACAAGGATTTTTGAAGCAATGGAGTACGGAGTATTTGTCACGTCTCCAGCAACGTCCCAAATGGTTAGAGCTACAGGAACATCCCAAAGTAGGCGATTTCGTTATAATACACGACGAACTATTGCCACTTTCTAAATGGATGTTAACAAGAATTACGGAATTACACCCGGGCCAAGACCAACTGGTTAGGATGATAGATGAACATCCTACTCTATAAAATTTAACAAAGCAAAAGTTCATACACTTTATTTGATTATACACAGCATTCAATCATTCATACAGTCCACTTATCATAGGATAAAGAACACAACCGACACACAAACCTCAATTACAGATAATTACTTTAATTTATTTAGTTTCCAACACATAATTATCAAGCAACAATTAAATAAAAACTATCCAGTTCTCACCAAGCAATTAAAAAACACATAATCATGTACTATCAACAATTATTACCAAATTCAACATGGCGACAAAATATCCCAAAAGAGTAGGTAAGGTAGAAGTAGGAAAGAGTGGAGACTGTACCGTTATGTTCGTTTCAGTTTGTTTTTGTATGGCGTTCTCTGTTATATTACCGACCTCCGAGGAGAACTGACGGGCTTGACGGAGTCGGGAAAATTATTGCGAACAGAGTTCAGGGCAGTGGGAAAATGTTGAATATCAAGATTCAATTAATAAATAAACTCAATTGTAAAATAAAACTCAAGTCATTCTTGTCAATATATTTATTTTTATATGTTAATACCTTAATCTAAAATTAATATTGTACTAGATCATGGTACTAAAACGAAACGAATGCCAACTTTCGTTTTTTGTATACACAAATAAGCTTAGCATTGACCTGCTGATCCGTTTTTGTTTGAATTTCATGTGCGATTGGGTTTGTGTTAGTTAATAGATCACCATCCTTGTAGATAAGATTTTAAAATTGATGTAACACAGTTTCCATTTCTTTCCTTTCTTCTCCATTCAAATGAGTAAGATTCACTTCTTCTTCGGTTGAATGTACGTCGAAGTAATCAAGAGTTGTTTCATTCTCTACTGAATAGATTGGTATCTTAGTATCGTTTTTTAAAAGAAAAGGAGACATCTATTGTTGAAATCGCTAGTTAACAATTCTGAGTGTTACAATTTTGCGAAATAAACATTTTACTTCCGGGGCTCATTTGAGAAAAAACTTGGGTTCAATATTTGCACTCCATATCAGTCTGATACCTAGCTGATGAATTATTGTCTGCAACTTGCACTATCCCCAAAGGTACTGGTTGACAATGAAAATTCCGAATCTGACCGGAGGGATTGAAGACTTTCCTGATGTGATAATTTCGTCCTGTTCTGTTTTGATTGAAATTACTACGAAATTGGCCTGAATGGTTTTGATTGTTGTACTTTGAATGATTTTGGTCGAAATTGTTGTGTCTAAATTGTCCTATATGATTATTGTGTCTAAATTACCCTTAGTTGTGCATTCGGTTATGGTTTATCTTGTGTGTCTGTCGCTTGTCATGTGTTAAGAGTTCATTCAAATGAGTAAGATTCACTTCTTCTTCGGTTGAATGTACGTCGAAGTAATCAAGAGTTGTTTCATTCTCTACTGAATAGAGTGGTATCTTAGCATCGTTTTTTAAAAGAAAAAGATACATCTATTGTTGAAATCGCTAGTTAACAATTTTGAGTGTTACAATTTTGCGTAATAAACATCTTACTTCCGAGGCTCATTTGAGAAAAAACTTGGGTTCAATATTTGTACTTCATATCAGTCTGATACCTAGCTGATGAATTATTGTCTGCAACTTGCCCTATCTCCATAGGTACTGGTTGACGATGAAAATTCCGAATCTGACCGGAGGGATTGAATACTTTCCTGATGTGATAATTTCGTCCTGTTCTGTTTTGATTGAAATTACTACGAAATTGGCCTGAATGGTTTTGATTGTTGTACTTTGAATGATTTTGGTTGAAATTGTTGTGTCTAAATTGTCCTATATGATTATTGTGTCTAAATTACCCTTAGTTGTGCATTCGGTTATGGTTTATCTTGTGTGTCTGTCGCTTGTCATGTGTTAAGAGTTCATTCAAATGAGTAAGATTCACTTCTTCTTCGGTTGAATGTACGTCGAAGTAATCAAGAGTTGTTTCATTCTCTACTGAATAGAGTGGTATCTTAGCATCGTTTTTTAAAAGAAAAAGATACATCTATTGTTGAAATCGCTAGTTAACAATTCTGAGTGTTACAATTTTGCGTAATAAACATTTTACTTCCGGGGCTCATTTGAGAAAAAACTTGGGTTCAATATTTGCACTCCATATCAGTCTGATACCTAGCTGATGAATCATTGTCTGCAACTTGCACTATCCCCAAAGATACTGGTTGACAATGAAAATTCCGAATCTGACCGGACGGATTGAAGACTTTCCTGATGTGATAATTTCGTCCTGTTCTGTTTTGATTGAAATTACTACGAAATTGGCCTGAATGGTTTTGATTGTTGTACTTTGAATGATTTTGGTTGAAATTGTTGTGTCTAAATTGTCCTATATGATTATTGTGTCTATATTACCCTTAGTTGTGCATTCGGTTATGGTTTATCTTGTGTGTCTGTCGCTTGTCATGTGTTAAGAGTTCATTCAAATGAGTAAGATTCACTTCTTCTTCGGTTGAATGTACGTCGAAGTAATCAAGAGTTGTTTCATTCTCTACTGAATAGAGTGGTATCTTAGCATCGTTTTTTAAAAGAAAAAGATACATCTATTGTTGAAATCGCTAGTTAACAGTTCTGAGTGTTACAATTTTGCGTAATAAACATTTTACTTCCGGGGCTCATTTGAGAAAAAACTTGGGTTCAATATTTGCACTCCATATCAGTCTGATACCTAGCTGATGAATTATTGTCTGCAACTTGCACTATCCCCAAAGGTACTGGTTGACAATGAAAATTCCGAATCTGACCGGAGGGATTGAAGACTTTCCTGATGTGATAATTTCGTCCTGTTCTGTTTTGATTGAAATTACTACGAAATTGGCCTGAATGGTTTTGATTGTTGTACTTTGAATGATTTTGGTTGAAATTGTTGTGTCTAAATTGTCCTATATGATTATTGTGTCTAAATTACCCTTAGTTGTGCATTCGGTTATGGTTTATCTTGTGTGTCTGTCGCTTGTCATGTGTTAAGAGTTCATTCAAATGAGTAAGATTCACTTCTTCTTCGGTTGAATGTACGTCGAAGTAATCAAGAGTTGTTTCATTCTCTACTGAATAGAGTGGTATCTTAGCATCGTTTTTTAAAAGAAAAAGATACATCTATTGTTGAAATCGCTAGTTAACAATTTTGAGTGTTACAATTTTGCGTAATAAACATTTTACTTCCGAGGCTCATTTGAGAAAAAACTTGGGTTCAATATTTGTACTTCATATCAGTCTGATACCTAGCTGATGAATTATTGTCTGCAACTTGCCCTATCTCCATAGGTACTGGTTGACGATGAAAATTCCGAATCTGACCGGAGGGATTGAATACTTTCCTGATGTGATAATTTTGTCCTGTTCTGTTTTGATTGAAATTACTACGAAATTGGCCTGAATGGTTTTGATTGTTGTACTTTGAATGATTTTGGTTGAAATTGTTGTGTCTAAATTGTCCTATATGATTATTGTGTCTAAATTACCCTTAGTTGTGCACTCGGTTATGGTTTATCTTGTGTGTCTGTCGCTTGTCATGTGTTAAAAAATCTAAATTGCTTAAAATCGTTACCCACATATGTAGGTATCCCTTTCATTTCGTGTAAATCATATTTATCCCTAAAAATATCAAGATAAATTGCCCGACATTATTTGTTTTATTCTATTAATTAAAATTGTATAAAATGTTGTCCCACACTCTGATTGATTACATTCATATGTTGCTAAGCTTTAGTGTCTTTTATAACATTTTCTATTTTATAATTCGAATCGGAAAAAACTTTGCGTGAAGTGAAATATGTCCGTATAGTTACACGCTGGTTTGAAGTGTTGTCAGAAAAGTAGCTTTGCTTCTTCCCAGTCATTTGGTTTGTTATTGATCAGCAGTTCCTTTGCTGTCACGATGATCTTTCCATTGTAAATTTCTTGCCACAATTCCTTCTTCTTTACTGCACTAGTTTGTGCATCTAATCGAGTCTGCACTACCGTAATGAACTGTGTTAACTGGTCCCTTTCTCCATAAAATTCCTTAATGAAGGCGATTTCTTTCATCAAGTGTACTGCTCGGCTGGTTGGCTCTGGAATGTTTCTGGTTAATAAAGATTCCATTGCTTGGACTAACCTATCCACAGTTTTGCAATTCATCTCCTTACTGATAATAGTATCCCACATAAGTTACACAGATGTTTGTTTGTTTTTTCTTTTGGTCCAAGATATTTATCTTAAGTTTACTTGGTACACTTCACTTTCTCAAAAATTGGTGGGACTCGTAAGAGTCCAATTTAAGTTTGTTAAAGGGTTTTCCAGTAGACTCTTGACACTATTGACTTTGTGAACGCACTCTTTCATTAATCCTCAAACTGGCACTGTCAATTTATTCAGTAAACTCAACATTTTCATCATGGTAAAGAACACGAACGAGTAACTTTTGCAAATTATAAGGAGGGTTAACTCCAATTTTCAACCGACAAAGCTCAGTTTTGGCCCAATGGGTTTGTCAAAAAAATATGAGTTATTAGTCAGGTGAAAATCCACTTGTTCTGAATTCCTAAATCACCACTTGATCCACAAAAAATCCACTGAGCCATATTTTTTCGTCGACGATAACGATCTTCACGTTGCTGTGAATGGTCAGTGTTATCGCGCTCTGATTATTTTTGGCCCGAATTGGAAGATATGGACTTGGACGACATGTGCTATCAAGAGGATGTTGGCACAAGCCACACAGCACACGTTACAATCGATGTATTGAAGAATAAGTATAGTGAGCATGTTAAGAAAAAGAAATGGGCCAGTCGATTGGGCTATTTCAGTGGGACTGCATTAAGCCATTGGCTTATGCCAACAAGCCGACGATGTTTTGATTGTACTTCAAGCCAACAGTAAATTTTTTGAAATATCGCAAATGATTTGCGTTTTATCTAAAAAAAAAAGTTGTCAAGACCTTATTGGAAAATCCTTTACTTGACATTTTTTTTTTAATTAACTCCAGCTTAACCTGAATTTTAGTTTCGCGGTCACTTTTTACAGAGTTATTTTGATTGAACTGATTTCTAGTTACAATGTTACATTTAACCGAGTTATGACTGACTTGTATTTGAAACGTAGTTTCATATACAATGCTTCTAGTTATACTATCGCTATTGTTTGCTCTCATTAAATCCGTTCTTGTTCAATCTTTGCCCTTTGAGAAGGATCCTACCAACTGCGCCACATGAATAATATACTCCTGATTGAGCCAAAAGAAATATTTTATTTTATTAAAATAAACCGTTCTGACACTGTTGCTTACTAACTAGTTCAATACCGACAAAGTCCATTCCTATGCGCGTCTTCGTCTTGCAGATCGTATATCATTCCGAAGAATTTGGTAAAGTGAATATGCAGTGGTTTGGTTCCATATTACACCCTCTCGTGGATTTCAGAGCTGCTTCACATATACCCGCGAGTTTAGGAGCCCTTGGTGGTATGAAATCCAAGTTGAATCCTGCCTCTGCTGCGTACTGGCAAAAGACTTGGTACCCTTGCTCGAACTGCTCGCGAACATCCTGGAGCTTCCTCTGAGCTCATACAAAGTTCGTCCCGTTGTAGCAGTGAACTGTCTAAATACGTCGGATGACAAATCGGTGGTTAATTCAAAACCAACAGCCTTGGACGCGAAACAAACAAAAATATAAGAAAGGGTCGTCCGATTTCACCATATTGCGCTATCAATGGGATATGTCTCCATGAGGTGGCGTTGCAATTTATATCCGTAAAACGATAAAATTAGAACCAGTAGTATCTTCTAATCACAGTGACCCTTGTGAAGTTCATTTTTTTGAATTCTATCAGGCGAAAATAAGTGCACTATTGGTGTAATGCATATTGCACCACGTGTTGCCACGGCGCGTTTATTTTTAGACTTAATTGAAGATATATCATTATCCACTCCTAAACTGATTCTATGTGGTGATTTAAACATAAATATTCTAAATTTATCAACCAATGCCAAGGATTCTATAAAACCTCTTAATCGGTTTCTAGTCAATTCCTCAATTCCCACACATTTTTTCCCCCATAGTACACCTTCTTTAATAGATGTAATATTCACTAGTGATAATGATTTAGTTAAAAATTATAGTCTGTACCTGTCTTCTCGTACTATAAGCTTGTTATTACCATTGTAGATATAAAAACATGTTTTCCCACGTCCATGTCTTACAAGTATAGGGACTTTCTAGTGTCAATATTTAATCTTTTATCTGAATTTGCTTGTTGCGATTGGGAAACTCTCTATATTACATGTGACTCTGATTTATAAGTCGAATTCCTCACTTTTGTATTGAATGAACTTTTGGGGTTAACCCCCAAAATTACTAAGCTGACACACTATACCTCTAAATTTAGCACTCCAATCCTCCAAGTTCTGGTGGGAGCAATTGCGTAATATTGGGTTATCTAAAAAATCGATTTCAATTCTGGATGACAATATAAATTTAGATGAACTTAATAAAGACCTTGTTGCTTCTGCTCCTCCGGCTGATCCAAATGCTACGAATATACCGGAGCATAATAGTAATGTAGACAGGTCTATCTCCGCATTTAACTCTTGCGACGTTTGCTTTGTCATACTATTTATTAAAAGTAAATCTGAATGTATAGATAATTTTCATCCCGATTTTGTTAAATTCATCCTTCCTGTTATTCTTCCATATATCACGCACATCTTCAACACAATTGCTATGACATCAAAATACCTCTTACTGTGGTAAAAAGCTAAGATACCAATCCCTAAAAATGCTCATAATACTGAATACCGACCACTAGAATTTAACCTTGATGACAAAAATCTCCTTACACCACTGCAATCAGTGGTTGACTTCTCTAAAGTATTCGTATTCTGAGCAAAACCTCACAGCTTGTGAGCATCACAAGAACCGTCAAAATTGTGATGTTCTGATGAGCTCATCACAAGGAAAATAATCAACAAAAGAACTGTCACACACAAGGAAAAATAAACAGATTTTGATTTTCAAAAAGGCGAAAATAAAGAAATAAATGGAGGACATTGTTTTGATTTTGTTACTTATTGAAGAAGGAGAAAATAGAGACAAAAGGTAATTCGCTTTTATAATGTTGTAGACAATTAAATAGTGTAAATATTTTTAAACTGCAACGTAGAAGGATGTTAAGGAACTTGCCATATTTGATATTATTATTATTGTTGATATTTTATTGTTCCTGCAAAATATTCATTATTAATAAATACTCATGCATATTTCATTAATATACACAATATTACCTTGTTCGCTACGTTCTGCCATTAATTTGTAGATATTGCTTTTCCAAAATCAAGTATTTGTAGACCGCTCAGTAAGAAAAAAAAGCGCGAATGTAATAATTGTCAAAAAAAACAATTTTTGACATGGCAACGAATTCACCACACCATGGTGACTATTCTTGTGTGTTTTCTTGTGAGGTTTTCACCAGAATACCAGAGAGCTGAAACCTCACAAGGTAGGCATCATAATTTTCGCCCCACTGACATTTGTGCATTCACAAATGAAGTGGAGTCTGAGCTCGTTAAATATGTCAAAGGGATGAAATCACTTTACTTTGGGTTAACCCAATCAGATGTCAGGTCTCTGGCGTTTCAATTGGCAGTGAAGAATAACATTCCAAACAAATTTTCGGTTTTAAGGCAACGTGCTGGACGTGTTTGGCTCAAAGGCTTTTGAAAAAGGCATGGAAAGAGCTATCAATTTGCAAACCGACAGGTAAGTCTACGGCTAGAGCAACTGGGATTACTAAAACAAATGTAAATCTTTTTTTTGAGCTCCTAAGATATAATTTTCCGCCAGTTCAGATTTATAATATGGACGTGACCGCTTTTTCGATAGTTCAGAGTAAACAGCCAAAAATATTTGCCGCCAAAAGAAAACGGCAAATTGGTATTTTGACATCTGCTGAAAGGGGATCCCTTGTAACGATGGTAATTGGTATGAGGGCCAGTGGATAATTCGTGCCGCCACTTTTCGTCTTTCCAAAGAAGAACGAGAATGTTCAATTAATGAAGAATGCTCCACCTGGTTCAATCGCTGCATTTCATCCTTCGGGATGGATTCAACTTAATCTTTTTACAAAATGGTTTCAGCATTTCGTAAAAAAGATAAGCCGTCAGAGGATTCACCAGTGTTATTAATTTTAGACGGTCATTTCAGTCACACTCGGAAAATTGATGTGATTGCAATGGCAAAAGCAAATTTTGTGACCATCATTTCATTTGTACCTCACTCAACCCATAAGATGCAGCCTCTTGATAGATCTCTTATGGCGCCTTTAAAATCTTTTTACAGTGAGGCTATTCGCTTGTTCTTACGTGAGCAGGGCTAAAAAGTCACGGTATATGACGTTGCAGAACTATTCTCCAAAGCGTTATTAAGGTGTTAAACAGCAGAAATAGCTGTTAATGGGTTTAAATGTACAGGCATTTATCCTTTTGATCCACATGTTTTCACTTACGCTGATTTTATTGGTGTGGGGGAAGGTGATATGTAGGTTGTTCATCAGGAAAAAGAAACCGTTGATAATAATCCTCGAACTCCACCAGGGACTTCGAAATCGAATTTGAATCCTACTATTTTTCCTTGGGACATAGCCCCACCAGTTGCTTTAAATTGGAAGAAATCAAATATCACCAAAGCTGCTGTTATACCGAAACACCTTACGAAAACTGCCTCAACAGACAAGACGTTTCAAAAACAGGTAAAAATTGTGTTAAAAAATTGTTTAAAATAATAACAAAAGAAAGATGTGTTAAAAAGGAAAAAGAAGCTAATATGTTACCTTGTTACCATCCACTTCAAAAGCATGTCACAAAAAGCAGCCTAAATGCAAAAAGGATTCGCCAAACGATTCATCACGTGATTCTTCTGTAAGTTTTTTGGCTGATGACAAAAGTTCAGATGAATTAGGCTCAGAGTTCGAACCTGAACCTCGTGAAGGCGTACACTTCAATATCTGTGACGAGTCCTACCCTGATGGTCTTTTATGGGGTAGATGTATTCAATGTAACATGTGGTCACATGAGAAGTGTGTGGAAACATTATATCTATGTAAATATTGTGAAAATTCATTTATATAATTCAAACCCTCTATGTATCTTTTTTCCAAATTTACAAAAAATAATAACTCGATGGTTGGTGATATGGAATATCCCATATTGCATTTCATTCTTGGTAATATGGAACATTTTGCTGTTGTTGTTTAAAATACTTAAGATTTTTTAAGTATAAAATCATTACTGAAAAATGCAGCGCAGGTACCTGAATACATATTAGTCTTTTTGAAATATTTGACGGGAATTTTGGTCAAGAAATGTAAGTGCAACTTCAGAATAAAAAAAAAAACTGTATTACACATTACCCTAACTGGTGTTCACCAGGGTTCTATACTTCGTGCCTTATTATTTTCAATGTTTATTAATGATCTGCCCACTGTAATATCTTACTGTTCTTACCACATTTATGCCGATGATCAATTATATATAAGCTCCAAGCCCAACGTAACTGAGAGTACTATTAACCTAATAAATAAAGACCTTAAATCTATTGTCAGTTGGTCCAGACTTAATGGACAGTTCCTAAATCCCACTAAAACCAAAACTATTCCGATAGCTAAACAATCTGTTAACCGCAACTTCATCCTATTCAACTGAATTCAATCAATGTTGGGACATTTGCAACTTGCATTAATTGCAAAGGAAAGCACCCAGCTAATTACAGTGGGTGTAAAGTAGCTAAGGAGCTTCAAAAAAGACGTGACAAGATCAAACCAAATCTGTCCAAACCATCAAAACCAGTAAAAAAGACATTGCTGAAAACGCTGAAAACAAAACAAATAAAAAACAACCGAAGAGTATAATTGCAAAATGCAAAACCGAGTAGTCGACCAGCAAGCGGAAGTGACAAAATCATCTAAATCATCACACATTGAAGTGAAAACATTTGCTCAAACAATAGCAGCTCCGAGTGCGAGTAGCAGTAACTCACTAGATACCCCTCTCCGTTATACTCTATATTCGAGAAAACCATACCGACATATGTTTGATTTCCGAGACACATTTAACGAAGGAATCTCGCTTAAGTTTAAAAGGTTACTGTGGCTATCACGCCTATCACCCATCGGAAAGGGCAAGAGGGGGGTCATCGTTGTTTATACGAGATAACATCGAACAGTTAGTGGTGGAGACTTCAATGCGAAGCATTCCTTTTGAGAATCAAGAGGTATCTCAAGAGGCAAAGGTAGAACACCGTTTAAAACCGGTATGAAATTTGGCTGCAAGTTTCACTCGACAGGGAAACCTACCTACTGGCCTACGGATTTCTTTGTTATGAAGGGTTTTTCGTGAAATTATCTAAAACTGGAAGAAAGCTGTGATCTCAGTTGAAATCATTCTCCAATTAGTATGAGCAATACGATCGTGAAAAGGGAAGTGGCGCCAACATTAACTAATCATCGTACAAATTGGAAAGTATTTAGGAACTACTTGCAAAATCACATTGAACATATGACACCGCTGAGATCCCCATACGACTTAGAAATTGAACTCGATAAAGATAAAGCTAATCTCTTCGCAGATTACTTGGAGGAAACATTTAAGCCATTCGAAGGTCAAGCTCTTCCTGTCACTTACAATGGAATGATATACGTCAATTATACGACGACAATTTTCATCTGAGAAGTGCTACCTTGGCAGAACTCAAGCAGGAATTAAAAAAGCTCAAACTGAAAAAAGCTCCTGGTTACGATTTAATTACAGAAGAAATTCTTAAAGAGGTACCTGGGAAAACCGTTCTTAAGTTACTCCACTTAATTAATGCCGCGCTTAGACTTGAACATATCCCTAGTCAATGGAAAGTGGCAGAAGTTATAATGGTACCAAGACCCGGGAAACCATCAACGCATAAAAAGTCGTATAGACCTATCTTACTACTCCCGATAATGTCTGAAGTATTTGAATAAATTCTGCTTAGACGTTTGAGTTGAATTGTGGAAGAAAAACAGCTCATACCAAATCACCAATTTGGTTTTAGAAGTAAACACTCAACTATTGACCAAGTACATCGAATAATTGATTTAATAGAGAAGGCATTTGAATAAAAGCTCGTTAGTTCAGCCACATTTCTCGATGTTTCTCAAGCCCTTAACAAAGTTTGGCATGAAGGCCTAAAATATAAGCTATGCCGATCTCTACAGGGGAAACTGTATAGTATTTCTCTCTGATAGGATCTTCCGGGTGAAGCATGGAAATTAATACTCTGATATTAAAAATATAAATGTTGGTGTACCACAAGGGAGTGTTCTTGGCCTCTGCTAAGCTGTCGATCAGTATCTAAGTCGCAAACTACTGGTTAAGTGCTTCACTTAATTGTAGTCTTAATGAATTCAGGGAGGTGATTTTAGTGAGTAAAAATCTTGCACTTCTATGTGCGAACGTTCGCCATAGAGTCTTGTCGAAGATTTCCACCTACCCACGGAAAGAAAAAAACATTTTTTAATACGCCACTCAGGTTAAAAACCCGGGTATAGTTTTCAACAAGAAGCTAACGTGGAACAATCAAATTACAAGAGTTATGTCAAATGTATATTCAGCTCTCATCGGACTTTCAAGCACTTTTTGCCAATCAATGTTAAATTGAGACTTGTGAAATCATATATTTTACCAATTATTTCTTATGGATGTGAGATTTTTGCTTATTTCGATTTCAATAGTTTTATAAATTGCAAGATGAGTTTAATTCTCTTGAGGGATATGTTTTAAATATAACATAAATATAAGCACATTTCATCACATTCGCGTAATCTGTTAGGTTGTAATTTAAAAGCATATCTTAATTATCGATCTTGCGTTTTTTTCAAATTAATACATAAAAGTTAACCTGAATACTTGCTTAACAAATTGAGTTTCTGTCAATCTAATCGTTACATTTTGTTAAAACCTTCCATTCACGCTTGTCTTACATCGCGCAGACAGTTTTTCATTTATGCTACTTACTTGTGGAATCATCTCGCTAACAGCGTTAAAAGCCGGGTCGAACACAGAAACTTTATTATGTCATGTTTTTTCCATGTTTCTACTTTAAACTGAGAATGCTCCTTAGTTATTTTTGATTTTTTTTTATCTCTATTTCTATTTCTCTTACAGAAATACTCAATAAATACAAATACAAATTGAGGTTAGAATCTGTCCAAAATATTGTTTGTTCCACTTGAAGAGAGATTATGCACTGTGCAAAACTCTAATCGAGGGAGTGATTATATTTTTAAAGGGGCCACTTACGACTTTGCTGTTAAATGCCTCGACTTGATACCGTTTTGGGTTTGGCTGCTTGTATCGGATCGATTCATTCCATCTAATTGCGGGATCTTGCTAAATTATTTTATAGCTTAAGTTACGATGGAACATAGTAATCCAACAGAGTCAAAAAGACGTGAAGAAACTGATAAGATGTTTCGCTGGATGATTGGAAAACTATGTTACCAATTGAAATACGCCACGTTTTAAAAAAAGGTTGCGGACATAGTACCATAAGTAACTGTGTTTAATGTTCAAATGTTGAAGTGCTGGTAAATGCAGCGCTCTTTGGCAATCAAACAGTCCTGTACATGGAACAACGTCGAAAAAAAATCTAATAATATTAGTAAAATTTAAAACTTATAAGTAAAAAAACGTAAGATGAAATTAAGCACGAAACATTTAAAAAACCAAATTTATTTCTATATTTAAATACCGACTTCGTCGGTGGTCTACAAATGACTGCCTTAGCATCTATACACTGTGGACAAAACAACAAGATATAACAGTTAACAATAGGTTTGACGAAAACAAACAGGTGGAGATAAGGAAATGAAAAGGACGCTACTCAATTTAAACGTAAACAAATATGGGGAATGAGGGATTAGACAAAGACAAGTGCATAGGTGCAATGTTGCTTCAATGGAAGTTGTAGTGACATGTTGCGACACGTAATTCCTCCCACCGAAGATTCGATTATACAAATTGTTTGTGGAATCGTAAGAAAATAAGTTATACATGGTACATATGTATGTATCAACATTACGATAAACATAATATAACAATTCATATAATAACAATAATAACTAATTATGCATTTTCTCTCATTATTTTTCTGACATAAATAAATACACATTCACACATTTTTAAATAATTTCTCAAATGTCTTTTTTTGTTTTGTTTTTTTTTTCTTATCAATATGTATATTTTTTAAAATTTATAGATATGACATCTCGACTTTTATTTTATTTCAGTAAAAATCAAATAAAGATTTTACACATTATACCTTTTCTTAACACATATTTAATATTACACAGGAACAGATTGAGCATTCGGTAAATTTTTGTGAATTCGTTTTCTGAATTTTTGTAGTACTCTACAACTCCGATATGCCCTCGAAGTGTATGTATCCCCACTTAATTTTAGTTTCACTCTTTCTTTTTTTTCTAGAATATTTGTTTTGTTTCATTTTAAGTAACTGCAAAAAGTTTTATTTCTGCATATGTATTTTGTATTAATTTTTTTTTTATATTGCATTTTTTGTTCTTGTCATATTTTACAATTGTTATATTCTTTAATAATTTTTTTTTTTTTCGTGTAATATTTTACAATTGTTATATTTCTTAATACATTTGTTTAGCTTTTAGTATCGATACTTGTATGATTTATAATACAAATAGGATATAAGTAATTTATTTTTCATTATGTGCTTACGAAAAAACCAGACTTAGGTTAACTCCAATATTTCCTCGAAGGTTCCAGCCGTCGGAGGTAACTATTTTGCTTCACCATTTATATTTGGTAAGCTACTAATTTCTTTTCACCTTGATCATCCGTCTTTTCACATAATATGCACACTCACACTATACAGTGTATAAATGTTTAGAACTTCCCTTCCGATATTCCTTCGAAATGGGTCATTTATACTTTGTATCCTTTGTCAACATTTTACAATGGAAGTTGTAGTGACATGTTGCGACACGTAACTCGCGCGGCATTGGAGGGTAAGAGGCGGGGCATAATAATAATAACTCACCAGTCTAAGATCATCATTTTTCCAAAGCTTCCGCTCAAGGGAAAAAAATTTCCAAAAAGCTCGGAGGTGCTTTGAATGGTAACGTTACCTCAAATCGACCAATCAGTAAGAGTTTCGTATTTTCAACAAAGTAATTTTCACAACTCTATTGTTTTTATTTGCTTCTCTAGGTGTCCAGAATCTTTGAAAAACTTTATCTAGGATCGATATTTATACATTTTCCAGATACTATCCATCCTAGAAGATCGGATTTGTATCGTCGGATATTCCGGGCCTTTATTTGTTTGACCAACGGATAAAAGTCCCAAAAACATTTTTGCTCCTAGTAGCAAATCAATTGCTTGTGGTTTATTGAACCACGGATCAGCTAATTAAATATTGTGTAGAATGTTCAAATTCACAGTGCTTATAGCATGATTTGGATGACATTCTGGAATTAAGGTTACTACCCAGTAATCTGTTAAAAATAATCATTCAGCTTTGATTGTACCAATGCATTTACGTTTTTGTTTTTTGAATTTGTTTTACGAACATCAAGCAAATTTAATGATTTATCTTATTTACCAACCTCTGTGTCAGCTCTTCAGTTATAAAGTTTATTTGCGATCTAGAATTAAGTAAAGATCACGCTGGCAGATACTCGCCGTTCTTACATTTGAACGTTGTTCGTTGCAAGAATAACTTTTTTGTTTTTTTTTTCCCCCGTGGGTAGTTGGAAATCTTCGACAAGACTCCATGGCTAACGTTCGCACATAGAAGTGTGAGATTTTTACTCACTGAAACCACCTTGAATTTATTATGACCACAACTAAGTGAAGTACTCAAGCAGTAGTTTTTATTTCATGATTTAGGTACTGGTCAGCAGGTTACCCTACAGTGAAAATGCCTGCTAACACCTCAACAATCTGCCGGTGGAGACTATCGCACAAGATCAAGGGGTCTAGTCCTTTGAAGTCGGCGCATGACATTAGTTTCCTCAAGCATCGAGTGAACTGCAGAGTTTGCGTGCTCATCTAGGCGGCACTTATGTGATGAGGTTATGGAAGTAAGATTTTCGTTGGGAAGAACAGCGATCACAGCATCACGAGAAACTTAATTTCATAAAATTTTTTGCCATCGATTTATTTCGTGAATTTTATTTTTCATTATGTGCTTACGAAAAAACCAGACTTAGGTTAACTCCAATATTTCCTCGAAGGTTCCAGCCGTCGGAGGTAACTATTTTGCTTCACCATTTATATTTGGTAAGCTACTAATTTCTTTTCACCTTGATCATCCGTCTTTTCACATAATATGCACACTCACACTATACAGTGTATAAATGTTTAGAACTTCCCTTCCGATATTCCTTCGAAATGGGTCATTTATACTTTGTATCCTTTGTCAACATTTTACAAACATTTCATTTATTCATATAATATTTCTTTTAATTACATAAATTTACTTATTTTATTTATTTTAAATATTTTTTCTTCTTTTGTTGTCATTATTCATTATTACTTATTTAGTTAGAACTCTACAGCCCCGATATGCCCTCGAGGTGTATGTCTTCCGCAGTTTATATTATATACACATTTCTTATATGTATATTTTCATTTGTCAGATACAATTACTTTTCTGTGTTTAATTTTATACATTGGTTTAGTCTTACATACTGTATACACAATAATAAATAGCCTGTAAATTAAATTTTCTTAGTATACACATCCTTAATAATTTTTATCATATATATTTCTCTATTTTTCATATATATTTCATATATATATATATTTTTTCATATATATTTCTTTCTAGTGTATTTTTATCATTTGTATTTTTATTAGGACAATTATTTTTTTTTAAATTTACACAGGGTTAATCATATTTTAAAGAACCATTTGTAACTGTAATCCTATATATATATTTTTAATAGTATAATAAGTAATAAATGAAATGAAATTATTTTACTTTGAAATATTCATATTCTTTCTATAAGCAAATTTGTGTAACCTAATATTTCTTAACTTGATGACGCTTTTCCCACGTGTAGTCGTCCGTACTGCATCTGCAGCACCAGAAACCGTTACTTTCTTTTTTGTTAAGTTGTGTTAAATTCCCTTAAATTTTATTTATAGGCGGTTCTTAGTATTTTCATCAGTACGATATTATGGAAAAACATATAACGTTGATTGTTGGCTGTCTTGAGGGATAAGACGCAATTTTTTTCGCAGCTTTTCTCATTTTTTTCCAATGTAGTTACGTAACACAAATCAAAAAACACGTCTTAAAATGTTCGCACAATAAAACTACAACACGTAACAAAAATTCATGAAACACGAAAAACTCCTTCCTATTAATAATTAGTTCGCTTTTTTTTGAGTTCAATACGTTTTCGAAAATTTCGATACAATTCTCGGAAGTTATGTTGGGAGCACAATAAGTAAAACACTAAACATTGTATTTGAAGAAATTAACATTTTTATTCATATTATAAGAAACAAAAACTTAATAAAAGAAGAACTATCCGAGTTCTTCGGTGGTCTAAGATCAACTGCCAATTCCATCCATTAAACAACAACAACGCAATATAGGAACAGGAGAAGACAAAAGAAGTAAAAGGACGCTAATACAAACGAGTAAACAATTGAAGGGTGTGACAAATTTGGAAAAGACTGAGAGGTGAAACATAATTGGAAAGAATGTTGCCAGCACATGTTATCGAAGCTGGGACGTGTTGCGAGTCGTAACTCCTCCCACCGAAGATTCGATTTCGATTTTGCAAAATCGTGGAAAGAAAGTTATATATAAATATTGAAAATGAAATAAATATAATATAACAATTCATATAATAAAAATAATAATAAGTTTTTTAATTTTCTCATTATTTTTCTTACATGAGTATGATATAATAATAACAATTCCCACATTTTCAAATTATTTCTATTTGTTTTACATTTTTATTTTATCAATATGTATATTTTTTATAATATAGATATGATATATGTAGATCTACTTTTATTTTATTTCATTTCAGTAAAAATTATGTACCTGATCTTTATATTAAATAAAGATTTACTTAGGGTACACTTTTTAAAGAGGAGAAAACAACATTTTTAATACAGGAATATGACTTAAGAAAATGTGTTTGGTACATTTTTGTGAAACAATTTGACGAATGTTCTCAGGTGTACTCAATATAATTCAAAGCTTTCGTTGCACTTTCTTATTCTCTTGAAGCCAATGGATGAACGTAGGCTACTGAAATTGTTCACCTAATTCGTACTCTCATTTTAAGTTTATTTACTTTTATTTATTTCTCCATAGCTATTTTATCAATGATCTCTCGAAATGTGTGTTTGTTTTATTTATCGGCTATCTTCTTTAGCTCTTACATATATATTTTATCTTTTACTTATGCATTTGTTTTATTTATTGCATATATTATATATTTTATTAATAAATATTTAAGCATTGAAAGCATTTGGCTACCAATCCGATATTCCCTCGGAATGGGTGCACAATTTAAGTCATAAGGATATTATTATACTTTGTATTTTTGTATATTTGATATTTTATTACATAATATTTATAATCTTTATTTCTTATATATTTACTGTCTTTGTTTATGTAACTAACACATTTACTCCAAAATGTGGTTTTTTATATTTTTTAACGTATCTTGCATTAAATATGCATATTTTATTTATTTTTTCGTATGTATGCTTCGATTGACTCCAATATTCTCATGGAACTTAGTATCGGCTACTTACTTTTCGCCTAGTATACCTTAGAAGGCTACTCTTTGTTCACTTTCGTATACTTATTTAATCATTTATTTATTTATTTATAAACTCTTTATTTTATTTATTGATTTATTTATTTTTTGTTTTTTGTATTAATATTTATTTTTGTAAGGTATCACTTACTTTTTTTTTGCAGCGCTTGTACATATTTATACATATTATTTAGCTTTCATAGCCAGTTATTTTTTTTGTGAAATCGTACCGACGAAGTCGGTATTTAAATATAGAAATAAATTTGGTTTTTTAAATGTTTCGTGCTTAATTTCATCTTACGTTTTTTATTTACATATATTTCGTACGAATGCTATTTTTAACATAACTTTAGGATATTTAATTTTTTTTTATGTTTCAATTAACTTAATAATAATTACTTTAAAAATTTACGGTATTTATTAGACGGTTTAATATATAATTGTCTCTTTTATTCGCTTAAAAAAACAATTTATAATATTTCAATAGTTTAGATGTTAAGAATTAGTCTTATTTTTTAAACATTGATTTGAAAACAATTCTTTTACTGTTATTCACATATATTTTCTATAAGATGTAACAAATTACATTAATTTGATTTGGCGATATGATAAAGTGCAGAAGACAAAATGTGCTTCTGTCTTACAGCATCCCGTTACAGCTTAGTAACTGTTGATGGAGTCGAAGGACAAACCTCTCACATCTGTCTGGCGACGTTGCTGCAGTTGATATATATATGGATGAACATTTCTTTTAAGTTGAATGGATTTCTTTGCTTTTCTTTTAGCAACTAGCTGTTTCTTAGGTTATTACACGAACAAACGAAATTCACAAAACAAAGTCCAAATGCACAAATTAGAAGACTTGTGGTTTTTTCCGACTGCGCCAGTTACGTTCGGGAGCGGAACGTACACGTAAAAAGAAATTAAACACGAAACATATAAAAAACCAAATTTATTTCTGTATTTAAATACCGACTTCGTCGGTGGTCTACAAATTACTGCCTTAGCATCTATACACTGTGGACAAAACTACAAGACATAATAGTTAACAATAGGATTCACGAAAACAAACAGGTGGAGATAAGGAAATGAAAAGGACGCTACTCAATTTAAACGTAAACAAATATGGGGAATGAGGGATTAGACAAAGACAAGTGCATAGGTGCAATGTTGCTTCAATGGAAGTTGTAGTGACATGTTGCGACACGTAACTCGCGCGGCATTGGAGGGTAAGAGGCGGGGCATAATAATAATAACTCACCAGTCTAAGATCATCATTTTTCCAAAGCTTCCGCTCAAGGGAAAAAAATTTCCAAAAAGCTCGGAGGTGCTTTGAATGGTAACGTTACCTCAAATCGACCAATCAGTAAGAGTTTCGTATTTTCAACAAAGTAATTTTCACAACTCTATTGTTTTTATTTGCTTCTCTAGGTGTCCAGAATCTTTGAAAAACTTTATCTAGGATCGATATTTATACATTTTCCAGATACTATCCATCCTAGAAGATCGGATTTGTATCGTCGGATATTCCGGGCCTTTATTTGTTTGACCAACGGATAAAAGTCCCAAAAACATTTTTGCTCCTAGTAGCAAATCAATTGCTTGTGGTTTATTGAACCACGGATCAGCTAATTAAATATTGTGTAGAATGTTCAAATTCACAGTGCTTATAGCATGATTTGGATGACATTCTGGAATTAAGGTTACTACCCAGTAATCTGTTAAAAATAATCATTCAGCTTTGATTGTACCAATGCATTTACGTTTTTGTTTTTTGAATTTGTTTTACGAACATCAAGCAAATTTAATGATTTATCTTATTTACCAACCTCTGTGTCAGCTCTTCAGTTATAAAGTTTATTTGCGATCTAGAATTAAGTAAAGATCACGCTGGCAGATACTCGCCGTTCTTACATTTGAACGTTGTTCGTTGCAAGAATAACTTTTTTGTTTTTTTTTTCCCCCGTGGGTAGTTGGAAATCTTCGACAAGACTCCATGGCTAACGTTCGCACATAGAAGTGTGAGATTTTTACTCACTGAAACCACCTTGAATTTATTATGACCACAACTAAGTGAAGTACTCAAGCAGTAGTTTTTATTTCATGATTTAGGTACTGGTCAGCAGGTTACCCTACAGTGAAAATGCCTGCTAACACCTCAACAATCTGCCGGTGGAGACTATCGCACAAGATCAAGGGGTCTAGTCCTTTGAAGTCGGCGCATGACATTAGTTTCCTCAAGCATCGAGTGAACTGCAGAGTTTGCGTGCTCATCTAGGCGGCACTTATGTGATGAGGTTATGGAAGTAAGATTTTCGTTGGGAAGAACAGCGATCACAGCATCACGAGAAACTTAATTTCATAAAATTTTTTGCCATCGATTTATTTCGTGAATTTTATTTTGTGACTTCATCTCAGACACGATTTCGTCTTCTTTGATGTAAATGAAACAGGGCGCATATACAACACCCTTTGACGAATTTAGGTTAGAATGTAGATCCACAAGGACGACACCGATTGGCTAAGTTGTTTATACGCAAGAATGTATCGGTGATGGTCTGTAATTTAGCAAGTATGAGTATGCTGCTGTGGGACATAGCTGGAAAATGCTCTCATATTCTGTGCTATTGGCATCTATAGCTTTTCTTAGTACGAAAATGCTGACAGATGTGAGAGGTTTGTCCGAATTTTCGGCGGAGATCAGAACAAATCGAACGTTTTTGAGCTTAGGGGTATGGGAGAAACTAGTGAACTCTTCCTGAATTGTAATGTATTTCTCTTTGAGCAATACGTCCTGAAAATCTCCTTTTTTCCTTCCTAGAAAACGCTAGGACTCACCGGCAACCAAAAAAACTCAAAACACCTTCTGGTTAGAAGACAACTTTCACGATCTTCCAGCGACAAAAAACATCTTATTAGTTTCGTCACGTCTCTTTGACCCCCTCTGATTACTATGCCACACCGTAGCCAACAAATCTCATTACAAGAGCTTTGGAACTCGAACTCGCCTTGATACCTTGGACCTGTTTCATTGTTGATTCCTTCACTGCCGCTGTATGATTTGTTTTATGAACCGCTGTAATACAACTTGTATCAACTAAAGTTTTCACTGGAAATATGGGAAGGTTGTATGATTCTGTTTCACAGAAAAATATCATACACATCATTTATTACAAATTTATAATACATTTCATACAGCACTTTAAACTGTAATATCATGGTGATAAAATGATCACGCGATCATTTACCCAACACAACAACACCTCTTCCTTTGCATCTCTTCTCCTTTTCAAATTATCGTTCAATCGGATATTATAGAGCTGATCAACCTACACCAATGCACTATAATATGTAGATCCGTGAATCACCCTATCTATTTTCAGTGCTGTTCCTGTTCAGTGCCAAACCTCGTGTTGCTTTCTCTGGAGAGAGAGAGGAGTAATGCGAAGGGCACTAGAGAATTTATTTCTCTTTATTGGGATGGAAGAGTTAGTCTGGAGAAAGTTTTTCAAGAGCCGTCCTGGCGGACGGAGGCTCAAGCAACTATATTAATTTTAGGGAATATTTTAGACAGTCTATCGTGGTCGAAACCGTTGACTTTATTCTTGGTTTTTGTACTGTTGCCGTCAGTGAATATCTTTTTTTTACTATAGATTTATCGTTATCGCTCCTATCGGATTATCGCCCATGTCGGAATATCGTGACTGTCGAATTATCACGGAAGAATTAGTGAATTATCGAAAGACAGTTTATGGGTGAAAAACTCCATCGTTGTGCCGTACCACGAAGTCATACCGGACGAGGTTACCGCGCTCAAGCCCGATCTGCTGTTCCCGGTTACTATAGAGCAGACATACAAAAAAAAGAAAGAGGGAAATCGCTACCTTGGAAAAAAGAGAAACACAAAACACTCCTGTCCTTAATCCTACGAGAACCCGAGTACCACCTGTGCGTGTACTCTGACCCCTTCATTACCTTCGTTTCCATGATAACGTGCAACCATTGTCTATATCAATATATATCTGCAAACATATTGATCATACAACCGGAGTTTAATAAAGCTAAGTGAAGTATCTCGTAACGAAAAAAGTAAATAAATGTTGAAGGGAAGAATAAAATAACGTTGTTCGGTGTCCGTGAATGCGTGGGTATGTGCGTAACTGTGATTGGTATACCTAACTAATTAATAGAAACAGCCTTTGTACTAAAACAACGACATGAGTAAATGTACTCCATCTTGGGAACTGCTGCTCCCATCGGCACGCTTGACGACGTGGATGCACAGGTAATTTTTTTCTTCGACCTACATATATATGCAAGTGTTAGATGTACTATGACCTATCTGCCATAATAACGCATATCTACTACGTTCCCCTGGTAAAACTTTTGGAATTTCGTCCTTTGACATTTTTTGTCTAGTAATTTTCTTTTAGGTTTTGATTTCGTTCTTGGCCTTTTTTTTACTTTCTGAAAGGAATAACATGTATCATAGAATACATAAAATGTATAGTAAGGTAAGTAAGGGTTGTCGTTCCTTTTGGGTGCTATACATAAATCAACGGCAAATGGCGCATGGTAGGGTGCGTAAAGACCCGCTAGGAGGACAAAACACCTGTTAATCTCCTGGTATTGTCAGATACCCCACTGCTTTCATTTTTAGTATTTTTCTTATTTCATCGGCTTTAACGTTTTAATTCTCGATTTATCTACTGTATAACGCATGCAATATTTTTGTGTAGTGGTAAATTCGAAGGCACTGGTGCAAGAATCCCCCAATCCGGCGAGCTTAAGCTGAAATCAGCAAGGCACCCACCGAAACTAGTATTACGAATATTCCTTTCCATCCCCTTCCTTCCAATCTAGCCTGCCGTAGTCCACCATTCCCTAAGTTTCGTCTGTCTCTTGTAGACACCTCCCCAAACTTAATAATGAAACCACCATACCTTTACATTCGCCAGTACGCAGCAGAGGAAGGGTTCAAATTCGACTTCGTAACACCAAGGGCGCCTCATTTCGGCGATTAATGGGAAGCAGCTGTGAAGTACGCGAAAGGTCTGTTGCAAAGGACTGTGAGAAACGCTCTGCTGGCAAACGAAGAGCTGCTAACTGTCCTTCTAGAGGTAGATGCGGTCCTCAATTCAAGGCCAATAGCCGCTTTCAGCGCAGACCCCAGCAATTGCGAGGTACTTACAACCGCGCACCTGTTAATAGGAGGCCCACTGCAAGCAATGCCACCAGAACTAGTGCCAAGAGCTGCTTAAGAAGATAACAGCTTGTAGGATGTCGCAAGCAGCAGCAACACTGGAGTGGTAGTCCACGAAAACAAAAGTCCAATCGTCGTAGGGCTGGGCGGAAAGGTCAGGGTGGTGGAAGTAAAAAAGCAAACGACATAATAACACGTCACATAGTGAAGCTAGCGGTTATGCCTGAAGATGCTTGAAGCCTATAGCTCTTCAACGAGTAAAGCAAAACACTAGTTTCTTTGAGGTTCTGCGATAGAACTGATCTTTATTTTACTTTCAAAATATCATCACAGAGCAGACATGGGAATTCTATGGGACGAGGTTCGTGCACCTGACCCCATTGTGGTGTACAGTTTCTTATAAGCTGAAGATAACAGTGGGACCAGACAATACGTCAACATTCTGTAAATAATCTATTGTAATCGTAACATGAAGTACATCATTATTATTGTGAACTTAATTTGTTTTCATTAATTTATTATTAATATCTATCGCTGTACTTCAATCAGTTTATGTTCATTTACCAGTACAGGAACATTATGACATAAAATACTATTTTGTGTGACATGCTTGAATTGAGTGATTTCAAATTACTTCAATTATATTTTAAGAGTGCACGTTTTCAATTTTAAAATTTAATGCTATCAGAATACATACGCGTACAGAGAGAGTAAAAACAGAAATAAGTAGGAATTATTTCAGTTCGAGCGAGAGAAATAGGAGAAACAAGCGTTACAAAATAGTCTCTACTCGATCTTAGACCGTACCTGTGAAGGTAGGTGATTCCATAGAAGAACAGGATGAATGAAAAGTGGCTGCCTGACATTAAACAAGTATGAATGGCGGGTTTCAAGGTAATATTACGGCTCGATCGACAGAAGGTGATCTGTTCATATAAATAATTTGGGTGTTTCTTGTGAATAATTTTGAAGAGTAAACGATCGGTAGTATAAAAATGCTGCCAATTCGCATCCTAATAGAATATGACGTTATTCCGAGACATGATCAAATCAGCGAAGGTTAAAAACATACCGTGCAACAGCGTTGGTTGCTTCTGTCAATTCTTGAGAGGAAGAATAATCACAGTCAGCGAACAATTCAGATCCATATGTAAGGATGGGCACTATGAGTGCTCGGCGAGTTTTAATTTTACGTACACCTGGAGAATATATATTGATACTACGATATCAATGTGGTCAGTCCACGTCAGTTCACTATTGCACATTATTCCAAGGTTTTTTTACACAAGTAATATATTTAATTGCGATAGAGTTAAGTTCTAATAACGGGAAATTGGAAAAGGAGGGCGGTTGTTTCGAGAACGGGATGGCTTTGGTGTCAGGATTGAGCCAGGCCATTTTGTGTTGCCCAATTGGCAATTGAGCCCAAATCCTCGTTTATTTTAGTACCTGAAATTTAAGTAGATTTGGACATCGTCTGCATAGATATAGAATCTACGATAAGATAAAACAAGTGGAAAGTCATTGATACACATTGAAAATAATAACGGACCGAGAATTGTACTTTGCGGAACACCACAGCGTGCGTCACAAAAGTATGACAGTTTAAAGTTATGAAAAACAGCTTAGACTCGGTTAGTTAAATACGAGAGAATTAATTTATTAATAGGATTACAGAAGTTGAATTGGGTGGAGAATGTATGATAAAGTATCGTTGGGTCTACACTGTCGAGATGTTTCGAGAAGTCGAGTAAGGTTAGTATGGTCGTTTTGTCTTCGTTGCTTTTAATAAGGCTGTGACACAGCTATGTGTATTTGCGGAAACCTGATTGCAGTGGGTTTAAGAACTTGTGTCGCTCAATGGAATCTTTGATATTTCGGTTGACAATCGATTCAAACACTTTTGAAATTAAACGGAAGTATTGCAATAGGTCAGAATTCAGGTGCATCGGTTTTCTTGGGTACTGAGATTATCGTAGCCATCTTCCACAGTGGTGGGATGTCGTGATTTTTGTGTTCATGATGTGCATGATATGATGAAGTATTACTGGAAGCAATATTTTAATGATCGAATATCAAACGTTGCAAAAACGATATCGTGATACAGAAATACACGAACAGAAATCTTTCACCAATCATTGGCCAAATTGACGTCGATCAATGACGGCGAGCAGTTTGGCTTGAAATGAGTAGGTTCGTTGGTATTTAAGAAACTCAAGTTGAGTGAACGCATTGTGCTGCTCAACAGGGAATTGGATGACATTTCAAGGCGTTGGCGAGGAAATCTCTTAAATAATTTCACAGAGATTACACGGGCCCGCAACGTCCGGTGGCAGATAGACTTATGCACAACAGTTAGAATCTCGACAAAATAAAACTGACTAGCATGCGTATCATTATCATTTGAGGATATTAGGTATTTCGTTTTTATATGTTTTCATATGTATTTAGCAACGCCCCCATCAATCCTAAGGAAGCGGTCTACCCGGAAGAGTTTGATAAAGCGTGGTCATTAACGCCAGGTAGAACCATGTCTCGATAACGCAAATAATATCAATCATATTCTTCTCAAAAATTAATTTAAATTCTTTAAACTTATTCACAAGACTTTGGGGATTAATGTGACATATATGCAAGCCTTTATGTCTTTTACACAATATGTTCTGTAATATATTAAGCGAGAGGTCGCTCGTGCTGCGAATTAGGATGGATGGTGTGCATTATTTATGTAAACGGCAGATAAGAGACACTTGTTCTTATATTTTAGAGCTTCTCTCTGTAGCTGGTAATTGCCTTTTGTGAGGCTGTCATTAACGTAGAAACTTTAAATAAATTTAATCCAACATTGTTTAGTCTTAGTGGACTTTTTTTGCTACTAAGCCACTGCTCTCATCAAATTTAGCTTCTCTTGCTTATCCGCTAACCTTAGTATGATTCTATCATCGCCAGCTCGT
Source organism: Eristalis intricaria (assembly GCA_964034865.1). NCBI lineage: Eukaryota > Metazoa > Arthropoda > Insecta > Diptera > Syrphidae > Eristalis > Eristalis intricaria. Next base: position 15,764,368 of record OZ035874.1, read on the forward strand.
AAGGTGTTCGAGAGGCGTGGCTTAGCATTGACAATCATCTTCAGCTTAAGAGGCTGAATGCCGATTTCGACGCATATGTTTTTGCAGAGACTCTCCAGATTCTCTCTAGCACTTTCGGATACCCCAAAGATAACTGCAACATAGCATATTTTTCCTCTTTCTATTGCGTCCTCAAGAATATCCAGTTGCGCAATGTCTTGGCAATTCTTCTTGATTTTTTTGCGCCAGCACCTCTTTATTTTCATCTATTTGCGATTTGAGTCGATCTTCAAGTACAGGCAGCTTTGCATCTAACAACTGCTTGAAGTTCTCCGCCCATATTTCAAGCTAGCTCTCAATTCGAACCCAGAGTTTGTCAGCAATGTTTGCTGAATGCTGCTCACTGAGGACCGTAAGAGGGTCGCTGACTTTCGGTGAGCTTCCTTGTTTTTGTTGTTGGGAGCGACCACGTCTTGTATCGATAGGCATTGTTGTACGATGAAGAAGAATAATACTTCAACGAAAGCAAAAAGCTTATTGAAAAAGCTATGGATTTCCAAATTAGATTGGGATGATTCGATTCAGTTGCGCCTTGATATGAGTTGACAGAACTTAAAAATGAACTTATCTTCGCAAAATTAAAGTATCACGATTTGTGAACACACATGCCAAAGCCAAGCTACAAGTTCATGGTTCCTGACTCTTTGTTGAGAGTGTGTGGTCGCTGTATATATATATGGAGGTATTAAGTTCACACAAGTAAAAGGAAATTCAAAAGTATCCTCTTTACAGAGTAAATCGCTTCCCCGACTTTTCTGGATGAGACTATCGGCAATGGTGTAGCTCTAAGTAGAGCCAATCGTATTTTAGACAGATTCCCAAATTACTCTGCATTGCATAAGAACTCATTCATCAACCCTACCAACCTTTGTGGCCGAAATCTATGAATGGACGCGAAGTTGCTTATAAGCATGTCTCTACCAAACTCAATGCAGCAGATAAGGTTTGGTTGTAACGTGGATGAACTAAAAAGTTAAATTTGGTTCAATAGTTCCTTTTGGAATAACAGACTGCATAGCCAGTCAATGAAAATTTTGAGCTATCGCTGAGTGATGAGGTATAAGAGAAGTGAAGAACCAATTGTGTATTGACATTTGTTGAAAAATTGCGGTATGGAGATAATCGAATGCATTCCGTAATATGCATAATTAGGTAGAATATTTGCATTTGTTAGGCGTTCATTTCGAAGTTTCATTCGAAAACTTAAAAATTAACCCGAAAAATTCGAGAGTGCACTTACTGCAAAAGAATTGCACTTGTGATTTGTAAAAGCAATAGAGATTGTTCAGCACTACGAGTTTGCAGGAGAAATTCGTAAGTTATATAATAAGGTATAAAGACAGCAATTGAACTACTTCGTGTGTGTGGACGTCCTTTACATGCACCGATTGAGCATAGGTGTTTCCGTTCTTACTTACAAATGATGCTTATTTCATTAAAGGATATTTGCGGTGCCTACATAAAAATAACTTCCATACTGGTGAAGGCATTAGTATCTCTGCTTCGAGAGAAAATATGTCTAGTTAATGCCCAAGAGGAATGCATTAAAACATTATACAGTTGTATACATTGTTTTCGTTTTAGGCCAAACTACAAGCACAGATCATGGGCAATTTACCGGCAGATTGACTTAGGGGACAACGACCCCTTCTTATTTGTGACATTATATTATAATTAAGAATTCGCGGTAGACTCTCTCTTTATTTCTGATCTCTCCTTTATTCTCGCCCTTAAAGGTTCATCGACAGCCCATTGCGATAACAGGACGAATTTCGTTGGAGCTCAACGAAAGTAGCAGAAGATTAACGTACAGTTCGAGAAGGAGAAGACCAATATGCAACACAGAGGGGTTTTGGAATCGCCAGTGAAATCAGCGAAGGGACTACGCAGCTTCCACAGAAATCATTAAAGAGGATACCAAGTCTTGAGGCGTGAATTCCTATGTGCCATAACCGGCACCGATGAAAGTTCTGAGATGTGGTTTACTCATTCTGATCAGGTCGCGTGGACGTTTTATATCGACTTTAGGCCATAATTGCTTTGTGATGAGGCACCCAGTGCCAGAGGACCATCTACGTTTGGTGAGAGTTTTAAGTTTTAGTAGAAGTTTTGTAGTAGCGATAGGATTGGACGGCATTTCCCCATTCGGAAAGAGTGTTGAGGTGGTGCCATTTCTAGCAAGTTCGTCCGCTTCGCAATTCTCACTCGACATGAGTTGAATTCTGAAATACTTGGCCATCTCGTTAAGAGATACGTGGTGATTGAGGGCCGTCTTGGAGTTACAAGTGACTGCAATCACAGATTTGATCGCTGCTTATATGTCAGAACAGATGACAATACATGCACTTAATATAACATCGATTTTTAACCAAGACAGAGCTTCTTTTATCTATTATTATGTGAGAAGGTAGTCGGAATGAAATTTCAGATCCTTAGAGAAGACTCTCACAACCACTCCTTGGTCCATCTTCAAACCATTTTTTCCTGTTAGGGACCCAAATTTTTCGAGTATTCTAGAGCGCTCGGAGCTATGTTCCTTCCACATACGCAACGGTTTCAATCTAATCGCAGTGCTGGTAGCGACCTGCCTGCCGAAGGGATCTATCGGTGGAAGATTGAAGAGTGTGTGTAGGGCAGGGGAAGGGGTCTTCGCATTGTTCCGCTGATGCAGATACTTGGTATACGCTGCACAAGAGAAGAAGAAGAAGAATACTGAAACGTATAATCAGTCAACATCTCTCAGAACCACATTTGCACCCTATAGCTTTTTTACCGCAGTATAGAGCCGTACAGGCTTTTTTGACGCCATCCCGGATATTAGGTTTCTCGCTTATCTTCGCATCCAGAATAAGGCCCAGTAATCTGCTTCGATATTGGGGGAATGGAAGACAGGAATTTTGTCTTTCCTAGTATAGAGGACTAGATGTGTTTTTTCTGCGGATTAAAAGTTAGACCGCAACTTCTCCTGTTTCCGCTATGGTAACATAGTCGTCATAGGTGATGAACGTGCAGGTCTTCCTTTCTAATGTTATTAGTAGGTCATTTACTACTATGTTCACCTTGTGGAGTTCTTCTATTAACCGCTCTGCAGATTTTGGTATCACCAAGCCTGGAGCGGATTGCCCTTTTATTGAAAAGTTGGTGAATAAACTAAGGATTTTTCGATCCCGAGCGGGAGAGCGCTGAAGCAGTTGGGGGATCGACGTTGTTAAAAGCTCCCTCGATGTCAACAAAAGCATTAAGGGTAAATTCCTTATGCTCGAGAGATTAGGTCAGATGACATTAGGTCCTGCCATTTTGTAAGGTTTGAAAGAGTTAATGCCACAAATTAAACTGTCGATCGTCACTCTGAGTGAGCTGCGAGAAGTTAATGATTGACTACTCCATATGTTACAAGAGTCAATCTCTATCTAGTCAATCGATAGCATCAGCCTGGAAAGTGAGTGTCGATAAGAAGTTCCAGACATTCCGTACTAAAAGCAATCCATTAATTTTTGAGTTGATGCCAGTACCTTCCGGAGGTGGAGCTTAATTTATTTTTCCACAGAAGTGTCTCCACAATGATTTATTGCTAAGCTCGAATTTGATGGTGTTATCTTGTAGGAGAAGAGCTTTCTGCAACCCTTAAGAAGTTGGTGTAAGTCTGATTTGTAAAATAAAAAAAGTATTATTATTATATATATACTTATTTCGTTTATGTTTACCTAATAGTTTTTTGGCCTGCGTCTCGCCATAAGCGTTGTTCCAGGTATTTTCCCGGTTCCTTCTTTCAAGTTCCCTAAATTCTTCCTTGAGAACATGGCCTCATATAGCGCAGAATGTTTCGTGCCTATAAAGAGTTGCGGTGCACCTTTACTACGGAGGGAATCGGCCATTCTTTGCTTCTATCCCTGTACGGCCGGGTATCCAGTAGAGTTTACCATGGATTCGTAGGTCCAAATACTCCTGCAGCTGCTCCTTCATCAGTTCTTGATCCATCTATATACAATTTTACCGTGCTCAGTCTGTGCACTATAGATTCATAGCTTCAAGTATCACTTCATTGCTCAGTTTGATTGTAGTTTTGTTTATAAAGCTTATCAAAGATACTTCTAAAAAAAGTGATTACACAATTATGTAAGCTCTTTCAGAATAATAAATCAAACATTGATAAGCTTAAGGTAAGCCCCTAAGATACCTTACAAAAAGGAAGTAGAAAGAGAATTAGTAAAACAAACTGCTGTGCAGAAATGCAGAACAAAATCGAGATACTTTTTCATGGTGATATAATTCTAAAAAAATCACTATTAGAAATAAAGAAAAAAATATAAAAATTAATAGAATCAGGTAAAAATATTATAAAAGAATTAGGCACAATGCTAAATTTAACATGTTGGTAAGACATCGATGTTGACGTCGATGTCAACTTCGTTCTCTGAACACCGATAGCCGGTAATAATCGAACTCAAAACATCGATGTTCGTTAACATCGTTGATTAGCAAGGTTCAAACTTCCTCATGAAAATTATATTAGAACCTTTTTAATACGAAATTTAATACGTTACGAAAATACAGTCCAAAGCGTCATCTCGGCAAATGCAACTGGCTGTAGACAGAAGTTCCATATTTAGGGCATTTGATTACAGACAAAGTAAACAATACTGATCCCAAGAAGTATGAAACCATTGATAATGACATTAAGCGCTAATGATACTAAGCGATCTGGATCTTTTTTTACTACTACTATTCGTTTCATAAAGGAACTTGCATCAGTAACTAAGTCACTAAAGTCCCTATTTAAAAAACTGTAAGATTCGTCTGGATAGACGATTATGATGGCCGTGGTATTTATGGGTATGTACGTCGACCGCTATGCAACTTAACCTTGCTACCTGGGTTTGATTTTCGGCCGGTACGACCAAAAATAATTTCACGGTCCCACCTCTTTCGAGTCGCAGACGATGGTCCAGAAAAAGCTTCTCAAACTTGGCCGTTTGGAGTTGGCATAAAACTATAGAAAGGACCTCGTGAGAGAACTAAAGCACGCAAGGGCACGTGTACGATAGCTTTGGTGATAAAATGCACATCAAATTATTCGTGTAAATAGCTATTAAATTATTCGCATTCAAGCTCAAATTGTTATGAAAAAATGAATGAAATTTTACTCCTTAATGAAAAAAGCACCATCTTCTGGCACCCCCTAACTTGTGTGCCATTCGTCACCAGAGCGGCGTGTAGATTGCTTAGGAGTTGTACCAGGACAGCGTTTACATGTTCAGAACAAACTCAAATAATATTTTACAATTGGGTTACAAAAATATTCAAGTTGAAATGCGAAATGCCAAGATAAAGTTTTGTCAAAATTGGTTAACGCTGTACAAAATGGAACGGTGGCGTCATTGACGGGTGTGGAATTCATCCCATACAAAAAAAGCTGATGAGCTTTCTGTTGAATGAGGTAGTTTATTGTGGTTTTACTGCAGCATTATTCTTATTTAATTAAGAAAGCAGAATTTCCTTGATTTACATAAATAAAATCCAAAGTTGGACAAAGACATTGAAGATTTAGTTAAATCATGTCGATCTTGTCAATTGCATCAATCTATCCCAGACAAAAGTGCTCTCATACCGTGGCAACCAGCTGATCACGCAAGGTTTTTGTTGACCGCTCCCGGGCACCCGGCAACTTATTACCAAGCTGAAAATTCAGTCAAAACAATGAACAAATCGCAGATAGCTTTGGAAGATATTATTCCTGATGATTCTTATCTCATTTTTCAAAGATTTTTATTCGACCACCGAATCACGACGCATTGGGAGGATTGAGTCGGAGCACAAGTGAGAAGTAGAATTCGTGTTCACAAGAGCGTTCGGAACTAAAGAAAAGTAATCCCGATACCGTATATACTCCCAAAAGAGGAACTGTGCAAAACTTGTGAAAGAAAATAATAGAAAATCAATATAAAATTAAAGTAGTTTAAATGCTCATTCTTGTTTTTGTTATTGTATTCCTTCCAACTATACTGTTTTCAAACTTTGTCGGGGAATTGTAGTGTATGTAAAGTGGCAACACTGATTTATGATAACACATTAGGTAACAACATCAAGGATTATCATAAGCAATGTTTGATTTATTGTTTATATACATACTCTTGCTTTCTTTATGCAATAATTTAATCCCTTTTTTCTGAAGTATACAGATACAAGCGTATTGACTTTGCTTTCACTGGGATACGAACCGGAGACCCCGCTAACTAGGGGCAGGCACTCCACCAACTGCGTCATCCAGTCTTTCATCATCCAGCAACATTCCTGCAGAGCATCAGTTCACTGACCTAATTTCCCACCGACTCGTCACCATATTCTCGAGATGTCTTGATATAGAACACGTACCTAGACCCTGGAGGTTGACCACTGATGTCTATAATCCGAAGGCAGGGTGTAGCTCTCGCGTGAATTCGTACTGCTTAAAACTCTTGAGAAATTGATCTACTCATCAGAAGCACAGTTCCTGTGAAAATCATGGGGAAATCTGTAGAAACAGTCCTTCACGCGCTTCTTGGCATTATAGAAAAAACCCTCCTCCATAACAAATTTACCCTTTCTGCTTTTGTTGACATCGCGGTAAAATATAGAGCCACCCGGTTACTGTTATTTAAAAAACTTTTGATTTTTTTTTATTAAGGATTATCTATAAAAAGCCGATTTAGCATGTAATCTCACAATTTCGAAATGTTGACTTAAAGGTTTTCTTTAATTTTTTAGTTGCTTTTAATACATTTTTTTTTTTGTTTAATTTTTTCCCAACAATTTGAATTTGAATGCGAATGATTCAGAAACTATTCACACGAATTATTTGATGTAAATTTTATATACACACAGGGCAAAGTTATTGATCGCTCCCAACTTCCCAACAACGATCCTTGCCTGGTTGCATTGATCAAGTTGATATTCAGCCTCTACGCTGCGTCACTAGATAGCCTTTGTTAGACCCGTTGTGAGGTTATCTAATGTATGTAGCGATCCAAATGCGGGTGCGAAGGGCTAACAACCCATCTTCATAAAAAATATAATTGTTACGAGAGAGCCAGCAGCCTCGGAGCAATATACGGACACAACGACGACAACACGACACGAAAAATGACAATGATTTGCGAGTGTGATCCTGGAATGTAAGAACACTCTACACTCCAAGGGACGCTCATAAACAAGAAAATATCCTCATGAAGTACAAGGTGGATAATACTGCGATCCAGGAAATATGCTGGATGTGACAAAGGAAAATGAAAAAGTGCGACATGTATTACAGCTGTCACAAAATGTTGCTCATATTTGGATGCGGATTCGTTGTGGGAAAACGGTTAAGTCCAAAGTTCATCGACTTTAAACCGATAAGTGATCGGCTGACTGTGATCCTCATCCAAGGCAGATTTTACTACATCAGCCTCATATGTGCACATGCACCGACGAGGCTGAATACTCTGTCAAAGAGGACTATTATGATGTCTTGGACAGTGCCTACGGAGCCTGTCCGCAAAACGATGTAAAAATCATGCTCGGAAAGAACAGCCTCCATGAGTCGACAATAAATGCAAGTAATATGGTCATCGGCAGCACGAGGTTCCCTCGCAAAAGAATCCACACAGCAACCTGGCGATTTCCGGACAGTCGAATCGCAAACCAAATTCACCATGTGCTCATTGACGCAAATTGTCTTTCGACGACTCTGACCATTTTCTCGTGGCAGCAAGGTTCAAAACTCGACTGTCCAATGTCAGAAAGCTGAATCAGCCAACAAAGAGGAGTTCTGATATTGGACGCCTGGGCACACTCGAGATTGCCAGAGCCTACGAAGACCAACTAAGTGAGAAACTCTCCGATATGCCATGCAGAACAAAAATGCCAACGAGATGTGGTTGCATTGCAGCTCGGCCATCAAAGAGGTAGCCGAAACCACCCTGGGCTACCTACCACCTAAAAACCAAAAGCCTTGCCGCTGGCTTTAGAAAAGGCACTCAGGCTCTTCGAAACAGTGAGGGTAACCTTGTTACTGACACGCAGGGAATAGTGGATGAGTTTAAGAACCACTTCTAACAGCTGCTTAGCGGACCTGACGAGGAGAGAGTTATAGGAGATGAAGAAATCCCAACTCCAGTCGATGAACTAATCTTCTTACCTAGCTTTGAAGAAATCGGCACGATCATTAAAAGGATGAAGAACAACAAAGCCGCAGGATATGATGGCTTACCATCAGAGCACTTCAAGGCTCTGTAGAATTTGGGAGGACGAAAGCATCCCCGACGACTGGAATGTCAGCTCCATACACACAAAAAAGGCAATTATACCTATTGCAACAACTATAGAGGTATATCCTTGCTCAACGTCGCCTACAAGCTCCTGTCCAGCGTACTGTGTGAATGTCTAAAGCCATTTTGCACCACACTAATTGGCACGTACTAGTGTGGCTTCCGGCCTGGCAAATGGACCATAGACCAAATCCTCACCCTTTACGCATACGACAGCATTCATCGCAAGTAACTATTCCATCCGATGGCCGAATTCGATATCCCGAGAAAATTGATCCGGTTGTGTCGCACCACGCTAGCATATACGCGATGCACCGTGCAGTTTGGCTCGAGGACATCTGAGCCATTTGAAACCTGCACCGGAATTCTTCAAGGATACGCTCTATCTTGTCATATCTTTAATATTGTACTGGAGAAGATAGTGCGGCGGGTAACTGTAAACACGGAAGGCACTATCTTCTACAAGTCAGTCCAAATGTTCGGATGTCATCTGCCATCGACATCGTTGCGCGTTCCCAACGTGCCGTAGTGAAAGCTTTCTAGGCGATTGAAGAACAGGCCAACGTAGAATCACCCTTGGCAACCGATGTGACTTCGGTTTATCGAAACAACTGGCGTCAAAACTCCTGACTCGAAGGACTAAGATCATGCTCTAAGAAACTCTTATTTTACCAGTCCTGCTATACGGGTCCGCAAGCTGGACGATAAGCAAAACTGCGAAGCTGATGCTTGGTGCCTTCGAAAGAAAAATTCTACGTCGGATATATGTTCACGTCTGCGAGGAAGGCGAATGGAGGAGAAGACACAAGCGCGAACTCTGCGATCCGTCCGGAAGGCAAAAATCCGTCAACTGCACTGGCTCCGCCACATCGAGCGCATGGACAACAATGCTCCTAATAGAGTCTTCGAATCCGAGCATCCTGGTTCGAGAAAGGGAGAAGACCGTATAAAGAACAAGTAATCGCTGATGCAAGACAGCTTGGAATACAGATTTTCATGTGAGGCGACAATTTGTCACTTCGCCTAAGAAAATGTGGGGGCCTGTTTCTTTCACATTATCGTGGTATCTTCCAGAAATATATCCCAATAGCACTTTTACGCGTAGGATTGTTGTTATAGATAAGTATAAGTATATAATTATAGATAAGTTATAATAGAGCGGTCGCGTGTTGATATTTCATTTTAGGGCGCTACAGTGCGAAATGGATTCGTGCCTCACCAACCATGCCGCTCCAGCTGGCCCCATATCTCGCCATTTTTACCAGTTTCGCACACCAAGGTGACTGAGGTCCCCTTCGACTTGTGTGCGCCACCTTGCCCTTGGGCAGCCGTTTTTGCGTTGGCCCACAGGCTTTACAGTTGAAGATTATTCGGGCCGGAACTAAGTTGTCCATATCCTATCTTGGAAATCGGAGTTATTATCAAATATGATATTTTTTGAGATTTTATTTAGAGTGACTACCTGTACACGGGGCACGTTGCTACCCATTCCATTAATAAATATATTATTTTATTAATTTCGGATTTCAAAGCGTTGATATGGCGTCTCATGCTGGCACAAGCGTCTGCACTTAGCCTCTATCAGCGAACTCATACTCTCACCTCCGCGTGGTGAAATCTGGGAGCCGAGCACCTTCGATCGAGGATGGGGTAACCAACTCCCGTGGGACGTCGTTGGCGGCTGCAGACGAGAGAGGGGGAAGAGTGTGTCTGTACCAGGGCTCATCTCTCTTTATGGATGGCGGCGGAGGAGCTGGAAACTGTCTGGCCAACGGCGGCATCCGAAACTCCAGTCAGGTCGGGGCCTTGGAATTGAGATGGCGGCGAAAGATTCCTATAGTTCGAACTCGCGGAGGCCCTGGACTTCTACAAAGCAGACATCACCGCAATCCAGGAAGTGCGGTGGAATGGGCCGGGCAAGAAGAGGATGAGAAACTGCGACATCTACTACGGTGATTGCAACAGGGAGAGGCGCTTATTTGGATGTGGATATGTTGTTCGAGGCAGACTTAGGCAAAAAGTCTTAAGCTTTGTCTGTAAAAGCGAACGCCTCATAACAATCCGCATCAAGGCTCAATTCGGGAACATCAGCCTGATTTGCGCCCACGAACCGACAGAGGACAAAGATGACAACAGCAAGGATGACTTCTATGATCTCCTAGAAAGGACCTACGATCAGTGCCCCAGCTTCGACACCAAGATCGTTCTAGGAAATTTCAATGCAAAGCTGGGTAAGGAAGACATCTTTGCCAAAGTCATCGGGAAACCTGCAAGACACTACATCCGATAACGGACTCAGGCTGGTGGACTTTGTCACGGGACGTAATCTCTCTGTAGCTAGCACGCGGTTCCCATACCTCAACATCCATAAAGGGACCTGGCGGTCCCCCGATCAATCAACCGTCAACCAGATTGATCATGTTGCGATCGACGTCAGACACTCCTCCAGCATTCTTGATGTCCGAACGTTCCGAGGAGCCAACATCGACTCGGACCATTTCCTTCTTGTAGCCAGGGTAAGAACTCGGATATTAAGAGATCAACGGAGTCGAGAGAGGACACCACGGTTTGACGTCGGAAAGCTACAATCGCAACGGACCGCTAGGATCTTTGCCGATCGAGTCTCCCGGAATCTCTCTCTAAGTTCGTCGCCACCTGCGCAAACAATCGAAGAAGATTGGAGGCGTTGTCAAGAAGCCATCAAAGATGCTGCCACTGATGTGCTGGGTTTTACGGCACCACCTAGGAAAAACCCATGGTTTGACAACGAGTGTAGGCTGGCACATGCAGCGAAGCTGGAACCCTTCAAAGCAACGCTGCAACGAACGACGAGAGCTGTTTTTGAGCTCTACGAACAGAGACGAAGGGATGAGACCCGGCTTCTCAGGAGAAAGAAGAAAGAGCACGAGGAGCGCGCGATCGAGGAGATGGAGAGGTGCTAAGGTAGGAACGATGTCCGAAAGTTTTACCAGAGGGTGAAACAGTTATCCAGTGGATATAAGGTTCGGACAGAAGCCTGCCGGGACGAGAATGGACAACTAGTAGTAGAGTCGCAATCGATACTGAGAATTTGGAAGAACCATTTCTGCAGACTGCTTAACGGCGATGATGACACGAATACCGCTGTCAGGCAGAATGTTCCACTCAATATGGACGATGATCGACGAGATTTCCGTCCCCCCGACTTAGACGAGGTCAAGATAGCAATATCAAGACTGAAGTCTAACAAAGCTGCCGGTGCGGACGGACTTTCCGTTGAAATCTTTAAGGCAGCTGGAGATGATCTCGTTGGGCGTATGCACCAGCTCATCTGTAAGATATGGTCGGAGGAGAGCATGCCCTATGAGTGGAATCTCAGTATCGTTTGCCCAATCCATAAGAAAGAAGACCCCTTTGACTGCGCCAACTATAGAGGGATAAGTCTCCTGAACATCGCCTACAAGATCTTCTCGGCCGTTTTGTGTACTCGCCTGAAGCCGTTTATAAATAACCTGATAGGTCCTTATCAGTGTGGCTTCAGGCCAGGGAAGTCCACCATCGACCAGATTTTCACACTACGACAGATTCTTGAAAAGACCCAAGAAATGCAAATCGACACCCACCACCTTTTTGTCGATTTCAAGGCCGCATATGACAGCGTGCATAGGGACGAGCTATACAACGCCATGTCTAGTTTTGACATTCCTGCCAAACTTGTCAGGTTGTGCAGGATGACGATGGAGAATTCTCGCTGCTCCATCAAGGTCGGTAACGAACTCACCGAGACCTTCAATGTCAAAAAAGGATTTAGACAAGGCGACGCGCTGTCATGTGATTTCTTTCACATCATCCTGGAGAAGATCGTGCACAGACTCACAGAGGCGGAGGCGGCTAAAATGGGTCTAGCGGTGAATGAGGGCAAAACGAAGTATATGCTGTCATCAAGAAAGGACACACAACATCGACGTCTTGGACAGAGCGTCACAATGGGCAGCTATAACTTCGAGGTAGTCAAGGACTTCGTCTACCTAGGCTCCGCACAAACAACATCAGTACCGAGATCAAACGCAGAGTAACTCTTGCCAACCGCTGTTTCTATGGGCTCAAGAGGCAATTGAGTAGTAGAGCCATCTCCCGAAGGACCAAGCTGACCTTATACAAGACCTTGATCATCCCAGTCCTGCTGTACGGCGCGGAGGCATGGACAATCTCAAAAGCGGATGAGGAAGTCCTTGGTATTTTCGAGAGAAAAGCTCTGCGTGCGATCTTTGGTCCTGTTTGCGTTGACGGTTTCTGGAGGAGAAGATTCAACCACGAACTGTACGGGCTGTACAGCGACATGAGTCTAGTCAGGCGTCTTCGGATCCAACGCCTAAGATGGCTAGGCCATGTAGAGCGTATGGACAACTCAGCTCCGGCCCGAAGAGTCTTCGACTCCGAACCCGAGGGACAACGCAACAGAGGACGCCCGCGTTTAAGGTGGCGCACCCAGGTGGAGAAGGACCTCAACCAACTTGGCGTGCGACACTGGAGACAGCTATCCAGAGACCGTGCTAGCTGGAGAGGCTTGTTGGTTGAGGCCCAGGTCCACCCCGGACTGTAGCGCCAAATGAAGAAGAAGAAAATTTTAGTAATTTCAAAAATAAATAAATAAAATAAAAATTTGGTACCAAAACCTTTTGCCCAGAATTCTTAACAAAGTTGCCAAGGACATCAGTGATCTATCGCTTACCATTTCTTTAGTCTATAAAGACAAATATACAAACAAACACTATTATTTTTATTCATAGAGATTGGATTTTTTTTCTTGATGATTGTCCGACGGACGCTTCCTATTACGATTTGGAAAACTAAAGATGTACCGTTTTGATATAATATTTTCTTAAGCTCAAAAGCCTATCAAAAATTTGACCAAATTTGAGATTAAGACAGCGGTTTCATCGAAATTGACCTTTACTGGCCTAAGTATGGCTGCTGCTAATAGCCGGCCACTTTAACCTTACCGAATATAAATTGTTGTTGTTTTCTGTTTTGTATTTGTAATCTTTAAAATAAAAATTACCCAATTAATACCTTTCCAGAAAACACAATGAAACTGTATATAACACAATTTTTATTACAACATCACACAATACTTTGTCTCTTGTTAAAATAATTTAATATTGCACATGCATATCGTTATTATTTTAATTTAATTATTTTAATATGCAGTTTCAGACATATTTCTCGTTGGTGGTTGGTTAGACGCACTATTTCTTATACTGGCTGTATCATTACTTGTAAGAGTTGTTTGTGGAACAACTGCATCGTTATCTGTACTGGGGTTGTCCCACCATTGGCGGTCACCGGATCCAAAGATATTATAAAAAGTTCCGCATATAATATACACGAAAGCAGCAATGAAGAACACTATTTGCCATTGTCCCATTGTTGGCTGTAAAAAAACATGTGTAGAAAGTTGTATTGATAATTATGTAACATTTTCTTTAACATTTCTTACCTTTCCGTCAATTAAGTTTCCAGCTGCAATTGGGGCCAATAGACCAGCTAAATTAGCAGAACAATTTGTTATTGCCATGAGAAATCCAGCAAAACGGGGAGTTATATCCAAATGATTAATTTTAAAACCGGAATAAATGCCACCATTCAAACCAACACCTATAGTCAAAATAGCTAAGGTTACCACTCGATCACAACCTGTGTATGATGCAGCTATTAGTGCAATACCCGGTCCGTATTGACCTAAGTTAAAAGAAAAAGCGTACGTTATAAATTAATTGTATAGAACAATTTATTTTTGTAATTGATTATGGATTAGTATGCATATTATACACAGATGTATGTAAAGTCATCCTCTTATGTGTCTAGTAATGTCACTCGTATTCTCTCTTATACAAAAGTAACATTCTTAGTTGTAGGTCTTAGTATTTAGAATTAGATGTAAATACGAAGGAGAGATAATTACATTGGACATATCGAAAGCAAAGGACGTGTTGGAATGGAGTCACAAGAATGCGCGAATGGATTGTCCGCCCCAGAGTTATGGAAATGATCGCTTTGTCTTCAATTGCCCACCATCGGAATAGAAGCCGACTTGGCGACAAGAATAAGCTAAATTCCAATTGAACAACGTGACAGGACACCCAAATCACAAAACGATGAAGAAGAAGAGCTACCGGTTCAACTGCAAAAGTTGGCTGAGTTTGAGGAGTTGTTAACGAGAAAAACTACGAGGAAGAAAGGGAAAGGGATAGTGGGGCAAAACAACAGGATCAGAGTAAATGTGTCAGGAAACAAATGAGAGTATGTGCGGCCGATGTCAAGAAAGTGATAGATTTTTAAAATAGAGAGATCGATTTATTGCGACGTGAAAAATTAATATGTACTGTTACGTCGGATGACTGCAATTGATAGGGGTAAAATGACTGGCAAACAAAGTCAACAGAGGGACACGAAGCAAAGGCACGTGACACTCAGACAACGGGATCAGCAGTGCCTACGATAGGCGTCAGTTTCATTTACACATAGACATGTTACCTGTGTGTGGTAAGCCCAACTGAAAAGTATATAGCGGACCTATGAAGAGGAAGAAAATATGCTGCTTAACCTTCTTATTGTCAAACTGAGTGGTAATGCTCTAGAGTGGCTGCATTCAAAGCCAAAATTTGTTAAAGAAGAAGTCGGAAAATTATTTTCGCAAATAAATGAAATGTTTAGAGAAAAGAGAAACAGGTGGGAAAATAAGAAAGAGATTTGAGAAGAGAAACTGGCAAATTAGTGAAACGATCCGGGAGTACTTCAACAGTAAGGTCAAACTCTCGTGGGGATTGGGCATTGAAGAAGCTGAATTATTGAACTACATCATAGACCGCATCACAGATGAGAGATTAAAATTGTACGTGCAAGTGCAATTTTGAAAACAGAAGTCATACGTTGACAAGTATGGGTCGGGTGAAATAAAAGCAAGGTGGATCGAGAATATTTACGACTGACGCTGCAGGTCTGTCTCAAAAGAGCGGTGTTACAACTGCAACTCTCTGGGGCAATATTCTGCCGAATGCAGAAAGACGAAACGTGTCCGGATAGGAAGATGGCAGATCAAATGGTTGAAGAACATTCTCAGAATAACGTAAGATATTTAAATATAAGTATAGAGTGCGGCATCAACTTTGTTCTTTCTCTAGAATGCCTCATATACTCCGGAAGTCTCATTTGTTTTCTACGACACGCGTTCGCCTCCAAACGTTGCAAATTAAATAACAATAATGAAAATTAATCTATTTTCTTTGGATTGAATAAAAGCGTTTTAGGAATTATCAGCAAATTTTAGTGTTTGGTAAGAGATTAGTACGATTGTACAATGCTTATAATAGCCAGTATTTGTTGTCTCGGCGCTCTTCCGAAACGGATATAAAAACTGAAATGAAATTAACTTTGAATAATGTAAAGTCCTTCTATGGTCCACCGCACACAGGCTGTCATATCCCTAAAATTGAGAATTGAACAAATTAATAGACGGTTACCTCGCAAAAGGAATTATAAGAGTTAATTAATCGGAATTTGTTTCCCCTATAGTTCTGGTCAAAAATAAAACAGGAGAGCTAAGAATGCGCGTAGATTATAGGAAATTAAGTTATAACTAAAGATAGTTTCCCCATTCCGTTTATAGACGATCTGTTAGACCGATTAGGAAGAAAACGGATAATCACAAAGTAAGATTTAAAAGATGGTTCCTTTCATGTACACATATATGCATGAAGACTCATTACAGTAAACATCGTTCCGCACCCCGCTAGGACATACGTGTTCTTACGAATGCCGTTCGTTATTGAAAATCTTCCTAATTGCTGCTGATTAAAAAGGAGGAAGTTATTATATACTTAGACGATGTGATGATATAAACAAAAGATTACGTTGAGCATTTCTGAATATTAATAGAAGTCTTCTAAGGACTAGTGAAAAACAAGTTGGAAGTGAGCATAGACAAGTGTGAGTTTCTGCAAACGAAAATCGAATATCTAGGTTATATGATCAGAGGGAAAGAAACCCATCACAACAAAAAAAGGAATACATTCCCAATATTCATTGGTAACTTTACTTTTATGTAAAAGTGCCAGTATGGTGCAGAAGAATATTGGGAGGTATAAATATCGGAACGATGGCCAACGAAGCACAGTTTGGCACACTTCAGTTTAATTTTTCATAAAGTGTTCCAAGTTTTAATCGAGTGGGCCTGAAAGGCAGCACAAATTCACATAGTGGTGTAATAGTGGTACTTAAAGTGTATTAAAGTATAGGAAGTTAGCCAGCGTTTGTAGAATTAAACTCTATTTCTGTGCACAATCTGATTCATTTTACTCAGACTCACTTCTGTAAAGCGTAACACTATTTAAGAGTTTATAGAGAACGATATCAGGAATCTATTTGCTACTTGGCAATCGGTAAAGATATCGCTGCCAGATATCACGTTCCACCGTAGTCAGGATATGTCTCCGCAATAGCCATTATATCCGCTTGGGAGACAATGCAGTGATTGCATTCTGAATCGAACGGATTTATTCTGCTAGGTTCGAAGAAGAGGGGATCGATCCTCCATAAAGCGCGCCCATTCCGGCTGAACTAAACCAAAGCGTTACGTTTAGTTTTTCCACTGCAAGTATAATTTCATTCGGAAAGTTGTTAAAGAAGCCTTATATGTCTGGGAAAACAACCATGGCATCCTTGAAACTTACGGATTCCTCAGTACCAAAGTGTGTGGGGCCGTTAATCGTAAATCGGATCTGCCTTTGTTATTGTGGTTTAGTTTATTTTAGTTTATCTGATGTGGCACGAAGAGACACAACATTTAATTTTAATGTTTCCAACCAAGGGATGATCATGGCAGAGGTTTGTTGGAACATAGAAACATTTTTTGCAACAGAAAAGAATTGGCTGCCTGCTAAATTCACCTTCATCAAACGCGCGAACTTAAGATATTCGTTTTCTGGAATAGTTTCTTAAATTGTTCTTTCCGCATGAAACTTCTACAAAATATTGGAAAACTTAAAAAATTATGAAGGAAATCGTTAAAGTCGTTCTCAAGTTATGGTGTAACTAAGGGAAACAGGGATTCATTTTTATATTGCATACAATTTAGCTTAGAACTTTTTTCGACGATTTTAAGCTCTTTGAGGTATTATTTACTGACTTAAGCAATATTTCTAGAAAAGAAAGATATTTACAATTCCTTAAAAACAACTGTTTTCTGCTTACCAATACTGTTAATCATTTTTCTTGTCAGAGTTAATGAGAACCTGTTTGATGTTATCATCCAATCGGCTATTACTGATATAAACATGGAGAAAAGCCACATGGCTAAGTATGGTAGAGCAGACAGTAACCCATTTGACTTCAAAGAAAAGTGTAACACTTGTTTCATGTACGTTGGTAGTTCAGTCATTAAAGTTTCATAGCCATAGTTATGACCCATATGTGCTAAAAGGATGGCGTAGAACGGCATTGACTTCAAAATAGCTTTGATTGGTATTGGTGGAATCTAGGAAAAAAATATTTCAGTTCAGGTCAAGATAGTTCTTATATTCCATTGTTACCTTTGTATCATCTGTTCTACATAAGGAATGATTTATATACTTCTTTTCTTTCTCATCAATTGTTGGATGCGATGAGGGATCTTCATAAACAAAAATTAGGAAAGCAACTGACCAAATAGTTCCTACGATTCCAAATACGTAAAATATTGATGGCCATCCCCCATCAAAACCATACTGGGCTAATAAGCCTGATAATGGCATTGAAATAATTGTTCCAAACTGCGCCCCGGCATAAACAGCTGCACCCATTCGTGATCTTTCCGTTGGCGGAATCCATTTTGCTAATAGAGCATGGGTACATGGCACTATAGGTCCTTCACCAAGACCTTGTATAAAACGAACTACACACAAGCCATAAACACCTCCTTCTCGTGCAGCTACTGGAACTAAGAATGCAAATACAGAATTAATAAGCATTCCCCAACCAAGGAATCGAAGAGCTCCGTATCGTTTTGCTAAAATACCAAAGGGGATCTGAAATTCAATTAAATTCTTATATTTGGCCTTAGAAATAAGTAAACCTTGGATTTTACCTGAGTTATTACATAGCCGTAGAAAAACGAGGATAAAATATAACCCTGTGTACTAGAACTCCATCTAAACTCTCCGTCTTCTTCTTCCTATAATTTGAACAAAATATCATTTAGAAAAAAACAATTATGAGAGTAAGGAATTAGATCAAGAGTAATGACATAAGTCTTATTATTAATTAACGTAACAAGAAATGAATTGTCAATTAAAACTACTGTGAAAAATCGAGCCCTAGAAATTTAATCACATTAACTTAAAAGGGGCATTAGGGATTTATGGGATCAAGAGCTATTAAGTTATAGGTTTATTGCTGGATTTTACAGAAAAAATTAACAATTCTCGCGTTCAATATACGTACGCTGCTATCTACAATTTTATGTTTTGATCGCTCTAAACTATTAAATTTATTCTTAAATTTATATATCATAAAATAAGTATATATAGTATGTTAATAATAATAATATAAGTGTATATATTATTTATCACCAGCATATCCATGTAGAATTTAGAATATAAACTAATAATAACTAAAAACTACAATTCATGTTTATATTTACCTCAGCTGTGTAATTATTATTAGGGCAATCATTTATATCTGAAATGTCACTGTTGCCTTCATTTACATGAGTGTGGTTTACCATAGCAACAATTGCAACAGACATATTTGTTCGCATCACATAGGCGTTTGCCATCCCAAGAAACAACATAAATGTCACAAAATACCTTGCAGCAAACCATCCTAAAAAAAATATTTATATATATTTATCAAAGTATTTAAGACATTTCAAATGCATATGAAAATATGAAATATTTGGTTTCGTTTCGATAATATTGTAACACTCTTATGCTTTCATATTTAGCATCCAGCAGCCTCTTACTAAGAGTTTACCAAGTCCCAATCAAGAGAGAGCGCCAAGTTTTTCTTAGTTTTCTTGGCCAGTAAGTCTGAAATAATAAAGCCTGCCCTAAGGACTAAAAAAAAAACAGAAACAATAGTTAAGACCCCGAAATGCAAATAGTAAATTAGATTAGAATATTTTAGAGCACCCGCGAAGGGTCCGTAAGATAGATTTAAGGACATGAATTGTTAGATAGTAAGTCATTTTTGTCTGGTACAAGTTGTCCAGGAAATTCAATAAAAATTAAATACAGAAAAAAAAGTTTAGATAAGGAACTTTATTAATTAGTCCTTAATAAAACTAGCTGTATAACTCTTTCGCCCTGAATGCTGTCAGTGAAGTTACATACATCAGGAATTTTGTGGTGATCTGTTCGAATGACTAGCCCTTAGAACATTTCTAGCAAAAATGCGAACATTGAGTAAGATATATGTATTTCTTGCGAAAGGGAGAATGCTAGGCTTCAGATATCGCTTAATCCAAACCAGATACACATCTGCTCTAAGTGTGTTATACAAATTCCGTATCTATTCAACCAATATCATGTTTAATACTATAGTTTCTTAAAAACAAAATATCATTATAAAACGCTTATTTCAAACACGTTTAATACTGAAAAACTCTTTATATGAACAATTTAAACATCAATTCGAAACAAGTCGTTCAAAGAGCATGCATATGTAGTGCACGTACGAGAGGTGCACAAAGACCATGGAAATCAGTTATGCTTCAATAACTTTATCTCATCGTTAAAACGACGCTTAGCTGAAAATAAATACTTTTTATCACAAATAAAGAAGAAAGGGGTCAATATTTACATCCATGTGTTTAATGCACTTAATTTAAATAATCGAAATGATGAATAAAACAAAACACGACAGTTGATTGGAGTTGCTTATTAGAATGGTGATGTATAAAATGATTTTTTAAATAAACGTCGGTTTTAAAAAAAAACTCTAATTCATCCTCTCTACAAATAATGACTTGATGCACTGTACCTAAATTAATAACCAGGTAAATGTATAGCAAATTTCTCTAAAACAACGGTTGTGAGCGTAATTTTGGTATAATCTGAACATATGATTACAAAGCTTTCTCAAATACTCTGATATAACATTCTCATCAAGTATTGTTTATATCAACACGAAAAACACTTCAGAGCCAAAATAAACATACTCATGCAGTGAACACGAGAGACTGAGCACGAGACTCTATATTTGTTTTTCATTATCATTTACGAATTGGTACATACATGTATGCATATCCACATATACGTACATGCATGAACAAATGAGTTTATAGATATACTTGCGTAAAAGACTTGTGGAAATCATTCCCAATCAGGGTGATTATTTATTGCCACAAAATTCTCATCAAACTTTTATTATAAAAAGAACATTAAACTAATGTTGATACACATATTTGTTTTCATACATACTCTTTGGATTATCTTCTGGGTCATTTAATTTAGATTGATCCCAGACAAGCACATGGCCATTATGTTGTCTGTTGATTTCACTAATACGCATGTTTTAAATAGAAACTAATTATGTACAAGTAGACACCAAATTTAAATAAATATCACGTTTTTAAATTAATTTCGGATTGTTTACTTTTTACGAACTTTTTTGTACCATTTCATGTCCGACTATGAACGGTACGTTAAAAACATGTCTTGGAATGAAAATAGCCACAACACTAACGTATTTTTTTATATAGGTAGGTTAATAAGCATTGTTCGTACAGGGATATTCGATTTTTTACGCACTTGTTGTGATTCGAAATCAATTTTAAAAAATATCAGCTTGAAGTATTAAATTTACATAAAATAGTTGGTTAAACATTCACCGGTAGTGATGCGACAACTTCTAACCACGTTGCGAGTGTGAAGTAAATTATATTGTATTTCTCCCCTTAATACAAAAACTTTTCCACTAACCTATTATGACACTGTATGCGAGAAGTGTTATCATCCAAAGAATATTTAGCTTTAAGTTGAACCATTTGTCAGCACGATTGTGTCAGCATTTATTTACATAGTTATGTACCTATAGTATGTACAAAATAATGTTTACTGAGTTATATTATTGTGGAAATCATTGTAATGTTCCTCTAATTATGCATGTTTCTTACGTACAAAAATAGGTATGTATATAAACAAGTTATTTATCAATACGAATGATGAATCAACTGCTGATGCAACAACGTAAATACATAGTTGAGTTTAAGATAGGTTTACTTCAACAGCTATCTTTAATTGTAAATATAGTAAGGCAACCCGTATTTTTTACTTAACTACATTAAATACTTTGGTGATTATTAAATGTATTTCTGGCTGCCCACCTCTGATGCAAACGAAGGTTTTATATTTTTATATATGAAATAACCGTTACTTTTATCTATAGAATGCTCAGGTATTATCTAACAGATATTTGGATAACCAATGTTGGTGAATATCAAATGGTAAATGGTTGGTAATATATACTAACTAACAAGCCCCATTTTAATATAATATGATTATTATTCATGAACTTTATATTTTTGCATAAGAAGCTTGTATATATGGTTAAAATATGCTATGTTTATTACTTAATTCAAATAACTTTGAATAAGATCATAATTCCAATTTTTTAATTATTTTTCTCTTATTATCTGTATTATAAAAATTGCTTTATGTTTATGTTTGTTTAATTAGGTTTTTTATATGTACATATAATATATCGGTATAGTTCAAATATTATTGTAACTTTGGTACATTCAAGTCAGAGGTAATTTGGTTGTACACAAAGGGGCCTGCTTACATACGTATAAGTGCGTGTATGCATGCTTACAGTTTGATACAAATTCGGCAATAATAACGATATAATATCAATATTGCAATTGATTTTTTTTGCTTATATGTCTCAAGCTGACATACATCTATTGGACCCACGGTTATAAATCGTTGAAACTACATTTAATGTGATTGAGGATCGGTTAGGGGCTGCACACCCTTACTCGTACAATGGCACAATGCTTCGAGATTATAACCATCATAGTATCGAAATTGTTTTATGCGTTGCGTTTATTTTATCCACAAGAAAACATTTAATTTTATTTAAGAAAAAAAAGACACAATAAAAAATTGCATATAAAAGTATAAAAACAGGGTTACCTAGACGTTTTTATTTATTAACTGCTCTATTGTAGGCTGTCGCCCGGAAGCTGTTTCACTGTCTTGTTCATGTGTCCCAAATTCTACGGTACTTCAATTGATTAAGTTCTGAACACTGTATACTTTTTTAACTTTTATTGTTCCTCCTTCTTCATTGAAGGTGAAGTAATATCAAGCAAAAGAAAAAAAAAACAAATAGCCTCTTTTGTATTATGTAATATAAATTTTATAAATTTTTGAAACCAGTTTGTAAACAACCTACAACCACTGTTATGATTGGTTTATCGAAGAACTTGTTGAAATCAAACAAGTGTTCGAATTCTTCTTTGAGTATCTGTACGAAGGTAACACGTACACGTGATATACACAAAATCAGTTTGCTTATCGTTTGTGACAAAACCAAAGCTTTCCGAAGTTATGCGTCATTTGAGAGAAAAAGAGACTGCTTTCACAAATATGCCACACGAAATGTCGATGTAGTGACACATTCAAATATATCACTCGCCACTTGTCATTCGACAACAAAATGTTCCTACATATTTCCTCTTAATCTCAAGATGTTAATGCTTACTTGTATAAATTACTATTTATAAGTTTTTGCATGAAATGAAGTAAAAATAATAATAAATATTTACAAATATGTGATAGGCTTATACAAAGAAAATTATATTTTGTCATGATTGCCTTCAAATATCATTTTTATAAATACTCCTAACAATTATTTTGAATACTAGCATAAATTAATATCTTCTTTTTATTTATTTGGCGCTACAGTCTGGAGTATACTTGGGCCTCAATGAGCCACCCTCTCCAACCAGGCGATCTTTGGCTAATCTCCAGTTTCACAAGCTAAGTTGGTTGAGGTCCTTCTCCATATGGGTGAGCCGGATACATTCCAATGGCGGTGTGAATGCACTTCAAATGAACTACATATTTACATATGTATGTATGAATTTGCGATAAAGGGAGAAAGACAATTTCACTGTATACATTTCTCTGTATAATATACAGAATACATACTTTATTATAGTCATTGCAGTATGTATATTTTGCAGATACATTAAATAATTTCATATTTAAAATTTTGTAAAAAAATGATAAAAATTATGAATATTGCAAGTACGTTTACACATGACTGTAAAGCTGGACCTATGTTTATACTTCATATGGATAATATAACATTTAGATGTATGCGTTGCTCAGTCAATAAACACACAAATATATATATATAATTATATGCATGATATCATATATATATATATTAATATATAAATATATCTGTATACTTGCTAGAAAAATCAAATGCCTAACGTAATTTAGACATAAAAATATTGTTTATCATCTTTAACTGCTTATGACTATTTTTAGCTATAGACACAGATTAGTCAATCACTTTAGCTGTTATATTTGCTGTGGTGATGATAATGACAGTTTATTTTGTCACTTTTCAAGCATTCTCGCGTGTTAGTCGCCTGATTTTTATCTTTGCGATAGTAGCCAAACAGTTCATACTCGTAAAATTGGACCCACGAAAGTGTACATACATACATAGTCATGGTTAAATGTTTATTCACACGTTCCCAACCAATATCTGCTTAAGTGATACTTTTGACGCCAGCTTCAAGATCACAAAATTCAAATAAATATGTTACTCATACAGTGACGTGCGAAATAAAAACACCCAAATCATTCAAATGAATTTGTACGTTAGAAAACAAGTCGTACCATACAAAATTTACAATACATACACATATGTATACATTTGTTGTTCTTCACATTAAAACATCTTCTGGGTACCTTGTGACTAATAATAAGTATAACATATATTGTTCCTAAGAACCCTTCCGTCAAACACCTTCCACTTCTCTTATCAACCCAAAGAATGATATAGAGCTTTTTCGATGACAAAGCTCCTACATATTCAGCTTTTTAAGTTTGATTAATGATATATGCTTTGATTAAGATGTACTTGGACGATGGTTCAATCAGCACAGACTTAAAATTAGCAATATAAGTCTTATACATGCATGTTTAAAGCGTAAAAAAGTTCATGTTTTGTTTTTGCTCATATGAAGCAAAAAATATTCGACTTATCAAAGTGATCGATGTTTCAAAATTAAGTGTCTGAAACTCAATATAAACAAATTTATAACACTTAGACCTGGCTACTCAACTGTCGACCACATTTTTTCACTGAGTAGTATAGCAGGTACATACATAAGGCGAAATAGGAAATTTTACACATTCTTTGCTGATTTCAAAGCAGCCTCAGATTTGCGAACCGTAATGCCTTATTCTATAAATTGTATGAAATCGGAATTTCATCGAAATTCGGAAGGGTTCTCCCAAACCTGTACGAAGGTAACAGGGCTGCGGTATGGAACGAAGTATTATTATCCGATTGGTTCCAAACGGAAATAGGAGTAACGCAGGGTTGCTCAGTAAGTCCAACCTTATTTTCCCTTTTTATAGAGGGTATTCTGGATTTTCTTCCTGGGGGTGTGGAGTTAGCATGGGTGCTAATTAAAGCTCTCACGTTTACGGACGGCATCGTGCTGTTGCGATGAGCGATGCAATCTATGCAGTCTAATCGTTAGTCTAGAAAAATCAAAGATAATGATTTTTTAAAACGTTGTGGGAGAGTTGCAACCTGCGAGAAGTGGCAGCTTAGAGGGATACACCTAGAGGTCATCAAAGAGTATAAGTATCTAGGAATCTTGCTTACAAGCAATTTAAATATAAAAAGGCATCTGATCACCAAACTTACAAGGCTAAGCAGTGTAGCCTGGAAGAAATGTAGAGAGGTGGAGAAATTGCAGGGCTTTTTTATTAAAAAAATGTTTAAGCTCCCTCCGAAGACTCCGAACTACATGCTCATGGTTGAAATAGGCATATCTCTACTACATATTAAAACACTAAAGATGCAAATAAATTACACATGTCGAGCAATGAACATGAACAGATGGTGGCGATACAAACCGTTCGAAATAAAACTGCATGTTTCAAAGAGTGGATTAAATTAGCTGATGAATGTGAAGTAGTACTGAAGGCAGATGTTAGTAATTGGGTAACACATTGTGCCAATTAATGAAGCAGGTCGACGAGCAGGCAAGAATACAGTTCTTAGAAAAATCGGCGGGATCAATACATCGCATTACATACAGCCTGCTCCACCACAACCTGGGGAGCCGAAATTACTTTAAAGAAAGCGCCCAGGAAATTTCTATGTTGTTTAAATTTAGAGGCGAACTTCTAAAACTGAATTTTTGTACCGCATAGAGAAGATCTCCCTATACTCTGCAGTATGTGTAATTTGGAAGAGAGAGAAGATATCATACATTTCCTAGGCAAGTGCCCGATCCTAAGGGAAACTAGGAGATCCTTTTTTTGGAAAGAACTACTTATAAGAACAAGAAATCCAATCATCCTAAATGAAATGGACGGAAGCAAGTTGTTTAAATACTAAAAAATGTCACTAAAATACAGAGATAATATCCTAACAGGGAACTTTTGAAATTTGCATTATTCCACATGGAGAGCTAATAATTATTACTCGTATATAATAAACTATAGTCAATCCGGAAGACGGCACAGCCTTGCTGATTTTCATTTCGTTAAATTTTTGTAAAAGGAACATTATTCAAAATAATAGAAATCCTCTTTATCTATCTATCTACATGAATTATTTTCTTCAATCAATCTAAAGATGTACCTAGGAGATATGACTTTCATTTTCATACCAAATTCAATACCTATTCTATCCGTCATGCATAGCAGTAGGAATCAATTGCCACAAACCAAAAAACGCCCTAGCTGATTATTAAACTATGTAGGAGTTTATATATATACATTATATATATACAGTAGAAATTCCTTATTGGGACACTTCTGAAATGATACACTGAAAACGAGGCACCTCTGAATTGAATCATGGGATTTCGTTAGAATTGTTTTGTAAGAAAAATCCGTGCCCATGTTCTGTTGTAGTCAAAGTACCCATTCCTTGAAATTGAAAAAATTTTACTAATTTTAAAATTTGAGTGAACACTTAACTCTTCAGAAACATTTTATTTGATATATGATTGGGACAGAATTATATATGGCTCAATTTAGAGGTCAAATCAAATTTGGTTCGCATTTTCTTAGCTCCATGGAGTACTTAATTTATGACCATGCCCAATTTTCGATGAATTTATAATTTTAAAATATTTGTACATACTATTTTAAAGACTATAACAGTTCGTACTCAATTTGTATTTGTAGATATCAGTGCCTGAATGTTACTCACTATTTAGACTTAACAAACTTTTGATTTCGGCAAAAGAGATTGTTTGAGCTTGTTGCCAACAAGTACCTCGCAGGTGGAGGCAAATGTTCTTATGGCGGATGCGTACTACATATTTCGTATGCAGTTTTTAATATTCCCGTTTAGCCCTTGGCATGGTGTTTAATATAACTGTTGTCACTAAGGTGGTAGGTATACTAGCATATGATAGAAACATTAAGTTTTTCCGAAGTGAACATCCCTATATGAACATCCCCATAATAAGTATAATTAAAAAGTCGTCATCTTCTATTTGAAGGTGTTAATATTATATTTTTAGCTTAATCATTCATTAATCATTTAAATAATGGTATCAGTTTTTATTTGGTTTCTTTTTATCAGCCATTTTGTGAGTGAAGAAAAATGCACGTCGTGAAATCGTGATAATTATTATTAGAAATTGGACCTCTAAGTAGTTTCTAGTACAGGATTTTTATCAATCCTTTATTTCCTGCTCAATTCACAAAGTGTCAAGTATATTGTTGAATTTGACAAATTGACATCGTTTGCTCATTGATAAACAAACCCATATTAATGTGTTCAACTAGTTTTACCAATAATACATTGAGTGTAAATGTTTTCTTAATTGAGTTAGATGTTGTCGCAGATGAAATTTTGCAAGTCATAAGACATACATTCCTATACAAAAATGTGTTTGCTTAGGAATATAAATTTGTGTTTATTTATCTTGAGTTAAATCGAATGGTTGGTTCAATAGGGTTGGTTGGTTGGTAGGGAAATAATATGCTGTTAATTTCGTACACAAATATGTAGACTTGTTAATATAACCATGTCAGTATATGTGGGCGTAACGTACATATATTTCAGAGTATGTAATAATACGTTAAGGGGATAGTAAAAGACATTATAGATACAGATAGATAAATATGAAGGCTACCGTAGGAGTGGAATATTATATGATTATACGTATATTATTTTTGGAGACAATTTAGCAAGTCATATTTCTTGATGATGACGGAGATGACGGATTATGTGAAGCATGATAATGAAATATTTAAATTTTGCTCTGTCAATATGAATTTCATATGTTAAATGAGTGAATATACGGATTATAGACGTCATAACTACACAATAGTTTGATTTGTACATCAGAATTTCTATTGAATCTTGAATTTCTTATACATTATTCCCTGGTATTTTTCGAATTAAGTATATTATAGCTAATTATAAAAAAACTAACATTACCCATTTGCATTAATTAAGAGGTCATAAATGAATTATAATATAAAAACTTTAATCAAATATAAGATATTGAAATATGTTCGTATTATTGTGCAAGTATCACAGTAGTACCTACAGGTATACATACATACAAAAGTAAATAAGAATATTCATACATGCTAACTTAATCAATTGGCTTCTGAAGCATTAATGTACCCACTGAAATATTTCTAGCAAATGCTCTTTGATATAGTTGTACTTATACATATCTCTGATACAGAGTTAATTGAATAAATTTTACACACACAATCACGTATTGACAATAATTTACTCTGTGGTTATATCTAATGTGCAAGTTGTCTTATCACACAAACAGCCCTACTCTTGTCTATTGAGGAACATTGTCGTCGGGAGAAAATTTTATTACAGTTACTTTCCTTAAATGCGACAGGAAGCATCAATTATGAGTGAAGATATTTTCATGAAGATAATTTGTTAAATAGGAATATTCAGAATAATCATATGATCGAA
Organism: Eristalis intricaria; assembly: GCA_964034865.1. Lineage (NCBI taxonomy): Eukaryota > Metazoa > Arthropoda > Insecta > Diptera > Syrphidae > Eristalis > Eristalis intricaria. The sequence goes on from OZ035874.1 coordinate 15,792,882, forward strand.
ATGTGTATATACATATGTACATACTTGCTTTAATAAACAAATTGACTTCAAACAAAAACTTGTGAATGAATCAAAAACAATGAAGAATAAATTTAGGATGAATTTCGATTTCAATATTGATTTCGGGACATCATACATGCGGAAGTGCTAAAACGAGTTTTACCTCTTGCTGATACTATAAATTAATTGAAAAATCCCATGTTATGTAAAAGACTTTTAAAAGGTTTTGTCACAATGAATTTTTTGTGCAAAATTAGTAACACGAACATCCAATGCAGTTAGCTTCTGAAAGTTCAGTACAATTCTCATATGCACAATTCTAATAAGATCAATTTTCTTATTTATAAGTGACGAATAAATCGTTGTATACGTAAAATAATGTTCGTATTATACGTGTTTCCAACCATGATATACCTATTCTTCATGAATTTTAACTCTGAAGAAGAAAAAAGAAACGAATAGCAACTCCAAATTGGGAGAAGGAATGCGTAGAAGGCAGCGCTTAACAATGGCTTTTAGCAACATCTGTAGGACTAGAAAAAAAACTAATGTTTACCAAAAGAGGCACGCATATTTTCCACATCTTTTTGTCGGTCTTAGATTCCGACAATATACCAGCGTTTTGAAGGAATGTGCTTCATATACCAGAAAATATCTCTATATTGGTAAAATTTCTCGAAATAAAATTGTAAGTCTAAACAGTTAATTTTAAAATTGCTTTACTCACATGACGGTATAGAGTGTAAGGTAAGATCAAAGACAAGAAATAAAGATAGGCAGAACATGTTTCAAATGCTGAAGTGTTAATTTGATCATTGTAAGTATATTTATAGGGTGAAGTAATAAATGTATGAATAAATATACGATGTTTTTAGGAGTCTACTAATTCAAAAAAATATAAATTGGAAGCAAATTCGAATATGTATACAACATGTAGTTACAAAATAAACTGACTCCAAAATCAGATACATATATATATATATATATATATATATATATATATATATATATAAACAAATGATTATTTATCCTATAGAAATTAAAGAAGCCTGTCACTAGGGAACCCATGTTGTCCACTAAATTTATAAATAAATAAAATTATAAAACATATCAAGTCAGAATGTAGCACTTAAGCTGGTTGAATGCTGTACCCCGCCACAATTTTAAGGCACGTACAATAAACAACACTGTAAGTATGTTATAGAATTCAGCAAGTTGCCTTCACAATTACAGTCGATGCCTACACAATGACCTTCATATGAACAACTTTGAGGTCACGTACATACATACATATGTATGTGTGAATGAATGTATGTATTTCTGTGACTAAAATATTAATTTTGAAAATGGTTCACAAATGGCCAATGCCTGATATCGGCATAACTTAATGGATGGATATCTGGATTTGTATACATATTTATATAGAATTTTAATAAATTTATATACATATATATGTAAACAATATTAATACTAAACTATTTGTATTATATTAAAATACTGCCTTCTAGTTTCTACAAATTGCCTTCACTGTGGTAAATCACAAATAAAATCTAAAACAAAGTAATTCAAATATTGATAATAATTCAACTATGACAAATAATCTTCCTTCAGAAAACTCTCTACAATGAAAGAATGACTGTAGATTTATCACACGTACTTTGTGGTTTGGGTTATGGTCATGGCCAAATTATCTTAGAGAGACTGTTAGCTAAAACAAATGGGAACACTCGAAAACCCACAATAAGTGACAGCTTCGATAAGATGATTATTCCATGTTAAGAAAGTCAGATAGATACATGCCATAGAATAGTGAACAAAATACTTGAATAATATAATACAACAACTCAAGAAGTCAAAGTAAAAATGCACACAAAGTGCATTGTTCATTGTTGAAAATATACTTCCACGACCGTTCATATGACAATGGTAATAATGATAATAAGAAATAAATATAAGTTGATTGTCAAAATTTGAAAATACCAATATGAAAGTTCCAATTTTACTATTTTATTCAAATTGAACAAATTTTGAGAAAAAATCTTAAATATTTGTCAACATGCTTTCAACTATTATACATATAATTCTAAAAAGAAAAAGAAATATGGCGCAAGTATATGTACTCATCATATTTAAAATCGATATATATACATACAATTTAAAATGAATTACCTTGGGGCTTTTCGGGTCCTTTTTGTTCATATATAATATCTTTTGATATAGACATATTTGTTGACTATGAAGCAGCAGTAAGTACTAACAAAATTAAAATATTTTCTGTATCACGTGTAAAATGATCACGTGATTTTCAAGGGAATGATAAGTCTCTCGTTGTACTGACGTTCCTTTAACAAATTGATCGCCTCTATTTACTTCGTTCGGATCGTTCTATAAACGACTTATTGACAAGACGATAGTCTTATTACTTATTATCTTCGAGATTGATGTCATTGAATGTAATGCTGTTATCGTGAGATCAAATGAACCACGAGTATTTGTGACGGGTCTAACTATTTGTGTTGAGTGTATAAGTAATCTAGAACGAGATACGAAAAATATAAAAAATATATCAAATAAAATTGTGTATTATTCTGATCCATACATATGAGTATGGAAATGTATTTTTTGTGTATATGTATAGTTAATGATAATTCCCAAACATACTAGTACCTTATACATATGTAAAAACGGGATTTTCTGTACATGATTTATTATGTACATGAGGTATTTCTCACATATGTACGTAAGTAAACACATAATTCGACTAGGTTCCACGTAACTTAAACCACTCTAATTTTTTGATGCATACTTCCTAGAGATTAAGCGAATTTAATAAGTATATAGTGTTACAACTATACTGAACATTATTCAAACAAGAAAATAATTTATATAAATATACTAATCAAGCAAATTACTGTCAACAGTCGCCTTCGTCTAAGTGGAATTTTAATGGGATATCAAAATTAGTTAGAGTTAAGTCGAACTCCTTGACTTAGAAGATTTAGTTTTATTTTTTGTAAGAAAAACTTAAGGGGAATGTCAAAATTTGGTAAAAATCGAGCTAGAGGGAAATTCGATTTAGAGGAAGTTCGACTTAGAGGGAGGCTACTGTATTTGACTCAAGCAATTTATTTCACATATAGATAGTTAACACAGCTTGAAGAAATAAATTTAATACTAAAAGCGAAGATTATACAAGCTTTTGAGACAGTAATATTCTCTTACTGAAATATAGTTCAGTTGTTAAACTTTCCGGGTAACCTCAATGATGCAACGGTATATTCATCCGTTGTAACTTATTATATATTAAGGACTGATTGATAGGGAATTCAGTTGAATACCGCAGACCATCGTATATGTCGAATCAAAAACTTAATTATTCGTTTTTTGTGTTTGAATACACACTCTACATAAAAATATAGACATTTACTATTTCAATGTAAGATTCTTTTGTTAGTCAACAGCAAATGCCTACCTGGAATTATTACTACATTTGTGTAATTCGCACTATCCACAGTGATTTTCTTTATTATAACCAACTAATTTTAAGTGTATTAATACAAAATATGCTAATAAATAGAAGGGTAAACAGCTGAAATAATAAAAAAAATTAAGCTTATTACCCTATATTTTCACGCCTGTACATACACCCCGTTTTTAAGAAGCGTTTATTAGATTTTTCGATTAATGTAGAATATTTGTATTTAATTTGTACTGCACGGTCATAAAGTTTATATATGCTTATTAAGTTGTATAAGGGATTGTTAACCATTATTGAGCTTATCTTCGGCAATGGTAATAAATAAGAGGAGAATAAATGTCAGAAATTTATAACAGAAAGCTGCCATAAAATACATTTTATATGTGAAATATTTTGATATTGTAACGTTCAGATTATCATGGTTTTGTATCATAATGTGCTTAACGACACTTGTAATAACTGAATTTAATATATGTATATGTACATCTACATGAATATATATTAAATGAATATTCACCTAATTTGCACTTTCTACTCAAATTAACATATTGAGAATTAAGGAATTTGTGTATGAGAATGTGTGCTTTTAAAGTTAATGGATGAATCTTGTATTTATAAGCATACATGCTGATTCTTAAAAGTAGCAGAAGTATATTGAACATTACACATAGCCCAAAAACTGCTACAATTTGTCAGAAGAATATTATAACTTATAACCAGCTCATCCCATTGCCATTTTCAAATTCTATTATAAGCCCTCCCAATTATGTTAGACAAGGTTTAAAGGCTATCACAAGAACTTTAAAACAATATCAATTCGACATAAGATGTTGTACATACATACATACAGCTATCTGTATATGAATGGTAACAATCTCGAAGTGTTTAATCACGAGGTAAAGAGAATTAAAAACATTTTACAAATAAACTTTTGATATTGAATTGCCTATACAAGATACCTCACGTATATATGGACAACGTGTTTAAACTTACAAGTTAACATGGAATTGAGTATATTTTGTTCATATGTCATCTACACTACGATTATTTTAAATAACTTACCTTAAAAACTGACTTCAGAGATCCCACGATATGATACGAAAAAGACCGCGATAATTATTGAACATTTTTTTTTCTTAGTCCCATTGTCAGTTGTTTTAAGGTCATCTTTAGCGATGAACTCAACTTCACCTGTAGATTTCTTTTATTCTGGGTCAACACTCTCTTTTAACAGAAAAACTGGAATTTGTCGAAATCCCTTTGAAAACAATTACGAAGCGATAAGAGCTCTGAACAAAAATATTTAGTAAAATTATAAAACGAATGGGGAAACAAAAAGATACAAATGAAACGAATTTGCAAAGAGAGATGTGTGCGGCGTGATCACAACGAAAATATTCTGGTTACACAATTTGATTTTATTTTTATAATGTCGTTAGCTAATTGCCAAATGATCGGACCTGTGCCGAGGTGTAAAAGAACAGAGTCGGTTGACGTCTAACTAAGGATTGGTACACCTTTTCACTTATTGTTGCTTTAAGTATAATGTAGCCTGTATAGGCATATCATTGTTAACTCAAAAGACGGGAATTTCAACAACGCTGTTGTCGCGTGAATGATGACGAATTGACAAATCAACCGAAAAAAAGTAACGACAACTGAACGTTTCTGTAATCGAGCCGATTACGGAGCTTTGTTTTAGTTAGTCTATTCAACGAATGTACATATACCGGTAATTATTGTTCAAGCGATTAACGAGATAGTTATCAAGATAGAATGTGAGTCGAGACTTTCAAGTTTTTTTTTCTGTACAAAAAAGTTGCGTTAAAAGTTTTGCGATGTGCTCTCCTTTAAATATAAAAATTGTCGTGATGGTTCAATCAAATATAATATTTGCTTGGTTGTTGAATAAAACTAGTGCACTGGCGTTTCTCTTCGTTTCTCTTTATATACACATGATTTGCATGTTCTCTTTCGTTTCAAGAAGTGTTGATACTCTTTTGAAAGAGAATCAATTTCGATGAACATTAAATAAATAAATGAAATTAATGAAACTAATTAAACTTTATGTAAAATTGGACATCATATATTAAATATCATTTGGTTAGAAGCTAGATATGTAACAAGTCATTTTATTAGCCTACGTACAAATTTCATTATAAATGAGGAACTAACTGTATAAAGTATACCCAATAAAATACATTTGTGTTGGTTATGGCATGTACTTATAAGTAGGTATAATAATGTACGTCATCATGTGCTTTATATTGCTGCGGAAAATTAAATTATACAAATCTTTAGTTAAATTAGATACTAATAAATGTATGTACGTAAGCATTTATAAATTCACATGACTGTTGTTATAGGCAGGTGTCATTGGTCACGTTTGCGACCAGTGTTCAGTTTGTATATTAGGTAAGTCTCGCTGTGTATGTATGTATTCATACATCCGCATACAAAACTATATCTGCGCTCATACTATTGTGAAGTTAAGATTTAGTTAAACGAATATTTGGACAGCTACTATATGTGTACATTCAGTATGGATAAGGATATGATTATCGTTTATAAAAGTTAAGACATTTCTTTATTCGTCGTCAATCCAATTAAGGGAGGTATATTTCCTTAATAAGTTAATAAACCAACCCGAAATAATATTTGATGAATGTACATATTTAGTCAGTGTTGGTACCAGTCAGTACCGACAGTGGTACTGTTGGATTTTATTATTTTTTTTTTATCCAACATTATTATATGTACAGGTATACATACACATATCTTACATAATATTATACGTGCATCAAAAGTCAATGTGTATATTTATAGTGAAGGCCTGTACATTCATACATCAGTCTGTAGCTATATAAAATTAAGTAAATCGAGTGTACGAGTATTATATGTATATGTATATGTTCATATGGCTGCAGTGAGTTGTGCATTTTGTTTGTACTCATGTGATTCAAACATTAAATTATGTATATTATAATGCATTATAATCAAGATTCGATCCACCATACATGCATTATGTGTAAGTGCGCAGGACGCCAAGCTCTTAGGGGCGCATTCTGAAGCCTAAATAACAAAAATTATCGTTATGCTCCCATTTCTAACATTTTTGTTCATCCAACCAGCTACAAAAGCATTTTTAAATGCTTGTCATTTCACTTGTACACAAAACAAGAACCATTGACACATAAAATAGTTCAAACAAATTCGTAACAAAAAATGTCAACAAACCTGTGCAGAACAATTTTTTGCACAAGCACTCACAAATTTCCGTACGAAAAGATGACAAAAAATTACACTTAATTATCAATTCGTATGGAATATTATTTGAGTAAAACGCGCAATATTTTTTTGCACTTTTCACTCAAATTGTTTTCACAAATTTGTGATTGTTGATGATCACACTATAAGCCGAATATTGTGATCATCACCTTAAACGATTCCACCCCGCGAAACGCGCAGAGTTTATTTCTGCACGTATGATATTTACATGGGATCCGCATGCTTTTTATTTCGTTTCCACCATTGTTGATTTCTGTAACCTTAATAATGTACTTGATTTGGTTTGTGTGGATTTAGAATTGTACATGGGTATTATCTCCATTGTTTCTCTTCTTCCAACCACACATCATCATGTTGCCTCATACTGGCATTTTGAATTTTAAATTAATTTTTCAATTCATGCTTCGGGATCAGATTCCAAACACAACTTGAATAAAACTAATTTGAACTCCATAAATAAGTACCTCAAGGGAATAGACTGGCATACAATATTTGATAATTCTAATTTTGAGGATTGCTACACGCTTCATTTTTAAGAATTGTAAGCGATGCAACTTTATCTACCCCAAAAATAAAAATTAAAAGTGGTACTATATCGGTGTGGTTTAATGTTTAATAAAACATTCTTTAATCGTAATAATAGAAAAAACAAGGTTTATAAGCCGTAAAATGAGCCGTGAACTCTAAAATTGCAAAAGAAAGCATATACTTTAAATAGATTATCTGTTGAACACGATTTAAAATCAAATATCAAGTGTTTCTGGAAGGCGTCTCGAAGGCATATCATCTTCAGATCTATCTCTCATCCAGTTGTGTCGAATCTTCTTGGTAATCATTTTTAATCAGTTTATATAGTTTATATGTTTTGACTATCAAATCAACTATCTCGATAGTTCATCAAACATTGGGAGTTTCAGTCTATCAAAGTTTGAAATCGAAGAAGCTTTATAGAATATAGAAGTAGAATCTAGATATTAGATATGGATGGAATCACTTTCATAGTCTTACAAAGATGTTCAACAGTACTTGCGATACCCTTGCAAATAATTTTTGATCGCTCTCTTGAAAGTGGTCATTTTTTGGAGAAATGGAAGAGTTCTATAATAACACCAATTGTGTGCCTCAAGGTACTCATCCTGCCTCCTATTATTTTCTTATTATTTCCTAACATTTTTTTTAAACTGCAGATGCCTGATGTATGCAGACGATTTGAAAGCGTCGGTGTATAAGAAATGAACGTGATTACATTTTATTACAAGAATACCTTGAGAAGTTATCGTCTTGTTTTTCGTTAAACTCATTACACATTAATACATTTTATATAATTTATAATAATAATACTATAATATATACACATTATTTTATTTGAGGCTCTGGCTTGCAAAATATGTATGTAGCCTCTATGTTTATTTTAAAAACTTCAACTGGAAAATATCCTCCTCCTATCCTCTTCCATATGAAACCAGATGCAAATTATTCGGCATAATGGCTATAAAAAAATTCGACGAAAGTGTTCTGAGATGATGTTCATTCGGTATGTATGTAGTGGATAATAATATTGATTCTTGCTTGCATAAGCTTCAATATTATAACGAGAAAGACAATATTTGTTATGATAACATCATAGAACAAATTATGATGTTCTATGAATATTTGCACTTAGACTCAAAAACTATACTTCCAGGCAGCAACCTACATTTGCTGTAATTTCTGTGATGGGGAGCCTACATTATCAGCTCTCACCACGTCTGAACCGAAAACCTCCCATCAAATCCGAGCAAAGGCGGGACAGTGACAGAAGAAGTGCTCTGCAGGCGTCGCAGAGGGTTTCGTCGCTAAGGTCAAGCACACTTATATGTTAAGCGAAGGTGTAGTGTGCCGTTAGTTAGCCTATAAATCGTCTGCAGTCTTTTATGCCAAGAGATGACAAGAATGCCTGAAGATACCTACCGGTATGCTAGTGGCATATCCTGGATGTTATAGGCAATTAGTATTTTTGAAAAATTTTGCTTTTTTTTCATGGGATCTTAAAGCCAGACATTTCCTCAAGAATATTGAATGAATAGTTGCCTATCGTGTTTTTTCTTGCCTTTGCAAGTACAGAGGCAGGTGCAGAGGTAGTGAAGTATAGTTTCTTCGTCCTCTACAGACCCTACAGCTCCTACAAAAGTCATTGTGGTAAGTTCTTATTCTCCTTTCGCGTGTGTGCCGAATAGGTAATGGCCAGTAATAATGCCAATTACATTGCTGATTTCCTATCTATTTATCTTTAGGAGTGTGATTGTTTTTTTGAGATTTATAGAAGGCCATGTTAGCCTTGAAGTCCTGCAAGTATTAAATTCCATCCACCTCTGATTGGCGGCGTTGATTACTTGAAGATAGGGGTATAGGTCGTCCTGATTACTTGCCATTGGCAAACCCACTCCTGTTCTAGCTAGCTCAACGGTCCTTTCGTTGCCAAGAATACCACTATGCCCAGGGACCTAGCATAGGGTAAGGTTGCATCTGACCGCTATCTCCCTAACATATAGATGGCAAACTTTTACAATCTTTGATTTGATTGATGGTGTATCCAGAGCCTCGATGGCCGCCTGACTGTCTATGTACATACCGTTCGATAGCCCGTCTATCGGATTCATTGACAGTAAGATGCCAGCCTCTTGGATAGCTTTTACTTCAGATTGTAATATACAGTGGTTGTACAATTGACAGGACAGAGAGAAGGATATTTCCTGCGATGACGCAAATATGTTTGTTTATACTTCCAGATTTGTAGCTTCGCTGACTACGTCTGACGCCCAGTCTTCTCTATTTGGGATTAGTGTTTTATACCCAAATTCAAAGTGTACGACGGGCGCATACATATAATCTGTATGCTTTGGGATGTTCGCATTCTTCTATGTGAAATAAACTGTGCATTTTGCTCCAGCGGTTGCATTCCCTCAACCTGATCGCTACATTGGTAGACGCCAACTTCCCCTAAATGTCCATGGGAAGTACCTGTAGCATTGTTTCCATGGTGGCTAAAGTTGTGGAGCGAAGTGTACCCGTAATGCAAATGCAATCAGATCTGTGTATACCTGTTTATACTACTAAGATTGAATGTATTTCGTCTGGTTTCCTTGGGAATTCTCTATAGCTTTGCGTTCCACCATGGAACCGGTGATCTGCAGTTTGTGTTTCTGACTGGACAAGCCAGTTCGAAATATTTGAAACATTGATCAGATCTTGAACTGCTTTCTCCAGCCACCTTCTCGTTCAACCTTCTTAGCTCATCCTTCAATCATGTCCAGTTGGTTTTTCTGGGATTCCTATTGCAGCAAGGTCATGTCTTTGCATTCACTTTGGAATTCTATATACCTATGGTCTGAGAGTGACATTTCCGCCTGAACCCTCAAGCCTGTAATCTCCTTATGGTATATTCTTGTTGTAACAAACGTTGGTTGGGAGCCAACATTGTTCAAATCAGACGATAGTATGAAATCCAGAAGACGGTTATATCTCATATTGCATTTGCTGCTTCCCTAGTACATACAAGTTCCGATACTGATTTTGGTGGTGGCGGCAAAGCAAAATCGTCGGGGAAGTACGCTGAAGAAACAACGAAAATATGCCACTCTCCATTCGCTTCGTAGCTAATAACAACAGCAACCAAATCTTGTTATCGGTCTTTCAGACTGTTCGTCGTACAAAGTCAGAAATCCCGCAAGCCAACAAGGTCACAGATTTGAATGGATGTTATGTGAAGCTTTGTCTTCATCATGGAAAGTCTGCTACATAGAAGTGCAGTAGCATTCCTGGGTAAAAACTATCATAAAAGTTATTTCGAACTGCTTGGAAATAAAGCAGAAATTAATCATTCCAAGATTTAAATGAAGACGAGAGTCATGGCTGGAACCGATGGTCTCACCGTCGTTATTTTTCCGATTCCTAGTCCCCCTGTGGGAGTAGATTTTCCACTTCTTTATTTCGAGACGGCGCACGTCCCAGAATCACTTTGCGGCGTTGAAAACTTCACCATAACGGCTCAACTTCTTTTTCTTTTTAGTTGGTTCTTAGTAAGGGGCTTTTTTGTGATGGGTGGCGCACGTAAGACTGCTGAATGTGATAATACTCCTTCTCACAAATGTGCAAATTGTAGAAAAAGCCACAAATCCAATGACCCCTCATGTGAGAGTAGAGCTGAATATATGAAAATATGCTGGGGAAAAAGACAGTAAAGAGCAAAACGGCCGTTTATCACGCATCGCAAGTTTTTGGTCATACTCTCCAAAAACCGATATGGATAGCTTCTTTTTCCGATTTGCCCACTCTACAACAACCACATTTACGATGTCAGCAGACCGGCAGTAATGCGCGTAGTGCTATTATTTCTACACCAATTAAATTCTCTAGGCATGGAAATGGTCACTCAGCTTTCTGTTTGTAAAACTAAAATTGAACAATTCAATGTTCAATGCACAGTTAGCCACACAATTTCTGTATTCACATGTTAAATAATATGATAGATAGAAACATAAACATTGTACATTGGAATGCGAAGTGTATTCATAGCAAAACCACGAGGTTTTTTAATTTCTTAAATAATAGTGTCATTCATGTTGCTCCAAAACTCTACTAAAAATAATATAAATTTGTCTACATTTAATTTAAAATTTTTTTGAAACGACAGAATCGGAAGAGGGTTTGTAGGTAACGCCCTCCTTATAAAAAGATCAATTCAACATTCACTTTTGAACGACTGGATGGCGCAGTTGGTAGAGTGCCTTCCCCAGTCGTTTTTAGTGCGGAAGTAGTTTTTTTTTCGAAATGTCTGCCCTGTCTTGTAGAAGATTTAGAGACAGACGATTGATTTATTTATTTCATGTATCCAAAATCAGTTTTACATTATTTAATTTATCTGAAGGAGGAAGGCAACAATTGTATATTCGAAATAGGATGGTGGACTTACAAATACACTCCACTGACAGCAGAAGATTGCATATCAATATTTATAATACAAATTTTTTGTTAAGTGAGCTTTAGATTATTTTGCGTGCATACATATATATTGAACAATTTAAAATGAAATTTGGGAAAGAGTGTAAAGTCAGGTTGTAAGGATTATGTTTCACAAGAAAAAAAAAATTTTAAGAGGTTTTTTGGGGATTTTAAAATTTACAATATTCTTCAAATTTGAGGGGAGCTCATTAAACACTATTGGAATACTGTAGTTAACCTGTTTTCTACCGTAGTTATTGTTGTATAGTGGTGTTTGGTGCATACCTCGAGCTCGTCGTCTGGTGTTGTGTTGACGGCCAATAGATCTTTTGAAGCGGCTGTCATCATAATACTCTAAGCATAAAGTCAACTTGAAAATCTGTCTTACAGTTAGTACCTTCCATGAGTTGTGTGTGTCTGCTGGATGAAGATTTGTGATGTGGTCCACGAATATGCATCATTTTGATTTTGGAAGGGTTTAATACAAGTCCATTGTCATGACACCATTCAACAGCTTTGTCGACCTCATCTTATAATATTTTCATACCAGTAATAAGACATTTATGTTGGACGACTAATGCTATGTCATCTGCGAACGCAAAAGGCATGCTGTTTTTGAAGATGCGAAGCAGTTCATTCGTAAATAGGATGAAAAATAGCGGTCCAAGGTTCAATCCCCGTGGTACTCCAGAAATAATTGGTGTGTCGTTACTGTATTTGTCTCCCACCTTCATTCTGAAGGACCTTTTACTTAGGTAGTCTTGCAACCAATCCGCTAGTCTTCCTCTGATGCCCATTCGTTTTAAAGCTGCTATGATTTAGCGTATCGAAAGCCTTACTAAAATCCATGAAAAAACAAGGACATGATGATTTTTGTTTAAGCTGACATAGACTGTGTTTGAAAATTGTGCCATAAGTTTCCGTGTGCTTTTGTTTTTTTTTTAAACCATACTGTTTTTCGTGTATGAGAGAATGTTTTTCAACATAGTTTTGAAGCCTTTCTGTATTTACTTCTTCAATACACTTCTCAATAACTGGCAAGATGGATATTGGTCTGTAATTACCTCCTTTAAAAATAGGTGGGTCGCCGTGGCGTAGCGGGTAAGTGCGTCAACTCCTACGCAGAGGGTGCCAGGTTCGATACCCGAATTTACCACCTTTCATAATTCACGGCACCACCTCTTTCGAGTCACTGACAATGCTCAAAGAGTATTCCTGTCTAGAAAGACATCAATTCCCGATGATTTAGAAGAAGTTCTCAGCGCATTTCTTCGACAATGTCAGTGGGCACTTGTCTTAGGGGAATTTTTTTTTTTAATAGTTTCGTCTACATTTTGCTTCCTCCTTCCCATTATTTCATTGATCAAGTTCCATGTTTTACGAGGATCTGATCTTAGGCTATTGAATTTACATTTATAATAGTTAGACTTTTGTATAAATATCTCCCTATTTATTTTGTTCCGATCATGTTTATATTCAGCTTCATATATCATGTTTAGCCTATTGTTCTTCCACCTTCGGTACAGTTGGTCCCTTTGCTTGGATTTTTTCCCTGATATCGGTAATAATCCAAGCATTTAGTCTGATTTTCTTGTGCGAAGCATTATTCACAGTTAAGATGTCATAAATATCTTGCATTTTTGCCATTAGCTTAGCATACATATCGTCAATATCACTCTCATTTAGCAGTGTTTCCCAGTCAGTTGAGTGTATTTGTAAGTCCACCATCCTATTTCGAATATATGATTGTTGTCTTCCTTCATCTTTATTTGCACTCTTAGCAGTGACCCCATATAAGACGGCGTAGTGGTCTGATATATCGCTTTCCACGACTAAAGATAACATTGGATTATCTATCTTGCTTACCACAATATTTTGTATCAATGTCATTGTCCCTCTTTTGAGGTCGGTTCTGGTGTTATCTTGGATCACGTTCACCAAGCCATGCACAGCTAACATTTCTAAACAGTCCTTTAAATCATTTCGTTCAGATTTCTGGATGCCAATATTCATATCTCCTAATACCACAATATCCCTTCTATCTTCTTGCCGTTCAATTATTTGTCCCATTTATCTAATAAAACCCTTTCGACTGAGTTTTGGTGTTTTGTATATTCCATCTAAGTACTTAACATTCTCTCCTTCCACAATTTTTATTCGAAGACATTCGTAATACGAGCTTTCAATGTTTATGCGTTCATATCTAAACTCATTCTTAACGAAGATGACTATACCACCACCTCTGCGTTCATTTCTATTAAGGAATTCCGCATTAAATTCAGGCAAAAAATATTTGTAATTTTCTTCTCTCTGAATGTTTATTCCTACAAGAACTATTATTTTTAAGTATTTCAAAATAGTGATTATGCTTACACAAAATGTATTCCAATGTTTGCGCAATGTTCTTATATTCAGATATAAGTAATTAAAATCAGTATTCTTAAGTTATTAAAATTGTCACCGCTAAGACCGTGTATTACCCTATAGTCCAAATCTACTACTTCATCTATTACAATGTTCTTTCTGCTTGTGTTCTCCATTTTTTTCGTTAATTTGTTGTTCATTTAGTATAGTACATACATAAACTTATAATTAAATATTTGTTATGAGACTTACATCATCTATTGTCATTATTGGAATCACAACAGTACTCTCGTTCTTTTTCGCTAGTACTTTGCCTGCAGACTCCCATATATACCTCCAATTTACTTGTCTCGCTTTCTCTTTCGCCATCCATAGATTTTGTTTGGTCAGCTGATTGTTTACGAAAACAGAAGCATTACTCCAGACTAGGCTTGGGCTAGGTGCATCGATTGTGTTTAAGAGTACAGTTTTCAGTTGCAACTTACGTGTTGATCGTGCTTGTTTGACAAAAGACGATTTGGCCGTATTTGACGTGAACGATGCTACAATTAATGATTTTTCGATGTTTTTTGATTTTTTTTAATAGTTAGTTAATTGCTTTGCCAATTCCTCTCACGGATCACGTTCACCAAGCCATGCACAGCTAACATTTCTAAACAGTCCTTTAAATCATTTCGTTCAGATTTCTGGATGCCAATATTCATATCTCCTAATACCACAATATCCCTTCTATCTTCTTGCCGTTCAATTATTTGTCCCATTTATCTAATAAAACCCTTTCGACTGAGTTTTGGTGTTTTGTATATTCCATCTAAGTACTTAACATTCTCTCCTTCCACAATTTTTATTCGAAGACATTCGTAATACGAGCTTTCAATGTTTATGCGTTCATATCTAAACTCATTCTTAACGAAGATGACTATACCACCACCTCTGCGTTCATTTCTATTAAGGAATTCCGCATTAAATTCAGGCAAAAAATATTTGTAATTTTCTTCTCTCTGAATGTTTATTCCTACAAGAACTATTATTTTTAAGTATTTCAAAATAGTGATTATGCTTACACAAAATGTATTCCAATGTTTGCGCAATGTTCTTATATTCAGATATAAGTAATTAAAATCAGTATTCTTAAGTTATTAAAATTGTCACCGCTAAGACCGTGTATTACCCTATAGTCCAAATCTACTACTTCATCTATTACAATGTTCTTTCTGCTTGTGTTCTCCATTTTTTTCGTTAATTTGTTGTTCATTTAGTATAGTACATACATAAACTTATAATTAAATATTTGTTATGAGACTTACATCATCTATTGTCATTATTGGAATCACAACAGTACTCTCGTTCTTTTTCGCTAGTACTTTGCCTGCAGACTCCCATATATACCTCCAATTTACTTGTCTCGCTTTCTCTTTCGCCATCCATAGATTTTGTTTGGTCAGCTGATTGTTTACGAAAACAGAAGCATTACTCCAGACTAGGCTTGGGCTAGGTGCATCGATTGTGTTTAAGAGTACAGTTTTCAGTTGCAACTTACGTGTTGATCGTGCTTGTTTGACAAAAGACGATTTGGCCGTATTTGACGTGAACGATGCTACAATTAATGATTTTTCGATGTTTTTTGATTTTTTTTAATAGTTAGTTAATTGCTTTGCCAATTCCTCTCACATTTTCGACAAGATTTTCATTTTGGGTTGGCGGAATATTCTTAATTTCAAAGTTTGTTGTTCCAGTACACTGATCTGCGATTGCATTTGTTTGATAGTTTCGTCTTTTTTTTACGTTGTCCTGTTTGAGGTTGCTAATTTCTTCAATTAAATTGTCCAATCATTTATTATTTTGGGCTATGTTGTTCAGTTCATCGTATTTTTTCGCATAGAACTCACAGCTGGTGGCAATGTCATTCATTTCTGCTCTTATTTTTTTTATTTCCGCTAGAATGAGAGTGTCATTAGCACGTACAGAATTCATAGCAACAGGACCGGTTGTAATATCGATGTGGGCTCTCCTATTGACATGCACTACCGGTGCCATTGACCTAGAGGTCGATGCCGTTGTAGGTGGCGTAGAGTTTTCCACAACGCTGACTACTTGAGAGTCTCCATATCTACAAAATTGACACTTCCAAGCGTCTCGTCTGCCCTGACCCATGGTTCTGCAAGATCTTTCATGGACAGTTGTGCAGTTGTAATGCAGCTTACGGGAGCAGCTTTTACACACCACGAAATCTCCATCAGCTGGTAGACTCTCCTTGTAGTTGGAACAGAGATCGATGTTGAAGAGAGAAAGATAAGAAGACAGGTAACAGTCACAAGCGGGAATCTACGCTAAAGTGCGAATTTTAAATTTAATCTTTAATTTTTTAGTAAACTATCACTTTTTCTTCTATTAAAGAAGTCTTTTTGGCAGTCTCTGTCTGGTATCAAATATAGAAGGTAAATTATTCGGAGATTATAATATATTACGTTTTAAAGGAGAAAATCAATTGATTTCCCAGAGCACTTTCGACAGTCGACCGTACTAACAAGGTTCACTCACTTTTTTTATTTCTTTTCGGGACAACTTACTACTAGACAAAAATGACATAAAAATCTATCTTAATATCTAACAATTCATGTTCTTAATTCTATCTTACTGACCCTTCGCGGGTACTCTAAACGCCTTTCGGCGTCTAAATTATTAAGTTTTTGTTTTTTTTTTGTCCTTAGGACATACTTTATTGTTTAATACTTACTGGCCAAGAAAACTAAGAAAAAAAACTTGGCGCTCTATACACTATTATTTTACCTAACCTAAATCTAAACCTAAACCCTATTGCCTATTAAAAAAAGCCTAAGAGAACTTAATCTAACTTAATCTATATCCGTAACATTACGGACGTGTACACAAGGGCTTGTATGTTATGTATATGCGGAACATATATAATCCACAAGCCCTTGTGCACCTTTATATATATATATATATATATATATATATTATTTTTTTTATTTTTTTTTGTGGCTAAGCTACCTTATAACTAGATAAGTGGGCCGTTATACCAACTAAACGATTTGGGACTGATTCTGGTGTAACCACCAAAAGAAGTGCCGCTCCTTATCACTCTCTCTCCTATCTCGAGCAGGGATCGCTCTACTGAACCGGAGAAGATCTTCGTGTTCGCGGACGACATCCGGTTCGTAGAGGAGTCGCCTGTCAACTGTTCGGCGCATCGCGTGGTAGATTACAGGACATCCTTCCGTGTCCTGTATCAAGCCGATCGAATCTAAATAGAGGAACGCTTCAGGTGGAACAAAGCCGTTGTGGCGCACCCTCTCATGGTACATATAATTGGGATAGTAAGCCCCGAAGATCAGACTATTGGTAGAAGTCATACTTCTTGCAATGTGACTTCTTATTAATTTGATGATAAAATTGTCTATCCTTTTCACGTTTGCCCTGTTGTACAGGACCTCGTTAGGATAGTACTTCTTGTACTCAGACTCGGGTGTTCGATACAACCGGAGACAAGTCCTAAGACACCGTCTCTCGAACACCCTCATCTTTTCCATCTGGGAAGGACTCACGTTGAACCACAGAGGACAACCATACACCATGACTGGCCTTATGAGGGCCATATAGCAGATTACCTTCACCCTGGTATCAAGTTGGCTGCTGTAAAACAGCTTACTTGCCACAGCAAAGGCTTTTCTAGCATTGGTCAAAGCTTTCTCTATATGTTTGTCAAAATACAGAAAATGATCCAACCAAATGCCAAGATATCTTACTACAGTTTTCACGGCTAACGGCTGACCCCGGGGGTCAACTATGCCGAACTTCTTCCAGTTTACGCGCGTATCCCTTGAGGCCATGGCCAGCGGGGTGCGGAAAAGAACAGTTTCACACTTCTGGAAGTTGATAAGCAGCTTCCAGTCATCGCAATATGTCAAAGTGTTGTCAAAGTCACGTTGCAACAAGGTATTAATAACATCTACCTTAGGACCTGATCTGTACGCCACTAAGTCATCGGCGTACGCGATTAGGTGCGGCATAGACCTTAGCAGATCCGCAGTGAATATAGCAAACAATATTGGGGAGCCAACAGCCCCCTGTTGTAGACCATTCTTGATATTAAAGACTGTAGTAGAAGTAACGCCGCCACTTTTTACGACGAACTTTCTACCTGTTATCATATCATATATCATGTATAGCAATGTTTTATGTAAACCAAGTCTGACGAGCTTAAGGAAAAGGCCCTCTAACCAAACGGTGTCGAACGCCTTCTCTAAGTCGATCAGAAAGGCACCCGTACAGTGTTTTTTATTTTTATTCCATTGAATGTCGGATACCAGCTTTGACGTGGCATGTGTGGTGTCATGCCCCGCCCTAAATCCAAACTGGTTATCCGGTATAATATTGTTGTCCTCGACCCACGTTTTCAGGGCTCGTATAACAATCTTTTCGAAGACTTTACTGATGCAAGGAAGAAGACTTATCGATCGGAGGTTTGACGGGATGCTTTTGTCTTTGTCCCGTTTAGGGATTGGTTGCACCACAGCTGTTTTCCAACGTTCCGGGTAATATGCATTACTGAGCGCGTTGTTGAACAGTGTAGTGTAAATTTCGACTGCCGCCGGAGGGAGATGACTAAGCACGATGTTCGGGATACCATCTATCCCAGCTGATTTCTTGTTCTTCATAGATTTAAGGATTTCCTGGAGATCTTCTTGGGAAATCGCTATCTGGTTTCCATCATTGGCGACGGTATTGTTTGCCATGTTTTCGTCACTGAATCTCGTAAAACCGTGATTCTCGGAACGCCATTGACTGATCTCGTTACGAAGATTGAAGTGGTTTAACATGACTCTGTTCTCCAGGTCGTGGTTCGGCCTACGAACCTCGTTTACCATATACACTCTCTGGAAAACAGCACCAATTGTTTTAACCTTCTCCTGGGGATCTTCGACCACGAAAAAATCTGGATCAACATTGATTGAGGTTAGTGTCAGTTGTTCTGGGAAGTCTAACGATCTGAATGTCATTTTGATCTTTCCTTCTGAATATTTTATTTACTTGCGGGAACATACCCGGGTTGCTGGATCGTACAGCCCGGATTTTATTGCCCCAGTGCAAGCTTATAGCTAAATTGTAATTGATTTTTATTAGTTGTTGGAGGCTTTTGATCTCTGACTTCAAGAATCTGACTTCCGGACTTCTTGGATCTGTAAACCGTCTGTGCAAGAGCTTTAGTCTTGACAGCAGTCTACTTTTATGCACGTGAAGTGCATCGATGGTGGCATTCCGATAAACACCAGAGTCATCGAAGTGCACTACCTTCGGAATTGTCTTGTCCATTGTACGTATTATGGCGTTGTCCATTCGTCTGAGGTACCCGTCAACCTCTTCGTTTGTAAGGTTTCTGTTCGTTGGTGGATTAATCGCACTCGAACGGAGTTCAGTGGATAAAGCCCTGGAGAAACGCGGCCATCGAGCCTTATTGTAATTGTAAGGGTTTCTCTGGACATATTCCCCCAGTTCAACCACCTCGTTCGGGATCTGGATAACCGCTGAAAAAGCACGATGATCACTATCGTACTCTATCGTGGTTAAGCAGTTCCGTGTGCTTCTATCTATGTCATGTAAAGTCAGTCGTCTGTCCATCAATAGTAGATCCAGATAATTCCCGCTTCTGGGAAATGATGGTATCTCGGTTGCAAGCAGGTCTGCTCTCATCTCGTCATGCTCAGTCAACCAGTTATTTAAGGCGTTCCCCCGGGTGCAGTTTCTATTACATCCCCACTCTCTATGCCTAGAGTTAAAATCTCCTGCTATGATAAAATAGTTATCTTCCGAGCCCAGTCGTAGTATTGCAAAAAGAGTTTCGAGCTCTGGAATAAGGATGTGATCGAGATTTGAGTTATCCGGTGCATAGAGAGCGATCACATATAGACGCTTACCACCCGAGAGCGATATGCGGGCTATGCACGTCTCTAGCAACCGAAATCTACGCGCTTCATTGCTATACATGATGTTGGGTATTAAGATAGATTTTTATGTCATTTTTGTCTAGTAGTAAGTTGTCCCGAAAAGAAATAAAAATTAAATAAAAAAAAAAAAAGGTTCACTCACTCACGTGACAGCAAGTAGTAAGACATCAAGTGCGGAAAGTAACACCGAAAGATCATAAGAATCGGTAGCTTCGCTGAAGAGTGATCACCGACGAGGTGATCTATCCAGAGGCAGATCGCTCAACTTCAAAACTAATTCCAGAACCAGTTACAAGAACAAGCAGCGCGAATAGACCTCATCTATTCAACTCTGTTTGGAGAGCCAAACGCAACATCGGTACAATAGCTGCACAGGGAGACTGCAACCTTAAAATTCTAGCAGTGAATGTGAATACACTGATCCGCCCTGAACGTCAACTAAATTTCGGTAACTTGTTGCAGACCCATAATCCTGATGTGTTGAAAGTTTGCGAAACTAAGCTAAGCCAGACGCACCCACTCAGGTATAAAAATTATAACATCATTCGAAGAGATCGAAGCTACATAGCTGGTGGAGTCGCGCTTTCCATAGAAACGTGTATCGCACGCATCCCCCTTCGGGGTGGTAAGCGGCTACATGTGATCGATATCGTCTGAAAATGCACGAATCAATCAATATTTCATTTCTGAGCTCGATACTCTTTTCACTACACTCCGACTGAGTTCAGAAGATAACTATAATATCGTAGTCGGGGACTTGAACTCGAGGCGAATAGTTTAGTTGGTAGAAGTTTGGCAAACTGGTTGGTAGAACAAAATGTTGAGTTCAAGCTAGATTTGCTTGCAACCGATAGGCCATCGTATCCTAGAAGCGGGTCCTATCTGGATCTGATGCTGATAGACAAACGACTGACCATACTAGACGTGGAAAGACGCACACGGAACTGTCTAACTGCTGTTGAGTACGAGAGAGAGACCACTGCGGGCTCATCGCAGCTATCCAGCTTCCGAATGAGGTGGAAGGACTGGAGGAGTATGTCCAAAGGCACCCTTATAATTAAAATAAGGCCCGCTGGCCACGCTTCTCCAGGACTTTATCGACAGAACTACGTTCGAGTGGGATCAATTCGAAGTGGTTGACAGGTACCTGATACAAATGGACGAGGTAATTAAACTTACGATAGACAAAACAACTCCGAAGGTAGTACAAATCGATAAGAGCGATGTTTATCGAAATGCTACCATGCACTTCACGTGCACAAAAGTAGGCTGCTGTCAAGACTCAAACTCTTGCATAGGCGGCTTAAAGATCCGCAAAACGCGGAAGTCAGAGCATTGAAGTCGTAGATCAAGAACCTCTAACAATTAATCCAACAACCCGGGTATGTTCCCGCAAGTAAATAAAATATTTCGGAGGAAAGATCAAAACGACATTCAAATCCTAAGACTTCCCAGGACGACAGACAACGAACACTTACTGACTTCAGTTGGCATCGATCCAGATGAGGCAAGAAAAGGTTACAGCTATTGGTGCAGTGTTCTAGAGAGTATATACGGTCAACGAGGTTAATGGATCGAATCACGATCTGGAGAACAGAGCCCTGCTAAACAACTTCTATCTCCGCAATGAGATAAGTCAATGGCGATCATAGAATCCAGGTTTCACCAGGTTCAATGACGAGAATATGGCACATAGTGCCGTCGAGAATGGGAATCATATCTTGATTTCTCAATAAGATCTTCAGGGTATCTTCCACTCGCTGAAGAAGAAAAAGTCAGTGGGAATCGATGGAATACCGAACATTGTGCTTCGCCATCTTCCCCCCGAAGCGGTCCAAATTTACACAACTTTGTTCAACAATGCGCTGAGTAATGCACATTACCCCACGCACTGGAAAACAGCTGTTGTTCAACCGATCCCTAAACGGGACAAAGATAAGCCCATTCCGACAAATCTTCGGTCGATTAGTCTTCTTCCCTGCATAAGCAAGGTTTTTGAAAAGATAGTCATTCGAGTTCTGAAGCAATGGGCTGATGAAAAGAAAATAATACCGGACAACCAGTTCGGATTCCGAGCGGGGCATGATACCATTAATGTCGCGTCAAAACTGGTGTCCGACATACAATGGAATAAAAACAAAAATCAGTGCACGGGTGCCTTTCTTAATTGAAACTTTCGCGATTTGAATACCGTCGGAATTTTCGATTTTAGCAAGCCCATTCACTGCTCTTCGTTTTGCTCCATACTTACAAACGAAAAAAAATGTAAATATTGCGGAAGAAAATATAAATGTTCGCGTCGCGTTGGGGTCACCAATATGTGGCGTTACGAATTAGAACGGAGATTTAATTTTTAATAAATTTATTTATTCTCTTCTTGTGACAGCTGGAGTTGTTACAGTTACTGTTATACAAATATTCTTAAGACTAATATAATAAGTGCTGCCATTATGATATACATAACTACACATAAAGTAATTAATAATACTATGAATATGAATGTAAGTATGGGAGCTAATTACGCCACAAATTAGTTAATTAATTAATTCATTTTTTTATTTATATATTTATATACTTGCTTATTTATTTATATATTGTGTGCTTACTATATTTCCCCATTTATAGTGTTAATTTATTTATTTACATTTGTTTTCTTTTTCTTGTTTTCATTGTGTTTTTTTTTTTAGTATTTTCCTCCAAAGTATCATCAATTTACTTTGATATAAACAGAATTTTGCATAGTTAGTAGTAAAATATGCGGTAACAATACTTATATAGGCCGTCAATATTATGCGAAATAAAAAAAAAAGCTATCTGTCTATCTTTCTATCATGCTGGTACTCACTTAAGCATTGTGAATTTCCTCTTTATTTTGCGCTACAATCCGGGGTGGACCTGGGCTTCAACCAACAAGCCTTTCCAACTAGAGCGGTATCTGGCTGGCTGCCTCTAGTGTCGCACGCCAAGTTGGTTGAGTTCCTTCTCCTACATAAACGCGAGCGTCCTCTGAGCTCTTGAGTTGTCCCAGAGGTTAGGAGTCGAAGACTCCTCGGTCTGGAGCTGAATTTTCCATACACTCTACATGTCCTAGCCATCTTATGCGTTGGATCCGTAACCGCCTGACTATGCTCATGTCCCTGTACAGCCAATACAGTTCATGGTAGAATCTTCTCCTCCGAAAACCGCACTCAGAGTTTTTCTCTCGAAGAGACCGAGAACTTCCTCATCCACTTTTGTACCATGCCTCCGCGAAGTACAGCTGGACTGGGATGAGGAGGAGCCGAGGTAGACGAAGTCCTTGACTACCTCGAAGTTATAGCTGCCCATTGTAACGCTTTGTCGAAGACGTCAATATTATGTGTCCTTTCTTGATGACAAAATATTCTTTGTTCTGCCCTTATTCACCGCTAGACCGATTTTAGCCGCTTCCGTCTCAATGCCTTCAAACGAATTATGGACAGCTCGCTGTGTTCTGCCAATCACGTCAATGTCATTTGCGTATGCTAAGATTTAGTTTTAGCGTGTGAGTCTTGCACGATCTTCTCCAGGATAATGTTAAAGAAGTCATATGACGTCGCATTGTGCAACACCTTTTTGACATTGAAGGACTCGATGAGTTCGTTACCGACCTTGATAGAGCAACGAGAATTCCCCATTGTCATCCTGCACAACCTGACGAGTTTGTAATGCGTGTCAAAACTAGACATGGCTTTGTATAGCTCGTCCCTATGCACACTGTCATATGCGGCCTTGAAATCGACGAAAATGTGGTGCGGTTGAATTTACATTTCTTGTGTCTTTGCCAGCATCTGCCGTAGTGTGTATGTGATATGGACCTAACAGATTGTTTATAAACGGCTTCTGATGAGTATACAAAACGGCGGAGAAGAACTTAAATGCGATATTCAGGAGACTTATCACTTTATAGTTAACGCAGTCATATGTGACTACTTTTCTTTCTCTTGTGGATCGTCGGACAAACGATACTGAGATTATCTTACAGATCGACCATGTCTTACAGATAAGCTGGTGCGTGCGGCCAAACAGATCATCTTCAGCTGCTTTAAAGTTTTCAGCGGACAATCCGTCCGCACTGGCAGCTACGTTAGACTTCACTTTTGTTATTGTTATCTTGACTTCGTCTAAGTCAGGGGGATGGAATTCTCGTCGGTCATCGTCCATATAGAGTGGAACATTCTGCCTGACAGCGGTATTTGGGTCCTCATCGCCGTTTAACAGTCTGTAGGAGTGATCTTTCCAGATTCTCAGTATCGACTACAAATACAAGCTCACCATTTTCCCCCCGGTAGGCTTCTGTCCGATCCTTTTATCCATTGGACAACGGTTTCACCTTTTGATAAAACTGTCGGAAATCATGTCTGCCGTAGCACTTCTCCATCTCCTTGATCGCGCGCATCTCGTGTTCTTTCTGTCTTCTCCGTCCGTTCCCTTCATCTCTGTTCGTAGAACTCACGAACATCTCTCGTTGTTCGTTGCAGCGTTGCTTTGTAAGCTTTCAGCTTCGCTGCATGTGCCGGCCTACACTCGTTGTCAAATCATGGGTTTTTTAGTTTGGGCCGTAAAAGGGCCGACGAACTTAGAAAGAGATTCCAGGAGACTCGATAGGCAAAGATCCTAGTAGTCCGTGGCGATTGTAACTTTTCTACGTCAAACCGTGGTGTTCTTTCTAGACTGCGCTGTTATCTTGATATCCGAATTGTTACCTTGGCAACAACAAGGCAATGGTCCCAGTCGATGTTGGCTCCTCGGGACGTTTGTTTTGTGTGATTAAGTATGCTGCAAGAGTGCCTGACGTCGATCGCAACGTGATCAATCTGGTTGACGCTTAATTGACAGGAGACCGCCAGTCCCGTTTATGGATGTTGAGGTGTGGAAACCGCCATCTAGCTACAGACAAATTACATCCCATGACAAAGACCATCAGCTTGGGTCCTTTATCGGATGTGATGTCGTGCAGGCTATGCTTCCCGATGACTCTAACCAAGATGTCTTCCTTCGCATTGAAATCTCCTGGAACGATCTTGTGTCGAAGCTGAGTCATTGATCGTATATCCTTTCTAGGAGATCAAAGAAGTTATCTTTGTCCTCTGTCGGGGCGTGGGCGCAAATCCGGCTGATGTGCCCGAATATAGCCTTGATTGAGGTTCTCGCTTTTACAAACAAAGCTTAAGTCTTTTTATCTAGTTCTCCCTCTAACAACAAATGCACATCCAAATAATCTCATCTCTCTGTTGCAATCGCCGTAGTAGATATCGCAGTTTCTCATCCTCTTTTTGCCCGGCCCATTCCACCACACTTTCTGGATTGCGGTGATGTCTACTTTGTAGTAGTTCAGGGTAAATCGCTGTTCTTGTTTCGTTTTCTGGGGTCGTCAACATTTATTCCGTCCATATTACATTCTTTAACCCTCGGGCATAGGTTCCGGCCTTATACGGTGTCCATATCCTCGCTGGGGCTGTGATCACCGCCGTTGGCCCCAAGCCAGCTCTTCCGCCGCCATCTCTATTCCAAGGGCCCGACCTGGCCTACACCTGTGCTCCCGAAGTACCTCTAGAAGGTCAGTTAGCCAGGTAGCTCATATTCACAGGCGACTCGGATGACGTAATTGGCCAGAAAGTTTTCCAGGTCATCGGCCGCCGTCCAAAAAGGGAGATAAGCCCTAAT
Source organism: Eristalis intricaria (assembly GCA_964034865.1). Lineage (NCBI taxonomy): Eukaryota > Metazoa > Arthropoda > Insecta > Diptera > Syrphidae > Eristalis > Eristalis intricaria. The sequence goes on from OZ035874.1 coordinate 15,818,643, forward strand.
ACAAGTTCACTACTTCCCAGGCGGGTTGGTTACTCTATCATCTTTCGAAGGTGCTCGGCTCTCAGATTTCACCACGTGGAGATGTAGGGCTAAGTGCAGATGCATGTGCCTGCCTGAGACGCCATATCAACGCTTTGAAATCTGTATTGTGAATTTGTTTGCTAAAATAATAAACTAAACTAAACTAAACTATAACTGATCCCTCTTTCTATTAAGTAATTAAATACGAAACAGCTCTGAGTAATTTCAATCAAATCAGTAGTAAGGGAACAATTTCATTTATTATAGACCACAAAAACTGAAATGAAGTATGAATTTACTTCCGCTCGCCACTATTCATATTTATTTAATTATTTATTAGTATTGAAAATGAAGAAAAGGAAAAAAAAGTAAAACATAAGAAAAGATAACGGAAAAGAAGGTTAAAGTTAAGAAAGTAGGTAAATCTATTAGGAATTATGAGCATAACGAACAAAAATTTGTTCTTAAATGCGGTTTGTTCGTCGTGCGAGTTATGTATTTTGGTGTTTCTTAGAAACCAAAAAAGGAATGAATGAATAACACAAGTATATACATACTTAAGAAACACTTTATTAATTTCTCTTAGGAGAAATCGACCATCCCGTCCGAAGCTTGAAGTAAGACTTTTGAATAATATATTACTTGAGTTCATTCCCGCGATCAGACTGATTCGGGATCGGTGTAGCTTTTCAACAAAATTGATGACTTCAGGTCTGGGACAGTTGTCTGGAGTATAGCATGAACATGGTTCCCTTCAAACTTCGGTTTTATGGAGTGTGGGGACGTAACTCCTCCCTCCCTTTACTCAGGATTCTCCTGAATTTTGTTAACAATTTTTAAATCGATTCTCTTTTGCTTACAATATATATAATAATAACAATGCTTGAGCTTTCTATTGCGTAATTTATAATACTATGGCTTCTATGGTAGTGTATTTCTTATATATTATTGACTTGATGGAAAGTCAGTTCATCGAATGTTTAAGAATCATTGCTTGTTATTATGTTTTGATAGTTTGGAATATAAAAGTTTTCAACAACAACTCATCACAATCGCTTTTAAAAGGTTTGCTTTTTATATTAATAATAATTAATATTTCTTTTTCAAAGTTGCTGACTAACGTACAATACTTTTAACAAATACAATTTTTGCTTGGTTTTAATTTTTATTTTGAAAATTGTACATTTTATTAATAATTTTGACAACATAGTAGAATTCTTAATTTATTTGCTTATTATGTGAATTAACTATTAGTCTTGGACATTTTATTTCGTTTTCATGTACATTCGTGAGAATGTATTTCCTAAATTTGCGTTCTTCTGTGTGACGAAGAGATTTGAAGTTTTTAATACATCCCAAAGTTCTTCTTTTTCCATTGTATGTGCTTCCGTTTTGTCTATTCTCTGTTTGATTAACATGAAATCAACTTTATGGTCATTTAATGCAGAAGGGGTGCATTTTATGGTGGAATGGTATGTATTATTGTACAGGATTACAGCATTTAGCATCTGAGTTTTGATATGTTGTTTTTCTTCGAAACTTAAAGCTCTTATCTTTCTCGGTTAGTGTGACATGTAGTATGGCCCTTCTACATCGGAATTTCCAGTATTATTACTTGGTTTTGTAATATGGAATTCTATAGTTTCCTTTTTACAAAATACTACTACCTTATTCGAGTTTTATTCGTTGTCAAAAATTAACTTTCCTACTTTGCCCTTAATTGATATATATTGCTTTTATTTATCCACTATTGTTAGACTATTTCTGTCTTCTAAGAAAAATGTTTTAGCAAATTTTGAAAACTTATGTATACAAACTATGAAAGAATGTTTACTGTTGACATGAACGTCTACATGGATAGCTTCATTTATAGATGATGGAGTTTCTGTAATAATAAATTCCTTTCTTATAGGGTGCCTGTCATATTTTACAGACGAACAAGTCTCGCAGTTATTAATTAGCTGATGTATTGTTACTCTAAAATTCCCTCGTACGTTGGTATTATTCCAGAATGTCCCACTACATTTTTATGGAATAATGCAATTTGTTTCTTCAGAATTTCTTCGACTTCTGTGTCTTAAGCTAGGTAACTACATTTCCCGAATTTTTAAGAGTTTACGGCTAGGAAATATTTCAATAATGCCAAAATGCCTGCAGGAATGATTATATTCACTATCATAAATTCCCATTTTACCTTTTTTCAAATGCCTCGTAATATATCACTGACTTCGAATAAATCGTTTCTGCAATGTTAAGAAGAACATTTTAAAATAACTCTTGCTTTTTATATTTTAGGAGTATTATCTGTGTCTTGAATCTATTAACAACTGTACTTAAGACAGGGATGTGATCCTATAAATTTCGTTCCTGTGAATGAATAGTTTGCGCATCTATTGATTCGCTATCTTTTTCTTCTTTTCCTTTCGTTCAGTTCATCATCGTTCAGTACTTTGTTATTTGTGTTCAAGTTTGCAACACTAATTTCATCATTATCTCCTCCTGATTTTGCTCGTTAGTAATTGCATTGATTTCCCAGCTCTCTACATTTATTCTGTTTAAGAAATCTTCAGTCACGTTATCCTTGCAATTAATATTCTTCTACTTCTGGTGGCGCTACAGTCCGGGGTGGACCTGGGCCTCAACCAGTAAGCCTCTCCAGCAGGCACGATCCTTAGCCAGCTGTCTCCAACTGCGCACACTAAGCTGATTGAGGTCCTTCTCCACCTGGGAGTGCCATCGGTTCCGTGGGCGTCCTCTATTGCGTTGTCTCACTGGTTCGGAGTCGAAGACTCTTCGGGCTGGAGCAGTGTTGTCCATGCGCTCCACATGGACCAGCCATCTTAGGCGTTGAGTCCGTAGACGCCTGACTAGGCTCATGCCACTGTACAGCCCGTACAGTTCGTGGTTGAATCTTCTTCTCCAATAATCTCGGTACTGGTGTTGTTCGTACTGTTCACTTGCGAGCCGAGGTAGACGAAGTCCTTCACTACCTCGAAGTTATAGCTGCCTATGGTGACGTTTTGGCCAAGTCGTCGATGTTGTACGTCCTTTCTCGATGACAGCATATACTTCGTTTTGCCGTCGTTCACCGCTAAACCCATTTTGGCCGCCTCCGCTTCAATACCAGCAAACTCTTCATTGACGGCTCGCTGTGTTCTGTCAATCACGTCAATGTCATCCGCGTATGGTAGCAGTTGTTCGGACTTCTGGAAGATCGTGCCTCTAGTGCTGGCGTGTGAGTCTTGCACGATCTTTTCTAGGATGATGTTAAGGAAATCACATGACAGCGCGTCACATGACCTTTTTTGACATTGAAGGTCTCGGTGAGTTCGTTACCGACCTTGATGGAGCAGCGAGAATTATCCATCGTCATCCTGCACAACCTGACGAGCTTGGCAGGAATGTCAAAACTAGACATGGTGCTGTATAGCTCGTCCCACGCTGTCATATGCGGCCTTGAAATCGACGAATAGGTGTTGGGTGTCGATCTGCATTTCTTGGGTTTTTTCCTGGGTCTGCCGTAATGTGAAGATTTGGTCGATGGTGGACTTCCCCGGCCTGTAACCGCACTGATAAGGACCTACCAGGTTGTTGACGAATGGTTTCAGGCACTCACACAATACGGCAGAGAGGATCTCATAGGCGATGTTAAGGAGACTTATGCCTCGGTAGTTGGCGCAGTTGAAGGATTCTCCCTTCTTGTGGATCGGGCAAACGATACTGAAATTCCACTCGTCGGGCATGCTTTCCTCCGACCATATGTTACAGATGTGTTGGTGCATGTACCTTACCAGCTCATCTCCAGCTGCCTTCAACAGTTCCGCAGACAGTCCGTCTGCACCAGCAGCTTTATTCGACTTTAGTCTCGATATCGCTATTGACTTCGTCTAGGTCCATTGCGTTGAGTGGAGTATTCTGTCTGACAGCGGTATTGGAGTCTTTCTCGCCGTTTAACAGTCTACAGAAATGATTTTTCCAGATTCTCAGTATCGACTGCGAATCTACTACGAGTTGTCCCTCTGCGTCACGAAATTTGTATCCATTGGATAGTTTTTTTACCCGTTGCTAGAACTTTCGGACGTCATTTCTGCCGTAACACCTCTCCATTTCCCCGATCGCGAGCTTCTCATGCTCTTTCTTTTCTTTCTTGAGAAGCCGGTGCTCTTCCCTTCTTTTAAATTCTCAGAGCTCACGAACCGCTCTCGTCCTTCTGACCAGCGTCGCCTTGTACGCTGCTTGCTTCGCTGAATGTGCCTGCCTGCACTCGTTGTCAAACCAGGGGTGTTTTTTGGGTGGCGTTTTAAAACCCAGCCCATCAGATGCAGCTTATCTGATGGCGTTTTGACAACGGTTCCATTGTTGGTCGATTGTTTCGCCTGGCAGGGTTGGACTCTCTGGGAGCTTTAGGGAGACTCGATCGGCAAAGTTCCTAGCGGTCAATTGCGATTGTAGCTTTCCGACGTCAAACTGTTTTGGTCTTGCTCTACTCCGTTGTCTTATCGATACCCATGTTCTTACCTTGGCTACAACAAGGAAATGATCCGAGTCGATTTTGGCTCCTCGGAATATTCGGACATCGAGAATGCTGGAGGAGTGTCTGACGTCGATCGCAATGTGATCAATCTGGTTGACGGTTGGTTGATCAGGAGACCGCCAGGTCCCTTTGTGGATATTGAGGTGAGGGAACCGCGTACTGGCTACAAAGAGGTTTCGCCCGGTAACGAATTCCAAAAGCCTGAGTCCGTTCTCGGACGTGTTGTCGTGCAGGCTGTGCTTTCCGATGACTCTCGGAAAGATGTCTTACTTGCCCAGCTTTGTCTTTGTTCTAGAAATCTCCTAGAACGATCTTGGTGTCGTAGCTGGGGCATTGATCGTATGTTCTTTCTAGGAGATCGTAAAAGTCATCTTTGCTGTCGTCATCTTTATCCTCCGTTGGGGCGTGGGCGCAGATCAGGCGAATGTAGCCTTATTACAGATTGTTATGAGGCACTCGCTTATGTATTTAAAGCTTAAGACTTTTTGCCTAAGTCTGCCTCGAACAACAAACCCGCATCCGAATAAGCGCTGCCTTCGCTCTTTGTAGCAATCGCTGAGGTAAATATCGCAGTTTTTCTCAACAGTTCTCTTCAACAACAACGTTAACCCCACGCGCAACCCCCGAACCTGGAGGACCGGTTCCTGGTTCCTGGCCGCTGCATACATTAGTTCACCTCTAAGCGGTTGCTTTAAAGGTTATCCAGAGGGCGCCGCGAGGAGGCTGTATGTCAACTTGACCTGTGCATTTAACAAGGATCGTTGCTGGCATCTCGCCAAGTTGAGAGCAGTCAACAACTTTGCCGTGGATGCACAGGCCCATGCCATTAATATTATCAATCTTAATGTTATAATCTCCTAATTGCAGGAGCCACCTCTGAAGACGGAGATTAATATCTTTTCCTGCAGATTTGGAATGCAGCCTTTTAATTGGCTGATGATTTGTTTGCAATTCGAACACTATCCCAAACAGATATTAAATATCTAACTCCCCAAACTATAGCCAGCAACTCTTTGTCAATCGTTGAGTAATTTTGCTCGTGATTGTTTAAAGTTCTGCAACATTCTTGGCATCAGTAATAAGTTTAAATTGTTTTGTAAGGTCGGAGTCCCTAAGGATCGGATGGTTGGTTATCATTTTATTTACTTTATCAAACCAGCGATAAAATTTGTATCATTTGTATATACTCGGACTTTTTTCAGGTATTTTGTTAAGGGCTTAATAAGTATCTGGCGAAAACTCTTTGTCAGATTCAAAGTCGTAAAATATGGGGCTTTTCCCAATTTGTCCAAAATGTTTTCCTTATTTTGAATTGGAAATTTGTCGTCTATCGTAACTTCATTGAGTTTACCAATACTATTCACTTATGCCAATACTATTCGCCAATCCAAAGAGGGGAATTGTAAGGAAATTTGCTTTCTTTAATTATTCCTTGGGAAAGCATTTCTATATCTATATTTGATTGTCTATTTCTTTCTCATGTATCTGGGGATAACGAAGAGATCTTGGTATTGCCGAAGCAGATTATTATTTAGTTTCGTTTCGTTCTTGATCATTTAAATGATTCAGTTTTAAAAAATTAATATAAACTAATATAAAACCAAGCGTTTAATTTTTTTGGTTACCAATAGTTAGTGCTGATGTTGGTTATTTCGTGGCTGAGGCTTTTTTGTAAAATTTCGATTTTCCCTAATTTATTTGTCAGTATTATTTCTTGAATTCAACCTATTGTTACTCCTATTGTTGGCTAAACACCTTACAGCCTCGGAGTTATTGTTATCGTTTTGTCTATACCTATTGTGTCGACTAAAATTTCTAAAATTTTTCTGTTTTCGGTGAGCAATATCAACTGCTCTTTCATCATCTAATAATCTTAACTCAGCAAACCTATTGTACATTTTTATTAGCGTATCAGTTTTGCCCACATTTCCACTGACTTAATTGCCTAGCTTTTCCTTTACAATGCCTATAAGGTAGTTATCATTGTTTTCAGTTGTATATATAACTGGTCCATTGTTCTCATCTTCGAAAATATATAATGGGTTTAGTTCGTATTTAACTGACCTAACCTTATTAAATAATTCCCTTACGGTTACTAACTTAATGTTGCGGCATTCATTTATATATATGTTCAGCATAGTCCTTCCGAGGTCTGAAGTATGGTTTTAGTTCCTGTTGTGCTGCTTCTCAAGTAAGATCATCAAGAAGACGTTGAACGCAGCATTTCGCCTCCCCCTGAATTTTTTCATTTAAAATAAGGCTGATTGCATACTATTTCAGTGGCTCGCTGTTGCATAGTTAATAGATTCGACGAATTCCATTAGTTTAAAAGCGTTTTTGCCGTTAGCAAGATTCATGTTGCGGAAATGGTTGAGGGCCTCTTCCGTTGACAATTGGAAGGTGATATTTCCTCCTTCCTCATTTGGACGTTGTTGTGGCCAATTTGGCTGTCGCAAATGTTGGTTTAGTTGTATTTGCAAATGAGCAATTCGATCTTGCTTTTGTTGCAAAGTCTGCATCTATAATGCTAGATCTTGTTCATTTGCCACTTTTTCACTTTTAGAAACCGGGTATTCGATCATTAATTTAAATTGGAACATTATACAACCGACTGTGCATGCTATGTATTTTGGTGATCTTTAGAAACCAAAAAAGGAATGAATGAATAACACAAGTATATACATAATAACGGTCAGAACGTAAAAATCGATAGTTACAATTTTCAGGTGGTGAAGGAGTTTATATCCCTCACGTGAACTCCACTAATGACATCACGTAGAATTACCATTGGCTACCGATGCTACTGCGGCTTGTCGAATAGCTGGGTTCAAAACTCCTTACTCGAAGGACCAAGATCATGCTCTTTTACCAGTCCGTGACAGTGGTGTATGGAGCGAAAACCTGGACTCTAAGCAAAATGCGGAGCTCATTCTTAGGGTCTTCGAAAGAAAAATTGTACGGTGGATATATGGGCCCGTCTACGAGGAAGGCGAGTGGAGGAGAAGAAACAACCGTGAACTCTACGAGCTGTACCAGGATGAGGATGTAGTATTATGGAGCCCGAAAGGCAAAAATCCGTCGCCTGCACTGGCTCAGCCAAGTCGAGCGCGTATACATACTTAAGAAACACTTTATTAATTTCTCTCCAGAGAAGTCGACCGTCCCGTCCGAAGCTTGAAGTAAAAAGTGCAATTCGTTTAAATTGCTTACTCAGTGGCCTTATTTTGTATCACTTCTGGATTCGATACTACAATCAATTCGTGTTTTGTGTCACTTTATTGGGTTTGAATGCTGCCAACTTTTAAGAGTCATTTACGAGAATTAAGCTGTCAAAATAAAATAAACAAAAACTGGAGTAATAAGTCAGTTGCAAATCGATTCGGTTAAATTTATTTCCTTAACATTTTCACACATTTAACAAATAAATAATATTATTTCTAAAAAAGAATATCAATTATTATAACAATGAATTCCCATTTTTAGATTTAATTTATTTTTTTATTTTGATACGGATCAATATCCTGTTAGGATTTGTTCATGTCTGTTAGGATGCCTACGACTTCCTTTTGAAATTGGAATTGATTGTCCAATTATTTTTCCAATAGTCAAGTTCTTAGTTGTTGTGGGTATCTTCCTCAATCTTGTGTATCTGGGTGGGTGATATTCCAAAGGGTACGTCCTGTCCTTTGTGCTTGGCTTTGAAATGAATATTTGAATAAATAACGACAAATATTAAACAAAGAAAATATACTCAATTCACCAACACTCAGCTGCACAAAATTTATTATTAATTTCATATTTTATTTTCTCTTTTCGGTGAAAAAATTTTTTACTTCCATCAAACAAATTTTTTCACAACCAATCCGATAACAAAAGTGTTTTCGAATGAAAATCCGTAAGAGACAAGAATCTTGACATCTACTTTCGGAATACAAAGTACGAAATTTTCCGTAAACGGGTTGGCATAACTTTTGATTTCCGAATGCGGATTGCGTGCGGTTGCTATAGAGATACAAAATTCCAATTTCCGTTTTTCGGATTCATTTCCGATACTAAAGCAATATAAAATAAGGCCCCAGGTGTTTCACACACCGAGTTCGCTTCCGCTAGCAGGCTGAGTCGCGATCGGTGTAGGTTTTCATTGATGACTTCAGGTCTAGGACAGTTTATCTGGAGTATCGGATGTACATGGTTTCCTTCAAACTTTGGTTTTGTGGAGTGTGGGAACGTAACTTGCGTGTGTAAACCTTTCCAAAGACTAATCGAGTTAACAAAAAATTGTATTGATGTATTAACGTAATTGCATCTTGGTATGATAGATTGCAGCATTCCTGCAGTACGTGGAAGAATTTATTCTTTCAATTAGATATTCTGTTTTTTTTTTTTGTTAATATTTTGTGCAGTGATAGTACAGTTCGATATTTCATCACATCAACAACAAACCTACAATCTGATGGCAGCTGAAAGACATATACTCATATCATCCTATGCGAAATATGTATCTCGCACAGCTATTAAAGGCAACATTCAGTTTTCACCTATATTAATAATACATGTCGGAGTATATTTCACACCCATATAATAGAATTGGCAGGATACATGAGAAGAAGGGAAGATAATTGGAGGTTGGACTAAGTCCTCTAAGGGCTCCGTATATTTTCGACATAGTTTTTGTTATATAAGTTCTCCAGGTAATAAATAAAAATAAATATTAGACATAGCTCATCGACTAAATTTATTTTCAGATGACCACTTAAAAATTGTTGCTAGCTGATCGTTTAAATTAACGGGAACACGAACGGGAAACAAAATGTCAATTTAAAATAAGAGGCTTTTGCTCGTACCACGCTTATCATCTCTCCAAAAAAGCCGGAGGGGGATCCTCTTTATTTATTAATTAAAGACAATATAGAGCACTCCAGGAAAACAATAACAGAACTTGATGCTATACAATCAGTGTCAGTTAAACTAAAAGAGTTAGAACTCGGACTTGAAAAGTTTATTAGTAACATCCAGAAAGCAGCCTGGCAAAATACTCCTTGCCATAAAAAAATATCAAAATTCAATAAAACAAATCATCCGCCAGAAATAAAAGAGACATAAAACGTACCTAAGTCGTCAGTGCAACCAACTAAAAAAAGCTTTACAAGCTTTTAAAAACCACGAGATGTCGACTTATCTCAAAGGAAAAATGTACAAGCTACTCACTCTGGAAAGCAGTAAAAAAGAATCTCGGATCTCTTTGCCGAACATTTGAAGTACACATTTCAACCTTTTGATGGACAAATATTGGTAGATGATTCAAGTATAACATCTATATCTGACAGCTCTAGTATAGAAAGAGTATCGCTAAACAAACTCTGTCAGGCAATCAAAAATCTAAAAACAACAACGATCCTGGCTATGATCTAATAACCGGACATATCCTGAAGAACTTGCTGAAAAATGCGCTAATTAAACTGCTCTACTTAGCTAACGCTTCCTTTAGGCTATTACATCTTCGAGACTCATGGAAGGTTGCAGAAGTGATTATGGTTCCAAAACCGGGCAAACCGTTGATCAACAATAAGTCGTACAGACCCATATCGCTTTAACCAATAATTTCCAAAATGTTTGAAAAACTGTTATTAAAACGCATTCAAAAATTAATCGAAGAGAAGCAACTAATACCTGACCGACAATTTGGCTTTCAAGCGAAACGCACGACAGTTGACCAGGTGTACAGAATAACGAATGAAATTGAAGGAGCATTAGAGTAGAAAAAGGCCTGCTCTACCGCCCTACTTGACGTGTAATAGGCATTCGACAAAGTCGGTCATGGAGGCCTTAAATACAAGCATCCTATCTCGATAATAGGATATTTAGAGTTAAACACGGAACTTAATACTCCGATTTTAAAGAGATCCGAGCAGGAGTCCCGCAAGGGAGTGTCCTTGGCTATGCATTATACCTGTTGTACACTAGAGACATACCTCAAACAGAGGGTACACTTGTAGCTACATTTGCGGATGACACAGCGATCCTGGAAACGGGAAGTTCAGTTGAGTCCTCAACAAGCATTATTTTTCTTTTCTAAGATGCTTATGCTTAAGTCACCACATATAACGATCATGGAATATAAAGGAGATAATTCCTCGAGCAAACAAATAATCAATTTTGTTATTCAAACTTTGTGCATTTAAACAACATATATTGATACCTTTTATCGATGTGCAGAAAATTTTAACTAAAGTTTTCGATTTGTCAATGGAAGGACCCCAATCCTGTGAACTCGTTTTAGCAAGTGCAACAGAAACAAAAATTGCAACAGAAACAACAACGAAAAAACTAGCGTGTAATGGAAAATAGCAAAAAATATAATTCATAATAGATTTGCAGTGAGAGTGTTAAGAAAGAGATACAAAAATAGAGAGGGAAAGAAAAAGAGGGTGTCAAAGAAAAGTTCATTGTTCATGTTGTCAGGTAGCTTCTTGATGTCGTGCGGCAATGGTTGTGAGAACGTCTCGCTGACTAAGATGGTTTTGTTGGTTCCTCTCCTTTCTCGCCATGATGCTTCCATTACAGGTAGAGACAAAAAAAAGTTGCTTTCTATGTTCCAGCCGCATTTCTTGCTGTAGTAAGAGCCGATTTTTTTTTGGTGAGACTTTCGTTGACTTAAAACACTGATGAAGAGTACAGCCCGATGTAATTTAGGTGAAGTTGGCTTCCATTTTTTTTCCGAAGCACTGTCACTGCTCTCTCTTGAGCAGAGTTGAATTTTATTTTTAAATATTTCCATAAGCAATGCTCAGCTGAAATGTCTAGTTGTATTTCGACTCGCATTTCAAATATATTTAATACCATTTTAGAGAAACTTGACGAACAAACTAAAACAAACAAACTTATTTTCGAGAAGCTACTCGACCTCGAAAATAAGATTAACAGCAAGCGTATTTTAACGTGAATATGTCAAGTAAAATTTTAAATTGGAACACGAAAAGTCTGCCACAAAGAATTAACGAACTAGAATTATATATTAGAGAAAAAGATATCGATATTTGTCTGATCTCTGAGACACACTTGACGAAGCAATCCTGTATAAACCTAAAATGGTACTGTGGTTACCACGCTTGCCATCCGTCCGAACGGACAAGAGGAGGTTCATCCCTGTTTATACGCAATAATAAAGATAATTTAGTAAGAATAAGTAAAGAATCTGATTCTATACAGCTAAATATTATTCGTGTAAAAAATAAACATTACTTATTTAACGTCGCGTCCATTTACTGCCATCCGCGCAGTATAATTGATCAAAGCGAGATCGAAAGAACTTTCCCCTCTCTAGGCCCAAATTTCGTAATAGGTGAAGATTTTAATGCGACAGACACTTTTTATGGATCAATAAAAGGTGTTTCTCGAAACTACTTACGAATTGAAGAAAGCTTTGATCTTATCATTCTCCCATTGTACTATGTATGAATGATACCCTTGTAAAAAAGGAAGTTCCACCTTCTTAAACTAACAAACGTATGAATTGGCAAGCATTTAGAAATCACTTACAAGATAATATTGAACTTAGAGTACAGCTGAGAACCCCATACGATTCAGAAATAGAACTTGATCAATTTATAGAAGTAGAAAAACGACGATAAAACTTGTATTGCGATATCCACGTAAAGCCCGTAAGAAATGGCAGCATACCCGTGAGCCGCAGCATAAAGCATGCATCAACCAACTGACTAACCTTCTGAAGGCGATAATTAAGTCATTTAAAAATAGTAAACTTAATGCCTATTTAACAGGCTTGTCAGCGAAAAAACTCTGGAAAGCAGCCAAGGGGGTTTTAGAAGACCCCAACCACATGCTGCTACAATTCGGAAAAACCAATGGGCCAAAGAAGATGAAGAGAAAACAGATCTCTTCGCAGATCATTTGGAAGCAACGTTTATCACGCGATGGACAAACACCTCCTGTATTGGAAGCAAGCGTATATACGCGATGTACAAACACCTCCTGTATACTATGGTTCAGACTCAAATAATGACAATTTTTTCCATAAGAAATGCTACTTTGACAGATCTTAAGGAAGAATTGAAAAAACTCAAGAAAGCTAATGGTAATGATTTAATACCAGGAGAAGTTCTGAAAGAATTACCTCAGAAAGCACTTCTTATGTTTCTCTACATTATTAACGCCGCCTTTAGATTAGAACATGTCCCTAGTCAGTGGAAAATAGAGAAAATAATAATGGTGCTTGGACCAGAAATTGACTTTTGGTTGTCACGTACGAGAGATTTTAGCTAAGATCGATGTCCTTATAAAGATGCTTTACCCTCTTATTAATCGTAAATCACACCTTAATAAGAAGAACAAAATAATAATTTTCAAGGTCATTTTCAGGCACTGATGACATATGGGTCTCCTGTATGGGGAAATTGCGTTAAAACCCATACAAAGCGGCTTCAAGTTGCACAAAATAAGGTGCTTAAGTTGATGCAATCTACCGCGGGATTTTTCAACTCTCATTCTGCACGAAAGAGCGGGTGTTATCCAGATTGGCAGAAGGATTGAAATTCTCAATGAAAAGTTCATGTCTAGATGTATTCAGGTGACAATTAAGATATTATGTGTTATGTACTATTTATTATTTTTTTATATATATTTATTTATTATATTTATTACTCATTACTCATTATTTGTTATTTATTATTTATTGTGTATTATATATATTATATATCATTACTCATTATTTGTTATTTATTATTTATTGTTTATTATATATATTATATATCATTACTCATTACTCATTATTTGTTATTTATTTATTATTTATTATTTATTATTTATTATTTATTATTTATTATTTATTATTTATTATTTATTATTTATTATTTATTATTTATTATTTATTATTTATTATTTATTATTTATTATTTATTATTTATTATTTATTATTTATTATTTATTATTTATTATTTATTATTTATTATTTATTATTTATTATTTATTATTTATTATTTATTATTTATTATTTATTATTTATTATTTATTATTTATTATTTATTATTTATTATTTATTATTTATTATTTATTATTTATTATTTATTATTTATTATTTATTATTTATTATTTATTATTTATTATTTATTATTTATTATTTATTATTTATTATTTATTATTTATTATTTATTATTTATTATTTATTATTTATTATTTATTATTTATTATTTATTATTTATTATTTATTATTTATTATTTATTATTTATTATTTATTATTTATTATTTATTATTTATTATTTATTATTTATTATTTATTATTTATTATTTATTATTTATTATTTATTATTTATTATTTATTATTTATTATTTATTATTTATTATTTATTATTTATTATTTATTATTTATTATTTATTATTTATTATTTATTATTTATTATTTATTATTTATTATTTATTATTTATTATTTATTATTTATTATTTATTATTTATTATTTATTATTTATTATTTATTATTTATTATTTATTATTTATTATTTATTATTTATTATTTATTATTTATTATTTATTATTTATTATTTATTATTTATTATTTATTATTTATTATTTATTATTTATTATTTATTATTTATTATTTATTATTTATTATTTATTATTTATTATTTATTATTTATTATTTATTATTTATTATTTATTATTTATTATTTATTATTTATTATTTATTATTTATTATTTATTATTTATTATTTATTATTTATTATTTATTATTTATTATTTATTATTTATTATTTATTATTTATTATTTATTATTTATTATTTATTATTTATTATTTATTATTTATTATTTATTATTTATTATTTATTATTTATTATTTATTATTTATTATTTATTATTTATTATTTATTATTTATTATTTATTATTTATTATTTATTATTTATTATTTATTATTTATTATTTATTATTTATTATTTATTATTTATTATTTATTATTTATTATTTATTATTTATTATTTATTATTTATTATTTATTATTTATTATTTATTATTTATTATTTATTATTTATTATTTATTATTTATTATTTATTATTTATTATTTATTATTTATTATTTATTATTTATTATTTATTATTTATTATTTATTATTTATTATTTATTATTTATTATTTATTATTTATTATTTATTATTTATTATTTATTATTTATTATTTATTATTTATTATTTATTATTTATTATTTATTATTTATTATTTATTATTTATTATTTATTATTTATTATTTATTATTTATTATTTATTATTTATTATTTATTATTTATTATTTATTATTTATTATTTATTATTTATTATTTATTATTTATTATTTATTATTTATTATTTATTATTTATTATTTATTATTTATTATTTATTATTTATTATTTATTATTTATTATTTATTATTTATTATTTATTATTTATTATTTATTATTTATTATTTATTATTTATTATTTATTATTTATTATTTATTATTTATTATTTATTATTTATTATTTATTATTTATTATTTATTATTTATTATTTATTATTTATTATTTATTATTTATTATTTATTATTTATTATTTATTATTTATTATTTATTATTTATTATTTATTATTTATTATTTATTATTTATTATTTATTATTTATTATTTATTATTTATTATTTATTATTTATTATTTATTATTTATTATTTATTATTTATTATTTATTATTTATTATTTATTATTTATTATTTATTATTTATTATTTATTATTTATTATTTATTATTTATTATTTATTATTTATTATTTATTATTTATTATTTATTATTTATTATTTATTATTTATTATTTATTATTTATTATTTATTATTTATTATTTATTATTTATTATTTATTATTTATTATTTATTATTTATTATTTATTATTTATTATTTATTATTTATTATTTATTATTTATTATTTATTATTTATTATTTATTATTTATTATTTATTATTTATTATTTATTATTTATTATTTATTATTTATTATTTATTATTTATTATTTATTATTTATTATTTATTATTTATTATTTATTATTTATTATTTATTATTTATTATTTATTATTTATTATTTATTATTTATTATTTATTATTTATTATTTATTATTTATTATTTATTATTTATTATTTATTATTTATTATTTATTCATTTATTCATTTATTCATTTATTCATTTATTCATTTATTCATTTATTCATTTATTCATTTATTCATTTATTCATTTATTCATTTATTCATTTATTCATTTATTCATTTATTCATTTATTCATTTATTCATTTATTCATTTATTCATTTATTCATTTATTCATTTATTCATTTATTCATTTATTCATTTATTCATTTATTCATTTATTCATTTATTCATTTATTCATTTATTCATTTATTCATTTATTCATTTATTCATTTATTCATTTATTCATTTATTCATTTATTCATTTATTCATTTATTCATTTATTCATTTATTCATTTATTCATTTATTCATTTATTCATTTTTTACTTCCTATTCTCTGATACATTGATACATCTGTGATATTCTCTACTATGCTGCCGTTTTGTATTTATGTACATATAAATATTATTATTTTTTTTATCTTAAATGGACGTTTTTTTCACAGTTGTGCTCCAAGATAGCTTTAATCTAATATACTGCATATCCTTACACCAAAACAATTGTATTTTCAGCAGTAAGGTTTTCAACATAACCGTATCGCTGTGCAAGCTAGAGCAAATTACTCAATTATTGTAAAATCATTGTTACACTATGCAAACAAAAAATAAATATCTATCTATAATGGTGCCGAAATCGGATAAACCCCAAAAGAGAAAAAGTCTAATAGACCGATTTCACTTCTTCCGACGATGTCTAAAGTGTTCGAACGAATATTACTTAGAAGTTCAAGCCCGGTTGTAGAAGAAAGACGACTTATTCCTAACCATCAGATCAGTTTTAGAAGTAAGCATTCAACTATTGACCAAGTACATCGCATAACTGATGTTATTGAAAAATCGTTTGAACAAAAGCAAGTCTGCTCAGCTGTATTTCTCGATGTTTCTCAAGGTTTGGCACGGAGGCTTGAAACACAAGCTTCAACAATTCCTCCCGAGAAAACTTTGCACAATTTTATCGACCTATCTATCGGATAGAATCTTCCGTGTTAAATATGGGAAAGAATACTCCCTATTTAAATCTATACAAGCTGGAGTACCACAAGGAAGTGATCCCCTCCTTTACATATTGTGTAACAGCGATATACCGCAGAACGTAGGCACATTTGCTGACGACACCGCCATTTTGGTAACTAAAAAGACTAAAAGAACGTGAATAACTTGCCCGTTTTTAAAAATAATGTTGAAATACCCTTCGGCAATGAAGCGAAATACCTCGGATTGACTCTCGATGTAAGGCTAAAATGGAAGGAGCACGTCAAAAAGAAACGTAAGGATCTTCAATTAAGATACAAGGACATATACCGGTTATTGGAAAATATGCCCAGCTAAGTACTTACAACAGCCCGTCTGAACGTATGGTGTACAACTATGGGGTTGTTTCTAAGAAGGTAATAGAAACAAAGTACAAACTTTCTTCGTCGCCGCACCCTGGTATAAACGAAACAACGATATTCACAGAGATCTTGGAATTTCTTCAGTCTAAGATGAAGTTACGAATTTTGCTCGTAAGCATAAGCGTCCCTGGAAGGGCACATAAACTCTGCTGTCCTTCCAATTCTCGACGAAAGAAACTCTCTTCGCCGTCTTCAAAGAACTAAACCACTTAACCTAGCACGGTGAATTCAACTCGCGCTTAGCTGCGGTGTTAGCAAGAACTCTCAATGGAGAATCTCTTGACAAATGCGTCTAAACCAAGAAAGAAAAACTGCTGTATAAGTGTAAAACTTAGTTGTAGTGGAAATATATTTTATTTGAAGGGAGGTGTTTTTACTGGGTAAAAATCACTTTCACTATGTGGGAACGGTCCCCATAGTGTCTTTTGAAGATTTTCACATACCCTCGCAAAAAAAAAAAAACTAAAGTTGTTTTGATAATAGTTAGTTTTACACAACGAAACATCAGGTGTTTTTTTTTGCAAGCGTATATACGCTTAAATTTCAATTTGTATGTAAAATACACTAACAACAAATCCTATATCCGCTTAGGTTACTCATCATAAAATAAGCTTAAGAAATAAGCGCGGATGAAAACAATGCTTCCAAACAGTATTTTCTGTGTGCTCATTCCTGAAATTATTCATTCATTGTTTAGGTTGCTGTATGTGGCTTACATTTGCAGGTGCGGTTGATGTATTAGATCATTTTTAATTGTTTGGATGCCAATCCATAAGTATGTACTTTTGGTATACCCAGAGTGTCTCTGCTGTACATTCCGTTTAGGTTTCGTAATCGATTCTTTTCATTTGATGAACATTGTTTTTATTTTTTAATTATTAAGTGTTTTTCACGCTTAAGTGATGGTCACGCTACACAGTCACAAAACGAAGATTGTGACCATCATAGATCAAACATCACTTTCCATGACTACACCCCTGACTGCTTAGCAAATGTCATAAATGTTGTCGATGCTGCCAAGATTTTACGATGAATCATTAAGCGTTGATGATCGTTTTTTTGTGCACATATATGCATTTATTTTGTATATTTTGTTTTTTAACTATAGAGGAAAAGAAATTATTAAATAAATTTACTAACTCTTTGCTATCTGATATTAGAGCATTATCTTCCCTTGAGCTATAAATTTGGTCTTTCTGAGTTGATTTATTTAATATATCTCTCACTAGTTCCCATTCTATTTTTGAGTTACCTTAGACCTACATCGAAACATCATTACAAATATTTTTTCAAATTTGTTTGCATGCTGCAATGATATCATTATTGTTAGGATTTTTAGTCTTCTTTTTGTGTAATATGTTTTTTAACTTTATTTTTCTTAATAAATCAATCGATATCCAAGGCTTAACTTTTTTCATCAGTTCTTCGTTTTTACTATTTTTTAGAACATTCTAAGGTAAGGTGTGCATGTTTAGTAGAAAACTTGGGGAAGGCTATGAAAGGATCACTTTCACTCACAATATTAATCCTAATGTGTGTGTCTCGCCTCCGCTTCAATACCAGCAAACGCTTCAATGCCATCCGCGTATGCTAGGAGTTGTACGGACTTTTGCAAGATTGTGCCTCTTGTGTTAGCGTATGAGTTCTGAACGATCTTCTCAAGAATAATGACAAAGTCACATGACAGCGTGTCGCCTTGTCTAAAACCTTTTTTGACATTGAAGGTCTCGGTGAGTTCGTTACCGACCTTGATGGAGCAGTGAGAATTCTCCATCGTCATCCTGCACAACCTGACGAGCTTGGCAGGAATGTCAAAACTAGACATGGTGCTGTATAGCTCGTTCCTATGCACACTGTCATATGCGGCATTGAAATCGACGAATAGGTGGTGGGTGTCGATCTGCATTTCTTGGGTTTTTTTTTCAGGATTTGCCGTAATGTGAAGATTTGGTGGATGGTGGACTTCTACTGGCTACTGGAGAGGTAAAATTAAGCTAAGACACATAGAACAGTTATCAGAAATATGCAAATCAACAATAGAACTACAGATTTTTACACTTTGGGGGCTGGAAAAACGTGTAATAATGTGATCAATACAGATATCAGCGGAAGTGGAAATGCGAGAGTTTATAGAAGATTCCAAACCGAAGGAAGATAGCATTATTTACACACGTAGATAGTTTTGTAGCATGTTTATGTTTACGCCACCTAAAAGGATCAAATGATATATTTAATGCACATCACAGCAAATCTCCCAACTCCTCAAGAAACATGTTATTAGAACAGGATGGCTCATTACATCTATAAATACAAATAATGAATAACTTTCACTTTAACTCACTGAATAAAGAAGAATTCAGTATGAATTGAATCTATAATAAATGCAGCAGCGCCACAAGATGCATATTTATTGTTACAGCAAAATAATATCATAACCGTCAATGTCAAAAATACTTTTCTTCATCATATATCCAAGTTTCCGTCAAAAAACTGAAACGAGTCTTGTTTACAAACGAATTTAATTCATAAGAAAATTATCAAAATATTTGCGCATGCTTCTTGTGTTTTGGTGAATAATTAGAAAATTTGGTAAGTATGGTAAGCTATAGAGCAGTCTTGAAAAGAGTTTCGCGACTAGTTGAAAAGCGACCATAGATCTGCGAAAAAGGCGTTCTGGCAAACTATTCGCCGACTCAGAGGAAGGAAATTGAACATCATCGAAGGAGTTAAATCCAAAGATGGTGTATTTTTTTTTCAATTCAATTTTATTTATAATTCATTTATGCATTTCTTACACATGTTTATCTGCAAAGCCAGAATGGCTTGTCTGCAGATGACTAATCACAATAGCATTTTACAATTATAAAAGTTGAAATTCATTAAATTTAATTGTATGTATTTAAAACAGTTAAAAAATTATGGAACAGTACACTTAACAATTAAAAAGTATTTCAAGCAGTTAAAAAATTTGGATTTGAATTTACATTTTGATATTTTAATTTGGAGAATTAAGGTATATTTCTTTTACTTTTCTAATAATTTCTCTTTTCGGTAGGTTGCGAATTTCCCTTGGGAGTTCGTTAAAGATCATCGGAATTGCCACGTTAAATGTCCTTCGACCATATTCGTTCCAGTACCTCGGAACTTCACATTGTCACATTGTTGCTGAACTTCTCTTGGACTTCCTGATTCCAGCACAAGCTTTTGTAGACTTCTGTGCACTTTTTGTAGCGGTTGTAATTGAGACGCTCTTCCCCATGCTAATATGCCATATCTTAGATGTGATTCCATCAAGCCCATGTAGCATCTTGGTGTACAGAATTAGGTGGAAAATAGCGTACGCAGATTTGCACAATATCTTCTTCAAAATCTCTACATGGTAGATCCATTAAAAATTGCAGTCAATCATCAGTCCTAGATACTTATACGTTGACACATATTCTATATTTCCGGTGCAGTCATCATCATATTCTGTTATTCCATCACATCCATGTCTGTGCAAACAATCTATGCTGTGCATTTTTATCTTAAGTTTCGTTCTGGATATATGCGGCGGGCGAATGTGCATTATCTTTGTCTTAAGTGCGTTGATAATTAATCCATGGTCGTGACACCAAGCTGCGATTCTATTAAATGGCTAACTACGATCGCTGTGTCGTCCGCATACACATACCCCGTACTATACTTCAGCACTGACAGTAGATCATTGACATATATAATAAAGAGAAGCGGACCTAATTTTGCGCCTTGTGGAACACCATATTCGAGTTTTTCTTCATTGATTGTGTAATCACCAATTTTAACCTGGAATGATCTGTTACTCAGATAACTTGCAAGCCAGGTTAAGATGTGACCCCGTACACCAATCTTTTCTAGCTGCCTCAAGATTTGTTTGTGGGATAAAGTGTCTAAGGCTTTCTTAAAATCAATGGACAGAACTACTGAGCTGTGGTTTTTGTCCAAACTTGAGTACATTTTGTTTGCAAAATCTCCAAGTAGTCTATTTATATTTTTTTCTTTGCGAAATCCAAATTGATTCTTGTTGAGAATGTTATGTTTTTCTATGAAAGTGTATAACCTTCTAGCCAACACTTCTTCTAAAACTTTATCGACTACTGACAGTATTGAGATTGGTCTGTAGTTCAGGATTTCACATTTCTTGCCGCTTTTATGAATCGGGCGAACTATCGATTTTTTAAGCATGTTTGGTACAGAGGCTTGATCTAAGCTCATGTTGATCAGTTTTGTTATTATGGGAGATAGGGTTTGAGCGCTGTTTTTCAGATCTTTTGGTCTTATTCCATCTACTCCCGCCGATTTGTTGCTTTTCAACGAACTAAGTATGTTGCATACCTCCTCAACTGATACATCTTCGACGTAAATTGAATGTTGTACACTGCTTGTGTTGTAGTGGAGTGTTTGGTACCTACATTCATGAACAATTGTTCGTACTTCTGACGATAAGGTTTTCGCGAATTGATTGGTCAGATCTTGGATTTTACTTTCAGTCGAGAAATTCTTTTTTAAAACATCATCCAGATTGCATTTCTTTTTACCCAGTATCGAATTTACGACCTTCCAAGTCTCCCTTGGGTCACTTTTACAAAGCTCAAACTTCTGTTTATAAAAGTTCGATTTTGTCCTCGCTATCTTCTTGTTCAGATCGTTTTGATATCTTTTGTATTCTCTGTGATAATCTTCATTGTGTTTGTTGTTATGTGTCGCCTGTATAGTCTGTCGGTCATTTACACTGTCAGATCATTTACATCGGTATATATATTCAGCTCATTCCACTTAAATTCATGTACCTTTTGTGCTACAAGGTGATTTAGGATTTGGCTTTCATTATTGGACTTTGATTGATCTTTAATGTCCCTTTTAACTCCATAGTACAAAGCATAGTGATCGGAGATGCATAGTTCAATCACCGCTGAATTAATTTCGGCATTGCTCACTCTAACCAAATTGTGATCTATTAATGTTTTTGTATCTCTGGTTGGGTCAACACGAGTGTGCGAATGTATACAATTATGCAGACCTTTTGACGCTATCATCGACAGATAATCACAGACAACTGAATTAGTCCTATCTTTTACATTTAAATTGACGTCCCCCATTATAAAAAGATTATCTTTCGTTCCAACTTCATGAATATGCTTACTAAATTCACGAACAAAACATTTAACATTCTTCTTTGGTGGTCTGTATACAGAAATGATTGACGCTTCAAAATTTCGACGTTTGACTTTAATGGAGACATTTTCATACATACTGGTTACTCTTTCTACTTTTTCATAAACAAAATAGTTTTTGAGGTATATACATATTACTCCTCCTCCTGAGTTGCTTCGGTTGAAGAACTCACTACTGTATCCTTCAATCTGATATAGGTTGTTTTCTTCTTGTCTGATATTTATTTCACATAACGTAATGACATCTATATAAGACAAAAACTCATTAATATATAACATCAACGCATTCCAGTTTTTCCTCAAGGACATTACCTTCTTGAAATTTAACCAAACAAATTTCCAGTTTGCAGATTTTGCTTTATTTTTTGCTAACCAGATAATCATTCGGAAGTGTGATGTTAAGTGGTCGTTGACATATATGTTTTGGTTTGCGTACACCGGGTTGTATTCTTTTTGTAAATTGGTGCACAGTTGACCATACTTCAGATTCCGTTTTTGTTTTTCTCGGTCCAAAAAAAGTGACTTTTGTAGTTTTTCTCGTGAAACTTACTACAATGTTCTTCATTTGTTGATTCTTTTTATCTTTATATGTGTATATTTCCTCAATGGTGGATTCTGCTAATTGTGTATCCAGTACATCACCTATTTCCTTAACCAAATCAAAAGCGTTTTCGTTGCTAGAAATCGGAACGTTTTTTATCTCTACATTCCTGTCAAATTGTTTTTGTTCCAGTGTGTTGACCTGTGTCTGTAGAAATGTGATTTGTTCATCTTTATATTCGATTTGCTTCTTGTAGTCTTCTAATTCTTTTCTAAGTGCTTGTATAAATGCGTTATTTTTTTAGAGTGTAATATTGATTTCGTTATATTTTCTGGTTGTGCAATCGACTGCTTTTGCATATTCCTTTAACATTGCCTTTATTTCTTTCAGTTCTTTGTTCACAGAATTGTTATCGGACAGTACAACGGCTGCTGCAGCTGTCTTTGGGGATTTCGCTGTCCTAGTTCTTTTCGCAGTTTGGGCAATCTCTTCATGTGATGCTTTATCTTTTACTCTGCACGAAGGGCATATCCAATTTGTCTCTGCCTGTTAGGACATCTTCCGGTAGGAATTTAAGGAAATTGAGCAGCATTCAAAATGTAAATCTCCCGTCAAGTGGCCGTCAAGTGGTAATGGATCCTCACATCTAATACACGATTTCATCTTACCAAAATGTTTGTTTTCCAGCTTTTCCCTCTGTTGTAACACTTTTTTATTTGTACAACTTATTGCTTGAAAGATTCAATAAATACTTTCTTTGCCTTTTCTGGCTTTTTTTCATTTTTTATTTGTGTAAATTCTTTTGAAATATAGCTCTGTTGCACAGAAAACATAACAGCACTGTTCTTAACTTCATCAACATCATATTGCTTTCCAATGAGGAGGACATCTTGAGCAGATGGAGCGAGCACTTTTCGAAGCTGCTCAATCCCGAACATGGCACTGAGGAACTAACTGACCCGAACTCTTAAGTGGGACGGAGAATATGCCAACGGTGGAGGAAGTCATTTTGGCGATAGATTTGCTAAGACTTGGCAAATCCGCCGATGTGAATAAAATCCGGCCAGAAATGCTTAAGACAATGGGTAAAGAGAGAGTTTTATGGCTCTCTCGTGAAATTAAAGTGGCCTGGGAACAGGGTAAGACACCTGGCGATTGACAAACCGGCGTGATTGTCGCTCTTTTAAGAAGGGGAACAAAAGATACCAGCTACAGTGGTATCTTTCTCTTTTAAGTCTCCCCGGGAAAGTCTACGCTAAGGTTTTGGAAGCTTGGAAGCACGGTCTAAAGCTGAGGTCGATGTCGATTGGGTATGGCAGTGCGGCTTTCGTGCCGGCAGAAGTACAACCGATCAGCTTTTCACTCTAAGATTGGTACTTGAGAAGGGTTGGGAGTATGGAAAAGGCATATTACTGAGTTCCTTTCACCGTGGGCGTTGGACTTCGCCAAGGATGCGTCTTGGCACCTCTCCTTTTCATTATTGATATGGACCTGATGTTGCAGCGCAATCTAGACGAGAGTGTTGATAAGTTGAGGTTGTCATCAGTTGAGCGTAAGTCATCTTCTATTTGCGAATGAGTTATCCTCACATCTGGGAGGATCATAGGGGATACTGGTATGAAGGTTAACCTGGACAAATCAGACGTTATGGTAATTTCCATAACGCCTGTTCAATGCACGCTACATGTTAGTAGAGTCCCATTGAAGCAGGTGGAGAAGTTCACGTATCTCGGGGTCTTCTTCGCGAGTAATGGGAGGAGTAATACCAAACTTTCCTGTAGGTTGCTTGCCTACGTGGTCCCTTTAGTGGATCATGCGGGTCAGAAGATGATGATGATGATAATACCTTTTCGTACTTTAACTTTATAGGATCGATTATAATAATTGATTGGTAACTAATTAATTTGCTTAGATATAAGGTCTTAATCATTAGCAAACTCTCTTGCAATTCATGTATTTCTTCATTGTCTTTGATTTCTTAATACATGCATCTTTAAATAACGTTAAGGGTTATAGTTTACTTACATCAGTTATGTAATTTTTTATACAAATGCTTTTGATTTTTTATGTTACAATTTTGTATTTTCTTTATTTTTAACTATAATTGCTTTTTGTCAGGTATTGGAATGACATATGATATGTATGTTTATTTAGTATGCTGAAGGCAAACAATATTCTTTCTCAGTTTGTCATTTCTGCTGTAGTTGACATTTGAAGTTTTTTCATGTCTATATTGTACATATCTATTTCATCATTTGATGGTATGCTAGTGATAATTACATTTGCAAAATTTATGTAGTTTTGTACCTGATTAATGTGGTCCTCTAATTTCATTTGTTGAATTGTCATTTGAGTTATTAACAATTCTCTGTGTAAGTTATATATTCCTTGTCAGTTGAACCTATTCTCTCTAGCATTAAATATCTATAGGCTTCTATGATTGTCTTAATTATTTTATTACATTTCTAAAATTATTGTTTATTTTTATTTGTGTATTTAGGCTTATTATAGCATTTGAGCAATTGCAGCCTTCCATCAATGACGGTCCTGGGCACGCTGCTTCCAGTCATTAAGACCAATATGTCTTCCATCTACGATTACTTGGTCTTTATAGCAGATGTTCGGTCTTCCTTGCCTTCTCGAACCAGCAGGCTCATACCATCTTAGCTGGGGCATCGTTGTCCATGCGCTCGATGTGGCCGAGCCAGTGCAATCAACGGATTTTTGACTTCCGGACTACATCCACATCTTGGTACAGCTCGTAGAGTTCGCGGTTGTTTCTTCTTTTCCACTCGCCTTCCTAGCAGACGGGACCATATATCCGACGAAGAATTTTTCTTTAGAAGGCACCAAGAATACTTTTTGCTTTGCGGTTAAGCATTCGGCTCTAAACAGCAGGACAGGCAAAATGAGAGAATGATGTTTGTCCTTCGAGTCAAGTTTTGAGCCCTGTTATTTCGACAAACCAAGTAACATCAGTTGCCAAATGTGATTCTACGTCGGTTCACCATTCTGAGTGGAGTTCACGTTTGCCCGACTTGTCGATGTCATCTGCGTTGGACAACATTTGGACTTCTCCAGTACCAGATTGAAGAAATCAATTTCGACTTATTGACGAAATGCGGTGTACTTTTCAGTCCTTGAGCAGAACCGCACGGTGCATCGCCTTGAGCAGGGATATACTTGTATAGTTGTTGCAATATTTAGGTTCGCCTTTTTTGTGCATATGGAGCTGACATTTCAGTCGTTGGGCATGCTTTCGTCCTCCCAAATTCTACAGATGATCTGGTGCGTGCGCCTTGCCAGAACATCCCCACCGGCCTTGAAGAGCTCTGGTGGTAAGCTATCAGACCCTGTGGCTTTGTTGTTCTTCAGCCCTTTAATGGATCTCCGACTTCTTCAAAGCAAGGTGGGAGAACTACTTCATCGACGAACTACTTCATCTTACTACACAGTATGGGTGCCTTTCCCTTGCCAGCGGCAAGGCTTTTGACTTTCTTGTAGAAGGCCCGTATTTCAGACTCTTCGATATCCTTGAGCTTAGAGGCTGCGAGAGAACTTTTCTTCAGGCATAGAAGTTTCATCACCTCCTGTCTTCTAGCCCGGTACTCCTCTTGAGCTGGTCTGGCAATCTCCGGTGTGCTTAGGCGTCCAACGTCAAAACTCTTCGTGGTTGGCTGCTCTCTGACATTGAACTGTTGAACTCTGAGTCTTCCGGCTACGATCAAATTGTCCGAATACTCCACCAAAGATGTTTTCCTTACCGATTTTGCATGGAAGTCTCCGAGTACGAACCTTTCATCATACTTCGGACAGGCTCCGTAGGCACTGTCCAAAAGGTCATAATAGTTCCCTTTGACGAAGTCTTCAGCCTCGTTGGTAGGAGCATGTGCACATATGAGGCCGATGTTGTAAAATCTACCTTGGATGCGGATTACACCCAGGCAATCACTAACCGGTTTTAGCTCGATATTCTTCGACCTTAACCCTTTCAACCTACAACGAATCTACATCCAAATATGTGCAACTTCTTGTGATAGCTGTAATATATGTTCTTAATAGATGCTGCTGCTAGAAGGTTTTTTAAACTCTGTTGATAATTTAGCATCAGATATAATTTCAAATTGCTGCGTACTTGAATTTGTAGTCAGAGTTCTATTTAAATAATCGCTGCTCTCTCCATACTTAGAAAGAGTGACTGTCCCAGTCATACATAATTTATTTTGATTAAGTCTACTTAGAAAATCGACCGTTACATTGTCCTTACCTTTCAAGTATTCTATTTTCAAGTCATATTCTCCTAAGCCTTTATGTTTGTTTTATAATGGTTGATTATGGTTATCAAATCAAATTCTATTCTATATATTTATGGCCCATAGTAATTAGTTGTAATTTGTCCCATATATTAGCTAGTAATTCTTTTTGAGTAGTTGAATAGCGTCTTTCGCAATCATTTAATGCTCTAGATGCATATGTCACAGGATGTTCTTCTTCTTGAAGTACAGAATCAATAGAGAAATTGCTTGCATGGGTTACTAGTCAACATCGGTTTTAAAATCTGTCCATTTTAATATTGGTGGATTTGTGAAAAAGATTTTAAATTTGTTAAGATACTCTTTTTATCTACATCATTAATTTGAATTGTCACCTTAATTTTTATAATATCCTGTAAGCCCAGGAAAGACTTTATTTGCCTTTCAGTTGGCAGAAGTTCGACTTTCTGAATTTTCATAATTTTATCGGGTTTTGATTTAGTACCTTCTTAAAGTGTCTTAAAGTGAGTCCTGATTAGAAAGAAGTTACGCTTATCAGGCTGTATTCTTGAATTGTGTCTACGCAATTCTTTGCAGGTTCTCTGAATGGATTCTACATATTCCTATAGAGAAGTATATACAATAAGTATTCGCCATTTCTTTTCGTTTGAATTATGCATTGATTTAGCATATCTTTAATTTGTATATTGTATATTATGTTCCTCTTTATAAAATTGAGGGTATCGATAAATGTTAGAGCACACTGGTCCATTTTGTGCTGTATTTTTTTCGTGTATTATTTTGCTAGCTCATGAAAAAATGTCTCCTTCATTAAAGATAGCGATCCTTCCCTACCGTTTTTATATTTTTTTTTAATTCTATTTGTTCTTCTAAATTAAGGTCATTACCTGTCTTTCGTTTCCATCTAACTGAAAATCTCACTCGAAAGAACAAATCGAGAATCGTAAGTAAAGTATAATTTCTTTGAATTTATTTCTATGAAATTTTCGTTCATATAATTATTGCTTTTAGTGGATTCAATATATTTTGACCAATTACGCAATCAAAATTTGTATCTTTTAATTCGGCAAGGGTCCAGACTTTATACCGATCTGGTTTACTTAATTCTTCTGACAGTTCGCTTTCTGTTTCTAATTTAATAGCTGTGGTTAATGTAGTCATATTAGTATTTGTTATGGGTTTGTATATTTTTTTTATATTATGTTCATTACTGAAATAGTCAAATATTATAAGACACTTCAGTTGCTCGTTGCCAGTAGTTATATTAATCAACGGTAAGTAAAAAAAAATTACCTCGCGATTCGTTAGTTCCCTATTTTCTTATCTTTACCTTTTTTTGTTGTCTAGACCCGAATTATGATAAAAACTTCTTATTTGTTTAGAATTTTTTCTACCCTGCCATGAATAATTTTCGTAGTTAAAATTCTATCTTCCAAAGTTCGGGTTAAAATATAGTCACTGATGATTTGTTCTTTGATTGCTTACAGGGTTAAAATTACCGAATTGAACTTGTCTAAATGATTGATTATTTGAGCAGTGTTATTCTTTTCGGTCCCTGTGTACTGTTCTGTCTAAATTTGTTTTTTTGACCGTCAATTTTTGTTTATTTCTAATGTGATTCTGATTAAACTGATTTTGATCTTTTTTGTCTATCTTGCATATTTCTTTAAGCCGTGCTTAAGTCAAGTAATTATTCAGTTTCAAGTAATCTAAATGAAGTAATAAATTTAAATGGATGTAAATTATCTAGAAATGATCTATAAAACATTTCATTGGAATTTTATGGATGAAATTCGTCGCACATGCTTCCATCAAATATAGATTTATTGTTTAACAAACTTAATAATTTTTTTACTCATTATAATAAGGACTTACGTTGAAATTCCTCAGTACTGTGGCTTCTTGGTAAAGTTAAATATAAGACTTTGAGATGAACTTGTTGATTAGTTCCGCTTTGATCTGTTTCCATGTTTGTGAAATTTCCAAAATATCGATGACTTCTGTAGCTCTCCCCCGTAGTTTAAATTATTATAACAGTTTATAAACAGTGTTGTTTGAGATGTTCTTGAATGTGGAAAACTTGTTTCGCTGGAGAAGTTCCTTAGTTTCTCTTTCCTTAGATTGGAAATCAAGTCTCCTTGTGAGATGTTTTCCAAGTTGTATTATGCCATTTTGATTTGCTTGTTGTTTTTTTATTGTATTATATATTTTATATATGTACTAAATCTCAGGATACTTTCTTTTTTTACAATATTATGAATTTTCGAATTGAGTTGAGATTGAGTTTTCTGAAATGTGTATGACAAGTTCTATGTTATGAACAAGTATGATTTATTCACTTCACTGAATTAAATAATTTTTATTTTTCAGTTTTACTTATTCACTTTAGTTAAAATATACACATGTAACAATCATACAGTTACAATATACATATTTGTTACGAACATTTTCCTTGAGTCACAAACAATCACTTTAGTTACATAAATTCTTTATTAAATAATATATGTGGTATGATGATACTATGTGACTGATTCCTTGAGACTAACTATTGAATTATAAAAAAACAAATGTTGATAGCGATGATATCGTCGGAGTCGTTTGTCAACGATCACTTAGAAAGTAGTTTACATTTTTTGTTTATGATTTACACTTGAATTCCATTAGCAAATGGAAACCAATGTGTTTACTTTAGATAAATATTCTTTACAGAATTGCTACAGTGTCCCGTTACACAAATAAGATAGTAAGGGTAGTACTGGGCAAAAAATGTGCTGGGTGGAGATCGAAATAAAAAACTTGTTTATAGTTTCAAGTTTAATATCTAAATTTGCAATGATTACAAAGAATGCTATGGGATTTTCTTAAAAATTCTTACTTTCTTGTTCTTTTTCACCAGGTTCACAACGAAATTGGCAACTTAAGCTTGACATGTATATGGAGTAAAATGATATATGAAATATAATGTGTAATTTACAAAGGTAATAGATTAATTCAGGTTATTCACAATTTAAAGTAAGTGAATTAAGGACAATCAATTCAAGTTTAGTATAATAGAGAGAAACAATTCAATTCAGTAATTATTCAAAATAAGTCAAGATAAGAAATATCTCTTTGCCACTAGATCTTTGAACTACAGCTGATCGAACTTGGCCATAGGATGCTTGAAACACTTCCAGTACTGCTCCACGTTTCCACTTACCCCGACTTTCGTTGTCATCAAGGGCGACGTTACTTTGTGCCACTTTTTTCGATGTGTAAGCGTGGGAAGATATTCTAAGACCCATCTCCATTCTTCCAGAATGTCTGTTTTATTTGCTGGGGTATGCGTCACTGCTTTTGTAGACAAATATTTTCGTTGAAAGTTGGAGTATGTAAGTAATTATCCCCTCCCCCCACCCGATGGATTTTCTGATACATTGAATACCCACTTGACTCCTTGCTCGCACCAACAAAATTAGTTCCGCAATCGCTTAGTATTTGAACAGGAACCCCTCGACGATTGACAAAATTCCTTCAGTATATTATGACCGCATCAGTCGATAGATCTTTAGCTTGAGGTGGATTGCTCGCCTTGACATACATTTGATGTAGTCCATTCCGGTATACGAAAATGGACGTACGCACGTTGTAAGCCAGTCGATGGGTAACTGGCCCATCAGTGGAGGCTCCGGAACTGCTGATGCATTTTTACAGATTTAGCAACTGATACGTTTAAATTTGTCATGAAAATATTTTACCAAAAGTTTGGTGACAAGGTGATTCCTCGACATTGCACTCTGCGGCAACCATTCATTATCATTATAGATTCGTCCATCTAATGTAATTAATAGTTCTTCATCCAGCATAGGCGTCAAATTATAAATTTAGCTATTTTCGGCACTTTCATGATCATTTTCAGAAGATTTATTTGAAAAACGCCTTCTTAAACAAGTTGGCATAGCAAAAATTCTGCCGAATTTATTTCCTCAACGGTGACTTGTATTGTATGCGCATAAGATTTTAATTGAATTTCTTTTTTTTATCAAGCATTTAACTTTGATGATTGCCCACTGAAATCAAATTATAACTTTTAGCAGTTGATACTTGAAGACATTTTCAAATGTTCAAGACGAAGTTGGAAAGCTTTTCGTCTGGTTTTTCATGAGCCGCTACATCATCCATTGTGAATCTGTGGATATTGATGTTGCTTTCGAGGTCTTGTAGCATAATGTGCAGGATTTGCATTGTCTGGAACCCACCTCTCCCAATTTTCAACCTGTAAAGCTTCTAGGATCTCGCCGATTCGATGACCAACAAACAAACTTATATATAATATATATATAAACTTATATACTTATATACTTATATATGAGTCTATCTGATCCAGTGAATGACGGTCTTTGAATCGGACCAAATGGTTAACATTTTTGGCTTGACTATATGACCGCTTATGTTGGCTTTTTTTAATCGCACTCCTGGGACTGCCTCTTCCAGTTCAAGTCTGGGGATCGAGAGGTATTTAATGGGGCTGCACCTTGCCTCTCCTCTAAAAAATGTAATGTTAAACTACCGCTGTGGTTTATGCGCTAGTATCCCACCCCAGAAAATGATACTTTACTAGCATCCACAAATATAGGAAGTTCAACATTAACGCTCTTTACATTATCAAGCCTTGTTAACCACTCCTACAATTTACTGAAGATCTCTTCCGGTATTTCAACCTAGGTTTGTTTTCCCATAATCTTTGAACCAGCAGCTTGGACTCAATGGCGATGTTAGCTGATAATCCTGAAGGGTCGAATATCGACATTGTGAGATTGAGGGCTTAAGTTTTAGTAGCACTAACTTTTCCATCTAACACTTCTCTTCAAGTTGAAGAGTTCAAGTCACTGCTGACAATGCCTTTCAAACTTAGCTGCGACGGTGATTGTGTTGGCCACTGCATCGTGTAATCATCGACATAATGACACTCCACTATGGCCTTCACTGCTCGTGGATAGGTGTCTTTGTATTGACAGGCGTTCAAGTTCTTCATGTATTGTACATAGCAAGGGAAACTTTTTGGTCCGAAAATTATTGTGCTCTTGACGAAGATCTCAGGGGGTTTTAATTGGTGTCCGTCCCTGCACAAGAACCCTTGAGCGTTTTGATCCTGCTTGCGAATAATAACCCGAAGAAACTTCTCCCGTATATCTCTGCACATACCTATTTGTCCTTGAATCCAAACATTATGGCCAGAAGTGGTTTCGGCTGATATTCTTCAGGCCCATTTAATAACATGACAGTCTTCTCGCATATTTCTTTTTCAAATATTCATTTCTTCTTGATCTATATCCGCTCTGAAAATTCTTGACTGTTCTTTATCTTTTGATCTACTGATTCAAACAGTTCAATGCCATTCCTTTTTCACTACTACAGCTTTATTTTGTGTCGAAGCAAAATTTTAAATTTGGAAGTATTCTTCTGCCATCGTATGCAAATCATCTATCTGATTTTCTTCACTATAGATGAATAAACCAGGCAATTGCTCGTTTGATCCGAACAAGGTCCACCCTAACTTCCTGTTATGAACTGAGAATCCACCGTCCAAGTTAATTAATTCAGTAGGCCGTACCAGAGTTGTGTGAGGAATATCGATTAAGATCTGTGGAGTGGCATTAACGTAATCGGCAATTGGAATGCTTCGTATTTGAATCAATTGCTTACGAAATACCGACTAATTTAAGTTTGAGGTGTTAACAACAGCTTTTTTCTTGTTCAGACATTTCGGAACAGTTATTTTCTTGATCCCTGTTCGACACGGGAGATTTCGATGTCGCCTATCCGTTTGAGTGACATTAAATCGTAGACTTCACTTATGTCTAGAGTATTGGGATATTCTCTTCGATCTGGGAAATTTTGGCTCCGTCGTCTATGAACGCAATGACATTGCATGTACCTTTTGGACCATTTACTGGTAAACATTTGAATAAAGTAAGATTTTTTGATGATTGTTTTTTCATGATAGTGCTGACAACTGTGTAATGTGGTAGGCAGTTCACTTTTCGATGTTTTGAACACACTCGCGGAGGCTGATGTTATTCGTGACCCATTGAAATTCGATTTACAGTTTGATGTAATTTTGTCTTCCAAGTCATGAATCGTCCTGAAATCGATAATGCGATTTACGGCGTGATGAAATTCGACATTCCTTACGGTATGCTATGGCCGGGACGAAGACAGCAAAAGCACATACGATTTTCCTTGACTGAATTTCACAGATCAACAATGTTCTTCATTTTAAATTTTCCGCATTGGCTTTGAGGTATTGTAAGATATCGAAGATTCTTTTACTTGCTATGTATTCAAGGCAGCTGAAGTAACAGTTGCCAAATGATCTTCTGTTTTCTGCAAGTGCCGGGCACGTCCTAGTATAGGATTGTTTCCTCTTCCATAGTCTGTTCTGATACCGAGTGGATGTGTTTTATAAGTTTGTGGGGTGCTTATCTAATACCATTCAGAATATGAGTTGTTGAGTGTGTAATCAGAAGATCGAGTGTGGAGACACAGAAGGTGTTACTTGTAGTGACTGCAATTGCATATTTCATTGCTTTTGTGTTAGCCCTTCCAAGACAGACGTTGAATACCTCAATTCAAATGGAGCGGGTTAAGGGTGCGATAAGTGTTTGATTGCTCAACGATGATCGGTGCACTCCCAACCACTGTTGGCGCAACACGTTAGCCCTGAAAATGCAACATGAGGGAAGCAACTTCAGTCTCAAAGAAAGCAGGAAACCTCTTCGTCTTCAACATGGCCGGGAATGGGAAAGTCCAAAGCACCGCAACAGTTGGCTGCTCTACCACAGATCATCAACACTGAATCTGCTTGCAGTTTTTTAACCCTTCAGCACTTGTATTATGAGATTGTCAGCTCAAAAAAACAGCTGTCTGAGGAGATTCTCACCCTAAAGAAAATCAATGCTAAATTCATCTGATCAATTCATCATCTTCAATCGGAGAACCACTCATTACAAAAAAAAAGTGAGTAATCTTGAGAGCAGGCTGAATTGGTTTCAACAACGGGAGCTACAAAATGCTGTAGAGATTTTTGGAGTTTCTCATACCAACGAGAACAATGCAGGCGAGATCGCTCACACAATTATTAGCAATGCTTTTGGTGTCACCGTTTTAGACAACGATATGGTTAAATCCTTTATAAAAAAAACAACGAAGGATGACTGGAGAAGTGAGCGGCAGTAGTAGCGGTAGCAGTCAAACTACCATCATTTATGTCTATTTATCTTCTAATCTTTTGAAAGAGAAAATTTTTAAGAGTAAGAAAACAAACGAGAATAGTTTGAATAAAATTTATATTAATGATAGTCTTACATAGCAGCGTAAAATTTTAAAGTAGAACATAATTTTAAATTTCTGTGGATCAAGAATGGTCGTATATTGCTAAGGAAAGTTGAAAAGGACAGTATTTTTGTGATAAGGTCGTTGGACGGTCTCGAAAATAATAATAAACATTATACAAATATTTTAATCAATTGAATTTCGTGCCTAATATAGATAACACAAACAATAATCCTGTTCCTGGAACCGTTAGTAATATACAATTTTTTGATTATGATTTCGATACTAGTTCCTTACTAATTGTGCATCAAAATTTCAGAAGTGTCAGAAAAAGTGTTGATGTAATGGTCACTCATGTTGAAACTAAGCAGAAAACCGGACTTCATCTCTGTCTCGGAAATTTGGATTTTCGCATCAGTTGGTTATAATTTTATTGCAATTCCTAATGATTCCTATGCTGCAGGTGGCGTCGGGGTTTTTGCTAGAGACAAAATTAATTTGAATTTCACAAACTGTAATTTACAAAGTGCAGACGTTTTGAAAATTTGTTGTAATATTGACAATGTTTCTCTTACCGTGTTATGTTTATACAGATTGCATTCGCTTACTTTGGAATTGTTCATTGAAGAATTTTCTAGACTTTCTTGATTAACTTTTACGTAACGACATTACCGATTCCTTCTGCACAGTCTTAGCTGATCATGGATTGATTTCCCTGGTAAATAATATCACACGACCCTGTTCTGGGTCGGTGATGAAATTAACCTCGATTTACAAATCACATATCACTGTATGATATAAATAAATTACTAAACAAATAAATAAATAAACAGATCAACAAATAAATAAATAAGTAAGTTAATAAATAAATACCGAAAAAGTATATATATATATATGTTAGTAAATAAATAATTAAATAAATAAATTAATAACAGTATAAATAAAGGCGTATTATGCATCATTATACAAACTTGAAATCAAGTAATTGTCAGATTGATTGCAAGACAATTTAACTGTTTAACTGTTGGATAATGGAAAGTCATGAGTAAATATATTATACAGTATTGGAGCAAGAACTGATCCTTGAGGTACACTTGCCTCAACTGGGAAAACTTGTGATCGGCTATTATTCACAGAAACCATGAAATTCCGACCAGTTAAGAAGGATTGGACAATCTTTACCAAGTGGATTGGGAAGTTAAGGATGTGGAGTTTGTGTAGTAAACCCTTATGCCACACCGTATCGAATGCCTTTTTAATATCAAGAAGGATTAAACCAGTGCTTTTTCCAGCCTCAAAATTTAGTTTTATGTTCTTTGTAATGCGGTTAATTTGATGAACCGCGGAGTGAAGTGGTCGAAAACCGAATTGTTGTGGGGGGAGTATGTGGAATGTCTCAAGATGATCTACTAATTTGTTTTTTATGACTCTTTCAAAACATTTGCTTATTGAGCTTAATAAACTAATAGGACGGTAACTGCTCGCCAGGGATGGGTATTTACCAGGTTTTTGGATTGGTATTATTTTTGATGTTTCCCATTCTCGAGGATAGTAACCTATTTTTAAACAACTGTTAAATAGTAGTTGCAAAAATTTTTTCCCGCAAGATGGGAGGTTCTTGAGAAATGTGTTCTTAACACCGTCTAGGCCTGGGGACTTCGAATTTTTTAAGTTTTTAATGACTACTTCTATATCTTCGATTGAAATAAGATCGTTGTTATCAATGGTTATGACTTGATCATTTATTTCATCTAACGAGTGTTCCACTAAGTTCTCCTCACTACTGATTATGGAGTTACCTATAGAATGACTAGCCACGAAAACCTCGGCTAATGCATTTGATTTTTCTTCATTTGAAAGTAGAATCAAATTGTCCACCTTCAATGCAGGTATACAGAGATTGCTACGTTTAATAACCTTAATTATGTTCCAAAAGGGTTTACTACGATGGTCTAGTTCATGTAGTTTCTTATTCCAATTTTGGTTTCTTATATCCGGAATATGGTATTTTATTCTTCTAGTTCGATCTTTGACTAGAATCATAAACAAATTGTACCTTGTTCTAATCCATCTAGTCCTTGCATAATTCCTTATTTTGATTAGTTCTATAATGTAATGCTTTCTTTGGTACGGATTTATCAATGCAGTTTAATATTAGGTCGGTGAAATATCTTACCCCTTCATCAATATTGCCTGGTTCTATTTCGTTAAGAAGAATATTCTGCCGCTTGCTTAAATGGCAGGTTATTTGATTCCTAAATAGATTCCAGTTTACGTTTTTATAGTTGTAAGCAACATTTTGAGCCTGATTGGGTTCCAAAAATGAGCTACAAATAACTGGGAGGTGATCTGAGCTTAGATCATTTATCGCAATGGGTTGGGTGAAAAGTTCTGGCATATTAGAAAAAAAAATCCAGGGTTGATGGAGTAGCTCTTTGATTTGGTGGGATGTAAGTTGGATGTGGGGGATATAAAATATAAAATGGATGGCTTGCATGTAGTGTGTCAAGCACATTACCCCAAGCATTGGCTCTTAAGCAACCCCAGTTCCTATGTCTACAGTTCAGATCGCCACCAATTAGAAATATATCGTTCTGCCTTAATATTTCACGCAAATCACGGTTCAAATCAAGGCGTTTTCCAGATGTGCTGCGACCCCCGGGGAAGTAAACACAGAATATGTTCATAACACGCCCATTACTAAAGGGTATTTCGACTAGGTTCTCAATTAATTTGGTTTTCACGATTGGAAGAATTTTATGCCTTAAAGATCTTTTTAGCACAATGGCAACACCACCTCCCCTTCGATCGTTACGATCTAGACGATACACAATATATTCACTATTTGACAGTTTTCTAATATTTGAATCAAGACATGTTTCAGTAACAAGACCTACATCAATATTATGGGTGCTTAAGAAAGCAAAAAATTCTATTACTTTATTGCGAATGCTTCTAGCATTCCAACACATAATTTTTAAGCCAATATTCCTACTTATTTACCTTGTTGGTAGAAATACTTAATAGCTAATTGTGCAATAGTGTTAAATTGTTCAGCTTTTGAAGTACAATTTCCAAGTAAAGTGATCATCTCAGCTGTGAGTCCGTTGATTTCTTCGATGGTAAAAAGCTCGCTTGAAGCTTTTGGTGCAGTGACAGGGATGTTGTTGTTGTTCCTGTTGGTCCATACATTGGAGCGAATGTTGGAAGAAGTCGTTTGTTGGGTGAATGATGGAACCGTAGTCTTTCGCCGGGATGAAAGAGAGGTGTATCCATGGTGTTGCTGACGTGGGATTGTTTGAGTCTCACGCCTAGCCAATTGAGAGTGGTTTTTGTTGGAAAGTCGCGCTCTTATATCAATAAACGATTTGCGGCTTTCGCACGTTGGATCGTTAGACTTGTGCGTTTTGTTGCAGTTCGCACATTTAATGTTTGCTGATTTGCACTCTTTTGTGTGATGCGTTTCAGCACAAATTCCGCAGAGCGTTTTGACATGGCAATTTTTCTCGCCGTGGCCGAACATTTGGCAGTTTTCACATTGCGTGAGTTTGTTTTGTTGTCTTCGGACGAAGTCCCATTTAACTTGCGTTTTGAAAATGGACCGGACATTTTTTTGGAGAACACTTAGTTTGGTGGATCCAGATTCTAGGAAAATTATGTAGAACGCGTCAATATATGCACCGTAATTCTTTTTAATTATTTTAACGTTTTGCACTTTTAGTCCTATTGATATTAGTTCATTTTTAAGTGTTTCTGTGGGCATTTCGTCTAAGCCATACAAAACGACTTTTAATGACATTGCTGAAGGAAAGTCATGTGCAAAAAAATGCCAGTTGTTCTTTTTGAGCACTGCACAAATAGCGTTATGACTATCGGATGTTTCACATATGATTTTGATGCCAATAGATATTTTTTTTATACAATAATGGCAGATATTCGCGTCGCGAAAAATTGATGCACCTCTCAACTGGATTTTCTCAAGACACAAATGGATGGAACTTTGTCTTTTCTTTTTGAAATCAAGTTAGATTGAATCATATCACAATCACTGCCATTGTCCGTATCGGGCAAATCTTGAAGAATAGCAAATGAGTTTTCTCTAGAGTTTTTGCCTCTGGAGTCCATCTTTGCACTTTTAACATTTGAAGACAAATAATTGCCTTCAAAACTAATATACCGGTTTCTTTTAAGAATTTTGCTTTGTAATAGTACCGCACAGGAGAATGAGACGTGTTGAAAGTTCAAAGCGCCGATTAGTACTGAATTCAGTTTGAAAATCTTAACCAGAGACTTCTCTTTGGCTGATGTTGATCAAGCTTATGAAATATTTTTAACTATTAAACCGAACAAATCAAACAATACACTTAAGCCTAGGATGAATAGAAATATTTTGAAGAACGTAAAGTTAAACAATAAATTTGGAGTAAATGTTTTAAGCATCCTCACAATGTTAGGATGAAGGTACAAGAGCATTAAAGATTGCCGCGATCAATTCTAACGGTGTGAATTTGAATGGGAATTAATCAATAATATGTTTAATCGTTGTTCTAAAAGGAAAGACTTTTATATCACTCAGAGAATTGGTTCCTCTGAAACATCTGACCCTCAAACTATTGCTTATTACTTCAATAGTTATTTCGCATCTGTTGCATTGTCATCTGTGCCACCAAAAAACGATAACTCTTGCCAATGTTGTGCTAGTTCCAAAAGAATCCAGGATGTCAATACATGCAGTAATAGCTTTTTCTTTGACCAGATATCTTCCTTTGATATTTGGAATATAATAAGCTCCCTGAACATTTCTTATTCTCACGGGGTAGATGGCTTATCTAATTTTATTCTAAAGAAAAATGCTTTGAATATTGTTGATGTACTAACGTACATATTTAATAAAAGTGTGCTATCAGGAGTATTTCCTAATAGCTTAAAATGTGCTAATCCAAAAGATATATATAATTATAGACCAATTTCACTTTTACCGACTTTTTTCGAAAGCTTTTTAAAATGCAATGAAAAGGCGGATTCTAACATTTCTTGATAACAATAACTTCCTTAACGAAACCCAATTTGGATTCAGACACGGTTTATCAACGGAAGATGCTTTGTATGATTTCTGTTCCTCCACTTTTAAAGGGCTAGATGACAATAAGTACTGTGCTAATTTTTTCGTTGATATCACACAAGCTTTCGACATGGTTGATCATTCTATTCTCTTGAAAAAATTGTCGAAGATTGGTGTTAGATTTAATTTTCAAATGGTTTGAATCTTATTTGAGTGGCAGAACACAAAAGGTAAAAATATTTAAGGTTTTCAGTAACCTAGTTAATATATATATAGGTGTGCCCCAAGCTTCAGTCCTCAGCCCCATTTTCTTTCTTATTTATTTTAACTCTATTTTCAATGAAACATTAGAGGTATGATCACAGCAATTGCTGATGATTTGGGTATATCCTATGTTTCAGAGAGTCAAATTGATCTGCCACCTGATGTGGATATTGTATTTCATTCCTCTACAGGTGGAAAACTAAAATCAATCGATGGAATATGCATTAAGAAAGACAGTTTTTGATTGTTTTTGATTGTTGATTGTTTAACAAGCTGCCAGGTACAAGAAAGTCCTTACGTTCGATAAAAATGTTCAACAGTTAAAGTTATGGCTTCTAGAACTTAATCACAATCAGATTGAAAATATTTTGGATCCAATTGTCTAGTCTTCTGCAATGATTTTTATTTTGATGCACAATTGTTAGACTACCGATTGAAGAATATGTACATTTGTTTTTTTTTTCGTGGGTTCATAGTAGTGTCAGAATTTTACTGACTAAACAAACCCTTCCCATTGTTTTTAGTAGTTTACTACAACTAGGTTTCCCAATCCAGTAGTTTTAACTTCATTATTTTTTACGCGTATGGCATGTTTTTCGATAAGATCACCTGCTGGAACCGTTTATGACCTGCTGGAACCGTTTATCACCTGCTGGAACCGTTTATAGCACCCTGTACTCTTTGCGCTAAATCCTACGGTTTCATTCGTTGGAGACGGCGCACGAGGTTTCTCATGTCCAGTGTTTGGAGTATGGCATGGTTACAATGACCATGAAGTCGAATTTTTAACTTCTTCGCGTAGTTTTTTATTTCTTCGTCCACGGTTCTGATCCTTAAATCTCTTTGTATGTCATTAGTTCGTAGATACCAGGGAGCATTCACGACAGCCCTTCTAACTTTGTTTTGGAATGACTGTATGAATTCCCTGTTACTAGGTAGGGCCTACCTAGTAGTAACGAGAGAGAGAGAGAGAAATGAGAGAGAGATAGAATCGTTACTACTAGGTAGGTCCACACAGGCTTTAGCGCGCTTAACTTGGAATGTCGCCCGGATAGCCAGTACAATTCTCTATATCATTTACGTTACTTTTCAAGTTTTTTACTGCCTGGCAGAGTTCAGTTAACGACACCCGTTTTATTCTGAAGTTATCGGATATCGGAGGCATATCGGGTGGATCATCTATCAACATTTGTCCATCAAACGGCTTAAACGTTTGTTCTAGATGTTCAGCAAATAGGTCTGCCTTTTCTTTGTCACTCTTTGCCCATTCGCCATTGTTTTTTCGGATGGGTGCCGAATGCATTTGAGGCTTTTGTATATTTCTCACTGCTTTCCAAAGAGAATAATTTGATTTTTCAAGTCGTGATTTTTCAATTCTTTAATTGCTTTTGTAAGTTTATTGCATACCAAATTTAGGTATGCTTTATGTTGTGGGTAGCGAGAATGTTGCATACCCTTCGCGCTCTCCTTTTTCCTCGAATGAGTTCTTTAATTTCCGGCGGCTAATGTTCCTTCTCCTTTGGCAACTATTTTTCTTTGAGTGTTTTTCCAAGCGGCGTTTTGGATAATCGATATAAAATGTTCGAGTTCCACTTCTAACTCCAATGGTGTTTTCAGTGAGACATTCAACATAATCTTTGGTTCACAATCATGTTTCAAACCATCCCAGTTTGTTGTATTATTAGTTAGTCTAGGTGGTCCTTCTAAATTCATTAAACTATCGCTCATTGTCAATACTATTGGCGAGTGGGCTTGACATTTGACATCAAAGTGTTCTCTTGAAGATTGTGCTCTTAAAGAAAAAAATTAAATTAAAAAAGAAAACAGCAATAAAATATTCAATTTTTGTTTAAAGTGAATTCCGCTAACACACTTCACCACTCTAAACTAAAATCAGAGTAAGACCTAGTAGTTAAGACTCTTAACTACTAACTGCACTTATGAACAAAAGAGCACTGCAAGAGCACTCCCCTGACCAATTTATTACTGAGAAGCGTCGAACCAAGCAATCGCTTATCGTTATGCCGGAAGATACAATAACTGGTATTAGCATTGATCAGCTTATACCACTAAAAACATCCTTGATGAAAAAATGCAGAATTGAAAAAGGATCAAGCGTCTAAGGCCGATTTTCAATTGATATGTTCTGAGCTGTCAGATTTAAAAGTTAAACACAACCAAGTTGTCGAAAAAGTAGCACAGCTCGAAAATCGCAACAAAATCTTACAAGCTCAAGTTGATATCCGCGCACAGAATTTTCACTCGCAACCAGAGCACGGGAACAATAGTAGTCAAAATGAAGTCACGAGATACTGCTATCAATGTTCTAAAAAATCAAGGAAACTAAAAGGCACGGAAATCAGTGTACGTAAAGACCTCCCGCACAATATTCGCCAAAGAAGAGATAAGCTGGTACCCCTATTGAAGTTCTAGCGCGATAAGCACCCGGAAATTAAAAATATTGCACTAAAGGATGAAAAATTACATGTAGCTGACAGAGTATTCTCATGGGACGTATCGGAAGGATTGAAATGTGGCAGGCAAAATGGCACGAAGGTATTAGAAGAATTAATTGGAGAAATACCTCCATTATTAGTCAATTCGTCGATCGGTTTGGAATATACAAACAACTTTCCGATCGAAGTGTCAGTGTCGCCTGCCACCTGTCAAAATCGAACCAGTTTTGGAAACGCAAGGAGAGAAGCCGCTGTAAACAATCAACATGGTGCACATACAAGTGGCTGTTCGCAGTTCGGGGACTCCAATTGAGGATTACCAGTCTATCAGATAAACGCTTCAACCACAAATTTAAATATTCTAAGCTATAATATATATGGCCTAGAAAACAAAAAGTTATTTGTTAATTGTTTCAACTATATAAATGAATTAGATGTATTTGTATTATTTGAAACTCATGTAGTAGAGTATGATGAAATTAGATATAAAAATGTTTTTAAGAATCATGAACTAAAATATATTCCTGCTGTAAAATTAAACCGCTCTGGAAGGGCTAGTGGAGGTGAACTCTTCGGTTATCGCAAGCACATTAACGGAGCAGCTATCACAATCAAAAGAATAGAATCGACTTTTGTTTTTGAGATACAAATCAATAGTACTGTGATGAGTTTAGTACCAATATATTTAAACTGTGGCAATTGGCTAAGTGATTTCAATAAATTAAAAGATCTATTGAGTAATCTTAATTTAACTGACCTCATACTCATGGGAG
Organism: Eristalis intricaria; assembly: GCA_964034865.1. NCBI lineage: Eukaryota > Metazoa > Arthropoda > Insecta > Diptera > Syrphidae > Eristalis > Eristalis intricaria. The sequence continues at coordinate 15,861,666 of OZ035874.1, forward strand.
ATTTTAATGCAAGAATCGGTATAGCGCAAAATAATTTTGTAAATCGAATGAATCCAGTTTCAGAATTAATAAATATTAACCGTAACTCAAGGGATGAATTTACTGACGCAAAGGGGGACAAAATTCTGGAATTAGCGGATGGTTGGGACTGCAAAGACTTAAACGGTTGTTGTGGTGATGATACACAAGGAGAATACACTTTCATACGAGGTACAGCTAATTCAGTAATTGATTCCTGCTTTATATCTGGAAATTGCATACCTCACCTGAAAAACTTTCGGGTTGGAATAAAAACCTACTCCGATCATATGCCTTTAGAAGTTTCGTTCAAGGTCTCAGGCGTCCCAAATGCAGAAAATATAACGAAAATAGGACTTCTCCCTAAGTTGATATGGAAAGATAGTTATCGGGAATTCTATAATCATATCCTTAACACAGAACTCAGAAAATTGCAAGAGGCAAATACTGTACCTAGGATTGATTAGCTGACGGAGTTAATCAAAAAAGCCTCTCCACTAAACATGCCACACAACCTAAAATCAGCAAACAGAAGTGGTTCGATAACGAGTGCATGCGGGCTAGAAGCATTTCATTCTCGTTTCTTTTTTTTTATAATTTGCGCGTGCTCAAGGGATTGCTAATACCCTTATGTGTCCGGGGTCAAGACACAGCACAGGCCGAAGGTATAGAGGGAGAAACGAAGAGGAGGTACCTGTGCACATTGGTCTTAAATATCTGCGGGTTGTAGTCTGTGGGAAAGATTAGTTTGGAAAGAGCATTCCATATTCGTGTAGTGCGGCTGAAGGACGAGTCTCTGAATTTAACTGTGCGTCCGAAAGTAGGCTTAAGGGAATACTGATGGGCATTCCTGGCGAGACGAGTACTGCGGGTGAATTAATTCATGGAGAGGAGGAATGCAGTTGGCTAGCTCACTTGAGCATCGTTTGTTGAAATAACGATAAAACACGGACAAAGAAGAGACGGTACGTCGATGTTCGAGCGAGTCTAATGACTCTGCCATATTGTTGTCCCCTATAAGTTTCATCGCTCGCTTTTGGATTCTTTGGATTCAAGTAGGTGCAGTGTGGTCTTGGGGGCACCAGACCAGATATGAGCGTTATACTCAAGCTTGCGGCGGATGTACGCCTTATAAATTAAAGCCAAATCAGAAGGGGTGAAATATTTCTTGCATCGATTAAGAAAACCTAAACATTTCGCAGCATTTTTAGCGACCTCAAATATGTGATAGCTCCAATTAAGTGTTGTGTTGATACACATACCAAGAACGAAAAGATTTCCGGTTTCATACAAGTGCCATTCCTGGATAATGGCTGATTATCAAGGGTTCGCTTGAGTGACATACAGCATACAGCATTGAGTTTTTGAAGCATTGAATTCCACTCTATTGTTTTTTCCCCAGTTAATTATGCTGTCAAGATCGGAATTCAATGTGCTTAACATACGCTGCCGTTTCAATTCTAGGGCCGAAGGGCGGGGTCGGTGGTCTTGGAACGAATATGAAAAGCTAAGGGTGCTGTCATCAGCGAAGGAATGGATTGGATTAGAAGTAGCAGACAAGAGATCATTTATAAAAATGAGAAAGAGTGTCGGAGACAGAACTGAGCCTTGGGGAACACCAGCATTACCATCCACTGAACCCATCCAGAACAACTTGAATTGAACGGTTCGAGAGGTAATTTCTAATCCATAGAAGAAGAGATTCATCGATACTATAGGCACGCATTTTCGACAAGAGAGCTTGATGCCAAACTCCGTCAAATGCTTTAGAAATATCAAGCGCAACGATCTTGCTTTCGCCTGAATTGTGCAAAGATTGGTTCCACTTTTCGGTGAGATAAGCTATCAGATCACCAGTGGGCCTGTCGCTGCGGAAACCATATTGTCGGTCATTAAGAAGCTTCCGCGATTCAAGTTATTTCATAAGCTGACGATTTATCAGCGTTTCCATGACCTTAGAAAGAAGGGACGTAAGTGCTATGGGTCGGTACGAGGTGGGTGACGAAGATTCGCCCTTTTTAGGGACTGGCTGGACAAATGCTGTTTTCCATCTGCTCGAAAAGAGACCTAAAGAGTAGGATAGATGAAAAAGCTTACGCAGTGGTTTTGCCAGCACAGAAGAACACCTCTTCAGAAGTATAGCGGGAATACTATCCGGGCCAGTGGACTCGTGCACGTCGAGATCTTCAAGTACTATTGCAACGGTACGAGTGCGGAAGTGGATTTGTCCCATGGCGAAACGCTCTCAAGTACGGGTGGAGACAAATTGGAATCTGGCAGTGTTGAGCTAGCTGCAAAATGAGCTGCAAGCAGATTAGCTTTGTCTAAAGAGCTGGCAGCTGGAATGTCATTGTAAATAAGCGTGGGAATTGAAGACGAGGCGGAATTCTTTACGTTTTTTACAAATGACCAAAAGTTTTTGCTACCCTTGGGACATTGTAGCACTTTTTGCCTCAACTTTTGTTCATAAGAGAATTTCACACGTCTGATAGTTGCATTGCAGTCATTTCTGCCCCGTTTAAACTTCTTCCGGTTTTCCTCAGTAGGGTTGGCTTTGTATGTCCGGAAATTCAACTCTCTCATCCTAATAGCCTCTTTACAGCTCGAGTCATACCATGCGTTTGCTTTGGGCTTGATAATCTTCACTCTGTGAGGAATGAAGGTTCTCATGCCCAGCAGAAGAATATTTGTGATCATATCAGCAGCGGCATCCACGTCACTATCGAGGAAGCAAAGTGACCAGTTTAAATTCCTAAAGAAGTTGTTAAGTTTGTTCCAATCGGCTTTCTCGTACAGCCAAACTGTGTTTTTAGGAATTTGTTTTCTAACTATGTGTGGTGATAACGAGAATTGTGCTGATACGACACAATGGTCCGACGAGCCTAGAGGCGACAGTATGTCAACAGAATATTTACAAGGATGAGAGGTGAGAAACAGGTCCAGGGTGTTGGCGGAATGATCTGCAATGTCAGTTATTCGTGTGGGCTCATTTACTAGCTGGGTCAGATTGTTTACCTCAGCAAAGATTTCGACGTACCTTCCTTCGGGTGTTGTCTGGCCTGAATGCCGAAGCCAATTAGAATTGTGTACATTGAAATTGCCCGCAATGGCAATTTCAGTGCGAGGATACAGGGATACAATTCTTGCGATGGAATCGGATAGCGCATCAAATTCGTTAAAAGTTTAATTGCTATCCAAGCTTGGACTTCTATAAATAAAGCAGTAGTGGATTAAATGCTTACGGACATGGAGTTTAGGAGTTTTAGTTTTTAAGCGTACGAAGCGGTAAGAAGAGCGGCACCAAGCTATATCCAGGCAGGTTCAAATCCGATAATTCGGTATTCTCACCTACCTGTGTTTCACTCAGCGCCAAGACAGCTGGTTTGAAACGGGATAGGTGGACACACACAACGAAGAGATTCGCTCTAAGCCCACGCACATTGCTCACATCAACCCTAAAACTTCCCATAAAGGACAAAACGCAGAAATGAGAAGTGCAAATTCAAAATTAGCTTCCCAACAACGATCGATGTAAGTGTTATGCCCATACATCGAGTTGGTCCACCAACAAATTCACACTTCTAAGATCCGCTATGTCAGATGCTACGCACTCTCAGTCATTGCATCAGCCCGCCTGATGGAATCAAACGGGAGGTGTGACCGAGAAACAGTGGCTTGTGAAGGAAAGGGGCGAGAGGGAGCGGACCGGACGCACTCGACACCGAAACACTTCTAACTAGCACTTTTTTTTCCGGGCACTCGCGAAGCTTTTTAGGGTGCAGGGACCACAGAGTTTAATTTTTTTTTCTTAAATTACTTAGAAAGAAAAATTGTAGCACATTTAGAAATCTTTATTATCTTCTTAAATTATTTAGAAAGAAAAATTGTAGCACATTTAGAAATCTTTACGCGGATGCAAATAAAAAATTCAAAGAACTATGCAATGCAAATAAAGTACATTTCGAAGAACAAAATATAGCCTTGATAAATGGATCGAGACCATCAGGTGAATTTTGGAAAGCTGTTAAGCTTATTAAAAGAAAAACCAATTCAATTTCAATTTCTCTACAAGCATTCAACTACAAGCATTCAACTACAAGCAAAGCAATTAAGAGACCATTTTAAAACTATCCACAAATATCCCTCCCATTTCAGTATGCAGCAACTATGATCGTGGATGAATTCCTTGACTTACCATTTACCACCTCAGAACTAAAAGTTGCCATCGAGAACTCGAAGAAAAATAAAGCGCCAGGAATTGACCGTATTCCTTTTGAGTTCTACAAAAATTGTTCACCAGATTTTTTGTCAGCTCTTACAGCAGAATTCACAAGAATATTTGCAACTGCTGATGTGCCCGAATCTTTTCAGAAAGCTATAATTTTTCCTCTCCATAAGAAAGGTGACTATGATGATCCGACAAACTATAGAGGAATATCTTTCTTAAACACATCTGCTAAGTTGTTTGCCAGTGTGCTCTTCAATAGAATAACGAAGTGGGTGGAAACTAGAAACATTTTAAGGGAATATTTTACTATTCTACCATAGATCAGATATCAGATTTGACTCCATTCCGCGAGAAATGCTTTTCTATAAATTATATAAGTACAGAATCTCGTCGCAAGTCATTAATGTTTTAAGAGCTATGTACAGGAATAATACATCATGTATCTGGGATGGTTGCCATTTTTCTGAGGACTTTGAAGTCTCAATGGGCGTCAAACAAGGTTGCGTGCTTAGTAGATTGCTGTTCATCCTGTACATAAACGATATAACGGATGAAGTCAGAGGTGGAATAAGTTTCGGTGGAACCAATATTCCGGCACTAATGTTCGCAGATGATATAGTTTTTCTCGCCGACTCAATAGATACCATGCAGCTAATGATTAACAGGCTAGATACCTACTGCAAAATATGGAATTTACCTGTTAATTTAGAAAAATCTAAGATAATGATCTTTAGAGATGGAGGCGAATGGTACAGATTGACATCTGTCAATTTGTTGCATCAACAAGTAGGAAAGTGAGCTCCGTACAAATTAATTCCAATTTCAAAGCCTGCGGCGATATATTACCTCAAAACTTGTGTAATATACTATCAGTGCGCGTATCACGCTACCATAGCAAAAGATTTGGTGAGTCCACCCTTAATTGCTACAATTATATTGAATACCATCGCAACTCAACAATGAACAAAGGATCAAAACTCGCAAGAACACCACCGAGAAGCAATAGTAATTCAATGGCATCAAAACCGTCACAAGTATCGAAACGGTGTATTACAGAAACGTCACCTGAATCATTCATTATGAACGAAAGTGATACGCAACCGAATGTAGTGGGTATATGTCTGCAATAGATATAAAAACTCTAATTGAAGGATCTATGGCTTCGCTTCTCGACGATAGACTCAAAAATTTGCCAACCAAGTCCGATTTTGCCGACATTTCCAAGGAAATGCAGGAGGTACTTGCTGACAATACTGCACTGAAGTCCAAAATACAGCTTCATCGATGCGTGTCTCTGGAGCGAAAAATTCTTCGCGGAACCGGAGTCTCAATGCACAGGGATTTCACAATGGCATCTCGAGTGAGGAGAAGACAATTACTGGACCTGAGAAACGAGATCACAAAGAAAAATAATAACATAATAACAGAACTTCGTGGTCAAACACTGAAAGCCGACGACGATGTTTATTATTTTGACAAGAACAACATCTTAAAATGTGACAGCGAGAACGGAGCGGAGCTCAATGATAGTTCGAAGGATACAAAAGGCGATCAACAACATGATCAAGGTGGAAACACAAGCGGGAATATAACCAATGCTTCCCAAACTGGAGATATTTTGTTTCAGAAGCGTTTTAATTGTAATGCCGTCTGCCCATTTTGCCCAAATTTAAAACCTAAAACTGAATTATTGTATTTTGAAGAATTGAAATTGTTGTCATATAATATAGCAGGTTTAGCAAGTAAGTCATTGTTCTCCGATTTTTATAATTTCATTAACTCATTTCATTTTGTATTTTTACTTGAAACCTATGTGGCAGAAAATAATTACCAAATTTTTGAAAATAAATTTTTGAACTATGAATTCAATGGCAGGTATCCAGCCACAAGAAGGTATATAAGAGGAAGAGCTAGTGGTGGATATTATCTGGGTCTTAGGAGAGATCAAAAAAACACCTGCGAATACAGAACGATCGAACAAGTAAAATATTTGAGCTTTCAATTGAATAAGGAAAGATTTAATATCTTCCCAATCTATCTAAATTATAATCATTGGGCTAGAGGAGTTCTGTGATACCTTTGGATTTCGGATTATGAATGGTACAACAAATAGCGATAGTCATGGAGAGTTAACATTTATTGGAGGACAAGGGACATCCGTTGTAGACTATTGTTTAGCGAAGGGAAAATTGAATGACCATAATGTTGATTTGGAAGTAAAAAATGTTGCTTATTCAGATCACCTGCCAATTATAACGAAGTTTACTTATGCACCATCGAGAAGAGACCAAATAAAGGATATGATGGTGATACCAAAGTTAAAGTGGAGTAATTATAAAGCTGAGCTATATAAGAATAGAATTGAAGAAAAACTGCAGGACCAACATATTTTGAACGTTGCTGAATTGGAAAAAGCCATAAAAGAGGCGTGCCCCTCCCCAACCCTTACAAAGATACAAATAAGAGAAGCAAAGAACCTTGGTTTGATAAAACTTGTCAGAGGGCAAGACAAATATCGTTCGCATGGTTAAAAATTTTCCGTCTATATAACACGGATTTGAAAACCTGTACGTAGAAACCAATAGAGAATTCAAAATAATATGCATGCAAAGAAGACGAGCTTATTACGAAAGCGAGGCGCAGAGGTTGCGATGCTTGTAAAACACCATTGGAGTTCTGGAGTCTAATGAAAAGGTTGAATGGAAATAGTTATATTATTAACAGAAGTATTGCTAATAACGAGTTACATGACCTCTTCAAAACCCTATTGAACCCCGTCATAATTGGGCCAAGCTTCGAATATGCAACACCAGACATCCTAGATGGGCCGATAACCAATGATGACCTCAGAAGAGTGCTATTTGAACTGAAGGATAAAAAAGCAGCTGGATCGGATGGTATACCAACTGAATTCTACAAATACAGTACCAACAATCTGAAAGAAACCCTCATAAGGTTGTATAACAACATTTTAAATTTGGGAGTAGTACCGCAGCGGTTCAGAGAAGCACTGATATTTCCAATCCATAAAAAGGTGATACTGCGGAGCCTGCAAACTATCGCCGCAAAAGCGGGTAACCACTTGGATAGAAACCAACCACTTAGTAAAAGAGTTTCAAGCAGGATTCAGATCCGGCTATTCAACTATCGACCACATCTTTGTGTTGAACAGCATAGCCAGTTCATACATAAATCGAAATAAGAAGCTGTATGCATTCTTCGTAGATTTTCAAGCAGCGTTCGATTCAGTCAACAGAAACGCTTTGTTTTATAAACAGTATGGATTGGGGATGTCATCGAAATTCGGGAAGTCTTGCAAAATCTCTACGGAAGCACAAAGGCAGCTGTGTGGAATGGGGAGGAACTATCGGCATGGTTCCGTACTTATTCGGGGTTAAGACAAGGATGTTCGCTAAGTCCTAGCATGTTTGCCCTCTTCATAGATGATATTGTGGACCTGCTTCCTGGTGGGGTGGAATATGTGGGAATTCTCTTCAAAGCACTTCTATTTGCAGGCGACATTGTGCTGTGTCTATGGAGTCTATACGTAAACTTACAAAAATCAAAGATAATAATATTCAAAAGAGGAGGCGCGTAGAACAGCGGGTAATGAGAAATGGCATTATAACAGAATAAATATAGAAGTTGTCAAAGAGTACAAATATCTAGGAATTTTATTAACTAGTAATCTTAATATGAAGAGACATCTGCAGGAAAAGCTCAACAAATCAAGGACTGTTGTAAATATGGCGTGGAAGAGGTGCTTCAATAATCCCAACATCAACCATAGCAGTAAATTCAAGTATTTGAATCGGTTTTGGGGGCGGTAATGTTATACGCCGCGCAAGTGTGGGGACATAAAGCCATGCTAATGCTAGAAACAGGATTATCTCCTATATTTGTAAAAACACTCAAGATGCAAGTCAATTACAAAAAATAGTGGCTTTGCAAGCAATTCGGAGAAAAACAGCGTGGTATCAAGAATGGTTGGAATTAGCGCATACATGTAGTATACAGTTGGACGTGGAAAGCCTGGAGTGGGTAGATTCACTGCACCTATTAATAAAACAAGTCGATGAGGAGGCGAGAAAGAAATTTCTGGAGAAAGCAACATCTTCAACGCATCGCAGTACGTACAACCGGCTCAATTACAATGTTCAAGCTGCGTGGAGAACTACTAAAACTTAATTTTATTCCCCACAGGGAGGACCTCCCGCTCCTATGGCATGGCGGCATGTGTAATCTAAATGAAAGAGAAGATGTCATGCACTTCATAGGCAGGTGTCCAATTTTGAATGAGACTAGAAGAAGTGTTTTTGAGAAAGACTACTTATCTGAAATGGAAATAGTATCACTGCTCAATGAAATGAATGTAATAAAGCTCTTTAAATACTGTGAAATTGCTTTAAAATATAGGGAAAGTATATTATCAGAATCTTTCCAAAATTGATAAATTGATAGAGTAGTTAATTAAAGAAATTAGATGCAATATTTAGTAACGTAATAATTGTCAATCTGGCAGACAGAGGCAGAGGCAAAGCCATGCTAATTGATTTTATATAATAATTTTTATTAATAAAATAAATTACTGAAATTACTTACTTACTTACTTAATAAGGTAAATTGTAAGCAACCACTTTTTTTGAAATAAAATAGTCTAACTAACTAAACTAACTAAAACTATTGGCGAGAGTTCAGAGGAGAGGTCAAAGCTTTCCTGTATTCTCACGAAATTGGAAGATACTCCTTATGTAACGAAAAAGTCTACCAGGTCAGGTAATTTCGCTACGTCTGAGTAGTAGAATAATGAAACAATACAATAATTAAAATAATAGAATAATGATATCCTTCATTCCTCATTGAGTGAAGAGTATCAAGCCCAAAGCAAGCGCATGGTATGACTAGAGCTATAAAGAGGCTATTAGGATGAGAGAGTTGAATTTCCGAACATATAAAGCTAACCCTACTGAGGATAACCGGAAAAAGCTTAAACGGGCCAGAAATGACTCCAATACGACTATCAGACGTATGAAATTCTATTATGAGTAAAAGTTGAGGCAAAAAGTGCTACAATGTCTCAAGGGTAGTAAAAACTTTTGGTCATTTGAAAAAACGTAAGGAATTCCGCCTTTTCTTTAATTCCCACGCTCATTTACAATGACATTCCACCTGTCAGCTCCTTAGAGGAAGCTAATCTGCTCGCGCTCATTTTGCAGCCAGCTCAACACTGCCAGATTCCAATATGTCTCCACCCGTACTTGAGAGCGTTGATTTCGCCATGGGACAAATCCACTTCCGCACTCGTACCGTTGAAAGAGTACTTAAAGATCTCGACGTGCACGAGTCCGCTGGCCCGGATAGTATTCCCCCTATACTTCTGAAGAGGTGTTCTTCTGTGCTGGCAAAACCACTGCGTAAGCTTTTTCATCTATCCTACTCTTTAGGTCTCTTTCCGAGCAGATGGAAAACAGCATTTGTCCAGGGCTCTCATCGCGTAACTTTTCAGACGACTATCGTCCTTTCGATTCTGATATCGTCGATGATTTGCTTCACGTAAGACACTCACTATCGTCTCGCCTATCGTTACAGTTTGAGGGCTCTCACGTAAAAATGATATCTGTGCTCTCATTCCTCTCAAATTTCACTAACACATTCTCATTTCAGTTTGCGAACCAAACTAATACAAATGCGACCTATCACTCTAAGAATGTCTCAAAATTGTAGAACAAGATATGTATACTCAATTCGTTCTCATTTAATAGGAGACGATACTGAAATAGGTATCGCCAAAAATTAGTCTGCGAGACGATAGTTAATGACAGTTTTCAGTCTACGCGAAGCAGACAAAACGATATCTCTCAGCCGCTATCATTTTTTATGCTTACATGAAGCGAAACTATCGTCGATGCGCTATCGCGAGACGATTGTCGCCGTACGCGATTAGAGACCAGCCCGTTCCTAAGAAGGGCGAATCTTCATCACCCACCTCGTACCTACCCATAGCACTTACGTCCCTTCTTTTAGGTCACGGAAACGCTGACAATCTATCGGGTTTGCCCTTAGTTCCAGGAACGCAAAGCTAAAGCAGTTCTGCATAAGCAGCCTCCAGTGAAAAATCCACTCGGGGCAGCCATACCCGTAACGCCTCAATTGACCTTCGCCCAAATGGCGTCCGTTCAGAGGAATACGGAAAAGCAGCAACTACCGAAGGTAGTGCCGCAATCTTCAGCGCGAAGAGCACACGATCCAACGCAGGATTGGAAATCCTCCATTAAAGGCGTATGGATCGGGTAGAGGAGCATATAGACCAAATCTTGGCGCTCCTGCAGACCCACGTCAACCATTTTAATGGCTGCGCAGACGAACGAGTCTACATACAAGATCCTTGCAGTGAATGCAAATTCCCTCGAAAACGAAGCTCGAAAACGAGCTCTATAAACTTTTGGATGACCAAAGCCCAGAGCTGATGCTGATTAGCGAAACCAAGCTAACTCGGAGAGGAATACTAGAGCACAGTAAATACAATGTTTTTAGAAGAGCCCAGCCCAATTCCAGTGGTGGAGGCAGTGTTGCTATCTTCATTAAAATCATAAAGTAGTGTCTAGTGGTGAAGAACGAAGGTTTCAGGAGTTGGAGGTCTGCATCGAGTGCATTTCGCTCCACAGTGGAAGGAGGTTGTATGCGGTGTCGGTCTACTCCTCTGGCAACCCTAGCTCCAGAACAACTATATCAGAGCTCGATTCACTCTTTCGATGTCTGAGGCTGGACTCGGAGGAGAAATTTTAATTTTGGCCGGGGACTTAAATGCCCGACATGGATATTGGGGGAACATGGTTTCCAATCTCAGAGGGGGCCAGCTTTATAACTGGTTTAGCTTGCACAGTGTCGAGTGTCGTTTTATCCCAGAAGCGGCTCGTATCTGGATCTCCTGCTGTTAGTCGCAAGACTGCAGCTGACAGACACAAACACACAGACGGTAAACTGTTTGAATACTTTCGTGTATATCAGTGACCATTGCGGACTCAGTGCCGAAATTATGATCTCCAACGATATTGCGGAATTAGGAGAGTTTGTTCCAACGTACCCCTACAATTACAGTACGGCACGATGGACACGCTTCTCCAGACAAATGACGAGAGCACTCTCTTCCAACGCGCTCCACATACCGTCCAATAGAAACTTGTCAAACGAAGAGATTGACATGTATCTAATTAAATTGGACGCGACAATTCAACGAACGATGGAGATTACTATACCTCGATCTACACGCACAAACAATGAAAACCTGTACCGCAATGCGACAATCGACGCACTCCACCAACGTAAAAGTAGACTCCTGTCAAGATTAAAAACCTTGTACAGGCGGTTTACTGACAGACGAGACGAGGAAGTTAGGACACTGAAATCGCTCAATAAGAATATTCAAACATTAATTGCTCAGAACTACCGATTTTCTGCTAATCTGTATTGGAACTTCCGTGCCTTAAACTTCCTAGAACGACGGACAACGAACAAATACTGGCTACAACAGGTATCAATCCAGATAATGCCGTACTTGACGATAACTTCTTTTTGTGGTCGAAGATCCGCAAGAAAAAATGGAGGTACTAGCAGCGGACTTCCAAGAAGTGTACAAGGTGAAGGTGAATGATAGAGTTCGCCCGAACCACGACTTGGAGAACCACGTAATGGCTAGCAACTGTCAACTTCGATCAGAGACATCGCAACAATGGCGATCAGAGAACACTTGCTTTGTCGCGTTCAATGAAAATAACATGGTAGAAAATGCCATCGCCGACGAAGGGGTTCATCCCCGTTCATATCGAAGACAAAACTCCAAGCGGTTTTCGAATTATAAAGAGGAAAAAGTCAGTTGGAGTCGACGGGATCTCCAACATTGTGCTAAGACACCTCCCCCTGGAAGTGGTTAATATGTATACAATCCTGTTTAACAATGCTCTGAACAATGCACATTATCCGGAGCATTGGAAAACGGCTATTGTGCAACCCATTTCCAAAAGAGGAAAGGATTGTTCGAATCCTTGCAACCTTAATTAGTCTCCTTCTGAACATCAGTAAGGTAATCGAGAAATCAATAGAACTCTGATCAACTGGACTAAGGACAAAAATATAATTCCGGATAACCAATTCGGTTTCGGAGCAGGGCATGACTATTCATGCCGCGTCGAAACTGGTGTCGGATATCCAATGGAACAAGAGCCAGAAACAATATACGGGTGCCTGCTTGATTGACCTGGAGAAGGTATTTGACACCGTATGGTTAGAAGGTCTTTTTTACAAGCTCAATCGGCTAGGCATTAGCAAACCACTGTTGTACCTAATTTATAACATGCTTACCTGTAGACGGTTCGTTGTCAAAAATGGCAACGTGACCTCGACAAGTATATTCCAAGTTAAGAATCGTCTCCAACAGGGTGCCGTTAATTCGCCAGATAGAATAATGTAAGAAAAACCATTAGTACGTGATGTACTTATGTTGACTGTATGGTAGTAGGCGAGGAGTTAGTTCTCTCTGGACCGGCGAATGAAATAAATAAAACAGAAGATAAAAAAAAAAAAAATAAAGTGTGTTTTTTCCATTCAACGTTGTTTGTTAAGAAAAACGCTTAAAATTTCAGAAGTGAGATTGGACAACGAAGTGACTAAAAAAAATAGGAGTTAAAAAAAAATAAATACATATAAAACAAAAAAAAATGCAAACTGAATAATTCGAACAAAATACACTTCCCCAGTTAAAAAATTGGCTGGATTTCTTGGGAAAAAAAATCGTCCGCAAACAAGTCAACGCTGATTCTACGCCTCACTGATATACCGTTCGAGGAAATAGGACAGACAATGAAAGAGGTTGAACGGGTACATTGCGGATGCCGAACAATGGAAATGGTGAAGCCGACGACGACAATGACGGAGGCAACGATGATGATGTTCGCCGCGATGCCAACGAAAGTGATGACGACGAAAGAGACGAAGACGAAAAAAATGAAGGAGAAGGAGATGAAGGCGAACGAGATGAAGACGAACGAGGTGAAGACGAACGAGATGAAGACGAAAGAGACGACGACGACGGTGCGGTAGAAAATGAAGAAATTCAAAGGAGAGTAAAACAAGCGATAAGTTTAAAGTTGATGAAAAAGGAAATGGAGCTTTTGAAGAAAGAGATAGAGTTACAACGAAGGGAACTTATATAACTGAAGAGAGAAAGAGAGTGCGAGAAAAACAGATGTGATGAAAAGCAAAACAAAGGGGATAAAACGTCAAATAATAATGAGTGTTACCCAAATAAATTACCCATGGCGAAGGGTCGCGTTGGTCTGCGAATACTTTGGTGAAGGAGATGGACTTTCACCTATGGGAATCCCAAATCAAAAGCGTGCGAAGTTACTTTAATTTGGGCGACAACAACACACGTGCCTTGATCGCGTCAAAATTAAAGGGACGAGCACTAAAATGGCTGTTATCGAGGGCAGACGTCGCTACAGTTTCAATCGAGTGCCTCCTGACTGACATGAAACATCTGTTCGAGTACAACCCTAGCAAGCGCTATCCGCCGGGAGTTCGAAGCAAGGAAATGGAGTGCAAGTGAAACATTCCAAAGTTATTTCCACGATAAGCTCACACTCGCCAATAAAATAAAGTTCGGGGACGACGAACTTGTGGAGTACATTATGGAGGAAATACCCAACTCTCAACTGCGGGCAAAAGCCAAAATGCATCGCTTCACTAACTTCACTCAGTTAATGGAAGCGTTTTGTGATGTCTCACTGCCGAGACAAGTTCTCTCATCTGTCGTCGAAAATAAGGATTTGAGACCCACCAGGCGATGCTACAACTGCAACGCGCTGGGACATATTGCAGCGCAGTGCCGAAAGTCACGGAGAGATATCGAAGCCTGTCATGCATGCGGATTACACGGACACTATGCTGCAGACTGCACAAAAAACAAGACGAAGGAGATGATTCACCAAGTACAGGAAGGGGAAGAAAATTAATTCCCATACATTTTAAATCAAATAATAATAGTACCCTTTATACGCCTTTATTTAAACTGTTATTAATTAATTTATTTAATTATTTATTTACTAACATATTTATATATATATACTTATTTATCTTTTTTGTTATTTATTTATTAACTTACTTATTTATTTATTTGTTGATCTGTTTATTTATTTATTTGTTTAGTAATTTATTTATTTATTTGTTGTTTATTTATTTATTTATTTATTTATTTATTTAATTAATTAAAAATTTATTTATTTTATTAAAAAAGTATATATTTATTTTACTAAGGGTGAAACTTGAAATCAAGGAAGAACACCACCACCTTCCCATTCTAAGTCCATTTTTAATCGAATTCATATATTTATGTTTTTTTTTACTGTATAGGGGTTTTTGTTATCAGGTTTTCCTCTGCCATAAACAATTAATTCTTATGTAGATTCTTAATAAATATATAAATTGTCAGTAGCAAGGTTATTTAACCAAATCTCTGTAAATTGTGCAATTGCGACAATGTAAAACTAAAAACTCATACTGTATTAATAAATATATTCGAAAATTCGAAATAATAATAGTACAATTTTATTAGATTGCCAAATTGACACGGGAGCCCCATCAGTTTTGTCCGTTCGAAGTATGTTGCTGATTCGATTGATGTTATGAATAAAAATGTAATGAATTACCATGGAATAATGGAATTAAATTAGTTATTTTTGGGAAAATAAGCATTAGAGTTTTTCTGGAAAATGAATATGTTTCATTGAATATATGTGTAGTATCGGATGAAACGATGGCGTATCCCGTAGTCTTGGGCAGGGATTTTATATCTAAAGCTAGGTTAAGTTTACAAAAGAGAGATGAACTCAAAGTAAATAATAATGAAACGGAAATTGATATAAAGTTATATGTAGAGAATAAAAATGTTTGTCAGAATCTTAACCTATGGAAAAATAAAATGTAGGAATTCGATTTGATGGAAGTTGAATGCGATAAAGTAGAGAATTTGGATTTTATAACAAAAGAGGATATAACTAATATGTTTAACCGGTGTTATGTAAACTGTAAGCGCCCCGATTTGCCAGATGTGAGATACGAAATGGCGATAGTATTAACCGATGAGAAGCCCTTCCACTGCATCCCGAGGAGGTTATCTTATTTCAAAAAAAATAAACTTCAGGAAACGATTACTGACCTGTTAGAAAGGAAGATTATTGGGCCTAGTCATTCCGAGTACGCCTCACCGGTAGTGCTTGCTAAGAAGAAGACAGGAGAGTTACGATTTTGTGTTGACTACCGCGTCTTGAACAAGGTGACAGTCCGGGATAACTACCCTATACCACTGATCGACGACCTTCTGGATGGGTTGGCAAACAAAAGAATTTTTTCGTTGCTGGACCTCAAAAGTGCGTTTCATCACGTGTATATGAAAGAGAGCTCGATCAAATTCACTGCTTTCGTAACACCGACAGCCCAGTATGAGTTTCTTAGAATGCCTTTTGGTTTAAAAAATGCACCATCAGCATTTCAACGATTCATTTACAAAATCTTTGCCGACATCATTACTGGAGGAAAGGTAGGTATATACCTGGATGACATAATGATCGCCACATGTACTGTAGAGGAGCATGTGTTGATTTTAGAGGAAGTGTTGAGTAGGCTGGTTAAGAATACACTTGAATTGAGGATGGACAAATGCAAATTTGTACAGGCTGAGGTGAAGTACTTGGGATACACGGTGTCCAAGGAGGGTATACGTCCGAATGAAAAAGGGATCGAATCAATAGCTGATTTTCCTGTTCCTCACAACGCCAAGACGGTCCATTACTTTTTAGGGCTGTGTTCCTATTTTAGAAGGTTCGTCAAAGATTTTTCGGTGATTGCAAAACCTTTGTATGGTCTTATAAGGAAAGATGCCAAGTTTAACTTTGGTGAAAAGGAACTAGAAAGATTTCAGCTTTTAAAACAGAAGTTAGTAGAATCCCCTATATTGTCCATTTATGATCTTCGTGACGAGACAGAATTGCATTGCGATGCCAGCGCTATAGGTTTCGGTGCTATACTAATGCAAAAGAACTCTGATGGGAAATCAGCCGATATTCTATTTCTCTAAACGAACAACAGATTGTGAAGCAAAGTATCACAGCTTCGAGCTGGAGAAGCTGGCAATAATATACGCTCTTGAGCAATTTATGATACAATTGCAAGGGATTAGATTCAAAATTGTTACGGACTGCAACTCCTTGACCTTAACTCTAAGTAAAAAGGAGATAAACCCTCGAATCGCTCGTTGGGTCTTACAGTTGCAAAACTACGATTATTCATTAGAGCATTGGAATGGGATTAGGATGCAACATGTGAACGCGTTAAGTCGTGCAACGAATATCCTGGTCCTAGAGGGGAATACCCTCGAGCAAAATCTTTCAATTTGTCAGTATATAGATGAGGCTATCTGCAAAATACGCAACCAGTTAGAGTTATCGGAAAGCAAGTTCTATGAGATGCACAGTGGGTTGGTGTATAGGAAAACCAAGAACAATATTCTCTTTTATGTCCCGAAAGACATAGAAAATCAGGTGTTGTCAAAATATCAGGATGAGCTAGGCACCATCGGTAAGCGGGAGGGTATGATGAATAATATTCCTAAAGGTAACGTACCGTTTGAAACCATACACGTCGGCCACTTTGGCCCGGTTTCGTTTGCCAAATCTAAGAAAAAGTACGTTTTCTTGGTGGTCGATGCGTTTACGAAATTTGTAAGATTATTTCCCACACGCTCTACGTGCACCATAGAGGTAATATGGCACATGAAAGCTTATCATCAGATGTATAGTCGGCCAAGAGTTCTGATTTCTGATAGAGGCAGTAGCTTTACATCGAAAGATTTTAAAGAATTTCTTGAGGAGTAACGTCCAACATATCAAAATCGCAATGGGTTCTCCGCAAGCTAATGGCCAAGTAGAAAGGATAAACAGGAGCCTGAGCCCGATGATAGCAAAGTGTGCGGACGGCAATTCTAAAGCAAGTCTGGACGATATACTACCGAGTGTTGAGTTCTCTATGAACAATACACGACATAGTAGCACAGGCACCACGCCAAGCCAGCTTCTGTTCGGAGTGCAGCAAAGAGGCAAGGTTATTGACTTCCTTGGTGAATGGTTGAATGAGAATGTCGATCGTGAATCTGAAAGGAATTTATATAATCTGAGGTCACGGGCGGTATTAAAACAGACGAAGTCACAGAATTACAATCAGAAAATAGTGGATGAGAACAGGAAACCGGCGAGAAAGTACAAGGTTGGAAATTATGTCATGATCAGAAACTTTATTAGTACACAGGGTGTGTCAAAGAAGATAGTACCTAAATTTAAAGGGCCTTATAAGATAGAAAGGGTGCTCGAAAACGATAGGTATTTAGTACAGGACGTAGAGGGATTTCAGATAAGTCAGATACCTTATAGGGGTGTATGGGAAGTGGCAAACATAAAACCGTGGTACAGAGGTATGTGTCGGTAGTTCACAGATGTAATCGGGACAATTACGGGTCAGGATGGCCGAGTTGTGGCAACCCTGCACTACGAATTCTCTCTCTCTCTATATATATCGTAAGCATAATGTAAGAAAAAATATCAGTACGTGATGTACTTATGTTCATTGTTAGCGAGGAGTTAGTTCCCTCTGGACCGGCGAATGAAATATACGAAATAAAGAAAACAGAAGAAAAAAAAGAATAAAGTGTGTTTTTCTTCCATTCAACGTTGTTTGTTAAGAAGAACGCTTAAAACAGCCAACTCGATGCGAGGGTAAAGGTTATCTGCTACATGGCCCTCATTTGGCCAATGCTTATCTTTGGCTGTCCCGTCTGGTTCAACGTGAGTGCAAGCTTAATGGAAAAGATTCGGTTGTTCGAGAGGGCTTGCCTTCGCCTTTATAGAACTCCAGAGTCCCAGTAAATACAATTTTATTGCAATGAGGTCTTATACAACAGAGCAAACCTGAGAAGAGTGGACAATTTCCTGTTGAAGTTGATTCGAGGTCACACTGCTAGAGCGATGAACTCGGTCAATAACTTGATCTCGGGGGCTTTCTATCTCAATTCACAGTACAAGATATAAATGCGGTAGCGCTCATCTACCACATCGCCAGATCAACTGTGGATGGGCGACTCAACCAGGACCATTCCGTCGCACAACGAGCTGAGGAGGATCTCCTCCGGTTCAGTACGGCGGTCTCAAGACGGGATGTTCGGGATGTTGCTAGGCAGCATCAAATTTTCTGGTGTCTGGGGAGCGAGGGAACTTCAGCGTCGAACCCTTTACATCTGGGGTAAAAAGGGTATTGCGTATCCCCGAATAGTGGAGTATTCGGTCTCTGTCTTGCAGTGGATTGGATGTGTTGATGTCTATCTTCTGCATCCTATGGCCGATATATATATATATATATATATATATATATATATATATATATATGTATAAGCATATATATATAAGATAGTGTAAGTTATTCTTAAAGTAGTGTGTAAGATAGTATATAAGTTTTAAATAAAACAGTTCTGTTATTAAGTCTTTTCATCGCTTACCTCGATTAAGCAAGTGGTGGACACAGACAAAATCACAAAAAAAGAGAACGCGAGAGTACGAAATGGTACTCGATAATGCCCTCACAAATTCTCCAGAGCCGCCGTACTTTCCGAAAAACCTAGAAGTAGACCATAGAAAGAATGCGGGGACGATGAAACGGAGGAAGAAATAATGAAACCACCAATAATAATTAATATAGAACGAATAACACAGTACAAAGAAACGAAAGAAAAGTATCTTACAAATGCCACATAATTAACGAAAAAGGTCAACCAATAATAACAATCAATAACACAAAATAATAAAATTAAGAACGAGAAACAAAGTAAAGCAAATTTCAGATCACTAATCACTGCATACCATCGGGGTGATCGCCTCTATGGGTGCAGAAGAGAACGTGTATGAAGAGAGTGAATGTTGGGAGGTTGACGAGGGAGGTTGCCAGTGCATTGTATGGGATTCTATTTGCACTCTTAACCAACCACATCCAGCGTGTATGGTGTGAATGTTGGTGATTGACAGCAGCGGTGGAGGGCGCCGCACCGGGGCAATCGATGGGACTCTCTTTGCCCAGATACCAACTATAAGCTGGTCGTATGGAGGTACGATTGCGGCACTCGAACACACAAGACCACCCCAACAGAGACTAGTCAGCGGCTGTGATACAAGAGAAGAAAATACCCGAATGAGTGCGGCAGAATTGAATGTACGGAGTTCGTTTGTATGCACGAAGAAAAAAGCAATGTTCCAGAACAAGAGAAACTGGAGACTTGTCGTTGCCGGAATCATACCACCGTGCTTGTGCGTGTGTGTGTTACGTCCGATTGCATAGTACATGTATGGCGAAAACACAAAACACATTAGCGAACTCGTTGGTTTCGTTGGTTCGTTGCTCCTGGTTTAGTTCACAGGTATTAAGAACTGTCTCTTACTTCCGGCATCCTAATTGTTACCGACGGCTTTCGCAGATCTTGCTCATTTATCGTTGTTATTGCGTATACTGGTGAACATTTCCCAATCACTTCGACTTGAACCATTTTGATGTTATTTGATTTTACATTCAGAACTCTAAATGGAACATTGTTTTTTGGTATAGTCAATGTTTTTCACAAGATGTGGCTTTGGGAGTTGTTTTCGTCATCAGACTCCGTAATGCTTCGTCCAAATCAATATTTCCGAAAAAGGTGGTAGGACTTCATCTCTACTAGCAACTATCTTGAGGACTGCAGCTTCTTGTTTCCTCGACTGAATGGATTCCTGCACTGCCGTTGTAGGTGTCCGATTTGGTTGCTGTTCCAGCAACGAATTTGCTGCAGAATAACATATCCCTGTGCAATGTCTACCCTCTGGCACATTTTGTCACCGATATTTCCCTGATTCGATGGATTCCCTGAAATACTTGGGCAGTCGCTTCCAACGTCAATGCGAACGGTAATGTCTCTGCAAGCGAAGTTCGAACGTTTTTAAACTCTTCTAAATAATTCCGTTCTTTTTCTAAATCATTATTCTGTTCTTCAATCAGCGACTTCTTTTGTTCTTCGAGAATATTCTTCATTTGCCTTATAATTGTATCCATGTCGACAGAATTTAATTGTTCTTCTTCTACCTCGAACAGAACTACGCCGGGATCTTCACCGTCCTGCCCCACAGCTTCTTGCAACCGAATCGGCAAATCGCTCTTCCCTCCGGATGTAACCACGTTCCGTTTTTCCAGCTGAAATAAAGTCAGATTTTCCAAATTCCGACGCATTTTTTTTAAAGAAGTTTTATTCCACTTGTGACACCAATATAAAAATAAAACGATTCTTCTTATAAAAAAAAAAATCGATGATTATTTTATTAAAAAAAAGCTTAGTTTTTGAGGAAACAAAATAATCGCTGTATCCCTTACAAGCTCCTTTTCTTCTCTGCTCCTTTTTTAAGCTTTTGGAACTATTGTATTTCATTCGGCTACTGTTTTCTAAATTTTGTTTTATATCCAGTTGTTTCTGCAGTGTTCCACAATTTCAGTGACCAGTCCTTACATTACATTTCAGGAGCATACTCGCATTATTGTCCTTTTTCGAGCCGTGGCGTTGTTGTAAGTCATTCCGTGTATTCGATGCAGATTGCTCTCTCATAACAGTTAGTGGTTTTTATGTGGGCGGGCTTTTAGCCCTCCGCACAACCACAGGGGGATCGCTGTATACATTGGTTCACCTCACAACGGGTGTTGTAAGGGCTATCCAGGGGACGACGCGGCTGTATGTCGACTTGATCTGTGCATCGACGAGGATCGTTGCTGGCATCACTCCAAGTTGGGTGCTATCAACAACGTTGCCCACAGGCACAGATCCTGCCCCCTGCAACCGAATTCGCAATTGTTAAAAAAACGAATTCATAATTTTATACATTGAATATCCGAAGGTGTTTGCTTTATGTAACCATTACAAGTAGTAACAATATCAATGACAGAAGAACTATTTTACCATAAGCAATAATAAAATATTGTAAGCGGTTCTCGAAATGTAAAGGAGAATTAAATAATGATTTTTGTAAAATTATTAAAATTCCAAGCTGCTGAACAGATATACTCAATAACTTAGAATCAAATTGTACAAAAATTAAAGAAAGGAATCTACCAATTGAAATAATAACCGAAGGAAACATTGTTACTACTGGAGTTCATGTTATTAATAATAAAGAGGTATCTGGGAAAAATCTAATTCAATTTGAAAGAAATGTTCCAATAGACAATAAAATATATTTTAATTTAAAAAAATTAAATATGAGAGCACTTCAAATTTAGTAGACCTTCGAAAATAAGTATGATTAAATTAATAAATTCAATTAATCTAGATTTAAAATATACAAATCACCAAAGCCAACAAACCAGGACGTCATTCAACTGATGGAAGCAACCGAAACGAGAACGCAGATACTGATTCAATAAAGATTGGGACAATATTCTACTCCCTAGGGAGAGGGTTAACACACACTACTTTCCCAGGAGCAGTACTTAATAATCTCCCAGAAAGGTCATTATAATTATCGCCACACCAAATACATCGCATCCCCAACATCAGTGCTGGACAAACTCAAGTGTACAGGATTGAAAACTTAATAATTTATTTTTTTTTTTTCGCCACAGATCTCACACCCATATCAGCAGCAGTATCACGAGCGTCACCGATGTTTCCCCGACGTCCAGCGATTTCATACATTTTTAATAATTGAAGTAAATGAAAATGAAAAAATTGTTCATGACCAAATGTGTCGTCTAATTAATTTAGCATGATCTGGCCAGCCTCGAATAAGTGATCATTCAATATAGACTTAACAACCACGTGTACTTATTTGTTGACTTTTGAGTTCGTTTTATCGATACCAACGAACTGTCTTCCTTGCGAAGATAACCAAACCTTGCGAAGTTCCAAAGACGTGCTCATATGAAACTCAATCTGAAGAAATGTGCTCTATTTCTTCTTCTTCTTGTTATTATTAATTTGATCGAAATAGAGCACATTATTTCATCGAAAGGAGTGAGGACTAATCCAGATAAATGGAGGCAGTAAAGCACTGGCCAATCAACTAATAAGCTTCTTAGGACTTGCCACATACTACAGGCGATTCGTGAAGGATTTGTGTGGGATCGCGAAAAACTTACATCAACTAACCGAAATAGGAAGACGATTTATATGGTCGGGTGAGTGCGTAAGTGGCTTTAAGGAGCTTAAGCAACGACTGCACCGATACGAGCTTATTCCTGTCCCGGAATTTTTCTTATTGTGGACACAGACGCTTGTAATGTCGGAATTGGAGTCGTGCTTTCCCAGGTACATGATGGAGAAGAGAAAGTAGTGGCGTACTTTAGCAAGGTACTCTCCAAGTCGGAACGAAATTATTGCGTGACTAGAAGAAAATTGTTAAATATGATTCTGACGACAAAGTACTTTCACAAATACCTGTTCGGGCAAAAGTTTCTTCTTTGCACAGACCATGCAGCTCTTGAATTTAAGAATGCAGAAGGGCAAGTTGCACAGTGGATCGAACGGCTGCTGGAATATGACTACGACATACAACATCGGGACGGGAAACATCACTCCAATGCGGAGGCCCTCTCTCGACGACCCTGTAAAGCAGACTGCAAACATTACTTGCGCCAGGAGGGAAAAGAGGCAATTCCTGCCTTAAGACTACGAACCGAATCTATTACCGGGTGGAGTGGAGAAGATACTCGAAGAGCGCAGCAGGAAGATTCAGATAATGAAGCAATCCTTGGGTGGAAGGAGAATTTGGAAAAACCTGACTGGCAAGATATCTCAGATCGAACTGTTACACTTAAGGCTTAATGGGCACAATGGGAATCACTCCATGTGCAGAACGGAGTCTTACGAAGAAAATGGGAAACCTCGAATGGAAGTTCTTTCGTAATGCATAACTTTGAGTCAACTATCTTTCAAGAGATGCGCGAGCTATTCTGGATTAAGAACGGAACGGAATGGTGGAACGATTTAATAGAACGCTAAATAAACACCTTTCAAAGGTCGTCAGCGACACTGGGAACGTCATATTTCGTCCTTGATGACTTACCGAGGAGCGGTCGGACAGCTCGACTACCTAGTGAGATGAAATTTGGATCCCCTGCAGACGAACACAAAATCGAAAGCGATGACGTCAAACACGTCTGATTAAGTAGCGAGTGATGCATCAACGACGTTGTCTACAGTATTCAGTGAGGACTGAGAGGCAAGCTTTAAGATGCATATGTTGATCGCTTGCATCACTAACAGAGGGATAATTGTGATGCACTTGTGTAATAACTGAAATTGTGGAACACTGTACAGATACCCCTGGATATAAGAAAAAAAAATTTAGAAAAACAGTAGCCGAATGAAGGGTAATAGTTCTAGTACCTTGAAAAAGGAGCAGAGAAGAAAAGGAGCTTTGAGCGATACAGCGATTATTTTGTTTCCTTAAAAGATTTTCTTTAATAAAATAATCAACGAAGACTGTTTTCATAAGAAGAATTGTTTTATTCTTGCAAACGCTTCGCTAAACGTCACAGTAAGAACACTCTAAACCCCAGTACAAGGCGGATATTACTGCGATCCAGGAAAACGCTGGATAAGACAAGGGACCATGAAAATGAAAGAATACAAGATATATTACAGCTGTCACAAATGGTTGCACATATTTGGATGCGGATTCGTTGTGGGAAAACGGTTAAGGTCGAAGGTCATCCACTTTATAAGTGATCGCCTGACTGTGACCCTCATCCAAGGCATATTTTACAACATCCGCCTCATATGTGCACACGCTCCTACCGACGAGGCTGAAGACAATGTCAAAGAGGACTATTATGACCTCTTAGACGGTGCCTACGGAGCCTGCCGGAGTACGATGTAAAGATCGTGCTCGGAGACTTGAATGCCAAAATCGGTAAGGAAAACATCTTTGGCGGAGTGATCGGAAAGTACACGAAAACAGGTAACGGCTTCAGACACACAGACTTTGCGGCAGCACGTAATATGGTCATCGGCAGCACGAGGTTCCCTCGCAAAATAATCCACACAGCAACCTGGCGATCTCCGGAGGGTCGCACTAACCCGTGGTATGATGGCGAGTGTGAGTAAAGGAAACGTGCAACTGACGAGGCGCACCAAAAGGTGCTGCAACGAAAATCTAGAGAAATACAGGAGCAGTACCGGGCTAGAAGAAGGGAGGAGAAAACGCTTCTACGCCTGAAGAAAAGGTCTCTCGCAACCTCCCAGCTTAAGGATATCGATGAGTCTAGCAGCAAGCATAAAATACTCTCCTTCAACAAAAAATCCAAAAGCCTTGCCGCTGGTTTTAGGAAAGGCACCCAGGCTCCTGTCCAGCGTACTGTGTGAACGGCTAAAGCCGGCAAAACGGTAAATGCAAATGGAAAAGACAAGCGAGTTTCAAATCGATACGCACCACCTCTTCATCGACTTCAAAGCCATATACGACAGCATTCGTAGTAAGGATTCGGGATCCTGAGACAACTAATCCGATTGTGTTACACTACACTAACAAATACGCGGTGTACTTGTCAAGGCAACATATTAATTCTATAGACCATTGCCAAGAGTATGACTCTACGGCAGTAAACAGTGAACACTCGCTTACTTTTACTATTCCGAGTGTACAGAATCCGGTAAATTGCTTCAGAAATCAGATCTTACTAATCAAAGGATCAAAGCCATCAAAAATAACAAAAATAATATTTTGGCGACAAATAAGGCATATTATTACATTTGATACCCTTAATGATTTATTTGAATTATTTAAAAAAGTTTTAGATCCTGATGTAGTAAATGCGATCCACTGTGACCTACACACGTTAGCGCAGATTCAGGCGGTATTTCAAAACTGTTTCCATCAGTGAAATTCGTCCTTACGGAACTATTCGTCATGGACATATCACAGTCGAGCTCACCGGTCTCCTCGGGAGAACTCGAAACAAATATAAACTGAATAAGAGACAGATTAAAGGAGATTAGATTAAAGAAAATAGTGGAAAATTGCGAAATTTGTAAGGAAGCGAAGTATCTACGTCACCCACCTAAACAGGATTTCGGTCCCACTCCTATACCATCTTATTCCGGAGAAATACTTCACATGGACATTTATTCAACCGATAAAATCTCTTTCTGACAAGTTTGGATAAATTCTCGAAATATGCCGTTGTTATACCATAGCCTTTATTAAAAATTTCAATGTTTTTTAAAGATACTAAGACAATAGTTCGCTAATAGAACATTCGCTCAATTCAACAACAATAAGGTCCTTGCTAAGATATCATTTTCCAATAGATATCTTTAGAATCCCACCTTTCCACAGCTCAACAAATGGGCAAGTGGAACGTTTCTATAGTACGTTGTCTGAAATCGCGCGGTGCATAATCGCGATAATAAAACCAGTCGATATTCTTAATTCCATGCCCACCGAGTTGATGAATAAAGTTAAGGCCAAGCTTGAGAAAACTCAGATAGCAGACCTTAAATATCATAATAAAGCAAGTAGTACAAAAAATATACAAAGAAGGGGATAAAGTATTTGTTAACACTAATAACCGTATAGGGAATAAATTTACAAAGCTTTTGGTCGAGAAAGTAATTGAAAAAGACCTTGGAATTGGTGGTGGAATCCCGAACTGTTTGCATTACACACACTGTTTGCATTACACACAGAGATGTTTTAACCTAGACAAATTTTCAAGGGCAGTAGCAGCCTTGGATCTCTACAACCATAGTCACATAAACTATAAAGAGGGCCTGCTCAAAAGGAAGCCTGGAGAGCTTTTTCGGAGACATATAGAAAATATCAAAGAGTGTGGTCGGTTGAGACATCTACTCTCAAAATCGCCGACCATGCCTACGTTTATCCTATAGTCGGAAAACCCTTAAACTCTTAATCGACAAACACTTCTCCGGGAACACAATTCCAGTGAAATCGATAACAGCACCTCGCAGACGGAACTGCAATACAGCATTACCGTACCGGATGGTGGTTAAGGGTTTCGAGCCCTACAAGTCCCAGGCATAGACGACGTCAGACCGGCTAAATTACAGTACAGACTGGATATGCTATTTTTAACAGTTGTATAAAATGCAGCTATACTCCTAAACTCTGAAGGAGTTTAAATTGTGGGAAAGCCACACAGCCTACCAAAAGACTTCAGACCCATAACCTTGGAACCTTGGAAAAGATAGTATAAGAATATACAATGGTTGCTTTTCTGGATATAGAGGGAGCTTTTAACAATGTTAAATTTGTGCCAATAAACAACGCTCTAGATAGACTCAATGTAGTAGACAGTATTCGAAAATGGATTGGCAGTATCCTATCCCGAAGGTATATCCAGTCCGAATTAGGTCAACACAATTCAACCACAAAAGTATTCAGTGGAAACCTCTACAAGGGGGGGTCCTCTCCCCTCTTCTCTGGATATTGGTAGTGGTTGAAATTCTTAAAGAACTGAGTCGTACAGGCCAATAGCCTATGCAGACGACATAGTCCTAGTCATCAATTTCTTCACGCTGGACGGACTGGACGTTAATGGACGTTAAGTCTTCCAAAAAGGAGCTCGTACTATTCACGAAAAGTCGTATCATACCTCCGATAGAGGCCCTTAAGCTGAAGAAAAAGGAACCTAGCTTCATTAGTCAGACCAAATATTTTGGAGTAATCTTAGGTAGCAAGTTAAGCTGGAAACCAAACATTAAGGGACGTATTAAGAAGGCCACGGCAGCTGTATACGCATGTAAGAGAATCCATGACATGGGGAATTAAACCAATAATGACTCACTGGATGTATACTGATGTTGTTAGACCCATTAACATACGGTTTGGTGGCCAGCACTAAATAACAAATCCAATCTTAAATTGATAAGCAGTATTCAAAGATCAACGTGTATCTACATCACAGGGGCAATGCGATCCACCCCCACTGCCGCCATGGAAACATTGCTACAGCTTCTTCCCATGGACATCTATGGGAAGCTATTAGCTACCAAGGCAGCGTTAATGCTACGGGATTGCAAGCGCTGGACCAGTTCACATAGCTTAGGTCATACAGAGATAATCAGAAATGCGAGACTACCAACGCATACAGATTATAACACCCGCTGTAGACTTCGAGTTTCGATTCAAAACACTTATCCCAGACAGAGAAGATTGGGAAAAAAAAGGTCTGGTAAGAAAACCATGCTACCTGGAAATCTACACAGATGGCATAAAAACAGACGAGGGCACCGGACTAGGAGTATTCGCGATATCGCCTGACACATCCTTTTCACTGTATCTTCGACTGCGCAACCATTGTAGTGTATTCCAGGCAGAAGTTAAAGCTATCCAAGAGGGTGCCCACTTACTGTCGATGAACCCGAAGATGGTAACACTTTGTCATCTATCTCTTATGGAGATAGCGGTTAGATGCAACCTAACCCTATGCTGAGCAATTGTTAAAAAAACGAATTCATAATTTTATACATTGAATATCCGAAGGTGTTTGCTTTATGTAACCATTACAAGTAGTAACAATATCAATGACAGAAGAACTATTTTACCATAAGCAATAATAAAATATTGTAAGCGGTTCTCGAAATGTAAAGGAGAATTAAATAATGATTTTTGTAAAATTATTAAAATTCCAAGCTGCTGAACAGATATACTCAATAACTTAGAATCAAATTGTACAAAAATTAAAGAAAGGAATCTACCAATTGAAATAATAACCGAAGGAAACATTGTTACTACTGGAGTTCATGTTATTAATAATAAAGAGGTATCTGGGAAAAATCTAATTCAATTTGAAAGAAATGTTCCAATAGACAATAAAATATATTTTAATTTAAAAAAATTAAATATGAGAGCACTTCAAATTTAGTAGACCTTCGAAAATAAGTATGATTAAATTAATAAATTCAATTAATCTAGATTTAAAATATACAAATCACCAAAGCCAACAAACCAGGACGTCATTCAACTGATGGAAGCAACCGAAACGAGAACGCAGATACTGATTCAATAAAGATTGGGACAATATTCTACTCCCTAGGGAGAGGGTTAACACACACTACTTTCCCAGGAGCAGTACTTAATAATCTCCCAGAAAGGTCATTATAATTATCGCCACACCAAATACATCGCATCCCCAACATCAGTGCTGGACAAACTCAAGTGTACAGGATTGAAAACTTAATAATTTATTTTTTTTTTTTCGCCACAGATCTCACACCCATATCAGCAGCAGTATCACGAGCGTCACCGATGTTTCCCCGACGTCCAGCGATTTCATACATTTTTAATAATTGAAGTAAATGAAAATGAAAAAATTGTTCATGACCAAATGTGTCGTCTAATTAATTTAGCATGATCTGGCCAGCCTCGAATAAGTGATCATTCAATATAGACTTAACAACCACGTGTACTTATTTGTTGACTTTTGAGTTCGTTTTATCGATACCAACGAACTGTCTTCCTTGCGAAGATAACCAAACCTTGCGAAGTTCCAAAGACGTGCTCATATGAAACTCAATCTGAAGAAATGTGCTCTATTTCTTCTTCTTCTTGTTATTATTAATTTGATCGAAATAGAGCACATTATTTCATCGAAAGGAGTGAGGACTAATCCAGATAAATGGAGGCAGTAAAGCACTGGCCAATCAACTAATAAGCTTCTTAGGACTTGCCACATACTACAGGCGATTCGTGAAGGATTTGTGTGGGATCGCGAAAAACTTACATCAACTAACCGAAATAGGAAGACGATTTATATGGTCGGGTGAGTGCGTAAGTGGCTTTAAGGAGCTTAAGCAACGACTGCACCGATACGAGCTTATTCCTGTCCCGGAATTTTTCTTATTGTGGACACAGACGCTTGTAATGTCGGAATTGGAGTCGTGCTTTCCCAGGTACATGATGGAGAAGAGAAAGTAGTGGCGTACTTTAGCAAGGTACTCTCCAAGTCGGAACGAAATTATTGCGTGACTAGAAGAAAATTGTTAAATATGATTCTGACGACAAAGTACTTTCACAAATACCTGTTCGGGCAAAAGTTTCTTCTTTGCACAGACCATGCAGCTCTTGAATTTAAGAATGCAGAAGGGCAAGTTGCACAGTGGATCGAACGGCTGCTGGAATATGACTACGACATACAACATCGGGACGGGAAACATCACTCCAATGCGGAGGCCCTCTCTCGACGACCCTGTAAAGCAGACTGCAAACATTACTTGCGCCAGGAGGGAAAAGAGGCAATTCCTGCCTTAAGACTACGAACCGAATCTATTACCGGGTGGAGTGGAGAAGATACTCGAAGAGCGCAGCAGGAAGATTCAGATAATGAAGCAATCCTTGGGTGGAAGGAGAATTTGGAAAAACCTGACTGGCAAGATATCTCAGATCGAACTGTTACACTTAAGGCTTAATGGGCACAATGGGAATCACTCCATGTGCAGAACGGAGTCTTACGAAGAAAATGGGAAACCTCGAATGGAAGTTCTTTCGTAATGCATAACTTTGAGTCAACTATCTTTCAAGAGATGCGCGAGCTATTCTGGATTAAGAACGGAACGGAATGGTGGAACGATTTAATAGAACGCTAAATAAACACCTTTCAAAGGTCGTCAGCGACACTGGGAACGTCATATTTCGTCCTTGATGACTTACCGAGGAGCGGTCGGACAGCTCGACTACCTAGTGAGATGAAATTTGGATCCCCTGCAGACGAACACAAAATCGAAAGCGATGACGTCAAACACCTCTGATTAAGTAGCGAGTGATGCATCAACGACGTTGTCTACAGTATTCAGTGAGGACTGAGAGGCAAGCTTTAAGATGCATATGTTGATCGCTTGCATCACTAACAGAGGGATAATTGTGATGCACTTGTGTAATAACTGAAATTGTGGAACACTGTACAGATACCCCTGGATATAAGAAAAAAAAATTTAGAAAAACAGTAGCCGAATGAAGGGTAATAGTTCTAGTACCTTGAAAAAGGAGCAGAGAAGAAAAGGAGCTTTGAGCGATACAGCGATTATTTTGTTTCCTTAAAAGATTTTCTTTAATAAAATAATCAACGAAGACTGTTTTCATAAGAAGAATTGTTTTATTCTTGCAAACGCTTCGCTAAACGTCACAGTAAGAACACTCTAAACCCCAGTACAAGGCGGATATTACTGCGATCCAGGAAAACGCTGGATAAGACAAGGGACCATGAAAATGAAAGAATACAAGATATATTACAGCTGTCACAAATGGTTGCACATATTTGGATGCGGATTCGTTGTGGGAAAACGGTTAAGGTCGAAGGTCATCCACTTTATAAGTGATCGCCTGACTGTGACCCTCATCCAAGGCATATTTTACAACATCCGCCTCATATGTGCACACGCTCCTACCGACGAGGCTGAAGACAATGTCAAAGAGGACTATTATGACCTCTTAGACGGTGCCTACGGAGCCTGCCGGAGTACGATGTAAAGATCGTGCTCGGAGACTTGAATGCCAAAATCGGTAAGGAAAACATCTTTGGCGGAGTGATCGGAAAGTACACGAAAACAGGTAACGGCTTCAGACACACAGACTTTGCGGCAGCACGTAATATGGTCATCGGCAGCACGAGGTTCCCTCGCAAAATAATCCACACAGCAACCTGGCGATCTCCGGAGGGTCGCACTAACCCGTGGTATGATGGCGAGTGTGAGTAAAGGAAACGTGCAACTGACGAGGCGCACCAAAAGGTGCTGCAACGAAAATCTAGAGAAATACAGGAGCAGTACCGGGCTAGAAGAAGGGAGGAGAAAACGCTTCTACGCCTGAAGAAAAGGTCTCTCGCAACCTCCCAGCTTAAGGATATCGATGAGTCTAGCAGCAAGCATAAAATACTCTCCTTCAACAAAAAATCCAAAAGCCTTGCCGCTGGTTTTAGGAAAGGCACCCAGGCTCCTGTCCAGCGTACTGTGTGAACGGCTAAAGCCGGCAAAACGGTAAATGCAAATGGAAAAGACAAGCGAGTTTCAAATCGATACGCACCACCTCTTCATCGACTTCAAAGCCATATACGACAGCATTCGTAGTAAGGATTCGGGATCCTGAGACAACTAATCCGATTGTGTTACACTACACTAACAAATACGCGGTGTACTTGTCAAGGCAACATATTAATTCTATAGACCATTGCCAAGAGTATGACTCTACGGCAGTAAACAGTGAACACTCGCTTACTTTTACTATTCCGAGTGTACAGAATCCGGTAAATTGCTTCAGAAATCAGATCTTACTAATCAAAGGATCAAAGCCATCAAAAATAACAAAAATAATATTTTGGCGACAAATAAGGCATATTATTACATTTGATACCCTTAATGATTTATTTGAATTATTTAAAAAAGTTTTAGATCCTGATGTAGTAAATGCGATCCACTGTGACCTACACACGTTAGCGCAGATTCAGGCGGTATTTCAAAACTGTTTCCATCAGTGAAATTCGTCCTTACGGAACTATTCGTCATGGACATATCACAGTCGAGCTCACCGGTCTCCTCGGGAGAACTCGAAACAAATATAAACTGAATAAGAGACAGATTAAAGGAGATTAGATTAAAGAAAATAGTGGAAAATTGCGAAATTTGTAAGGAAGCGAAGTATCTACGTCACCCACCTAAACAGGATTTCGGTCCCACTCCTATACCATCTTATTCCGGAGAAATACTTCACATGGACATTTATTCAACCGATAAAATCTCTTTCTGACAAGTTTGGATAAATTCTCGAAATATGCCGTTGTTATACCATAGCCTTTATTAAAAATTTCAATGTTTTTTAAAGATACTAAGACAATAGTTCGCTAATAGAACATTCGCTCAATTCAACAACAATAAGGTCCTTGCTAAGATATCATTTTCCAATAGATATCTTTAGAATCCCACCTTTCCACAGCTCAACAAATGGGCAAGTGGAACGTTTCTATAGTACGTTGTCTGAAATCGCGCGGTGCATAATCGCGATAATAAAACCAGTCGATATTCTTAATTCCATGCCCACCGAGTTGATGAATAAAGTTAAGGCCAAGCTTGAGAAAACTCAGATAGCAGACCTTAAATATCATAATAAAGCAAGTAGTACAAAAAATATACAAAGAAGGGGATAAAGTATTTGTTAACACTAATAACCGTATAGGGAATAAATTTACAAAGCTTTTGGTCGAGAAAGTAATTGAAAAAGACCTTGGAATTGGTGGTGGAATCCCGAACTGTTTGCATTACACACACTGTTTGCATTACACACAGAGATGTTTTAACCTAGACAAATTTTCAAGGGCAGTAGCAGCCTTGGATCTCTACAACCATAGTCACATAAACTATAAAGAGGGCCTGCTCAAAAGGAAGCCTGGAGAGCTTTTTCGGAGACATATAGAAAATATCAAAGAGTGTGGTCGGTTGAGACATCTACTCTCAAAATCGCCGACCATGCCTACGTTTATCCTATAGTCGGAAAACCCTTAAACTCTTAATCGACAAACACTTCTCCGGGAACACAATTCCAGTGAAATCGATAACAGCACCTCGCAGACGGAACTGCAATACAGCATTACCGTACCGGATGGTGGTTAAGGGTTTCGAGCCCTACAAGTCCCAGGCATAGACGACGTCAGACCGGCTAAATTACAGTACAGACTGGATATGCTATTTTTAACAGTTGTATAAAATGCAGCTATACTCCTAAACTCTGAAGGAGTTTAAATTGTGGGAAAGCCACACAGCCTACCAAAAGACTTCAGACCCATAACCTTGGAACCTTGGAAAAGATAGTATAAGAATATACAATGGTTGCTTTTCTGGATATAGAGGGAGCTTTTAACAATGTTAAATTTGTGCCAATAAACAACACTCTAGATAGACTCAATGTAGTAGACAGTATTCGAAAATGGATTGGCAGTATCCTATCCCGAAGGTATATCCAGTCCGAATTAGGTCAACACAATTCAACCACAAAAGTATTCAGTGGAAACCTCTACAAGGGGGGGTCCTCTCCCCTCTTCTCTGGATATTGGTAGTGGTTGAAATTCTTAAAGAACTGAGTCGTACAGGCCAATAGCCTATGCAGACGACATAGTCCTAGTCATCAATTTCTTCACGCTGGACGGACTGGACGTTAATGGACGTTAAGTCTTCCAAAAAGGAGCTCGTACTATTCACGAAAAGTCGTATCATACCTCCGATAGAGGCCCTTAAGCTGAAGAAAAAGGAACCTAGCTTCATTAGTCAGACCAAATATTTTGGAGTAATCTTAGGTAGCAAGTTAAGCTGGAAACCAAACATTAAGGGACGTATTAAGAAGGCCACGGCAGCTGTATACGCATGTAAGAGAATCCATGACATGGGGAATTAAACCAATAATGACTCACTGGATGTATACTGATGTTGTTAGACCCATTAACATACGGTTTGGTGGCCAGCACTAAATAACAAATCCAATCTTAAATTGATAAGCAGTATTCAAAGATCAACGTGTATCTACATCACAGGGGCAATGCGATCCACCCCCACTGCCGCCATGGAAACATTGCTACAGCTTCTTCCCATGGACATCTATGGGAAGCTATTAGCTACCAAGGCAGCGTTAATGCTACGGGATTGCAAGCGCTGGACCAGTTCACATAGCTTAGGTCATACAGAGATAATCAGAAATGCGAGACTACCAACGCATACAGATTATAACACCCGCTGTAGACTTCGAGTTTCGATTCAAAACACTTATCCCAGACAGAGAAGATTGGGAAAAAAAAGGTCTGGTAAGAAAACCATGCTACCTGGAAATCTACACAGATGGCATAAAAACAGACGAGGGCACCGGACTAGGAGTATTCGCGATATCGCCTGACACATCCTTTTCACTGTATCTTCGACTGCGCAACCATTGTAGTGTATTCCAGGCAGAAGTTAAAGCTATCCAAGAGGGTGCCCACTTACTGTCGATGAACCCGAAGATGGTAACACTTTGTCATCTATCTCTTATGGAGATAGCGGTTAGATGCAACCTAACCCTATGCTGAGTACCTGAGCAAAGTGGTTTGCCAGACAAGGAAAGGGCCGATGCGTTAGCAAGATAAGGGGTGGGACTGCCACTGGTAAATAATCAGGACACCCTATATCCCTCACTCCAGATCATAAGCACCATGTTACTTACAGATGCCTTCGACTTCGCTAATTGGAGATGGATGGAATTAGATACATGTAGGACTTCGAGGCCTATTTGGCCCATATTAAATCCAAACAAAACAAACACACTCCTAAAACTAAGCTTCAATATAATAAGGAGCGTATTGGGCATTATGACTGGCGGCATAGACAGACATAGGAAAACAAATTGGCTATAAATCAGCACAGGAGTTGATTATATTAAGATTATATTATATATAGGCAACTGGAATACCATTAGACCGTGTCCAGGTTTATGTATTTTACTTGAATGTAGTCCCTTTGAATTAAAGAGGAGCCGATGTAAAGCATCGGGAAGCGATAGCACAATGGATCCAACCAGGATCTTAGTGGGCCACAACTGCCACATTGGTGGCAATCAACCTAACCTAATTATCCATATGCCTACACAGATCGATGTGTATATTATACACAGAGGGTGTTTTATCTCGAGATCTTGATCGTTTTGATTGCAAACAGTATAACTACTAATCGGATTAGCTCCTTCTTTGAATTTGATATTGTCAACGATTCCATTCTTTCATTGCACATAACTCTATATATTTAATATGACCAAGACGC
Organism: Eristalis intricaria; assembly: GCA_964034865.1. Taxonomy (NCBI): domain Eukaryota; kingdom Metazoa; phylum Arthropoda; class Insecta; order Diptera; family Syrphidae; genus Eristalis; species Eristalis intricaria. Next base: position 15,896,804 of record OZ035874.1, read on the forward strand.
CTATGCGACGGTACTAAACCATCTTCTAGATCACAAGCCGACATACCGCACAAGTATTGATTAGTTATTTTATTAACTTCATCTTCGGGCTTAGTATGCACAAGTAATTCATTGTTTTGATTAAAAATCGAACAACCATGCTTGTCAAATACAATAACATTTCACTTTTCCACTATTTGTGCTACTGATAACAAATTTATAGAGAGGTTAGGAACATGCAAAATTTTGTCTATGTCTTTCAGGCGGGCAGTGCCTGAACCGGTAATATTCATCCGACTATTGTTCGCTGTTAATATATCTTTTATTGGAGTGTCACTCACATCTGATAAGCAATTTATGTTGGTCGTCATATGACGAGATGCTCCACTGTCGATGAGCCAGGTATACTGTAGATACAAAATTTTGTATATGAACATTAAGTGATTCATCTATTAACAGAACGATTTTTGCGATTGTTTTAGAACATCCTCTTCTTTAACATCCTCCGATATGCAACTATCTAACCCGGAATATACAACCATTCGGATGCCAAACTTAGTAGTAGTTCTCACTGTCCTTGAATTCTTCAATTGATACACATTCATTGACTGCATTTTAGAGTTTACAAAATAAGTCGTTGATCAATCAACAAAATAACAAAAATATTCCACACACGAATTTTCAAATCGAATTTTGTAGAACTACTGGGCCCATAACCTGTTTGGATTATGTGCATTTTAAACAAAGAAAGGCCACTTAATTTGGATACGTTATAATTTTATTCAGAACCAGCTTTACCCACGACTTCGTCCGCGTGGAATAGTTACTTTGGGTAGCCTTTTTCGTTTTTAGGAAACTAATTTCCCGAATATTACAATCCAATGCATACTAACTGCAAACTACCGTGATTTACTGTAAATATCTTATTTTAGCACATTTTATTTTTTACATTTTTTGTTTTTCCATCCTCTGCTAAAACATAAAGATTTTGCGAGCACGACACTGGTGAGCATGCCACATAGAGTTGCATGCTCTGAATGTGTACCTGCTATTTGAAGCATTTGTCCTTGAGCTTTATTTAGTGTCATTGCAAATGCTGCTTTTAGGAGAAACTACACTCTTTTAAACTGAAAGGGCAAATCAGTCGGAATTATTGGAATACGGGGAATTAAAACATTTTGTCATTTTGCCATTCCAGTCATAAATATTGCTTTTATAATATTGCGTCCCAATTGAGTAACTTTTAGCCGTGTCGCATTACTTAGCATCGGTGAGTCAAGGTTTGTCATTAATAGGAAATCTGACCTCAACTTATGAGAAGGCGCTCCGAGAGATACTCGACAACATCCTCCCTCCACGTATGACATAATTTATTCGTTTATCTGTCACACTGTCTCATTTGTCGGCAATTTGACAGAATTCACGGCTGTGTAAACATGCCGTTACTGTCTACCGCCATACGATCTTCTCCGATTTTTTGAAGAGCTGTCTCATATTGCATCATTGTGCTGTTGAACTCGCATATTTATAGTCAAGCGGACATTTTTTACGTGTAACCATAATATAGACTCTTTCAAACAGGGATTTATTTCATCTGCTGGTATGCCCCTAGTAATCACAGACAGGGTCTGTCTAAAGTCACCAGCTAAAAGTACCACCATTCCTCCCATAATATTCTGGTTGCTCTTAATATCTTTTATAGTGCGATCTAGTGCTTCGATTGCTCTTTTATGCGAAATTGTACATTTATCCCAGCGTAGCAGCTATTCCAGAGGAAGCTACTGCAACAGCAATTTTTTTTCCTGACTTCTACTAATTGTAAATTTAAAAGAAAGGTTTTGCCAGTGCCTTCTGGAGCATCCAAAAATAACAAATCACCTTCGCCACTTTCAATTTTTCCATTGGCATGGTGTGTGTAGTTTTAAGCACTCAGTAACGTGTTCAAATTGAGTATTTCGCAGAAGGGTGGTTTCTGTTTTTGTATGGATTTAAAAGAGAGAACACACTGGAATTTCGATATCGAATATATATATATATATATGCTACTACATGCTTAGAACCACACAAACACACACACACACACCATGTCAAGTCGTGTAGTCGCCACTGCTGGTTGATGGTTGCCGATGGTCTCTAATGATGGAGAATTATTAGTTGTTCTAATTTGGTGCATCCTTTTGAGCTTTCCTCAGCTTCAGGACAATGCAACAGAATGGTTGAAAGCTCAAATGAATAAGGGATAAATTAAACTAATTTACTAATTAAACAGCATTTTTTACGACTGTGTGAAGATGAAAAGTGCGGTTTTTGTCCCATTTCCCCTTAGAGCCGGAATAAGTAGACTAAGTACATCACCAAGATCAAATATATCTATCTACCAAATTTCATCAAAATCGGTTCATAGGAGATATTTTAAGCTTAGTACAATCCAGTAATAAGTGCCACCAAATTATGGAGTTCGTTATATGTAACAGGTAGCGTTCCCTATTGTTTTGTTTACTACTGAGTAGTACCTAGCATTGTCCTTGCATGACTCGTAGACTTTAATTGCGTTTGCCAATGCCGCACGCAAAGAGACGTAATTGTTCCCATCGAAATGAGGTAAACACTTTGCTACTTCTAGTACTTCTCTATATGATGATATCTCTATAAGCCCCGTGAGATCTTCTATCTGTTTCGTAACTTTGCGGTGGATTCCACCACTATATTTGAAACTAACTGATATAATTTCTATTCCGTTAAACTCATTTTAATTTTTTTTACTTATCGCTTGTCTAAATTAATCGCTTCGTATCTTATTAAAATATATATACTGATGCGTATTAATATATTATGCTTATAAGTCTTAAAACTCTTCCTCTTCCTACTTCCTTTTATGAGGTGGATTTCTTGTCAATCCTGTTGCCTACAGGTGTTTTATGTCTACTGAGGAATTTTATATGTGTCCGTAACCCGCGTTGGTATTTTTTAACATGTAAACTTGTTTAAATATTTTTAATATTTGAACAGGTAACAGAAGTGTAAGATGCTTCTTGGATGCTTCTTGTGATCAAGTTGGTGTTAGTTAAAACGTTTACACCTTAAATTCAAAAACCTTATCACTGTCTCTATAGATGCGAGAAAACGTCGGTGACGCTTGTGGGCGTTGGAATCATCTACACCGATTTTGGGGATGCGATGTATTTGGTGTAGCGATAATATTAATTACCGTTCTGGGAAATTATAGCGTACTGATCGTGGGAAATTGGTGTGTGTTATCTTGCTATAAACACTGTCAACTGGGACATACCTCGAAATATCGAATTAGTTGACCAGTGGTTCTACAAGCCACAAAATGGAGTAGAAACTTTCTTCGAACTGCTATCCGTTGGCCAGATGTAAATATATATTATATATGTTTGTAATATATATTTATATATATATAATGTAATGTGCCCCCTACCTCGCTCGGATAGTCGTTTGGAACTGCCAAACGTGGTTTTCTTTCATTGGAGAGAAAATTAAGAAAGATATTGTACTTAGAGGAATGTTCATGGGCGAATATGTTTATCTGAAATATATATCACTGAAAAACAATCAGATCCCAAAGACCCAACACCCACACAAGGCATCAATGTGTTCTAAGAACACAGAACACAAGCACATCGACCTAAAAGACGTTGAATAACATCTTGATGGTTGGGCTAGCCATTCAAGAGGAGCTCTTCTCGACGTTGCTTCCTTTCGAACGAAAAGATACGCGCTAACGGCGGATATTGCGAAAATGTACAGGCAAGTTTGAATTGCCGAAGATTATTCGAATCATCAGCTTGCAGTGTGGAGGCAGAATCCATCTCAACCGTTGCAGCATTTTCGACATAACACGGTAACGTATGGTACAGCATCAGCGCCATTCTTGGCAATACGCTGTTTGAAAATGTCTCATGACTCACACCCGGTAGAGTCTGAAGTTGTGTTGCGAGATTTCTACGTTGACGACCTTCTAACTGATGCAAACGATATTGAAACCCTTGTCAAGACCCAAGAAAAGGTACAATATAGGGTAAACTACCCTAATTCGAGCCCCCTCTCAACAGCGAGCCCCCTGCATGAATTTTTTCCAAAAACTAAGCCCCTGCTTTTCAGACAATAACGGTATCTAAACGGAAAAAGTCTATCATATCTTTTCTTTGTATCGTACAATTCATTTTCAGGTAATTCGCACTCAGTTGGTAAGGAAATTTCAAAGTGTTCAGTTGTGTTCCGTAAGTGAGAAAAAATCAGGGTAATTTGTGAAATTTCTTAAGAAACTAGAAACTTTGACTAAGAAGATCAGTGATTTTCTTTAATTTTTAGTTAAATGCAATGAATTGCTTTAAAATGTTACATATAGAAATAATGCCAGTTTAACTGTAAGAGTCCGATTAGGTATATGATTGTGAAAACACCAAGACAATGCAATTTTTGTCCGACCGTCTTAGATTCAAGATCACATTAGATATTTATAAAAACCAGTCAACGGCACGCAAGCTTTTAATGTGTACATATGAAAACCTTTATGTTTCCGAATTTTAATTGTCCTAATTGTTGCTGTTTCGTACAGCATCGTATAGGAAAAGCTACCAATTTTTTATTATACTTTATGTTTTATATTATACTTTTTTAACGTAAAAATGGATATGTATAAATATTTTCATAATTAACATTTCAAATAAAATTATGTTTTGGAGCCAAGATTTGTTCATTTCATCCATTGGTTATTCATATACAACCCATTGATCTATCAGTTATTTATATTTGTTTATTTTTTATGTTTTTGACTAATTTCTGTCATGCAATTATTTAATAATGTAATCCTTTTTACCTTTTAAATGGGGGCTCGAATTAGGAACAGGGGGGGGGGGCTCAGTAATGGCTTATGACTCATTTTCTACTTTAATTAAAATTATTAAATTTTGAGTGGTATACCTTAAAAAAGTTATTATTTATATCAAACAGTAAAACATCAAGCTTTCATTAAATGATAAAATTGTTTTCATATATCTATATCCTGGATAACAATTTCGTTGAGCTGCCAGCGACGAAAAAGGAACATTTTGTACGTTTCCACGCGGTTATTTGATCCTCTTGGATTACTCTGCCCCATATTTACCAAACCAAAAATCGTATTGCAAGAACTATGGATTGAACTTCGGATTCCGTACGCATTGATACGAGTTCGCAGAACTTTAAAATTAACTTGACGCAACTTTGCGATATTCCGACGCGAAGCTGCAGATGCATGAGTTTGTCAACGCTTCTATGGAAGCGTATGGTTGCTGTATATGTGTATATATATACACGCACTCAAACCGAAGAAGGCATCAAGTTGACGCTAGTAACAGCAAAGTCAAAAAATGCCCACTTAAAGACTAAATCGCATACTCTCGCGATGTTGAATCTGAAAGTAGACCAAATTCTGTTTTGGACTGACTCCGAAATTACTGTGCATTGGGTAAAGGCTCATCCATCAACCTTAGCAACCTTTATGGCAAATCGTGTGGCAGAAATCCAAGAGTGGACGCAAAGTTGCTCATGGAGATATGTCCCAACCAAACAAAATCCAGCGGATATATTTTCCAGAGGTTGTAACGTGGACGAACTAAATAGTTAAATTTAGTTCAATGGTCCACAGTTCCTTTTGGAAGAACAGACTGCATGGCCATTTAATGCTCATTTAGAGCATTAGAATTAGAATGATGAGATATTAGAAACACGTAAAACAAAATATGTTTTTACAACGGTCGAACAATCTCGAAATAGTGTTATGGGGAAAATCAACAACATTTCGTTATATGCAAAATTTACAAGAATATTTGCGCTTCATTCAAAAATTCAAGGATAAATCCGTAAAACTCAAAAGTAATTGCACATTTTCATCATGTGGGTGGTCGTCTTCTACACGCACCGATTGAGTACGATGCCAAGTTTCCACTCTTGCTAACGAAAAATATACATTTTCTCAAAGTGTATTTGCGGTACCTGCATAATTAGACCTGCCATGCTGGCTCAAAAGCATTAGTATCTGAAAATATGGCTAGTTAACGCACAAGAAGCATGCACATATATTTCTTATATGTGGCGTTGATTTTTGTCGTCCCATGTATACGTCTTTAAGAATCCGCCGTAGACTCCTTATGAAAACGTCGTGGGAAGAGAGAGAGAGAGAGAGAGAGAACTTAGTGGGAGCTCAACGCAAGCTCCAGGATGTTCGACAACTGTTCGAGCGAGGGAGGGAAGGCCTACTGCCTGTACGCAGCAGAGGAAGGATTCAGTTTCCCCTTCATACCGTCAAGGGCGCCCTATTTCGGCGGTCTCTTTGAGGCAGCAGTGAAGTCAGCCAAGGGAAATCTGCATCGGACCGTTGAAGCGCGCACCTCACAGGCTAAGAGCTGCAGACGGTCCTCACATAGGTAGAAGCGATCCTCAATTCAATGTCGATCGCTCCCTTAAGCGAACCCCGCACTGACGCTGGAACAAGTGCCCGAACATCAAAAGGTCAGCATAAGATAGCTTGTATGCTGTCACAAGCAAGAGTTCAGGTGGAAGTGGCCATGACTACCTAGTGGGTCTCCGAGAACAGCGAAATATCGCCGTGGGAAAGGTCGTCGTCGTGCACGAGGACAACATGCTACCACAGCAATGGAAGTTAGGACGAGTCGTCGCATTCAACGGAGAGGAAGACGAAAAAGTAAGGGTGGCGGAAATAAAATCCCGGGCGTCGTAAAAAACACAGGGCTAGGGATTCTGCAGTCCTTCAACTTTCAGTGTTTCGGAGAACCATACATGTTTTACCATTATGAATTTTATAGAACCATGAAAAAAAATTGAATTATAAAATCCACTGAATTCCAAAAAATCCATTGTGAATAAACGTAAATAGAAATAGTGAGTATGTAACAGGTACTTTTTATAAACTGGTGTAATATTAAGATTTCGTTCCTAGCAACCATATTTACCAGAAATAATCAGTATCAAATCAGTATTGGACCTGTATCACACATACAGTACATGTTGCAATAATATTTGTAAATTTGTTTTGTACTTCCATTTACATAGTTCGTGGAACTTTGCCTTAGTTAAAAATGCACCCCAGGCAAGCAAACTCCTTTTTCCATGTTATAATTCGCACGAACATAACTCATGGTAAGTCTCCCGATCTTGGGCAAGTTAACCAAATTGCGAAATTATTTGACACTATTATAGGCAAAATTGATTTGGATGGGTAAACAGTTGATGAAAAGACACCACGTTTGCGTGATGCAAATAAAATAGTATGCGTGTTTTGCGATAGGGGAAGGTGTTTTTAACTGAAAATTTGAATATTTCTATAATGTAATTAGTGGTACGAAGAGCAATAAATTGAGAGATTCTCCGGTATGCATACGTGGAACACAAATGACAACGAGAAGTGTTTGCATTGTGGCTCAGCCATAATTGCTTACTTTTCTTTGCAAGGGCTGGGCAATCGCAGAGCAAGCTCTTTGGGAAACCCAATTAATTTGAATAGAAATTCGGAGAACTTTTCCGAAGATCAAATTCACTGGAACATTTTATCTGGCGAGAATATATAAAAGTCGTAAGAAAAAGCATAATTTAAGTTGAGGATCATGGGGTAGGTAGGTAGGTAAGGGGGCCGCTGGTGGATTCACCAGCCAACTTAGACCATTCAGTCCATTGTGATACCCACAATCAGACTAATACCACTGATTGACAATCTAGTAATAGTGCCGTTAATTTGATCCCAACGGCAAATGATGATTGAACCAGATTTGAAAATCAGATAAAAGCGCGTTAACCTTGCTTTCACTGGGATTAGAACTGGAGACCGATCTAACGAGGGGCTGTCACTTAATCAACTGCGCCATCCAGTCGTTAAGTTCGAGATCATTCTTTTCCAAAAATTAACGACAGAAGAATTGGAACTTCCAGTTATCAACGAACTTTAGCAAATGGCAAGGTAGTTCCGAGGATTTGGCTGGTTTATTCCAAATCAAAAGATTCTGTGTTCTGTTTTTGTTGTTTTATTTGCGACGCACAAGAATTGTCAAACCTTGTCCAGCACTGGTGCAGGAATTCTTCTGGTGGTGTTACAGTCCGGGGTGGACCTGAGCCTCAACCAGTAAGCCTCTCCAGCCGGCACGATCTTTAGCCAGCTTTCTCCAACTGCGCACACCTAGTCGATAGAGGTCCTTCTCCACCTGTGTACGCCATCGGTTACGTGGGCGTCCTCTATTGCGTTGTACCACTGGTTCGGAGTCGAAGACTCTTCGGGCTAGAGCAGTGTGGTCCATGCGCTCTACATGGCCCAGCCATCTCGAGCGTTGAATCCGTAGACGCCTGACTAGGCTCATGCCGCTGTACAGCCCGGTTGAATCTTCTTCTCCAATAACCATCAAAGCAGACAGGACCAAAGATTGAACGCAGAACTTTTCTCTCGAAAAGACCAAGTCCTTCTATATCCGCTTTTGAGATTGTCCATGCCTCCGCACCATAGATCAGGACAGGGGGGATCAAGGTGTAATATAATGTTAGCTTAATTCTGCGTTTAATCTCGGTACTGGTTTTTTCGTACTGATCACTTGAGAGCCGAGGTAGACGAAGTCCTTCACTACCTTCATTGGCGGCTCGCTGTGTTCGACCAATCACGTCAATATAATCCTCGGTAGTTGGCGCAGTTGAAGGGGTCTCCTTTCTTGTGGATCGGGCAAACGATACTGAGGTCCCACTCGTTGGGCATGCCTTCCTCCGACCATATCTTACAGATAACTTGGTGTATGTACATTACCAGCTCATCTCCAGCTGCCTTAATCACAGCTTTATTCGACCTTAGTCTCGATATGACTATATTGACTTCGTCTAGGTCTGGGGGACGGAATTCTCGCTATCATCGTCAATTGCGTTGACTGGAACTTGCGGTCAATGTTGCCGTTGTCCTATCGATATCCGCGTTCATACCTTGCCTACAACAAGGAAGTGATCCGTGTCGATGTTGGCTCCTCGGAATGTTCGGACCTCGAGAATACTGGAGGAGTGTCTGACGTCGATCGCAATGTGATCAATCTGGTTAATGGTTGATTGATCAGGAGACCGCCAGGTCCCTTTGTGGATGCTGAGGTGAGGGAACCGCGTCTTGGCTACAAAAAGGCTTCGGCCGGTTGCTGGTTGAAACCCCTGGAAAAAGGGGCTACTGTATACATTGGTTCACCTCTAAGCGGTTGCTGTAAAGGCTATCCAGAGGGCGCCGCGAGGAGGCTGTATGTCAACTTGACCTGTGTATTTAACTGAGATCGTTTACTGGCATTTCTCCAAGTTAAGAGCAGTCAACAACTTTGCTGTGAATGCACAGGCCCATGCCCCACATTTAAGTCCAGTGTTGAAAATACATGAGAGTAGTTTGTTTCTAAAAATGTTTTCCTTCTGGCACATCAGTAGACTCAAATTTCGAAAGCTCGGTCCGAAGTGTAGGAGCAGAAAGTTATCGGCAAATATTAAAACACCATTGTATATAGAAGAACAATTTGGTTTATTCACATTACGTTTACTGACTGCACTCACTGTCACGATCGGTGCATTTATGCTTTGTTATGTGGAGACTTCGGGTCATTCACCTGATCAGATGGTTGGCTCTTTCTAAAATACATGGCTAACGGACTGTACTGCAAATGAAGCAGGTCTACACTGTGTTGTACAAGAATGGTACTGCGTGATTTTTAATTCTTCTACAGAAGTAAAGCAATGGATAGGATAGGAGAGCTGTTTTGCAAGGATTACTTAGATTAATAGAATTTCTTGGTGCTCTTCGCATTAGTTTTTCTTCTGACATACAGAAAAATCACACACAGTACTTTCTCGATTAAATCAGCTCTCGATTTTCGCAACAGCTAAATTTTATTTTTTATCAGTATTGAAGCAGTAATCGCAACTTTTAAAGTAGACAGAGCCTCGATAATTGCAACTACCCCAGTTTCTATTAGTAGTGATAATCGAGAATGTACTGTACTACTGTATGTGGAAATAGCCTCATTTGATTTGGTTCCAGGAGAGCACACAAATATGAAGGGAAAGGAAGATTGTGTTCAGAATAGAATTCGTTGAACCAAGAGCATTTTTCGTCTCACGCTGCTCGCAATAATTGAACATAGTAGTCAATGATTTAGCTAGGTGCTCTTTGCCACAATTCAATTTATGTATAACATTGTTTCAAGTTCTACAATACAGTGGTACATTTATAAAAAAAAAGTGCCAAACCTTACTTTGAAACCACTTTCACAAACAATGTGGGAAAGCAGACTAGATGTATTAGCACCCTTAAAGACCAACGTAGCAGATATATGTGAGAGAGGAAATCCTGAAGCGAAAAACCAAAGCTTATTAATTTGCCAGCAAGTGTTAGGGTTAAGTAAATTATATACATACTTTGGTTGAAATGCGTTCAGATGAACAATTTAATTGATATGTTCATTGAACTGGGCGTGTTGCTAATAGTCTGCAAATACCATCTAAATTTCTACAAATTTCTCCCTTACAATCTTGTCGTCAAAAAAGACTTTATGCTGATGAATGTTCCGAAATTATTTTAGAGCCGAATCATAGGGATAAGGTAGAGTTTTATTTAAATATACTAGATCAAGCTAATCAATAAATTTTAGAAAGGATTGAGTAGCTTGAAGCGTATAATACACACTTTATATATAAATAGCAATTTACGTACCTCATGCCTTTATTTGCATCTTATGAATCAATATAAAATATCTTAGAACAGAATTTGCGACCGCTTAACCGACCCAAGATGAGGTGGTTTGCCAAAATCCAAGAGCTTGCCTGGTTACGCATGGGCTAAACCCCTCCCATGACCCCTTTAAGTATCATGCCGGTCAGAAGTAGATAAAGATTATTTTAGACTTTTCGCTTTCAAGATTCTACTTTCCTTTTTGGAACCCTTCCAATTATACCATTAGGTTCGAAACCGCGATCTTGGTGCATGTGATAGTGTTCCTGATGAGGGCGGCTGTACCCCGTTTCCCATTTGTACCGTCGGATCTGAAAATAGAAAAATCTTTAAGGGCGATGTTACGTCTGTTCTTCAGCCGGGTTTCGCTAACTAAGACGATGTCTGGTTGGTTAGCTTCTTGGAACATACTAAATGCTGTTCGTCTGATTGAACTGTACAATGAGTTGGCATTGCATCCGACTATGCGCAGTCGTTTTAGACCTTGCATATTTTGAAGATGAACGTGGCCAGGGCCACGGACTTTCTTCAGTAGAGTTATACTTAAATATCTACTGGCTTCAAGATCAGTTGTATTATCTACTTAAGTATTGCCTGTGGAAGATGTAAATACTAACGTATTATATGGATGTATGGAATATATAATATTATATGGCTAACAGAATAATACCATTCATAGATAAACTTCCTTCATTTCATGAATTCCTCAAAGAGCAATCTCAAAGAGCAATAAGCGCCTAGAAAAAATATCTCAAACCTGGGCGTTCGGATTCGGCATAAAACTGAAGGCCCTTCCACTCGTGGGAGAGCAACAGCACGCCCTGGCGGTCTACGGGCTACAGCGCCACCCATATTATTATTTTTATTATAATTTCACTTCATCAGGTTCACGGTTTTCAATTCCTACGACGCCGATATTAGAAATATCGCTGGGAGCTGATTTGAGCACATACTATTTTGATATTTTCTAGTTTTAGTAATTCATTTTCTTTGATTACTTTTATTCTTAAATTCATCAATTCGTTTGCAGTATGTCGTGTTTTATCTGTTCCTTGGCATTTCTGCTGCTAGAACTTTTTTATTTAGTAAGTTCTAAGAATTGTTTTTAGCAGGTGAAATGGTAGTACTGGTTCCTCTGGGAAGAGTGCGTTCAATTGCCATGTTCTAGGAATAAAAAAATAGTGTGATATTAATATGGGTAATATAAATATTTTTAGGGTATCTATTTTTTTTTTTAGTATTGAGGGAGTTCTCAGATGGTAGCTGTGGTGGCTGAGCTTTTAAGAGTTGGAAGAACCTTGGGTGGTAGTCGCAAGCTTTGCGATCTACGATAAAAGTTAGGATCCATACTGGAAACTTAGCCTCTTTGACTGGTCGAGAATCCAAGAATATTGTACCACTACTTAACCTGATATACAAATTTTCTGTCGGGTTTTCAATGCATCGCAAATAATGCGCATCGCTAGCCCGCTTCACATACTAATAGGGGGATGTGCTGTATGTACTAATGTGCTGTGAGTACTAAAACGAGTCGGCCAGCGTTTTCCTATTATTTATTTATACCTGTCTACAATTGTATACCTTCACTACATTTGTATACATTGAAGTGGCGAATCCTGGTCCTAGGAATTGGCCTAGCTACGAGTTCACAAATATGTACATTGCTTCCCAAGCAACGAAAACAATTATGTGAATTATATTCTATCAATCGATCTTGATCTCTTATAAATTTAGTTGCCAAATGAAATAAGGGAATCAAACGCTCAAATTTCTTTTCTTCAGTAAAACCCCGCGTGCCCTTGCCAAGAAATTCAACGACGCGCCGACTAAACACTCAAGAGAGGAAATTTGTTCCTGTGCTAGATACATATATCTATCAAGCAGCACAAGGAAAATAGTTACTTCCACCCCAATTTGAAGTTGCGTGCGAGCTAATGTTTTGTTGTTTATCCCATTCTTTCGCGCTAACTCTTCGGTATATTTGGCTGAGCTTTTCCTATGTATATAGTCAAACATAAATATATAGATTGTATGGGGATTTGGTAGCTCAAACTTTAGCGGTTAAGTTTATTACAAGGGAAACATTACATACAAGGGAGTATGGGAGTTTTATGTTGTGGATGGTAATACCTTGAAAATCCATACGTGAGTAAAGGAACACATTCTCTTCTTGGCATTAAAGCGAACTTCTTACACGTATGCGGTACTTGCACAACTCGATTCTTGCGACATACATTTTTTTACATTACGTACTCTGTACTTGCAACACAAAAAAATTTTAACTCAGTACTTGCAACAATTTTTATTTTGCTCCTGCAGATGACGTCTCTTTTAGTATATCCAATTTGGGGAAATACCTTTTACATACATTTTTAAGCGGTCTCTCTTTTTCTTGCAAATTTTGATAAATTTGGGGAAGTACCGTATACTTTATGCTGCTCAGGAAGTTCATTTTGAGTTATTAGGTTAGTTGTTAGAGGCTGATATAAACATATATGATATATGATGAACAAGCGCGTCTTTACAAAACAAACTAAAACTATAAACTTTTTTAATTCCATATAATAATAATAATAATAATATGGGTGGCGCTACAGTCCGAAGCGGACCAGGGCCTAGCTTCTCAGCAACCATTTGTGTTATGCGTGCTATTGTTCTTTCACGAGTGGAAGGGACCTACAGTTTAATGCCGACTCCGAACGGCGAAGTTGCGAAGCTTTTTCTAGACAGGAATACTCTTTGAGCATTGTCAGTGACTCGAAAGAGGCGGGGCCGTGAATTATCAAAGGTGGTAAATTCGGGTATCGAACCTGGCGCCCTCTGCGTAGGAGTCGACGCACTAACCCACTACGCCACGGCGACCCACCCACCCAATTCCATATAATATGTACAAAATATTAAACGTAATTTTGACCGTATAATGGCTTTTTTTAGACTTATAATGGCTTTATAATTTACATGAAAAGTAAATATTCGGTACTTGGAACATCCTTCAAACTTGCACCGAGCCCGGTTTTCATTGCGAGCAAGAATCGCGGTACTACTGTATAATGAAAATATTTAATATTTATATATTTTCTTCACATTACTACTGTACTAAATTATATTAAATAAAATAATACTAGATAACTTTTATGACACGCACGGATATTTTTACCTTAATGCTAACTTTTTTATTCGAATATGGCAACACTAATGTTAGCTTTTGAATTCAACTTCGATTTTGCGTATACGAGTTTTCAGTAACCTTTGTATAACTGGCCTAGTCAAACGCCACGTCAAGTGTATACATTCATCCGTGTGTGTATGATTAATTGTAAAATCTATGCTATGCACATATTATATTATATTCTATATTCATGACAAATTCTATAAAATTTTAACTTATAAGTTAAAGTTATTATTGCACACATATTATATACAACTATGCCAACGTATCTCGTATTAATTTTATTGCACTTGTGTATCCACCATACGTATACACATACGTATACATGTACATACTAATGAACATTTATAAAATGTGTGGATATCCAATGCTACGGAATGAAGTTACTGTCCAGCCAGTTTTCAAATTCGTTTTTTCTCTCTCTCACTTCTTTCAAAAGAAAAATAAAAAAAATCACACTTACCGGGTTCTCATACTGCTGCGCTGTCCAGACAGAAACAACTCTCGCGTAACTTCATCAAAGATAATAAAACTCGAAACTCTAGCCCACTTTGGGCATTTCTCAGCTATTCAGTTGCGTTTTACTGTTGGTGCGGTGTCACCGAACTCGTGCTTGTATCGTGGTCAAATGATAGTAAATATATGAAAGTTAGATAATATAAAATATGAATAAATGGAAATCTAATGATGTGCTTAAAATTGTACTTGATACTTAGCAAAATGTATATAAAATGCATTCTTCTCTGATTGTATTATTCCCATGTGTTCGTTCCAGTTAGTAAAAGGGGTCACAAATGAAGAAAAGCTATTCAACTTAATTCAACCTTTTGATATATACGTCAGAAACATTTATGATACAAATCGATAACGTGTTTTATATCAGAGCTCAGTTGTTTTTATAATACATCATCAGTACACAAATTAATGCACATATATGTATGTTGATTGTTGTCATACATAAGTGGTATGTACCTTTACATATCAACGGACCGCGTTTTAATAAAAGAAACAAGAGAGTGTTAATGTTAAAACGTAAGTGCACACAGAGCTTGCAAAGAATATACGTATAGTATCAAGTATCCATTACCCTAATTCAGTGTCCGCGCCCTTTCTTACGATTTCTTATCATTACTGTTTCTTATCAGCAGTTGTATCCGGGTTCGGTTGTGGTTATTTTCGTTTTTGGCATATCCTAAACTGTGATAATATTTTTTAATAATAGCCTGCTCAAATTTATTGAAATAAGCTTACTATTTATTTTTTGTTAAAAATGTTTGTTTATTAAGAACATTTATGTATTATTACCAAAAGAAATACTTGAGCAATACTGAAATTGATAAAACAATCGGATAAGATCAACATCGTAATTATGACACTCTAAGCAGGTAAGTTTTTTCTTGTTTTATTGAAGTAGGTAATACTTGTTCGAATCATAACCATTGATTCAGCATTTCCCGGGGAATTTTAACAAAAATTTCATTATTTTGTTCTAATATTTCCTAAAATTCTAATTAGCTTTTGTTTTAAGGCTTAAGGGATTCGGGTGTTTTATCGAAATACATTTACTAGACTTTTTATTAAAAAATGATTGATGAATAACTGGCACTGGATTATTTGTGAATTATTGATGAATTATTGAGTGCGATAACTGCGTTGAAATGATTACTCAATTTATCAGCTGTTCTCTCTCTCATTTACCAGTTGAAAAATATTGCCGCCTTTCACTACATACACTCATTTGAAATGACTTTGCCGTTAAATTATTTTCAGTCAGCTGTTTTCATTTCCCAAATGACAGTTGCCACAAAATACACTTGATTTGGAAGAAAATTCTCAATTTGGGAGAAAATCTCTCTCACAACGCACCCCTCTGTCGAAAAATATTCAACATTACGACTTACGTTTTACGTTTTATTTCGATCCTCCCATCTCTCTCATTTTTCAATATCAAAGGCCGACGCTGTATTTTGTGCATGGCCATTGAATTGTTTGCGAAATTGTCCTAGAAAGATGCGGATTGTAACAGATTGATAGAGTTCGTAAATGCATATCTGTATTATATAGTCCAGGAATTTGATACGGACAATCAAACGAAAAGCGAAACACTTTGAACAATTTTTTCTTATCTAGCTGGCGGTTAATTTGTATGCATATTTTGTGTTTTTAGGATGAGAGTGTATATAGATAACTGAAACTTTTTCAAGATTGGTGTTTGTATACACACATTTATATTAAACGTTGAAACTATAGAATTGCTACTCGAGGCCATAATGTAAATAAAAATCATATATATACAAACATAACAGTGACATTTGCATAAAATATGTACATTTGGCACTTATTATTTAGACCGTCATTCACAAAGCAGCACATGCATGGCATTGAGCTCTTTAACTCATTCAGAAAATCATTGGCCTATGACGCTATAGTTTAAAGACATATAGTTACTTCTTTAGTATCTACCGGCTTAAAAGACATTAGAAAATAAAATACACTATTAATAATTTTAAATCATATAGACTATATTTTTTCTTAACCACAGACCTCAGTTAAAAATCGATATATCTTACGTTGGGAGGTAATTTTCCACCCTCATATATTTTCAATTAAAACAATAACGTTTAAAAACAAAAATGTATCGTGTAGGTAGACATTGAAATAGTAAATCATATGCTACAAACCGGGGTTAAACTGGATAATCCTACCCAGACTCCTCGATATCTGGCTAACTATCTATAGTTTCGAACGCCATGTGGGTTGAAAATACTTCTCCATCTGTGGGCGCCACTTTACTAATCCATTTTTTTCACAGGTTCGGAGTTGAAGACACTTCGGACCAGAGCTGAGTAGTAGTAGCACATACGCTCTACATGGCCAGTCACCAAGGCGTTGATTCCGTAGTTCATTGTTGAATCATCTCCTCCCAATCGCATCAACCCAAAAAAGACCAGAGATCGTACGAAGAACTTTTCATCAACACATGATCAGTGTCTTATATAAAGCATGCTTTGTCCTTAGAGAGAGGGCGTTGTAACTCAACTGTCTCTTGACGCTAACACTTAGTTCTGCCAATTACTTCAGTGACATTAATTTTGTTTTCCAAGTGTAGGTAAAAATGTTCAAAAAAAGGCTATGGGTACCGTTCCCACATAGCAAAAGGCAGTCTTACTCAGTAAAAACACCTCCCTTCAAATCAAGTTAGATTTGCACATATACAGCAGTTTTACCTTTTTAATTAATACGCGTTTGGCAAGAGTTTATTCACTGAAATTCTTGCTAATACTGCAGCTAAGCGCGGTTTCAATTCACAGTGCTAGGTCATGAGAAAACGTTCTTTCGTCGAGAGTTGGAAGGAAGCAGTGTTTATTTGCTGTCTTCCAGACGGCGCTTATGCTTATTATGAGCAAGATGCCTTATTTCATCTCCGATCGATGGAATTCTAAGATCTCTGTGGATGTCGTCGTTTAGTATGTACTAGCGTGCGTTGACGAATATCATTATTATTATTATTAAGGGAAAACTGCACCGACCTCTATTCATTCCTTTGCTACCTTTGCCTCCCATGCGCCTCTTGTCCGTTTTGTATTGAGGGTTATATGCTGCTATTGCGCGTAGGTGGAAAAGATTAATCCTACAGTAATCTCTCTAAGCCAGTTTTTTTAGGAATCTATGAAAGAGAGCTGGTTCTTCTGTCTTAAATTCCTCCTCTGATATTATTTGCTCTCTTTTGTGGGCTAGTGCCTCACAAGATCCCAGTACATATGGTAGTTTTTTCATTTCATTAGTTTCCCGACAGTATCTGCAGAGACCTTCTTCTGATACACCTAGTTTCCTTTGATACTCCCTGAGTTTGCAGTGCCCTAGTAGGTAGTTTTTGCTCATTCTGATACATACCTCAAACCTCTTCCGTTTATGCTGACCCAAGAGTTTCTTGGCCCACTTCATGATATGAGCGTTGTTCCATGTATCTGCCCGGTTCCTTATCCCTAGTTCCCAGAGTACTTGTCCAGAATGATTCAGGGCCTATAAAAGGTTCCGATGCTAATTTCCTAGAGAGGGAGTCGGCCATTTCATTGCCTTCTATCTGGCCTTACAGGGGCCAGATATCCAACAAAATTTTTTTTTGTTACTCCTACTCAGATTCTGTAGACATTTCCGTACGAGCTTGGATTTGATGACATGGGAGCCTAGTGCCAGGATAACGCAGCTGGTCAAATCCTGTCAAGATTGATCTGAGCGCATCTGTCTATGGCATATACTTCTGCTTGAAAGATACTGGTCCCTTTGCCCATGGGTTCGTAGTATTTTGTCCGGGGTCTAAATAACCCTGCCTCTGTTCCTTTATCAGTTCTTGATCCCATTTCACCGTATTGCTCCTCAGTTCCCGGACCATGTATTTCATTGTTCTTTTTGATGCTGAGCTTAGTGATAAACTCCTTTTGTAAAATGAATTTCCGAATCAAGTCATCCTTCGGAATGGCCAAGAGTGGTAGCCTTTTGACTAGATCATCGAATAGTGTCTATGTAATGCACCTGTCTTCTTCTATCCCTTCTTTTGCCATCCTAATCCGCAGCTTCAGTAGCACCTCTGTGGCAGCAGTTGGGCAGATTCTCATAGCCCCTGTAATACATTGACACCTTTGAACTTGAGTTGTCTTTGTCCTACTGATCAAGTCCGTTCTTTGGACCATGCTATTACGCCGTATGTAATTGTTGGTACGTTGAGGATGGTTCTTAGTACTTTGTTTTGAAAATTTTGTATAACGCTGTTATTACTTTCTTTCTCTTCACTCTTCTTTGAGAAATACAGCTGACTAGACTTGCTTTTGTTCAAGCGATTTTTCTATGACATCAGTTATTCCATGTAATTGGTCAATAGTCGAATGCTTACTTCTAAAACCGAATTGCTATAACCCGGTTTTGGAAACATTATTTTCGCCACTATCCATAGACTAGGGACATGTTCTAGTCTAAATGCTACATCAATAAGGTGATTAAGTCATAACCAGGAGAATTTTTGGGCATACGTTTTTTTACTTCTTCCTCAAGTTCTTTCAAAGTAGCTTTTCTTACTGTTAAGTTGGAGCTTGCAGGAAGTGTTTGTCTATCGCGTGATTTAGATTTTGCTTCCAAAGGTTCTGTGAAGAGATCAGCTTTCTATTTATCTGCTTTCGCACACTCGTATTGATTTTTCCGAATTGGGGCCGTATGCAGTTGTGGTTTTCTTAAGCCGTTAGCTGCTTTTCAGAGTGATAAGCTTGCTTCTTCGCGGACAAGCCTGGTAAGAAGGTTTTTAAATTATTATTTTTAAATAATTTTATTTTCGCCTTCAACAGTTTAGACACTTGGTTGAGGCGAGTTTTAAGTTTCGGCACACATGTCTGCTGCCATTTCTTACGAGCTTTACAGTGGTGGGCCAGTATAACGAATGACTTTATACCGAATTATCGATATAACGTACACGTCATTCAAATGCATTAGTATCCCTATACAACGAGCGAAAAAAAAAAGACTTGACACTCGATATAAGGAATTTTTTTGTTACCTTAGAGAATAAGGACACTAGGCAACTCCATAGACTTGGCGATTTCTTTTTTAAAAATTAATTCAAAGATTTACTGTTCGTAAACATTTCATTTAAATAACTAAGGTTATGAGTAGAAATAATTTTAAACATTGGACAACTGGATGGCGCAGTTGGTAGAGTGCCTGCCCCTGGTTAAATCCTTAATACGCTCTTATCTGGTGTTCAATTCAGGTCTAGTTACCATTTGCCGTTAGGATCAAATTAACGGCACTATCACTGGAGTAGTCAATCAATGGTAGTAGTCTGACTAGGGGTATCACAATGGACCAATATGGTCTAAGTGAGCTGGTGATTGCACTAGCAGCGCCCCTACCTAACCTAACCTAAATATACTATAATGTACACAAACCTGCCAACCTGTGTATGATCCTATATGCGATCATAATGGATGCCCATTTTAGTCCTGGAATGAAAAAGAAGTAGTACGGAGTTTTAATTGTCTGAAATTTCGCAGATGTGTTTTATTTACATCGAGTAAAGCAATACTCGAACATTTATATAACGCTTCGTATAAGGAGAACTTGCTCCGTATTACGAATTTTTCGATTTAACCAACACTCCTGGACAGTATATTTTTCTTATGCTGGGCCACCACAATACATGTTTCATCGTCGTTTTTCCAGCGAGAGCTGGAGCTGCTCTACGCAGCGTACTGTATTCACTCTATAAATTTATTGAGTTCTGTATTCGTACGGGGTTCTCAGCGATACTCTTAGTTCGATGCCAATTCGTACGTTTATTTGTTAACTTAGCTGAGACTCCATTTTTTACTTCGGTTTCGTTCATAGATAGTACAATGGCAGAGTGATATGGATAGAGATCAAAGCTGTCTTCAATTCCTAAGGAGTTCCGAGAAAAACCTTTTAAGACAAAGAACTCAACAACGTCAGGTATTTAGGCCAGTAGGTGGTTTTCCTTTCGAGTAAAAGTCACAATGTTCTGCCTTACATCTTGATCGCCGAAAAGTGTGCTTCGCATCAAAATCTCCACCAATGAAAAAAAATCTCCACTACGAAATTTGGGACAAGAGTGTGGAACTTTTTTCGAGCTCGTTTGGATCAATCATAGTACGCGGAGAGCAGTAAATGGAAGCTAACTTAAATGAAAAATGTTAGTTTGTTACACTTAAACTGAACTGAATTGCATAGAATTAGATTCTATACTTATCCAAATTTGTCAACAGTCCGTTCGATTTTCAATTTAAAATTTTGATTGACTAATTCATGCGATTGCTGTTAATGTTATGTTCGAGGTCGAAAAGCCTTTCGAAAATGAGTTTGCTCGTTAAACTTCTCTAAAATAACATTAAATATATTTGAAACCGGTTTGCTTGTAGATGCCGCTGTCATTCGTGTAGACTAATAGTTTTACGGATTTCTAAGTGGCGCAAATATTGCACGATCTTCTATAGGCTGATGTTGAAAAGGACACTAGACTGCGCATCTCCTCGTTTAAATCCGTTTTTGACGTTTAAGATATCACTTAATTATTTTCTGACGTTTATTTAGAAGCGAGAATTATCCGTCCTCTTCGTGTGCAGCCTTACGAGATTGAAAGGAATCTCATAACTAGGCATGACATTGTATATCCTGTCTTTAAATGAAATCAACAAATGGTTGGTAACTGTCGATTTTAATTTCTTGGTTCTGGTACTTTCTTGATTTTCGACCCTTTCTATGTTTGGAATCCCACTATGCCCAGGGACCGAGCATAGGATAAGGTTGCATCTGATCGCTATCTCTCTAAGAGACAAGCGGATAAGTTTTACCTTCTTTTATTTAATTGATATCGAGGGCCTAAATGGCCGCCTGATTGTCTAAGTATATAGCAATAGTTAACCCGTCTATCTGGCAGCCTCTTGGATAGCTTTCTCTTCTACCTCGAGTAACTACAATGGGGGAGAAGCAGATATGCTGCTGTAATGCTAATACTTCTAGTCCGGTAAATCTAAAGTCTACAATGGGCGCAATATAATCTGTATGCTTTACGATTCTTGATTATTTCCATCTAACCTAAAATTTGCGTTTTGGTAATTCGTATTAATTCTCTCATCCTAATCGCTGACTTCGTGTATTTCAACTTCTCGTAGGTATCCTTGAAAAGCAACTGCTTGTAGCATTGTTTCCATGGTGGCTGAATGGAGAATGGAGTATGGAGCGAAGTGTACTGTGTACCCGTGAATGGAAATACACTCAGATCTCTGTATCCTACCTATCTTTAGGAAAACTGTGTCGTCTGACTATTCGCTTGCAACCGCCAAGTGAATAGCGGCACTTCTCTGAAGTGCGGGAAGTGAATCCCATAGGTCCCAACAGCGATACTGTTCTTCATTGATGTTCTAAAGATATCTCTTACTAATGCTCAAAGTTTGATGCCGATGATTGGTGCATTTAGGGATGCCTTTTGAAATTCTGAGGTCGATACAGTCTGTGTGGCTGAAATGTGGCCCTAAACAATTACCGAATTTTATGCAGAGATAGATTTAGTCGTGGTGGTGGAGTAGCGATTCGCATTAAGGATAGTACAACTTAAGCACTAAGCTTGTTATATAATATCTTCAAGAATATATGCTTCAGCCGAGTATATGTCATTAGAGATAGTGATTGATAAAAATAATAAGATTTTATTAGAAACAGTTTACAGATTTAATGATGATATAGACACCGCACTGTTATATACTTTATTGGATGAAGAGATCACTAGGTACAAAATCATAATCGTTTGTTGGTACCTAAACAACATGTAAGTGGAAAAGAGGTAACAGAAAATATTACCCCTTTCAACCTTCATGCAGTGAGTACAATAACTCCACCGCACTTTACATGCGATTCGGGTACACTCTTAGATGTTAGATGTTTTTGTTAGGCGAATAGACAGTGTTCGTTATTATGACGTGTTGAGTGTTCAGCCTTTTAAAAATATGGTCTAATTTTCCTTACATACGATTTACCACTTGACCACCGTCGTGAAAAACAGATGTTAACTTATACAGATTTTAGAAACGTAATAAATATAACGTCCCTGGAATACGACGTAAGAAGTGCTCTACGGTCACATGCATTCTCGCGATAACAAAGAGGAGCTAACAAATAAGAACATATATTAGCTTTTTAAAAACCTGTTCCTGTAAGAAATAGAGTTATAAATATCACACGCAATTTCTGGTTTTCAAAAGTAATTAGGGACTTGATAGCTAGCCACGATCGAACCTAGGAAAGTTAGAAACGTTATAGGGCTTGCGAAATAAAGTAGTCTGAAAATTAAAGCAGCCAAAAGGCGACACTTTTCCAGTCGCTTCAATGAAAACCAAAGTGAAAAGGTGTGGAGAAATGTACTCTCTAAATTATATAGAACGATCATTGCGGTTGAGTTTATTAACCGTAAATTATCTTAACCGTATAATTATAATGAGTAATGGCACTAAAATTGATGTATGGTATTTGTTGGAGCGGCCATCCATCGACGAATGAGGCACATTTTGCATTCCGCAACATACATGAGCTGGATGTGGTTATCTTCGAAGTCTTTGGATATCGCAGCAACTCATTCCACTCAGTGTTCGATGGCTACTTGCTAGAAAAATAGCTATTCCAATGCTCAATAACAGCGAAATATTCATGACCTGCGATTCCCGAAGTTTAAGTAAAACTCAATGTTGCATTTAATACCATTGCTCGGTATGTACATGGTCTTGTCAAGAAACCTACTAAGCATGTATCTCGAAAACAATCTTAAGTTCAGAGCACTATCTTTTCTGTTTAAAATGTTGCCACATGGTGTACTATTCTATCTTTACATCTTCTTCTTCTTCTTCTTCTGGTGGCACTACAATCCGTTGTGGATCTGGGCCACAACCAAAAAACCTCTCCAGGTGGAACGACCAACCACGACAACTTCGCACGCAAAGTTGAGGTTATTCTCCACTTGTTTAAGCCATCGGCGCCGTGGGCGTCCTCTATTGCGTTGTCCCACTGGTTCGGTGTCAAAGACTTTTCGGGTTGGGGCAGCGTGGTCCATGCGCTCTACTTAGCCTAGCCATCTTAGGCGTTGAATCCGTAGATACCTGGCTCGTCCTTGTTGCTGTACAGCCCGTATAGTTCGTGGTTGAATCTTCTTCTCCAATAACTATCAACGCAAACAGGCCCAAAGATTGAACGCAGTATTTTTCTCTTTAAAATGCCTCCGCGCCATAGAGCAGGACGAGGATGAAAAACTCACATAACAGCGCGTCCCCTTGTCTAATACTTTTTTTTGACATTGAGGGCTCAGTGAGTTCGCTTCCGACCTTGATGGAGCAGCGAGAATGGAGACATCGTCATCCTGCACGTGAGATTGTGCTGAGTTTAGTATTAATATCAATAGTAGACATGGCATTGTATAGCTTATCACGCTCTCATATCCGGCTTTGAAATCGACAAAAAGGTGGTGGATGTCGATCTGCATCTTTTGAATTTTTTCAGGATCTGCCTTACTGTGATGATTCGATTATGCGTTTCCCCACCTGAAACCGTATTGAAAAGGACCGAAGGAAGGAAGGATCAGGTTATGGACGAATGGTTTCAGGCACTCACACCAAACGGCCGAGAGGATCTTATAGGCGATGTTAAGGCGACTTATTCCTCGGTTTTTGGAGTATTTGAAGGGTTCTCGTTTCTTGTGGAAAGACTTCACTGAATGTGCGTACATGCACTAGATGTCTGGGTGGCGTTTTGAAACCCAGCACATCGGAGGCAGCTTCTCTGATGGCGTTTTGTTCGTCGATTGTTTTGCCTGGCAGGGTTGGACTCTATGAGGGCTTCAGTGAGACTAGATCAAGAAAGTTCCTAGCGGTCAATTGCGATTGTAACTTTCCGACGTCAAACTGTTTTGATCTTGCTCTATTCCGTTCTCCTAAAGATATCCATGTCCTTACCTAGGCTAAAACAAGCAAATGATCTGAGTCGATGTTGGCTCTTCTGATTGTTCGGACATCGATAGTACTGGATTAGTGTCTGACATCGATCGCAATGCGATCAATCTATTTGACGGTTGCTTGATCAGGAAACCGCCAGGTTCCTTTGTGGATGTTGAGGTGAGGGAACCACCTACTGGCTATCGAAAGGTTTCGGCCCGTTACGAAGTCCCACAGCCTGAAGGCTCTGGCACATAGAATACTTTACATGCGTGAGCGTCAGCAATACTTTGACAGATAAATAAAATTCATGTGTTCTTATGGGAGGTGACACATAGACCAACGCTGACGGTCACGCGATATAGTTACTCAACTTTTAACTTTTCTCTCTTCTTCAGCGTTGACAATCATTACAATGTGACATTTCAAGAGAACTCGAATTTTATGTTAGGAGTTGGTTCTCGCTGAAGCAACGTTCAAAATAGAACAAAAATATAAATTAATGTTTATAATTGAGTATTTATATTAAAATACAAATTTTAAGTGTGCATAAATAAGCAAAAAAACTTGAATTTTCAATTCAACTTGAAACTGTCAATTGAAATCAGCTGTGCGTTATTTATTCATTGTGTCATCCATTGCGTCAGATACTTCAGCGTCTACGTATGCTCTGATGCTACGTAAAGTATTCTATGTGCCGAAGCCTTGATTCCGTTCTCGGGTGTGTTGTTGTGCAGTCTGTAGGCTGTGGTACCCAGTGATTAGGTAATATTGACACTTCAATATTAACGTGCACTTTAAAATGAGCTTGATGAGACGCCTAAAGCCAAATTGCTCGTTAGGAAGAATATTGAGTGCGGTGGTGTGCTTCGAAATTGTCTCCTTAAGAACCTATTCATAGATTTTATTATGGCTGTTTAGTAAACTAATTGCTCTATAACTGCTAGTCAAATTGGGGGCTTACCAGCTTTAGGTACAGACATGACCATAGCGATTTTCCATATGTTTGGTATGTATTCATTTTAAGGCATGCATTAATAATGAATGACAACCGCTCATAATCAGATTTAAACATCTCTTAAATGTAAATATTGTTGACGGGGTCAGTTGTTTCGGCTTTTTGTGTAGGTACTTAGTTAGTCATAGTTTTTATTTCAGATTACTTTTTTTTTCTTAATTTGCATGCCAGCAGACTATCTTACAGAGAGATTTGATACCTAATTGCATCTTAGTTTTTTGTTAAGTAAGTTTATTCCATCAGAGATAAATTCAACATTCAATCTTCTATCTTTAAGGATCTTGTAGATAAATGCCACGGCAGATTAAGCATCCTTTTTAAGAGTTTATTTTGTTCAATTTGCAATTTTTGTATGTGACATTTGCACAGTTACCCCTGAACTGGCATACATATAAAATTATTGATTGAAATATGAATGACAAATTATTGTTTTGTTTGATGGATTCTCTGATATTTCACGCGAGAACCTCAGCATTATGGTATTTGATTTTCGAAAGCACATTACTAACAGATACACTAAATGAACGATTGCTAAGGAAACTTTGGACTATTTTACAAAGACAATATGTGCAATTTGAACGAATCATTTTAAATACAAGACCATCATAGTCGAAAGCTTTGCCTATATAACATAATTAACTGTTCTTAAAATCTGGTGTGAAGTGCTTTGTGAATTCCGAAATCCAAATTGTTCATTTATGAGAATATTTTGATCATATACAAAATGCATCATCTTTTCATTTATTACTTTTTCTAGTACTTTACTGAAGCTACTATGAAGACTAATTAGTATGTTTTTCTAAGCTCTATCTAGAGGTTTTCCAGGCTTATTGATTGGAATAATTTTTTCCCAATTGCCATGCATCGGGAAATATTTGATTTTAAAGAAAACTTTTATTATAAAAGTTGTAGGACTGATGCCTACATTGGACAATTATTGAGATAAATGGTTTTTATTTCATCAAAGCCAGGGGAGTTCCCTATCTTAAGATTATTTAGGTGGAATTCAATGTCAGCATCAGAAACATATGCATTTTTGGTGTATCAGTGCATGAAGTATCGAAATTATTTATTTTTTTTTTGACCAAGCTAATTGTGGCAGGGTCCCCTAAATTCTCCGTCACTGAGTGATTTTTCACAAAGTTAGAAGCAAGTTCGTTTGCTTTGTCAACCCGGTGTATAAGTTTAGCAAGCCTAATTTCATTTCTTATCTTAGCAATATTCCAGAAGGGCTTTGCGTTTTTTTTCCAGCTTCTGTTGCTTATTATTGCAATTAAAATTACGTTCGTAATTAATGAGCGACGAAATTTGTTTTCCTTCATTTCATCCTTATGAGCGGGATCTCGATATCTCTGCATTTTCTCTTTGCTGAATTTTGAAGGGTTATTAGATCGAGAACGCGCTTTAAAAGATTAGGAAGTGTTTTCTTTTCTGTACTTTTGGGACAGAATCGTTAATTGCTTGAAGCATGCTTCGAGAAATGAAATTGACTGCTACTCCAACATGATTCTTGCATAACGCATAATTAACTGATTAAGGGTATAGGGAAACTCCGCAAATAAGAGCTTTATTTCCCCCGTTAAAGTACACAATTAGCGTTTTTCAGATCTAAGAAGTCGTTAGTAGTACACTCTTTAGAACATTGAAACATACATACAACTGGATTTTGGTCGGAACTAAGTTAACACAATAAAGGTAGTAATAATTGACTAGATACATTACTAATAAAAATATCAATTATGAATGGACGCTTACGAGACGAGACTCAGGTAAATGGTAATTGGAAATATATTGCAAAGATTTGTTAGTATATTTCTATATGCATTTCCTCTACTGCAACCCCAATCTTTACTTCTGCAATTTAACCTTTTAATACAACGTTTTGTATAAATTTAGTTCCTACAATGGGTAAAAGGGAATGTTGAATTGATCTTCTGATGAGAATACCAACCCTCCCTCCACTTCTGTCACTTCTGTCAACACGATAGCACTTGCAATCAGAAGTAGATAAATAACAATTTGGCGTAAGCCACGTTTCTGCAACTAATACAACATCAATGTTTTTGCCGTATATAATGCATAAATTCTACTTGTTTCTTACAAATACTTCTAGCTTTCCAACATAAAATATTAATATTACTACAAATTATGTTACTTTGCATTTGAGTATTAAGATTTTAATTTAATATACTTTTGCCTTAGGCGAACCTAATTTAGTAATCATTTCCATAACTAAATTATTTAACTCATCTATTGTGAATAAGGTGTTGTTATTTTTGCTGGACATACTGTGGTGTTCATTGTTTAAAGTTCCATGTAGAGCTTTATCCCATGTGTTGGGTGATTGTTGTATTGCTTTAGAAGAAAGCTACACTCTGTTGTGATACCGTGGCAGCGGAGGAAAATCTGCCATGGAGTTGATTGCAATCGAAAAAACTTTTTTTGGCTAACACACGAAAGATCAGTCATTTTGTGTTTGCCGTTGCAGTTGCCACATTTAAGAGTTGTAGTGTTAGTGCAATCAGCTGTTTTAGGAGATCCAGTATAAAATGCATAATAAATTTTAATGATCCACCATGGAACAGGTCTTCCCACCAAGGGCGAACATTTGGCAGTTTTGGCATTGAGTCACTTTATTGTTTAGTTTGCGATGCATACCTCAATTTATTTGAGTATGTAAAATATATCGGGATCATTTTTTTAAATCATTGATTTTAATTGAACCATTTTCAAAACACACCATGTCAAAAGTCAGTGTACTGTTTATACTTTTTTTTTATTTTCTTAACTTCAGTAGACTTCACATTTAATATAATGAGCTCGTTATTTATGGTGTCGGTGTATGTACCACCCATTCCATACATAATTGCTTTCAATGATTTTTCCAGTTCTTAGGTCATGAGTGAAAAATTGACACTTCTCCTTCCTTTAATGACATGATGAAATTGTTATAAGTTACCATTGTTTAACACAAAATTTTAATGCCAAAAGACAGTTTTTTATACTTTCTTTTCATTAGTCAATGCACATAAGCACAAGACATTTGTACTGGTGTTTTGAGATTCGGTAGGAGTAATAACTACATCCATTTCTACAAAGTCACTATTAGGAAGCATTTGTAAAGGGTTGTCAAAATTTGATATCGGGTCCTTCTGCAGTTCTTATGGCATGTCTGCACGAATCTTACTCGTTAAGCAATGTAGGATTTGCATTTTGATACGACGAAGCAAAACGAATTTCGCGGTCAAGCGCTTTCAAAAGCTCTGATCGTACTGGTGTATGTACTTAGTTCGCTGACCGAGATCGCAATATCTTCCACATTTATAAAATTTCCTATATGTTGTTGGTAGTTGCTAGATCCTCAAGTCTATTGAAGGAGTAGCTACACATATATTATCTTCTTGTCTCTGCGAGGGCTGGGCAGGTTCCGAGGTAGTGTAACACGGTTTTCTCTTCCTCCTCATCCATGTAGCTCCTGCAGAAGTCGTTGTAGGGTGCGCCAAGTCTTCTGGCTTGGTTGCCAATTAGGCAGTGGCCAGTGATTACGCTTACTACTCTACTAATGTTTCGCCTGTCCAATTCCAGGAGAGTTTCAGTTTTTGGTGGATCTAGTGTAGGCCGCCTGAGTATCTATGTAAATAACAATAGATATTCCGTCCATTGGGGTCATTGATAGCCGGAGGTCTGCCTCTTGAATAGCTATTACTACTGTCTGGAAAACACTGCGGTGATTCGGGACCTGCTGCTAACTCCGGCGAACTGGCGTATACACCAGACCCTGTGCCTTCTTCCGACTTGGAGCCGTCAGCGTAAATTTCCGTGACAGTGGAGCTGCACATCTTTCCTTCATCTCATTCTGTTCTCGAGGAGATTACCGTTTCGTGCTTGATTTCAAAGTCCTTAAATGGTGTTATGTAATCAGATTGGAATCTTCCAGTTATGAAGTATCTCCATCTGCCCTTCAATGTGGGCTTTTCCCCAGTGCTTATACTCTCTCAGTATTAAGGTAGTATGTGTGGCAATAAGCTACCCCTAGATGTCCAAGGGAAGGAGATTGAGTAAGACCTCGAGGACCGCCGTGGGTGTTGATCTGAGTGCACCTGTGACACAGATGCATACTGATTATTCTGCTTACCTTGATTAGGTTTTGCTGTATTTGTAGTGCCTTCCACCACACTAGTACTCCATAAGTCTGTAGGTCACGGTCTTGCTATTGCCGTGTAGAGCCAGTGTGTTATTTTCGGTCGGATTCCCCATTTTGGTCCGACTATTTTTTTGCAGATGTATAGCGCAATCGATGCTTTCCTGATGCGCTCTTGAATGTTATGCCTCCAGTTTAGTTTATTGTCGACGATAACACCCAAGTATTTCGCTCGGTCAGTGAAAGTTAGTTTTTTTCCTTTCAACTTTGGCGGAGTGATATTTGGAATTTTATGTTTTCTTGTGAACAGGACCAGCTCAGTCTTAGGTTTTTACATAAAGTCCGACGCTGTCCGTCCATCTTGCTAAAGTTTTTAGGGCTAATTCCATCATGTCAGTTATGGTATCTGAGAATCTTCCTGTGATCGTGCAATATCATCTACATATGCTATGGGTTCGCATTCTGTTGCACTTAATCTCTTAAGGTTGGCATCAACTACAATAATCCTCCCCCTTGAGGTGTGCCTCTGAAAACTCTTTTCTTACTGTAAACTAGAGATGAGATTAAATTTTTCTGTTATGCTGGATATTGTTTATCCACTCATGAATACAGATTTCCACATCAAGGTTCTATAGAGCGTTTCCTATCGCTTCGAATTGGATGTTGTTGAAACCTTTCTCCAAAATACTGGGGTATAACCAAATCTGAGGCAGCTGCTGAATATGGTTGTTAGCCATGGTGGTATTAGCTCGAAACCTTGTTCCATTTCCAATGGCCTTATATCATCAGGACCCGGTGATTTGTAAATGTCGAATCTTCTCACTCCCCAGTGTGGCGTTATTAGACTCGAAAGTATTAACCATGATTGGCTCAATCCTTCTTGTTGAACGTCGTTTGATTCATCTGTTGCGTCTTTATTTCCCGGGAGTAGGTGCCTATTAGGAGTTGAAGGGTCTCTTCCCTCGATTCAGTCCATACTCCGGGAAATTTTTCTATATATGTTGGCATTGTTGTGGTTTTTGATAGTAGTTTCCTTAAGCGACTACATTCCTTTGTATTTTCAAGGCTTCCACAGAATTTCGTATAGGATTTATTTTTCGCTTTCTTAATTCCTTTTTTATATGATTTAAGGCTTTACTTGAATAAATCCTAGTCGACCGCATCTCTGGAGAATTTTGCTCTGTTGAAGCATCTTCTACTGGCTTTGCCTAGCACCGCCAGTTCGCTATTCCACCAGGGTGGTTTGCTGGTTTTCTTGGGTTTGCTCAGAGGACAGGCTGTCTTAACGGCAGAGTTCATTGCCCCCGTGCACCAGTTCGTCAATATCCTGCGATTGGTTAATTGCATTTTGTGAATAGTCGCTGTATACCTTGACCAGTTCTTTCTGGTGGTAAGTTATAGTTGATGTTATGTGTTTATATTAAGAGTACTTAATTTCGTGTTCCACTTTTAGTTATTATGAACGGAAATAAGGAGGGAGTTTAGGTTGTCAAGATGTGAAACTTGAATTTTTTAATATGGCTGATGACTTATTTGGCGATGTTTACGGTAAAGATTTATTTGTTTTTTTTTTGTCATTATTTCATGAAAAACATCATAAAAAAGGCAGATTGCGGAATGAAGAAGGTCGTCCCGTGATCGGAGACATCATGTCAAAGAAAACGTTTGAATATATTTTTGAACCGAGTTATTCTTTTTGATGATGTTGTATGTAGAAGACACAAACGAACTTCAGATAAATTTGCATGAAATGGTCTAACTTATTGGCAGATTATTATAAACCACATGAATGCTTTTCGGTTGATGAGGAACTTCTTCGTTTTCGTGAACGTACATTTTCTCAATACATACCGCCGAGAAAAGTAAAATATGAACTAATATTCTGGTTGATGGTAGGTTTTCAACATGTTATCCTTGGAATGGTTAGTTGGCTAAATCCAGCCAGAGGAGGTGAGGACTTTTATTATGTTCGATATACTTTGGGTAGCCATCTCGGAGAGGTCACTTACGAAGGGTTTGAAAATGCGAATATCTTTGCTACTGGCCTGTTCAAGTTCTTCTTTGTGCTGTTTCAACAATTTAGAGGGAGTGGTTACTGAGGACCCTCATGGCAGCTTGGCTGGACCATAAGGCTAGATGGCTAAATGAGAAGTTTACACGCTTCTCTGATCGCTAGTACTTCAGCCTGGAAGATACTCGAGTGATCTGAGGAGACCGCTGAGCCTACACCGTGGTTTAGCTTGAAACCATCTGTGTAGATCAGAAATAGGTCTTCCGAGGTAAGTGATTAGATATTCCACTCCTCCCTGGATGGAAATTGGTATTATGCAGATTTGTTGAATACTATGGTGGAGGAAATGTAGTCCGTGAGAGCTGGGGTTAGCTGCTCAGGCAGAGCTGCCATACCTTCTCGCTTGGCAACCTCCCGTTTATCTGAGTCAAATGGCGCTTAGCGTGACTACATACTTGATGTAAAGATCCAGATAGAGGATGTGTAAAGGACGTTCAGTGCCTTGGTGGGGCATGACCTCATTGCCCCGGAAGTTCCGAGACCTGACGATCTCTGGATTTTGTTGAGTTTGTCCAAGTTGTATTTGCTTAGGGTGAGCACCATACTGGTGAGCCGTAGGTGAGAATGGGATAGCTGTGTACATTCAATGGGTAATTTTGCGTTTCAGGCCCCACCTTCTAGCGAACGTTTTGCTCTAGCAGTAGAAAGCTGGACTTACTTTTCTTTACCCGGTTTTCTATATTAGACTTCCGGTTGAACTTGGGATCCAGGATGACGCCTAGGGACTTAGCACTGAGAAAGGGAGAGTGTAATATTGTTCAGCCGAGGAAGCCTGAAGGTTGGTATCTTCGTCTTCGTGGTAAACAGCACCAGTTCCGTATTCGTACGATTCACGTCCAGTCCACAATCTGTTGCCCAAGAGTAATTTCTAGACAAAGCCCTATCTGTGATTTCGTTCATCGCTGGAGGAAACATACCCGATACTAATATTACCACGTTGTCGTTCGCATACGCAACTACTTTGATTCCCTTGCTTTCTAACTCAACGAGAATTTTATTTATTGTTACCAGCCACTAGAGTGGTGAGAAAACCCCGCCTAGATGTGTATCCCGGTTGACTGATTTGATAACTTGGTAATTACCCAGGTCCGACCCGATGATTCTGGTTTCTAACACCGCCACAATCCAACTGCGGAAGATACCCTCAATTCTCAGCGCAGCGAGGGAATTGCTGATGGAATTGGTTAGGATTTTGTCGATGTCTAGGAAGGTAGTATGGGTGAATTGTTTGAAGTGAATAGATCTCTCCACGGTACGTATCACCTCGAGCAGTGGATTTGCCCTTAAGGTAGGGGTTTTGAGATTTTGATAGGGTCAAGCACGCATTCGATTGTTACATATATTGGAAGGAAAATAAATGAACTGTATTCAAAGTACAATATATAAAACTATATAGCAATACAATAAAACAAAAGTTTTGAAAAAAAATCATGGAAAATATACTAAAATCCCATATGCGTAGAAATCTCCACAAGAGGCAAGAGAACGCACATTTTTTTAAAGGGATAAAGGTTTAATGGTATTTTACTCTGGATGGCCGAAGGATTTTAAAGAATTTTGATTTTTCTAAAAATGGCGGACGTTGAAACTCAAATAGAAATGTTATTTTATCCGAAATCTCACGCAAATCGGGTACAAACAAAACTCGTCAAAATTCAAAGATACCTGCGTCCAGCCGGAGGACAATTTAATGTAGAATAACCTATAAAATTTTCAAAATCGTCGGTAACGCCGTCCGTTCTCAAATTACAGTGATCATCAACCGTCGAAAAATGGTTTCGAAAAGAACGTGTTTCAAAATTGGAATACGAGTAGCATTCACACTCAAAGATATTTATCTTCATAAATAATAGTCCGATCATGCTAAAATTTTGTAGTGTTTTAATTTTGTTCTAAATTTTCTACTTTAAGAAAATGAAAAAAAGTACTGGTTCTACTTGTTATAAGAGTTAGAAGGAGTCCTTATAGTTCTTCTTCAGTGGCCGCTACCGATTGTCTTTATTATATTTATTAGTTTATATATTTGGGGTATCTACTTACCCGCTGTCCTGAGCAACGCCGCTACCAGTTAGATACTGTGGCTAAAGATCCCCAGTCATATTAATTTTTCTTTCAAAGGGTCAGGAGTTTTCATTTTGTTCCTGCGTATTCCATATCAATAAACGTTCTTAGAATGTATTGCTCAATCACGCTGACGCGGTTTCTCCATACATAACCCAATATTGTCAATATAGCAATAAGTCATTGGCACGTTACCCTAGGCGTTATCGGCGTGCGACATATTATTCACAATTGCCTTCATACACATATTGCTGTATCAGCATGTGCACATTACTTGCAGGCGGAGTTTTCTATGATGCGTTGTATGAGGTGTGCTCATTACTTATTTTGTTTATGGGTTCTGTGGTTTCACCACATGATATATATGATATGTATAATGATACGTTGACAATGTCCTTGTGAGCGATTTATTGGGAATATTGATTTTGTGTATATGAGCAGTATGTTTCATATGCATGGAAAGAAGTGTGGTGAATGCATTAATAATTTTGTAGGTACTACATTATTGCACCCTTAGAAAAAGAAAATTAACATTAGACATATTAATTTTATGCCAGAAGTCTGACTTTCGAAAATTTTAGAAACAAGGTTATTATGTTCAAAACGATTATGAAAGGAAACGTATCGTTTTTTAGAGTCTATTACACTTATGATAACTTAAAGCTATATTATGAATGAATAAATTTCTTTCAATATACAAAAGTGGAAATAAATAACAAAATGAAAATAAAAAAATAGACAATATTAACATAAAAAAATAATAAATAGATGTATAAAAAAATTAAAATTACGTACATTAGACAAATATCAGACCGTTAAATGATTTACAAGAGGATTGAAGAATCTGTATCTGAAGAAACAGTGTTTGAAAATGCCCTTTTCAATTATCATATAAATGTATGTTATTTAACTTATTCGTTTCTATAATTTAAAATGTTTAAAATGTTGAATTTAAATTTTTTATTCTATTCGTTCTGTTTTCGATAGCATTATATAATAATATAACAAGCGCTTCGCCGAACACGTGAGAAAATCAAAGGCTAGTTGACCATGTTAGCTACATTTACCGAAGCAATCAGTGATGCAATTCCGTTAGCTAAACTTGAAGTGCGATAGGAAAAGGCGAATGATATGTGGAAAGATTGGAACGATTCGCAAAACTCAATTTATGCATTCAGCGATAAGGAAGGTTTTGAAGATCAGCTTACAGAGTTTGAAGAGTTTGAATCGAAATTCCTCATGGTCAAATCCATTCAAATATATGCGATCAGAGAACGTTAGAAGATTGAAAGGAACTTGGATGTTGTTTCTCGTTTAGCTGATCAACAAAAGCTTTTAATTGAGTCATTAAGGTAATGGCCGATATTTCGCGATATTTTTGAATGCGCAGTACATTTAAAGGAAAATTGTGCGCCTATACAAAAATGTCATTCTTCAAAATCATGTCTGCGGAATGAAACATTAAGTCTATTTAGCCACTTGCCCGTTTCTGACGTTAAATACGAGGAGGCATGGGCTTGGTTAGTACGGCGTTACGATACGTTTTCAATAGTTTTTCATGGAATTGCCATCTACCTATACGTCGAACGTCTCTCTTCTACGAAAAATATCAGACGGAGCCGACGAGATCATGCGAGGCTTAACGCCCATCGATTCTTTAAACAGGGATCCATGGTCGATTTGCATATTAATAAACAACCTGGACTCTTAAGCTCGTCAAGCGTAGTCAGAAGAATGCTTTACAGAAGATTACCCCACTATAGATAATGCTCTAGACTTCTTAGAGAACTGGTGTGAGGATTTGAAGAGCTGCAAGGTCAACGTTTCCGAAGTTAATAAGGCTCGGTCGACACGTGTTAAGAGCATGCATGTTTCCCTGGTTGCAAATTGTCCAGAGTGTAGTGCGTTTCATGGACTTTCTCAATGTTCAGATTTCTAAGGAATGGCTGTCAAATCTCGAAGAAAGTTTGTAAGATTGCAAAAGCTTTGCTTTAACTGTTTGCAAAGTGGCCATAGTTCAGCCCGCTGATTAAAGTTACGCTGTAAGTTTTGCAACACACGTCACCATAATTTAGTTCACGTTGAAGCAATTAATTCAAACAGTAATATTTCGGCTAATGCATTTATCGCTGATTTACCTAAGTTGGACACAATTCAGGAGATTATTTCTCGAAATTCTTCAGTCGCTTCAAATATCGCTTCGACGAGCCTTCGAACAAACGCCCACTCTTCGTATCAGCAGGTTCGCATGTTGTTAGATTTTTTTTATTGCATCATTCAATTTACCTACTAATCAGTTCAATGTTGAGGATTAGGATCATCTGCAACAATTAACTTTGGCGAACCCTCTGTTCTATCAGTCGAATGCTGTAGACATATTGCCCTAAGTAATAGGAGTCATCCTATAGCACAGGACACAATCTTTGGTTGGGTTCACATGGCTTTAGATGTAGACACGCTTTTGCAATCATTTTGGACCGTCGACGAAGTCAATCCCAAATCAATCGTCTCCGCGAAAGACCAGCTAATAGAAGATCATTTCCCAAAAAAATCGATTAGTATTATTCGATTAGAATTAAAATTGCCACCCGCTTCCCTGACATATTGACGGGTGCTGTTTCATGTTTAAATTTGCTAGAAAGGATATTTCTTTGGAATGCTGATCTCTACAAAAAATATACTCAGTTCTCGTTGAGTATTTGGTGTTGGGACATATGACTAGTTTTGAGATTGCAAAGTCAAATACGTACTGCCTTTTGCATCATGCTCTCCTGAAGCCTAACAGTGCAACAACGCAACTTCGCGTAGTGTTTAACGGGTCCTAAAAGGGTACAAATGGAATCAGCCTTAACGATTCATTAGTGATAGGTCCTGTAATCCAACGCAATCTCTTTTCGGTTTATATAGGGTTTCGCAAGCATAAATGGGATTTTACAGCAGACATCATAAAGATGTTTCGACAAATTTGGATCTCGGAGAAGGACTCCGATTACCAGCGAATAGTTTGGCTGAAATCACTATCGAGACCTCTAGAACACTTTCGGTTGCGGACGGTAACATTTGGCATTTCACTGGATGCGGGTTTTAGAACACGATAATAAGGAAGAATTTCGCATCGCGTCGGACATTCTGCTTAGCGACTTACGTCGATGATGTCGTCTCGGGCGGAGATACTTTGTCTGAAGCCATATTTACACATGTACGAACTTTTCTCTAAGGGTCATATGCAATTAGATAAACGGCAATGAAACATTTTGAAAGATGTAGCACGCATCTTCGATCCCCTCGGGCTTCTTCCCCAACGTCGTTTAGTTAAAGATAAATTTTCAAGAGCTACGGCATTTAAATTTAGAAGGGCGTGATAAGCTTCTGGAGTTGAAGATCGCCCAATGGGAAGGATACCGTACCGAACCACCAGTTCTTACCAAATTTCCAATACTCCGAAGCTTATTCACGGTACCAGCTACCTAATGGGAGCTTCGAGACAAATATTGTAATCGGCACAACTCGCGTATCCAATAGTATTAAACCAGTGGATTTGCCTACATGCATATTGTTTTTAATGTGCTGGCATATTATTGTGATGTCTTCTGAACCCAAGTTGGACATAAGGAAATAACTGTTTTTTCTGGATAAATTTGATGAGATTAGGTTAGGGCATCACTTCCGCTCGGCG
This sequence comes from Eristalis intricaria, assembly GCA_964034865.1. Classification (NCBI taxonomy): domain Eukaryota; kingdom Metazoa; phylum Arthropoda; class Insecta; order Diptera; family Syrphidae; genus Eristalis; species Eristalis intricaria. Next base: position 15,934,147 of record OZ035874.1, read on the forward strand.
GCCTAAGGACCCAGTGAATCCGTCATCTGTGTCAGTTGATGGGTTGAACCACTCTGTGATCTTTACAAATCTTATAAGATCCGATATAACCGCATTTGCTGAGTCTGCAGTCCCTGCGAAGAATCTTTGGCCCAGCGAAGTTAGGCGCTGGTTCTGGAGAGCTATTTTCGAAATATTAGGAATATATTGAAGTTTTAAGCATGCATTAACCCAAATTTCTCTCAGAGCCTACAATATTAGTGGGAATATTTAATTTTATATTTTTTTTTGCCTGCTCAGGTATGGTGAATAGGTAATGGTACCTTTTCGCACCATTCGCCTGAGCCGATATAAAAAAAAACTGTTCAGAGAAGATGTTTTAAAAGCATTTTCTATTTAAAAATGAATAACAGAAACATTTTCCAAACTGTTAAATGTACGAGTAATTGAATGACCGGTCTAATCTGAATGCGATTCAAAGCGAATATTTTACTTAAATTGTGCATTTGTTTCCATGCAGACGCAATAAACTCTCGGTAAAATATACGCGGAAGTCAAGCCGTTGCGTAACACTAGGCTCCATCGCATTGTCGAACAAGTCCACTCCACCCATCTGTTGATTACATTTATGCAAAACAGCCGGCATTTCAACGGATTACATCTTTTTGTTTTTACGGTCCCAACGCTTTGCATGATGTATAGGCTCAATCCCCTCGTGGTTTGATGCTACCGTGACAACCGAATTATCATTCCACCTTGCAATAAGAATTTCATTTTTGTCAAATGCGAAATCTAATCTCTTGTCTTTTTTTTCATGAGCGAACGTCAACTAGCCTTGCCTCGTTTGTACAATTTTCAAGAATAGTACCAGATGCAAAGTACCCGGGTGATGATAAACGCCAATTAAGCTCGTGCGAATTGAATTGAATTGTCAAAGGCGATGCAATGATGAAAATGAAAAATCAATTCCGGATCTTTCGTTGCACTTGCACTCCCATATGTGATAAATGAAAACAGATACCCATTCGAGCGCAAATCCCTGTATTTTAATCCGAACCGAATGGGTTTTCCCTTGACGAACATTTTGCAAGAATGTCGCCCATAATATACAATCATTTCTTTATGAATTGAAAGTTCGTGCGTAAAAATTCCGAATTACGTCAATGTATCTCCCCTTAACTTTGGATTTATTCTTAGGCGTCTTGTCATTGAAACGAGGTAGTTTATTGCAGCAAGCCTATTATTTTCAAATTGTGATGGTGTAAGGGCCGTCCGTCTGAACATCGAGTTGTGGTAGCTTATCTGTGTTGATAGATGTAGTATCATTTTCAATGCATACTTGATGTGAATAACAAATGCGTCGAGACTTTGTAGCTAAAGGCGTTGGTCTCGAAAGTATTCATCCAAAATATGTTTCTTGAGCTGTTGGACTATAGTGCAAAGTCCTTATAGACGGGCAGTTTACTTGACGTAGGAGAAATTCTCCAAACTTATCTGGTGCTAGTATCGAGCTTTTGAGTAGTAAACTTTGTCACCCCATTGTTTTACTGGTCGTTTGGAGGGACTTCCAATGCTTTGAATGGTTTCATGGTGATATCGAAAAGACGCTGCAATTCGCCAACAGGCTCGATTTTTATTGCTGGAAGTATGCATCTGCAGTTTAGTGACTACGTGGCGGGGATTTTGATACCGGTCACATATGGTTTGCCAGGCATTGGCGTATTTTGCATCTTAGATGGTAATATTGCGAATCAGTTGTGCAGCTCTCCGCTTTAAGCATGGCTTCAAATAGACTCTCAAATTATTTTTATCGAACCCGTAATAGATTTTCGACAATCCATCATGTTCTTGAATAAGTCGTGAAATGCAGTCCATTGACGGCAATCGCCGTCGCACTGAGAGTTCTTGGAAGAGTGTTGGTTGCTGTTACGGAAAGCTATTCACAGAACGATGACTTTGCCTGACAGTATGACTCCTCATCCTGGAGAGATTCCAGTTCCAAACTTCACGTCTGTTAAGTTGATAAGTGCCTCGTGATTCGCTGGAATCTTATCCTAATATCTATATAGTAGACTTGTTTCTAGGTAGGCTGCGGTGATACCTTTTTGGTTTGGCACGTGTTGGAGTAAAAAAGACCAGTTTTTTTCTTAATATTTGTGCCTTAGAGGGTTAGATAGAAGTGTAATTTCTTAACTTTACCGGGAGTCTATTGCGTAGTTGGAGTTTAGCGCTCTTGTAATTTTGAAAGTAGATTTATGATTTTATTATAATAGAACTCAAAAGTATTAACGGATTGATGAACTTTTAAAGGATTCTGCGTGATTCCCGGGTTTCGGCAAATGTTCACACTTCAACAAAATTATGGATATTTAGATATTTAGGAAGTACATCATGTACATGAAGAAAGAGAAAGAAGACTTAATTCAATTTTAGTTGAACGTAGTATAATGCAACTGTCTTAGGATGTAAAAGAAATAATAGAATTCATGAAAGACAGAAAAAAGAAAAAACCTTGAAAATTACGGGTCGGTTGGCGGAGTGCGTGGCTATGCTTTATGCGGTTCAAAATCTGGTTGAATCTAATCGTTTATATTAATTTTCATACGCAGTACCCCTTTTATTTTTTGTTTTGTTTTGTATGCCTAAACATTTTATATTCTGTTTTCCAAAGTATTTTATTCGCAATGAATTTAAATGAAAATTAAAATTTATAAAATACATATTATTTCATAATATTTATTACACAAATGCGTATGTTTTTCTTCCTGCCGTACGGCAAGTTTTCTAAGTACTTTAGAATTTCTCCATGGGACAGAAACCAGTTTTTTTAAATACAGAGAAAAGACTGTTGACGTAATTTTAGCATATGCACGTGTCGTAACAATGAGCACGTACTTATGACAAATATTGACCAGATGTTATTTAAGCAGTTGGCTTTTATTGCCCTTAGCTGGAAGACATTATGTATACAATTGCTTACTTAGCTGAAGTGGCATTATTATTTATGTTCTAAATAATCATTTAATACCTACAATAAATAGTTCAAAAATCAAGCAATACGAGAGGCTTCATATTATAGTAAAACTAGTAGAAAAACCTGTCGTACGAAAGGAGCAATGTCATAAGCATTTATTATGCCCATTAAAAAAAGAGTAGAGTCAGATTTGAACACAGAACGGGCAAAAAACATTACCAACGCACCAATCCACTGAGCCAACGGACCCGACATCTATCATGCCCGTTTTCACAGTGTGATCTTAAGTGTCGATCCATCGATACACTCATAATCAATAAAACTTATGTTTTCAGAGCGAACGTTTAACGATAAATTCCACTTCAGTTGTGGTTTAACTTAATTCACCGATTGCCATGGCTTAGGTGTCAATCCAGATATTACGTAATGGACATTTGTGTATTAAGATAATATTGACCCTAAAATACATAGAGAAAACCCACATAGGCAACCAAAAATATTTTATCTGGCAATGCTCCTGAGAAGAACAGAGAGCACACAAATTTATAGAAGCACGCAAATTATAACAATGTCCTTACATGCAAGCGAACTACATTCGCTTATTGAATTGGTGTGTTCTCTTTTCGTTTTTCCAGCAGTGTGCTGTTCGTGTTCAAACACAATCGCAATTATGTTTATCATCTGCATGGTTGTGGTCAGAAATGAAGTAGTACAGAGATAGCCGACTTCACAGCTGTTTGCCCCGTAGTCCATCGACGAATTTGAGCGCCTTTTTGACCGATATTCATGAATTTTTGACGGTTGTTCACGAAATAACGTAAATCCCGTCCTCTGATTAGTCAATTTGGTTTACGAACACGTTATAAAAAGCAGTTGTCAAAAATCTTAAGGAAAGAGAGGGAGAAGTCGGGCATCTCTGTAATACTTCATTTCTTGTTGTGGAATTCAAAAGTTCACAATATCATTCTATCCATGGCTTGCCTAACCCTATTCCATATATGGAACGGTTCCTTTATAATTCCTTAAAATGTTCGTTTGACCATATTCATTTTTCATTTTTGGGGTCTGGCATCAATTTCAGTGACATATACCTTTAAGTCACATTCTCCCCAAATAATTATTCATATCGTGCATATTTGGATTATTCAGTAAAAAAATGTTTCGGCATGGAATGTAAGCATTATTCGTTTATTATTTGATAGAACTCTTCACTTCTATGTCGATTTTACTTGGAATGGTTTGAATAATGATTTTTCACCAACATTTCATTGAAATACAGATTTCGACTTATTTTGCCCTTTATGTATACCGTTACATTATTGAAACAGAAGGCTTATATGCCAATGTAATTTTTCAAGGGTTGCTTAGATTGACTGTGAACGAAATTATTTCACATGTTGAAGAAGAAAATACCACGTGTTAGGAGCGGACATTTTTATAAAACCCCCTGATAACGATAAGAGTGATGATAACAGTTGTGATGAAGAGTCTTCGAACATTGATAATTTGCCAAGAAATCAGCTCTTGGCAGAGGCGGAATTCAAGGCCACCGTTAGAAATCAAGATGAAATAATGGTAACAAATTCGATTTCAGGTAACTCTCTTGTAGATCAAACTGATGAGCTGCTTGCGTTTGGTTTCAAGTAAGTGGCTTAAGAACGCCCTTAAGAATCTTAACTCGTTTTAACTCTGCTTCCTCGATAGTGACGTGGATGCCGCTGCTGATATGATTACAAACATTCTTCTGCTGGGCATGAGAAACTTCATTCCTCATAGAGTGAAAAGCATCAAGCTCAAAGACGCATGGTATGACTCGAGCTATGAAGAGGCTATCCGGATGAGAGAGTTGAATTTCCGAACATACAAAGCCAACCCTACTGAGGATAACCCAAAGAAGTTTAAGCGGGCCAGAAATGACTGCAATGAAATGACTGAAAAAACATAAAGAATTCCGCCCCGTCTTCAATTCTCACGCTCATTTACAATGATATTTCAGCTGTCAGCTCCTAAGAGAAAGCATCTGCTTGCGGCACATTTTGTAGCCAGCTCAACAATGCCCGATTCCAATGTGTCTCCACCCGTACTTGAGAGCGTTGATTTCGCCATGGGACAAATCCACTTTCGCACTCATACAGTTGCAAGAGTACTTAAAGATCTCGACGAGCATAAATCCGCTAGCCCGGATGGTATTACCCCTATACTTCTGAAGAGGTGTTCTTCTGCACTGGTAAAAATGCTGCGTAAGCTTTTTCATCTATCCTACTCCTTGGGTCTCTTTCCGAACAGATGGAAATTAGAATTTATCCAGCCCGTCCCTAAAAAGCGCGATTCTTCCTCACCCACCTCGTACCGACCCATAGCACTTACGTCCCTTCTTTCTAAGGTCACGGAAACGCTGATAAATCGTCAGCTTATGAAATATCTTGAATCACAGAGGTTTCCACAGCAACAGGTCCACTGGTGATTTAATATGTGTGGAAGTAATCTTTGCACAATGCAGGAGAAAGCAAGATCGTTGTGCTTGATATTTCTAAATCATTTAACAGAGATTGGCATCAAGCTCCCTTGTCAAAAATGCGTGCATATGGATTAGAAATTACCTCGCGAACCGTTCAATTCAAGTTGTTTTGGATGGATTCTAATCTGATATTCACCAAATAAATGCTGGTGTTCCCCAAGGCTCAGTTCTGTCTCCGACACTCTTTCTCATTTTTATAAATGATCTTTTGTCTGCTAATTCTAATACAATCCATTCCTTCGTTGATGACAGCGCCCTCAGTTTTTCATAATTGTTCCAAGGCTCACGACCCCGACCTTCGGCCGTAGAATCGGAACGGCAGGGTATGTTAAGCACATTGAATTTGGGGTAAAAACAATACAGTGGAATTCAATGCTTCAAGAATTCAATGCTGTCTGCTGTCACGCAGAACCCTTGATAATCAACCAGTATGAATGAATGGCGCTTGTGTCGAAAACCATCCCTGGTTTGTGTATTACAACACTTAGCTTGAGGTGGCCAAAAATGCTGCGAAATGTTTAGCTTTCCTTAATCGATGCAAGACATATTACTCCCCCCACGATTTGGCTTTAATTTATAAGGCTTACATCCGCCCCAAGCTTGAGTACAGCGCTTATATCCGGTCTGGATCCCCCAAGACCGTCCTGCACCTACTTGATAGAATCCAAAAGCGAGCGATAAAACTTATAGGAGGCAATAATATGGCACAGTCATTAGACTCGATCGAACTTCGACGTACCGTCTCTTCTTTGTCCGTGTTTTATCGTAGTGAGCTAGCCAACTGCATTCCTTTTCTTCATGAATTGACCCGCAATACTCGTCTCGGCAGGAATGACCATTGTATACTGATGGGATTAAGCTTACTTTGGGATGCACAGTTGTATTCAGAGACTGCACTACACGTATATGGAATGCCCTTCTCAGCCCAATATTTTCCATAGACTACAACCCGCAGATATTTAAGACCAATATGCACGGGTGCCTCCTATCCCTTTCTCTTCTTCCTCTATACCTTCGACCCGTACTGTGTCTTGATCCCGGACACTTAAGGGTATTATCAATTCCTTAAGCGCGCGATTAGTTGATGGAATCGCATTCAACGCCCGCTTCAGAAGTCGTGACAGGGAGGGCATCCGTGCCAGGTGATCAAAACATCGAAGCATAGCTCTTTCTATTCGAATAATCAGCTGGTAGACGAACATACCAACAGCGTTATATCCACGAACATCCCACCACATTCTTTCAGCCTTTACTAATTTGAAAACACCTAACTTCGCTTTGATACCGAGCTCGACCGTCCTGATTACAGATCTCCCAAGCTGTTTCGGCCTTGCCAATACTACAGAAAAGCTCAGCATTACTCCTCCCATCACTCGTGAAGAATACCCCGAGATACTTAAACTTGAGCTTTAACATGAAGAGTCCCTTGAACAGGCGTTCTGGAAACTACCATAACCTCTGATTTATCCACGTTTACCTTCATCCCAGAATCAGCACACACCGCCACAAACCCATCGAGTGCGCGCTGCAGTTCCGTCTGGGAATGTGAGGATAACTAAGTCGTCCGCAAAAAGAAGATGCGTCTGCGCTGCAACATCCAGTTCATAAAAACAATGAAAAGGAGAGACGACAAGACGCACCCTTGGCGAAGTTCAACGCCCAGGATGAAAGGTGTTGACTTAGCATCGTTAAGCCGAACACTGCTGCTACAGTTTGTAAAGAGGACCCTCAATCCCATACTCATGCAGAACACTCCAGTGTTTACCTCGAGGAACTCGTTCATATGCCTTTTCCAAATCTACAAAACAGCTGTATATGGGTTTGGTATACTCCCAAGCCTTCTCAAGTCGGTTGTACTTCTGCCGGGGCGATTGGTCTAGGTGTCCCCTTTGACTCTGCCGAGTGTGTGTTCTCATATTAGAATTTGTGTTTGTGGTATTGCAATCACATCGATTCATGTTATCATCGAACAAATATATTTGTCTCAACTTATACATTTGCATTTGCGTTTTGCAAGTAAGTAAAAGTTCTCCTAAACTGCTAACTTTTATATAACGGCATCTGTTGAATACTTCTCTGTATGTAGCCCACGGTTTTAGTTGCTCCCTTATCTTCGTTTTTACATTATCCCATGTTGGATTAATTCCCAGCTTTCGGATGAAATTGTCAGCGTCGCCTAATATTTTCTCGTTAATTATAGTATTTAAGTTGAAGATTAGAGGGTTGATAAGGAACAGTGCCATCACTGCTTTCACCGATTTGATGAGCGCCAACACGCTATGTCCATTCTCCAAAGCTCTCAGCTGCCGAAACTTTCGACGAAACTGACTCATTTTGTTAATGTCCTTGTTGTTCCAATTTCTACATTTGTGTTCCCAGTTCCTCCTCTTGGCATTGAATAATCTCTTGCAAGACTCGACTTTATGTTTCAGTTCTTCAATTTCAGCCATTTTGATATGTGTATATGCACTTGTACTTTTGGATCACAAATCAGAAATAACTTATTGATGTACTCTTCGCTTTGAGGTACAAGTAACAATTCGCAATAAGTAAATATTATATATATTTTTTTCACTATTATTTTATTAAGATACTAGTCTCAGTCAAACATCTCAGTCAGTCAGTAGACAGACTTTATTTCTTGCCAATATTCTTAACCTATCTTACAATACTTCTATGACCTACTTAGTTCAACTTAATTACCTTCCAAGTCAGCTTAATCGGTTCCATGCCTTCATTGTCGCATCAGCACAACAAGTTCATACACTCCGGTAGTTTGCTGACTTATATATTTGTTTACTGTGGCGGTATTGACCGATAAATTGTCAAGGCAAAAGATGGAATGTTGGTGAGGGTACGTAACTTACGCTGGAGTTCCGTCTGGGAAGATGTGAGATAACTAAGTCATCTGCGTGACAAGCTTACACCGTAAAATAGTGTTTTGAAAAGTGTTTGTTTTAACGAAGGAAAAATATTTCGTCAAATAATTATTCATATCGTGTATATTTGGATTATTCAGTAAAAAAATGTTTCGCCATAGAATGTAAGCATTATTCGGTTTTTTACTTGGAATGGTTTGAATAATGAGTTTTCACCAACATTTCATTGAAATACAGATTTCGACTTATATTTGCCCTTTATGTATACCGTTACATTATTGAAACAGAAGGCTTATATGCCAATGTAATTTTTCAAGGGTTGCTTAGATTGACTGTGAACGAAATTATTTCACATGTTGAAGAAGAAAATACCACGTGTTAGGAGCGGACATTTTTATAAAACCCCCTGATAACGATAAGAGTGATGATAACAGTTGTGATGAAGAGTCTTCGAACATTGATAATTTGCCAAGAAATCAGCTCTTGGCAGAGGCGGAATTCAAGGCCACCGTTAGAAATCAAGATGAAATAATGGTAACAAATTCGATTTCAGGTAACTCTCTTGTAGATCAAACTGATGAGTTGCTTGCGTTTGGTTTCAAGTAAGTGGCTTAAGAACGCCCTTAGGAATCTTAACTCGTTTTAACTCTGCTTCCTCGATAGTGGCGTGGATGCCGCTGCTGATATGATCCCAAACATTCTTCTGCTGGGCATGAGAAACTTCATTCCTCATAGAGTGAAAAGCATCAAGCTCAAAGACGCATGGTATGACTCGAGCTATGAAGAGGCTATCCGGATGAGAGAGTTGAATTTCCGAACATACAAAGCCAACCCTACTGAGGATAACCCAAAGAAGTTTAAGCGGGCCAGAAATGACTGCAATGAAATGACTGAAAAAACATAAAGAATTCCGCCCCGTCTTCAATTCTCACGCTCATTTACAATGATATTTCAGCTGTCAGCTCCTAAGAGAAAGCATCTGCTTGCGGCACATTTTGTAGCCAGCTCAACAATGCCAGATTCCAATGTGTCTCCACCCGTACTTGAGAGCGTTGATTTCGCCATGGGACAAATCCACTTTCGCACTCATACAGTTGCAAGAGTACTTAAAGATCTCGACGAGCATAAATCCGCTAGCCCGGATGGTATTACCCCTATACTTCTGAAGAGGTGTTCTTCTGCACTGGTAAAAATGCTGCGTAAGCTTTTTCATCTATCCTACTCCTTGGGTCTCTTTCCGAACAGATGGAAAATAGCATTTATCCAGCCCGTCCCTAAAAAGCGCGATTCTTCCTCACCCACCTCGTACCGACCCATAGCACTTACGTCCCTTCTTTCTAAGGTCACGGAAACGCTGATAAATCGTCAGCTTATGAAATATCTTGAATCACAGAGGTTTCCACAGCAACAGGTCCACTGGTGATTTGATATGTGTGGAAGTAATCTTTGCACAATGCAGGAGAAAGCAAGATCGTTGTGCTTGATATTTCTAAATCATTTAACAGAGATTGGCATCAAGCTCCCTTGTCAAAAATGCGTGCATATGGATTAGAAATTACCTCGCGAACCGTTCAATTCAAGTTGTTTTGGATGGATTCAAATCTGATATTCACCAAATAAATGCTGGTGTTCCCCAAGGCTCAGTTCTGTCTCCGACACTCTTTCTCATTTTTATAAATGATCTTTTGTCTGCTACTTCTAATACAATCCATTCCTTCGTTGATGACAGCGCCCTCAGTTTTTCATAATTGTTCCAAGGCTCACGACCCCGACCTTCGGCCGTAGAATCGGAACGGCAGGGTATGTTAAGCACATTGAATTTGGGGTAAAAACAATACAGTGGAATTCAATGCTTCAAGAATTCAATGCTGTCTGCTGTCACGCAGAACCCTTGATAATCAACCAGTATGAATGAATGGCGCTTGTGTCGAAAACCATCCCTGGTTTGTGTATTACAACACTTAGCTTGAGGTGGCCAAAAATGCTGCGAAATGTTTAGCTTTCCTTAATCGATGCAAGACATATTACTCCCCCCACGATTTGGCTTTAATTTATAAGGCTTACATCCGCCCCAAGCTTGAGTACAGCGCTTATATCCGGTCTGGATCCCCCAAGACCGTCCTGCACCTACTTGATAGAATCCAAAAGCGAGCGATAAAACTTATAGGAGGCAATAATATGGCACAGTCATTAGACTCGATCGAACTTCGACGTACCGTCTCTTCTTTGTCCGTGTTTTATCGTAGTGAGCTAGCCAACTGCATTCCTTTTCTTCATGAATTGACCCGCAATACTCGTCTCGGCAGGAATGACCATTGTATACTGATGGGCTTAAGCTTACTTTGGGATGCACAGTTGTATTCAGAGACTGCACTACACGTATATGGAATGCCCTTCTCAGCCCAATATTTTCCATAGACTACAACCCGCAGATATTTAAGACCAATATGCACGGGTGCCTCCTATCCCTTTCTCTTCTTCCTCTATACCTTCGACCCGTACTGTGTCTTGATCCCGGACACTTAAGGGTATTATCAATTCCTTAAGCGCGCGATTAGTTGATGGAATCGCATTCAACGCCCGCTTCAGAAGTCGTGACAGGGAGGGCATCCGTGCCAGGTGATCAAAACATCGAAGCATAGCTCTTTCTATTCGAATAATCAGCTGGTAGACGAACATACCAACAACGTTATATCCACGAACATCCCACCACATTCTTTCAGCCTTTACTAATTTGAAAACACCTAACTTCGCTTTGATACCGAGCTCGACCGTCCTGATTACAGATCTCCCAAGCTGTTTCGGCCTTGCCAATACTACAGAAAAGCTCAGCATTACTCCTCCCATCACTCGTGAAGAATACCCCGAGATACTTAAACTTGAGCTTTAACATGAAGAGTCCCTTGAACAGGCGTTCTGGAAACTACCATAACCTCTGATTTATCCACGTTTACCTTCATCCCAGAATCAGCACACACCGCCACAAACCCATCGAGTGCGCGCTGCAGTTCCGTCTGGGAATGTGAGGATAACTAAGTCGTCCGCAAAAAGAAGATGCGTCTGCGCTGCAACATCCAGTTCATAAAAACAATGAAAAGGAGAGACGACAAGACGCACCCTTGGCGAAGTTCAACGCCCAGGATGAAAGGTGTTGACTTAGCATCGTTAAGCCGAACACTGCTGCTACAGTTTGTAAAGAGGACCCTCAATCCCATACTCCTGCAGAACACTCCAGTGTTTACCTCGAGGAACTCGTTCATATGCCTTTTCCAAATCTACAAAACAGCTGTATATGGGTTTGGTATACTCCCAAGCCTTCTCAAGTCGGTTGTACTTCTGCCGGGGCGATTGGTCTAGGTGTCCCCTTTGACTCTGCCGAGTGTGTGTTCTCATATTAGAATTTGTGTTTGTGGTATTGCAATCACATCGATTCATGTTATCATCGAACAAATATATTTGTCTCAACTTATACATTTGCATTTGCATTTTGCAAGTAAGTAAAAGTTCTCCTAAACTGCTAACTTTTATATAACGGCATCTGTTGAATACTTCTCTGTATGTAGCCCACGGTTTTAGTTGCTCCTTTATCTTCGTTTTTACATTATCCCATGTTGGATTAATTCCCAGCTTTCGGATGAAATTGTCAGCGTCGCCTAATATTTTCTCGTTAATTATAGTATTTAAGTTGAAGATTAGAGGGTTGATAAGGAACAGTGCCATCACTGCTTTCACCGATTTGATGAGCGCCAACACGCTATGTCCATTCTCCAAAGCTCTCAGCTGCCGAAACTTTCGACGAAACTGACTCATTTTGTTAATGTCCTTGTTGTTCCAATTTCTACATTTGTGTTCCCAGTTCCTCCTCTTGGCATTGAATAATCTCTTGCAAGACTCGACTTTATGTTTCAGTTCTTCAATTTCAGCCATTTTGATATGTGTATATGCACTTGTACTTTTGGATCACAAATCAGAAATAACTTATTGATGTACTTTTCGCTTTGAGGTACAAGTAACAATTCGCAATAAGTAAATATTATATATATATTTTTTTCACTATTATTTTATTAAGATACTAGTCTCAGTCAAACATCTCAGTCAGTCAGTAGACAGACTTTATTTCTTGCCAATATTCTTAACCTATCTTACAATACTTCTATGACCTACTTAGTTCAACTTAATTACCTTCCAAGTCAGCTTAATCGGTTCCATGCCTTCATTGTCGCATCAGCACAACAAGTTCATATACTTCGGTAGTTTGCTGACTTATATATTTGTTTACTGTGGCGGTATTGACCGATAAATTGTCAAGGCAAAAGATGGAATGTTGGTGAGGGCACGTAACTTACGCTGGAGTTCCGTCTGGGAAGATGTGAGATAACTAAGTCATCTGCGTGACAAGCTTACATCGTAAAATAGTGTTTTGAAAAGTGTTTGTTTTAACGAAGGAAAAATATTTCTTTTGGATCCTCCAGGTATGTTTTCAATTCGACTCCCCATTAAGTTCCCTTTTGCCGTAACAAATAATAAAATATTTGGGCAAACATTTAAATACATAGGAATCGATTTATGTCAACACTGTTTTTCACATGGATAACTATCGCGTTATGAAGAGCAACGACAAGAAAATAAAACTAAAAATATCAGTTAGGTAGAAGTACTCTAAAATACCTTCTACAAAAATAATACTAATTACATAAATACCTCCGTAATTTATAACATTTTGTAAGACCCCCAGTATTTTTACCCAGCGTTACCCGTGACATTTTTTTTACTATAATTCCACTTTTTGTAGGTTTTTCCACAAAACGCCAATGAAACGGCGATGTACAGCTATGTTATAACAGTTTGCAGTGTTGTATAGGCATTAACCAAAAAAATAGAGTTGGTCCTACTCAGCAACAAAAGGCTCATTCCGTTTTTCAACTTACCAACAATTGACCCTCATCCTAACGGTACAATCCTCATGCTAACGGAGACCATACCATCCCTTTAACAGATGTCGTATAAGTTAATTTCTTATCAGGATTAGAAAATACCTTAGAAAATGTACTTATACTATTTGTAACCTTGAAGGAGAAGAGGAATTTTTCAATGCTGGGGTCAAAAAATTTGATAAATGAGTAATGGGTAATTTTAATGTTACTTTCGTTGAATGTAGTTTTTATTCGAACCTGTGTCCACGAGAAATTTTAACTTTTGCCGGCTCTTCGCAACGTGCTTAAAGCACGAAAGGGATATATCCAGGTGTTGATCATTGCTTAGATCGGTGTTGTATTCCGTGAATGTTTCGTCGCGTTTGCCATCCACTTGTCGTATTGCGACTCTCTATTCATGAAGCTTTTTTCTTTCTATGTGGGATTCTTTATATGGTATGCCCGTTGTATTTTTACCAGGTGATGAGCTCTTTGAACCGAATGATGCCGTTTTTAGGCTAACATTTGATTTCAGGATCCATTTTGGCAATTGACCTTTGCAAATTTTAATGTCCAATGGTTTGGGAGGAAGTGAACGATGATTTGGTGGTGGACGTTGATGCTGGAAGACGGGTATAGGTTGAGCCTGCACCGCTCTATGAAATTGTAGCGGTTGATTATTACGAGGAATATGAACTAACTGAGGATAAAAATCGCGTCTAGGACCCGGAATAGGTGTAGGGTTAGATAAGAAATTTCTTCTGGGAGGAACGGTTGGTGGCATTTGTTTTGCGAACGACGAATATAGGATTATAGGCGTGTTATGAATGGCTATCTATATTTTGAAGTTGTAGACAGAAGTGCAGAGCATGTGATAGGTCTGCAGACTCCTTTATGCTTAGCAATCTAGGCAGGTCACCCTTTAAGTCTCTCACGAAGGTATCAAGACCCTGATCACGGTAGCAAGGAGTCATGTTTTTCAGTGATTTTTGACTTATTTCTAAGGATCATAGTTTAGTAAAACTCAAAGATACATTATGGTAGTCGGTTTTGTGAAAATTGGGTATAGTGCTATAACTCTGTTCGCTCTTGTTTGCTTATCTCGTAATATTATTTTAACAGACAATGTTCCGTAGTATTTTGGGGTGCTCTTGAGATGTTCGTATATTTGAAGTATTCGTTTTATACTCTTTTTCGATGAATTAAACCCTTGGACTTGACTCGAAAACTCACTCTATATCTATGTATGTTCCTTCTTAAGTGGAAAAAAATATTATATAGAGTTGGAGGAGTATAAAAGCATTTAGAAATTAACATCTTGTCTCGAAAGTCATGATCCCAGTAACTTAGTAATCACAACCTAATATCCCATTTATATGTCGATTGCCATTTGTGCACCTAAAAAAATAATTTGTATGACACCACAAGAAACAACACATAAAAACATCCGCATTCATAATTATAGATATTTTTATTTCTTTTAATTGAATCCCCTAGAATTCACTAGAATGGGGGTTTCCATAAATCAACATTTTAAGAAGCTGCCTCAAATTTCAAGTTGATAGATTCATTAGAAATATCAGTAAATAACGCTTAAAAATGTGTCCTGGCAGAACCGAGTGTCCGAAGGAGGGTAAAATTACATCTGAGTTCAATACATTGGTACACTTAAAGGGCTCTTGCAAACACACTGTGGTCTGTTGGGGAAAATGATTTTTACATCGCTGATACAGAAAAATTGTGTTTCCCGTTGGAGCCTCTTGCAGCTCTTTTTTTTTGCAGTCTAACAAACATTAAAAAATCATCTCCACAACCATACCCCAGAAAGTAATCAGTCTAAAGACAAGAACAGCCCCTGGTTATGATAAAATGAGCAACCTTTTCTTGAAATAATTACCCAAAGCTTGCGTCAGATTTTTAAAACATATTATTAATGCATGGAAATTAACTGTTATCCCAATTCTTGGAAACTGGCAAAGTTATACCAATCAACAAACATTTGAAACCTCCCGACTAAGCAAACTATTGGATAAGGTCATACAAAATTTGTTGATGCTGTTTAATCGGGGTCATAATATTTTTCATAATAATAATTACCCATAAGGCCATAAGAATAGGCAAAATGAGTCAGAGAACAACCTTCTCACTTTGTTTCGAAAGAGTTTTTGATTCTATGTGGCATAATGGTCTGGTTTTTAAAATGATTCGTTTCAATTTACCGTACTATTTGTGTAAAAGAATCCAAAGTTTCCTCACTAGTCAATATTCCAGTGTATCTGTGAACAACGTACACTCTGAAATAAAGTACGTAAATATTGGGGTTCCTCAAGTATGCATCAGATATTCCTAATCTCTCTTTGTGTTATTGCGGTTTTGTTTACATCGAATGAATTTCCTCTCATTATTAAGAGGAATCTGTCCATTGCTTTAAAAGCTATTTTACCAGGTGGAATATAAGACTAATAAGGGAAAAATGCAAAACCTTTTTTCCCTCGATAAAGAAAAGCATGTTACATTTCGTTCAATCAGTTGCGAGTGGCTAATGTGTCAATTCAATGAAGTTATTCCCTAAAATACCTAGGAATTCATCTTGATCTAAAATTACTGTTTAATCAACTTGACAAACTCTGAACAAAAATTATAATGTTCGTCACTGGATTGTGACTCATGAAACTTAATAGTTCACTTTTGCATATGTACACGAAATTATTTACAAACAATTTTAAGATCGCTATTACCTTACTACAGAACCTTGCTGCCTTTCACGCTGACATAAAGGCAGAATCCTGGTATCTCTACGGACAAATGTAAGATCATCAAGGCCGATAAGCCGGAAGAAAAGGGTAGGCTGATTTCTTTTCTTATAGACCAGGAATCGATTCTGATTCTGCTGAAATACGGCATGATGGTCACCGTTAAGGTCCAAGATGCGAACGAAATGATTATTTCGGGAATGGCCTCGTCGCTTGGACAAAGTAACCGAGGACAAAGCGAAAGAGGTCCTTGAGGAAAATAACTCTGAGCTTTACTCTGAAACAGTAGGGGGAGGAGGACGATGTGCGACTTGAGGAGAAATACAATTACGAATTATCAGATTCTGATGGTGACATCAATATCATAGATAAGCTGCTGTCATGAAAGTGGAACAGATTAATCTACACCACTCAAAGGCAGCGTCTGCCAACCTTGCATAACCCTCATCTAGGAGTCGTTAATTACCAAAGATAATCGTATCTCTGGATTGAGGGTTAAAGGGTACAACCTATATACCACAAAACAGGTAAAATAGGAACCTGCATTCTTGCTAAAAATGTTCTAAAAGCCTTTCTTCTAACACAATTTAGTGTACCAGACTTCACATGTCTGGAATTCAAAAGCACCAGAACAAAGTAAGCCGACGAGGGACCAGTCCCGGCGGAACCAATATGGAAGACAATAGCAGCCGCGCAAAAAGCCTACAGACCATACCCCTGGTAAAAGGTACAGACGGCAATGCTCACAATATACTATGAAGAATAAACGGACAGAAACTGTAGTGGTGAGAAGCTCTTTGATTACGTGGTAGATTCTAGTCTCTGTGTGTGTAATGATAACAAAATTGGACAGGAAGTTCTGGTCTTCACACTGGGGACATGGCAGTGAGGGTATGTGCCACGACCCTTACATAACTTAAGCTCGCTTTTTGGGATCATAGGTACCATTAAATTACTGATCACCTGCTTTTGAGCATGCCTGCCCTCTAAGCAGACAAAGGAAAGCCAGCAAGCCACTTTGGTGGAATCGATAACAGAGCCACGTAGGACCTGTAGCGTCAACAGAGGAAAATTCTCTCAAGCAAAGCCAAAAAACTGGGGATATTATTTTGAGATGATGGACATTTTGACACATTTCTTGGGTGAATTTTTTTTTTGCATATGCACATCCTACACATATGGTATGCACATCCTACACATATGGTAGGTCCGGCCATATGGGCAAGGAAAGTGAGGCAAAAGGAAGCACAGAAAGGAGTCACAAGCATTGAAACAGTCTTGTTTTAAAAGTCTTATATGTGAATGCAGACAAGTTGTATATTTTTGAGTAATGTATGTATTGTATATGTGTAGGTAATTTTTTTTATTCTGGTTTATGCAAAAAATGATTTAAGGGGTAAAAGTAAGGCCAAGAATCAGGAAAATGCGTCCGATTACATGGAAATTCCCCTTATAGAGAGACCACTGTATGTATTTATTTAATTATTTAACCATTTTTTATATATAATATCCATTTACGGGGGAGATTACGACAACTCTACCGCTAAGAAATGGTATCTAAATCTTGTGGAGGGGTTAAAAACTAGCACTTGTGACTATGGGGTTGTCCGGGGTGTCCATCTCGCCCCGTTTAAGAGTAAAGGGAAATATTAAAAAAATTGCTTAAAATCGAAAAAAAAAATTTAAAAACAACAGCAAGACTTACATCTTTAATAAAGCACTTGCGGTGGATGCCGTGGCGTTGTAGGTATGTGCTTCGGCCCCTACGCAACTTAACTTCGCTGCCTGGGTTCGACTCCCTGCCGGTACGACCGAAAGTAATTTTCACGGTCCCACCTCTTTCGAGTCACTGACAATACTCAAAGAGTAATAACTGTCTAGGAAAAGTTTCTCAAGCTTGGCCGTTCGCAGTTGGCATAAGATTTAAGGTCCCTATCTCTCGTCAGAGAACAATAGCACGCACAACACTTCCTGAGAATGAGAAGCCTGACTCTACGGGCTGTAGCGCCACCCATATTATTATTGTTATAATATATGCGATTAGTTTTTGAATAATTCTTATCCAAATTCAAATTGTAGATAAATAATACAGTTAACATTTCTTGACGCCAAAGTAATCGTACTCGTGCCCATACTTTTCTATGGATATTATGTTAATTTATTTTTTTATTATTAACTTATGTGAGATTTTTCTTAATGATTTTTTCTCAAAGTATAATTAAATTATAATATAATAATTGTTCCCTTAAATACCAATATTAAACTATTTCAGTAGAAAGATGCGATTGGGTATAATCTCTGAATAAGACAATGTGGGGTAACTTAGATCTTTTTTTATTTTCATTATTATTATTTATTATTTACAAAGTAAGAAGAAATAATCCTGCGAAGCCCTTTGGCTTGTCTGCAGGAATCCTATTTTGGTAGGTGTATTAATTCTCCATTAACATTTACTATAAAATATAAATTATTTAAATTGTATACAACACATTACATTGATATTAAAGAAATTATAAAAAATAACACGAAATAAAAACGAAACGAGGGTATGTATGCATATATAGATTCGGAATATTTGAACAGGGTGTTTTATGAGTAAAATACATTTTTATTAATTTTATTCTTTCCAGGGAGTGGGAGATAGATTGGTTGGTAGTTCATTCAGCACTGCCGGATTTAATGTCGGAAAAGAGTTCTTGACATAGTTGTTGTGGAATTTGGCTATCTTGTATCTTCCCTCTGCATTTCTTCGGGTGTTGTGGGTGTGGTCTATTTGTATTCCGAAGCTGCTGTCATTGTAATATTCGTTTTTCAAGGTGGATTTGAATATGCCTTCGATGTCTAAGAGTTCAAGTTGGTTGCTTATCGTTGCACTGTTGTTTTGGTAGTTGATATTTTTCTTTCTGGTGAGAATTTTCAGCAAATAGTTTTGACTTCTTTGGAGTTTACTGCAGTAGGTTGATGTTCCCCACGCCGTTATCCCGTGTCGTATATATGATTCGCTCAACGCTAGGTATCCCTGTTTTAATACATCATATTTACAGCAGTAGCTTAGGTGTTGCAGCATGTATGCTGTACTGCGAAGTTTTCAATGAAGTTGCTCGATGTGTTGGTGCCATTTGAGATTATGGTCAACTATTATACCAAGATACTTGAAGCTGTTGACAACTTCAATTCTGGTTTCGCATTTATCATGTGGTGTCTTGCTATTTTATCTGCTAGTATGAAGGCATTGAGTGTTGTGAAATTTTATTCGGATGTCGCGACAGCTCGATTTTGAACCCTGTTGAACCATGCGTTGTCTCTACTTCGTCACTAAGATTGTCGCCGATTTTTACGTGGTATGATCGACATTTCAAATAATGTTTCATCCATTCTGAACATTGTCCTCTAACACCAACTTTCTCCAGGCATTCTTTTATTTTTTCGTGTGACAGTGTATCGAAAACCTTGCTGAAATCAATAAATAAGGCCAGAGTATGATGCTTTTTGCTTAAGCTTCGGTTAAACGTGCTCGCGAAATAGCCTAAGAGTTGGTGGATATTTTTGCCTTTTTGAAATCCATATTGCCTAGAGTCAATTATTTTGTATTTGACAAGGAATTGCTTCAGTCGCCTAGTAAGATTTTCTTCCAGTATTTTTTCGAAGACCGGTAAAATTGCCTATAGTTGTTGACATCGGACTTTGTTCCTTTTTTTATAAATTGGTCGGACTATAGATATTTTTAGTTCCTTAGGAATTGTCATTTCATCGAGGCTAGTGTTTATTAGATCGTGTAAACTGAAAATAAGAGTCTGAATAAAATCTACAACCATCTGCAAACGTGTAGGGTAAACTGTCCCACAGTTGATCACGTCCCACAGTGAATCTTTTGAATTTACGGAATTTTTATTTATAAGAGAAAAACGAAGTAAAGCGACAATAAACCGTGTTTCGATACTTTATGAATTTACCTGGCAATTGAAGTAGTACGCGCGCCAGTGCGGGTTGTGCTCAAGGAAAAGTGAATTTTACTTTTTATTACTAAAGTAATACAAACTTTGGGATACAGTATAAACGGTTGATTATTATTATTATTTTAAATAATTATGTCAATAAAATGTGTGAACAAGTTTTTTTATACAAATATTTTTCTCCAAAAAGTCCAACAGTGAACCAGATCATACTAGATCAAAACAGAAGATATCCCTGACTATCGCCTCATCGACGCGACTAAGTAACGGAGTTCGTTAATGGTTCTGTGGTTTTTTTAATATTTCTTACTAGTATTTGTCGTTAGTAATAAGTTTCGTGATATTATTGAAGTCCTTAACAATCCTTTTTGTTGTGCTATTTTTTATTTTCCGCTATTACCTTTTGTTATTTTTATTACTTAAGTTATAAGGTTTGTTAATGTTAATGTTAAATAAAAATTGATTTTTTTTTTCAATTGACTTTTTTTTCTTCATTGTTCTTATGAAATAAGAATTAAACACTACCGGTTCACTTCGGACTACCCATTGGTTCACTGTGTCCAGCACTTGTACAAAGCGAATCAATTGAGGTGCGCTTTTAAAACCTAAAAATGTTTTATTTTCTATCATCATTCTAAAGCTGCATTTTGTGAAATATAAAGCTAACGAAGCAAGTCACACCATTTAGAGATTAAACCAATAGTTTAGAAACTGTGTTAAGTCAAACGTAAGCTGGTTCACTGTGGGACAGTTTAATAATATAATAATAATAAGGGTGGCGAGAGTCCGAGGTGGACCTGGGCCTAGCTTCTCAGCAACCACGCGTGTTGTGCGTGCTATTGTTCTTTCATGAGTGGAAGGGACCTACAGTTTAATGCCGACTCCGAACGGCGAAGTTGAGAAGCTTTTTCTAGACAGGAATACTCTTTGAGCATTGTCAGTGACTCGAAAGAGGTGGACCCGTGAATTATCAAAGGTGGTAAATTCGGGTATCGAACTTGGCACCCTTTGCGTAGGAGTCAACGCACTTACCCACTACGCCACGGCGACCCACAGTTTACCCTACTTAATAAAGCGCCTGACTTAAGAGATTCGTTTTTTGTATTTTGAAAGTCAAATGTATGACTTTCATCAAGTTTATCTCAATGTTGGAAAATATTTAACATCAACTTTACCGAATAAAGACATAATTTTTTCAGATATATCAATGGTATAACTTTCTTCGATCCCGAACTAGGGGGCAACGCAATAGAGGACAGATGGCAAAAAACGATACAAATGTGGATTTCTCAGTTTTCATCGTTTGTCGTTCTTACTTCATTTTTATTATTCAATTCATAATAACTTACATACTAGACAAAAATGCTTAAAACTAGTTTGACGAACAATGTCTTAATTTCTTACTTACTGGCCCTAGGCGGGCACTCTAAGCTAAACATATTCTTTATCTATATCTTTCGACCTAATCTAACGGAGTAAAATAAAATGAAAATTTAAAAAGAACAACTTACTACTAAGAAAAAATCTGAAAACTTAATGACTGGACGGTTTATATAAAAACTTACAAGCTAACTTACATTCTACCTTAATGTATCTACGCATACATGTATTGTCATGTATACACATATACATTCTTACTTTTTTTTATTTTTTTTTTGTATATGTATTACATATATACATTTTTTTTATATACACATATATACAACTTAAAAAACTACCCTAAGATATATAAGTCGGCCATAAGTTGCGGATGATAGATATCCATCTAATCCACTGCAAGACAGAGACCGACTGCGCCCCATAAGGGGGAACGTACTACCCTTTTTACTCCGGGTCTAAAGGGTTCGACGCTGGAGATCCCTCGCTCCCCAGCCACCATGGATACCGATGTACTGAACCGGAGGAGACTCTCCTCAGCTCGTTGTGCGACAGAACGGTCGTGGTTGAGTCGCCCATCCACAATTGATCTGCCTATGTGAAAAATGAGCGGTACCGCATTCATATCTTATAATAGGACGTACTTATCTAAATGGAGAAAAGCTTCTGGGGAAACGAAGTCACTGTGGCGTACCCTTTCGTGGTACTCTGGATTGGGGTAGTAAGCCCCTGAGATCAAGTTATTGGACGAGTTCATCGCTCTAGCAGTGTGACCTCGAATCAACTTCAACAGGAAATTGTCCACTCTTATCAGGTTTGCCCTGTTGTGCAAGACCTCATTGGAATTGAATTTTATGTACTGAGATTCTGGAGTACCATAAAGACGAAGGCAAGCCCTAAGACAAGCCCCCTTTAAGCAACCGAATATTTTCCATCAAGCTTGCATTCAGGTTGAACCAGACCGGACAGCCATAGATAAGAATTGGCCAGATGAGGGCCATGTAGCAGATAACCTTCGCCCTCGCATCGAGTTGGCTGTTGTAAAACAGTCTCTTTGAAAGGGCAAAAGCGCCTCGGGCTCTGGCCAGAGCAGCATCTACATGCTTTTTAAAATATAGTTACTGATCTAGCCAGATCCCCAGATATCTGACTACACTCTTTTGCGCCAGTGGTTCCCGTGTCGTCCAACAATTGAGAACTTTCGCCAATTCTTTTTCGTATCCACAGAGGCCTTATACAACAGCGTCCTGAACATAATGGTTTCCGACTTCCGGAAGTTGATACTCAACTGCCAGTCGTCGCAACTTCTCATGAATGAATCGAAGTCACCCTGCGTGAGAGTAGTGATTACCTCGATCTTTTTGCCCGATCTGTATACGATCAAGTCATCGGCATACGCAATTGCATGAAGAAGAGAACTTAAAAGATAGCTCAAGTAAATGTTGAAGAGGATCGGCGAATTAACGGCACCCTGCTGGAGACCATTTTTAACTTGAAATATACCTGTCGAGGTCACGTTGCCATTTTTGACTACGAACCGTCTACCGGTAAGCATGTAACACAGTAGGCACAGCAGTGGTTTGCTTATGCCTAGCCGATTGAGCTTGTAAAAAAGACCTTCTAACCATGCGGTGTCTAAGGCTTTCTTCAGGTCAATCAAGCAGGCACCCGTATATTGTTTCTGGCTCTTGTTCCATTGGATATCCAGTTGATCAGAACTCTATTTATCACTTCCTCGAATACCTTGCTGATATTCGGAAGGAGACTAATTGACCGGAGATTGCACGGATTCGAAGAATATTTTCCTCTCTTGGATATGGGTTGTACAATAGCAGTTTTCCAATGCTCTGGATAATGTGCATTATTCAAAGCATTGTTAAATAAGATCGTGTACATATTAACCACATCTATGGGGAGGTGTCTTGGCACAATGTTCGAGGTCCCGTCGACTCCCACTGACTTTTTCTTCTTTAATGATTCGAAGACCGCTTGGAGTTCTACCTTCGATATGAACGGGGGATGAACCCCTTCGTCGGCGATGGCATTATCTGCCATGTTATCATCGTTGAACACGACAAAGCCAGTGTTCTCAGATCGCCATTGTTGCAGATCCTCACGAAGAAGAGAGTTGTTAGCCAGTCGTGGTTCGGGCGAATACTCTTATTCACCTTGTACACTTCCCGAAAGACCGCGCCAAGTACCTCCACTTTTTCTTGCGGATCTTCTACCACAAAGAAGTTATCGTCGAGTAAGGCGTTATCTGGATCATTACCTGCTGTAGTCAGTATTTGTTCATTGTCCGTCGTTCTGGGAAGCTTAAGACACAGAAGATCGCCTTGCTTGTTACTTCTGAAGAATTTATTTATTTGAGGAAACATACCCGGGTTGTTAGATCTCACAGCACAAATCTTATCGTTCCAGTACGAATTAATAGAAAGCCTGTAATTCTGGACAATTAATGTCTGAATGTTCTTAATAAGCGATTTCAGTGTCCTAATTTCCTCACTACTGTCAGGATCCTACTTTTTTGTTGGTGAAGTGCGTCGATTGTCGCATTGCGGTACAAGTTTTCGTTGTTTGTACGTATGTACCGTGGTATCGTACTGTCTATCGTTCGTTTGATTGTTTCGTCCAATTGCATTAGATACATGTCAATCTCTTCGTTTGACTAGTTTCTATTGGACGGTATGTGGAGCGCGGTTGAAGAGAGTGCTCTCGTCATTTGTTGGAGAAGCGTGTCCATCGAGCCCTACTGTAATTGTAGGGGTACGTTTGAACAAACTCTACTGTTGCTTTCAAATCGAGTCCATACTCTACGCTGTGTAAGCAAAACCAGTTATAATCTCAGTTTTCATATTGCGGATTATAAAACGCATCTAAGATCCTTCCCAAACTCTAAGTCAAACACACAGAAAGCATTCACACATCCAAAGATACTAGAATTATCAGAGATTACCTTGTTAAGAATTCTGCTGATACTTGATAGTATCATTGTTGAGATCTGACTAATAATTGTAGGTACATCAAATGTTCTCCATTTAATTGCTTCAAATGGCTGAACATTTCTGCCATAAGAACTGGGATGCTCATAGTTTGATAGACTTGAATAGCTCTTGAAAAACATGCTAGAGCTACAAAAAATAATGCATTCACTTGGAATAAATACTTTCATCAGTAGTAAATAGTACCAAGCATTCAGATCGATTCAGAGACTGATTTTTCAATGTCAGCAACTTGCTTCATTTAACAAAGAGGGTATTAGTTTGTCAAGACACAAATAAAAGCAATGCCTACCAAGATCACCGAAGCGAGAAACTTAGTATGGCGACGTGGAACACAAATGCCGACGTTCTTGCAGTACCGCATAGTATTGAAAATGATTCGTTAAACATAATGAACAAAAATACATTCTTCAATCGTGTGCTCTATCGTGACTATCACTTAACTGCTCATCTACGAAGACAAATACAGCACCGATGAAGCAACCAACACTACCAGGACTAGAACTTTCCGCTCTCTGCTTTCATATTAAGAAAGTGATTCCACGGTTTAACAAACAATTCGGTAACATTTTTCTCTTAACATTGTTTTGGCCTAACGAATACTCGGAATTGGGCATTGGCTCACACTTTCGTCTACTGATAATCTAACAGATTGTACTAAACCCGCTGAGGAGATTCACAATGCACTTGATTTTTAGAATGAAGTACTATAAAAATGGCCTTCACAGCTGATTTCCCCCTGGTCTATCGACGAATTTGTCAGATATTTACAAGTCATAGTACATTGTCTCATACTAACGATCACTTGCATGGAAAACTCCCACCCCACGAAAATTTCAGCTAATTCGTGAATTTGTGCCTTCAATAATGTCGAACATTCCTGAATTGCACACAGTAAGCGCAACTAAGCATTCGTTATGTCGGGGTTTAGGTTATATACTACGTAGTGATCCATGTTTTCAGCCTTCGTTGTGGACATTCAATACAGAAAAGTATATTTGGTCCGTTTTTTCTTTTATTGGCCCATACTTTATACATTTTCATATCTTGCAGGGGTCGTGAGAATTCTGCCCTCATACCAAAAATCTGTCATATATTTCTTATCTTTGTAATCGTTTTATGTGAAAGTGTTGTCTTTATTAAAGTGTATTCCGTCCGCGTCAAATTTTCAGAAAATATCTTCGCCTATAATACCGTCCTGTGAAATTGGGAAGGCGTTAGGCACTATGTGGAACAAATAAGTAATCTTTTGTCCTGGAATAATTTCTATAACTAGGTTTATGGTTGCTGAGGTTAATGTAGGTGGATTGCTGATAGTTTTTGAGTAATAGTTTCCGTATTTACCCAGACATCATCCTTTAGTGTTTTTATTTTAATAAGGCTTAGTGCGGCGCCCGTGTCTGATAGCATTATGTTGCTTTAAGCCTCTCAATCTCTTGACGTTGTTTTTATTTGACTTTTGAAATTTGTTGATGTGGTAATGGAACTGAATTTACGATAGGTTTTTGAATCGCTGATTGGTATTTTGGATTAGGTGTTCTCTTCAGAAATCCTGCGTCAATTTGTTTTGGGGGATATTTCCTCGATTTAATATTTGATTCAGTGGTTGATTTTGAAGGACATTTCCTTGACTTGGAATTTGATGCAGTGATTGATATTGAGGGTTGGTGACACTGACTCCGAGTGCCGGACGGATCAGGTCGCTTGTAGTTTCCCTGATTAGAGTGTATTTGGTTATCGGAGCACTGGGTGTTGCTGACCGCTCTTTTACTGCATTCTTCTAAAGAATGACCTGGGTTCTTACAGTACCTGCAGATTAAGTTTTTCACCGTGTTGATACTGATCCCATTTGGGTAGGGGTTGGGTGTAACTGCGTGTATTGCTATTCGCGAATGAAAAGCTGGTATTGGGATCATATCTGCTATGCCCAAAGCTGGATAACTTATTAGTTACGTTCGGGTAGCGAGAGTTATTATTTCTTGCCCTACGACCTTCGCTGGTGTTATGGCACTTGCTCTTGCAGTTTTGACAATACAGGGTACTCGCGGATGAGATTAGCTACTCTTCCTCCATTGCTATGTGAACATTTTCATCTAGATTGGAACACACTTTTTACCAAAGTTTTGAGTTGGGGTTTTAGTCGGTTACAAAAACTGTTGAAAACTATTTTCGATCGGATTATTACCGCTGTCATGTGCATTGTTTATTCCGCCAAAGAGAACGTTGACCCTTTCTGAATACGAACTTATGGTTTCATTGTAGTTTTGCCTGAACTGGAAAATTTCGGTCTGTATTACTTGTACAGATCGGGTTTTCCTGAAATTCTTGACAATTGCCTTTCTTAACTCGGCCCATGCATCATAGTCTTTGTATTTAATTTCGACTTTCTTATTTCGACAATCTCGACTTTGTGACCTTCACTGGTGGCCTTCCGTGCGTGGAGGTCAATCAACTGAACAAACCTATTCAGGTTTCGGGCAGAACCATCAATCTCTCGTCTTATGACTTGCGAAGAATTAAAACCCATTATTATGGGGAATTCTGATGCTGACACTGACCTTGCTTTTCGAAGGAGACGAGTTAGAGTCACTGACTTGGGTTTTTGGGTTTGATCAGGGGCTTCAACTGGTTGCTTTTGTGGTTCTTTGTGAGGTGGGGAGTGTCCGATAGGCATTTGTATAATATGAGGGGCTGGAGGTGGAGCTCTTGCTCCTTTTACTTGCTTATTTGGCGTATCTGATACTTCACAATCAGAGAACCTACTTTGAACTTTTCTATTTCTGTGCGATATATATTAGATTGAGGTGCGACATATATTATTGGTATAAAATGTCGTTTAAAATGTGAGTAACTTAAAAGTATATAATCGATCTTAAAAAATATGTAAGTTTAAATACACAAATAATTATATGTACATATCTTACTATATCATGACTGATTAAAGATGACTTCTTATAGATGATGCAGATGCCGTTTTCCTTTTTAGGTGCCTTGGCATGGATCTTGATTGGTGTTATGAGTTTTTAACTGTTTTTCTCTTTCATCACTTCTCTCCTTTTTGGTTTTTTTTCACTGAACTTATTTCTTTTTCTCGTACTTCCCCTTTTATGAATGACTGTCTGTACCCAGCGGGCGTTGCTACGCATATTAAAAAATCATATTAAAAAAAAGTCAGCATATATGTACATATGTATAAGAAACTTTTTTTATTTTATTTAAGTGGTGCCCCATATACAATATTTTTTAGGTTTCCCGACGCGTGAACAGACCACTTATAGTTGCCCATGAGAGGAACACGGACTTTCTTAGTACAGACCACACGCTTGTAAAGATTGTCCTTGTACTCCAAAAGTAGATAAAAAGTGTATCCGATACGCGTGCTCATACACCGAATAGACTTTCACTGTTGGCAATAATCATTTTTTTTTCATCAATCCAAAATTTAATATTGAAAAGCAGAGCAAAGCACTTATGATTTTACTCCTATCCTACAAAAATTCCAATTGCCAATTTAAAAGAAATTATTTTTTATTTGCACTCACTAACTCGCACTCGAAATTCTGATGTGACAACTTCAATCCGAGGAGCTACTTGTCTAGAATTGTTATCTATTCTAATTACTAACCTAATGATCGAGTTAACCCGGAAACCACTCATGAATACCCTTTTCTATGTCTTCGCAGTGCCGACATCATATTGAAAGCAATTATTACTATTTATGGATCCATTTCACTAGTTAAGTAATAGCAATCATATAAAAAAAATTTTCTTGCTGACATTGCTGAAAGTTATCTTTTAATATCATATGTACAGCACACTTAGACCATGTTGGTCCATTGTGATACCCACAGTCAGACTACTACCCCTGATTAATTTGATCCCAACGGCAAGATATTGATCAGATTTGAAAATTAACTTTTCTTTCGCTGGGACAGGGGCAGGGGCACTCAACCAACTGCACCATCCAGTCGTCTAAATATCGTATAAGATTTGCCATTTCCAGAGCCAAGAATTTAAAACCACCGTATGCGTCTAACTTCTAATAAAAAACCTTTAATTAACAAAAATCTTTAATTTGTGCAAAAATATTCCTCGGAAAAATAATAACTTATGAGCCACTATCTAACATAAATTCTAATGAGAAGTCTTCTACACTCAACACTTCTGTGCAGATTTTTGGTATATTAGTGTTAATTGAGTCTACTATGTGATCAATAAATAACGAATCGTCGCTTTCCTCAAGATAACTACAAGCAATATCACTCGCCTGTGTTTTTTTTATCCTTGCATGCTGTTGCATAATGATGAGCTTTCACACAAAAGTTTAATATTTTCCGTACTCCGGACATTTACGCTTTACGTGATTCAAATTGCAAAATTTGAATATACCTCCACGTCAGTGTACAATTTGAATTCCGAAATTTTTTTGAAAATTGTTTTTATTAATATAACCAGTGTAGATATCTGCCTTAGGCTCCCCAACTGGTTTCTTCATAACCTACCGTTGTGGTTTCTGCAATCCGGCATTTCTCAATCTTTTTTTCCAAGGCTAGATTATTCATTTTGAGCGCCTGCTTTTGAACATTATGATTGGTGATTCCGATGACTGTTCTGTAGCGCAACATGTGATGTTTTTGTTCCCCGAAGTTATAATTCTCCAGCTACTTCGCTATGTCCACTAAAACTGGTCGACGGCCCATTCCTCCTCCTGAGACATTGTGTAAAACGAATACCGCACATATACAATATTGACACGAGTGTTGCAATATTTTTCAACACTTCGACGATGCAAGAACTTTCTTCATAGTTTAAGTTGAACATTTAGTATAGTTCGATGGCTTCCGCTTCAGCACAGCTTAGTAATCTTGCTATCTGAATTTCTGATCCCTCTTTATTATTTATGTTTGTGGCTTTTGTATAAACGTCGAATTGACTCTTGAACCGTTTTCACTGCTTCTTTATTTGATTCCAAAATTCCAACTTTTTTATTTTAAATCCGACTTTTTATTTTACTTAATTCCAAATTTCCTATTACGACTTGGCCACCTTGTCTTAATTGAAGCCCGTTTTATGATTAAGTGGCAGATTTTACTAATTCATTGTTTAATCTCACTTAACTTAGTGTTATACAAAATGAGCGTGCTCACCAACCATATGAATGTTATTCACAACACTTGTAGTCCATACAACATGATAACATATGCTGAGTTATAACATATTATATATATGGAACATATGATAGCCTAAAGTAAGCGAAGATTAAATGGAGGAGTTTAGCTTCGTTTTTCGGCGAGATCTTTAAGAATTGTCCAGTTATTAGATAATTTTTCATTACTCATTAAGATTTATTTTTATTTCAATAAAGTCACATTAAATAGTGCGAAATGCCTTGTGAATGTTAAAATAAAGTTGAACGCAAGAAGTATTTTCACTGCAAGTGTGTCAATATTCAACCGGCTGACATTGACTTTTTTAACACATCAAATAATAGTTTTCGGTGTAAGAGTAGTTCCGCTGCATGAAGGAGTTCCCCTCACTCTCCATCTCTTCTGAGAGAGCAAAGTGAACAGACATCATCACAACAATAAGTTAATGATTCTCCGTTGTCAGTTTCGCCACTCGCTACGGCAACAATTGGTGAACGAAATAAACAACACAACACTACCAGCAAATGCAAATGCAACAACACCAATGGGCAATTCCAGCATCGATTTTGATGAACAGACAGACAATAACGTTGAAAACGGTGTACAATGAGATCGTTGCTCTCCGTGCTGAAAACGTGTGTGTTCTTTCGTTAATATCGTCACTAGAGAAAGAAAGGAATACTCTCATGCAGACTGTGCGGAATCTCCAGAGTGAAGTTGATCTCTTGAGAGAGAAAATTGTGTAGAAATTACTTGTGTTAATGTTAATTAAATTAACAAAAATAATGTTTCAAAGGGTGTCGCTACAAATGTGTCAGAATTGGAAATTGATAAGTGTTATGTTAAAAATGTCAAATTATCTAATGATGTAAATGTTAGTAAGAAAAGGTATGTTTTAGTTGTTAAATTTCTCTCTAAGATTAAAATATATTCTACAATGAAAAACAAAATTATCCATGAAAATTATCTGACATCTAAGATTTTTGGCTGTGAAAGGAATAGTAAAATTTATATAAATGAATTGTTAAATGGTAAAACGAAATATTTCTTGAATGCTGCAAATAAAAAAAAAATAAAAAAGAAAAGGTATATAAGTACGTTTGGCATGCGCAAACATTTTGATATTGTTCTTATCCATTTAAATTCGCTTGTAAATAAGCCTAGTTTCTTTGTTTTGACGGAAACGAGGATATATGACATTGAAGGTTATGAACCATTATTTTGCTGTAACAATAAATATGCATCTGTTGGCGTTTCTGCATTTATTATAGATTCATTTCATACTGAATCCTACAGTTTCAATATGCACACTTGTGATGTTTTAAAAGTTATAATCAGTGAGTTAAAGTTCCAATTTATTTGTATGTATAGATTTAATGAGTCATCCCGTTCTAATAACATGTTTCTTGAGAAGTTGGAAGATTTGCTGTCATGTGAAGCAAATGACATAGCCTTTTTAGGTGACGTAAATATAGACATCCTACAAAACTCTACATGTGTAGATAATTATCTCTTCTTGCTATCTTCTTTCGGTTTGGAATCTGCACTCCTAAAACTAAAAAACTGCTGTCTCGTGTCTCATTTATAAAAACTGATTTTACCTCTCAAAATAATTTCCTTCTGTTGTAAGATTGGGAAAATATTGTGAGTGAAAGCGATCCTTCCATAGCCTTCCCCAAGTTTATAAACTTGGACATCTTACCTTAGATTGTTCTAAAAAAAATATTACAAAAGAAGAACAAATGAACAAAACTTAAACCTTGGATATCGATTGATTTATTAAGACAAATAAAGTTAAAAAACAAATTATACAAATAGAAGACTAAAAATCCTAATAATAATGATAACATTGCAGCATACAAGCGAAATTTTCAAATATATTTGTAATGATGTTTCGTTACGTAAAACTAACTATTATCGAAACAAGTTTGGTGAGGTCCAAGGGAAATAAAAAAAAAAAATAATGGGAACTAGTGAGATAAATCAACTCAGAAAGACCAAATTCATAGCTTAAACGAAGATAACGCTCAAATATCAGATACCAAAGAGTTAGTAAATATATTTGATGATTTCTTTTCCTACATAGGTACTAAGGTTTGGATAGGTTTCCGATATTCTGCTTCCTTTTTTAGTAGTAATTGTTTAGCTGATGAATTGTCTTATCCCCAGAGTTTTTTCTTTGATCCTATTTCGTCTTACGCATTATATAAAATTACTAGGCCTCGAAAAAAGTGAAAATCACAAACTTCTGATGGATTTTCAAATAATTTCGTCAAAAAATATAGCTAAAAAATTGCAGCACTCTTCGTTGACATAATGAAAGCCTTCGATACTGTCGGCCACAATATTATTTTGAAAACGCTTTGCAAATGTGGCTTTAGAGGTGCAATTCACAAATGGTTTCAGTCCTACATACTTATCTAACTTATCTAATAGAGTCCAACGACTAAAAATTAATGGTGTGCTGTGTTCCGTCTCTGTAGGTGCTCCTCAAGGGTCCGTTCTTAATCCTATACTTTTCCTATCTTTTATAAGTTCACTGTTTCCGAAAAAATTTCGAATCAAAGTTACTGCTTTGCCAGACGATATGGCAGGTGCTTTTACGACCAATTCTTCATTAAATCTATCTGCTGATATCAATCATGACCTTGAAATCTTAATTCATTGGTTTAAAATACATAAAATGGTCATAAGAGACGAAACAAAGATGATGATTTTTGATCTCATTGGCAATGAAGTAGACTATGGTCCTTTCATTTTTCATTGTTCCCAGATATATTTTGAGAAAATTTCCTGCTTTGACAAATGTTTCTGTATCGAGAAAGGTAATCAATGCATTTTTTCTATGCTCAGTTTGTGGCAATTCTCTATAGATATCGGGGTCAGCTACGTTGACTTGCCAGGCGTTATCCCTATCCGGAAGCAACGTCAATTTAAATGCTGACGTCAACGATCTTTTGAGGAGTCGAAGCAATGAATTCTATTCCATTATACCAACGACGTTTATTGGTGGTGGGCTTTCTCTTGTATTTGCTTTTTTTCTAGCCCACATTCATTAAATTCGCCCTGCTGAGTTTCCGGTGACGATAGGGCTTTTAAAGCTTTTTAATTTTCTTATTTATTTTCAGAACTTACTTACAACTAATCTTATACCGTACATAAAACCTCCCTTGCGCGAGTAGAAGGTCTGCCAGAGACCACTTGACACCGGATGTTGATCCCGAGATCTGTTGTTTGGCTCGTTGTAGTCGTTCTCCGCTGTACAATGCACACATTTTCTAAATGTACATCCAAGTAAACAGCAGTAGGGTGTATGTAGGTACTGCGAATTAAAAATACGCCACATCGTTAGAATTTTCGTCAACAACTCCGAACGCTGCCGCGTCAATAATTATGTTAACGTACTTGCATATGTATTTGAAAGACTTTGCCGAACGACAATTTTATCATTTAACTTCAATTTCTTATTGATGAAAATGTACTATTGTAGATATTCCATTGTCATCATTGGATCGGCCGCGTTAAAGAAGATAACCATAATTCCCGTAATAGTTACTGCTACTAATTGTCTTAGATAGCGTTTTGAACCGTGCACGGAGAATTGGGTTTTAATACTCCACATGGCAATGAAACATATTTTTCTAACAACTTCACGTAACAAAGGATATTGTTTATTATCTGAAATTCCTGCTGATATCACGTTATCGACTTCATTTGGTACAATCCTCTTTGGAATTCGCGTGATTTTTTCTCCACTTTCACTTGACTGAAAACATTACGAACAAGCGAGGCTTGACAATGAAATGTTCCTAGTTTTTGTTTTTAAACCACATATAGGCTAGATATTATGTTATTCTTAAAATTGCCACATAATTTCGAGAGAACTGAAAAAAAACTAATTCATTACCTAATGATTGAAAGCTATCTTATCTTTTTGTATAGTACAGGAAACTTCTGATATCGTATCACCAAAGCCTTCATAACACGTTACATTTTATCAGTTTCTTTTCAGTTTTCCACGACTGTTGGTTATATACTAATTGAGGAATAGTCCACTCTATCAGTGAACAAAGTTGACACCATTAAAAACATTGTTGAGCGATTTTATATATATTTCTAGTACATTAATACGTGTACAATATCGAAGTGAATCACTGAATTAGCTGTGTGATAAAATTTATAACTTATTATATGGTAGTATAAAATCAAAGTGATAAAAAAAAAATCTTAATATGAAATGCATTTGACGACCTAATTATGTGAACCATTTCCGTTATAAGTAATCAAAAATCCTGAAAAGTGTCAATTGCACTATCATTAGGAGTTTATTTCGTTAATATGAGAGTTAGTGTAATAAAAGCTAAGACCAGAAATGTCCAACAAGACAATTTTACGTTTCTTATACATGTTTTATTCGTACCGTATGTTTATATTCGTACCAGTTTTCGAAATATCAAAATAGTCGCTGCCATCTTTAAGAAAATATTAACTAAACGTAATCTTCATAATACTTACCAATACTCCTCGGTAGCCACATTCCAAGAAACCAACAACAAATTTATTGTGATAACTAGAATTACATCTGTATGTAATCTGTAGCTAACCTGCTGTGGGTCAGTGAATATAATGCTATGAATCAATGTTGTGTTTTTAGTGTTTGGACTGAAAACCAATAAAACATACTAAGATTCAATTAATACAAACAACTTTAATTCAACTAAACATTAAATTAAAGAATTGCATCCTACCAGTGACAATATCACGTTTGTTATTGTTTTGGAAAAAAAACCTTTTTATGTTGCATGATTTTGCTTGTGATTTTCTGTTGGTTGATGTTGATTCTGTTGTGTATTTTGACTGGATACTAGCTTATTTGGAAAGTTAAATTGTTAAAATTTATCTCCTGAAAGGCGTTTGAAGCGGCTTGCTCAAGAAAATCTCCACCGATGATTTCTGTCTGAACATCAGATAAAATGAAGGACCATTTTAATTCTCTGCGTAGACCCAGACTAAATTTAAGGAAATGATAACCAAATGCTTTTATCTGGGATTTGTTGGCAGCGTAAAGTTTGAGGTCTGCTCTGATGAGATGCTTGTTGATTTTTGCGATGGGAAACGTTTGCTCCCTCATCAAAAATGTTCAGACGGTGTCCTTTTATTAGGCTGCTGTTGTTTTTAAAGATGCTGTCATCAACCGCTGGAACTGATGAGAGCACAGCTAGTTTTCCTACTGGTCGCTGCTGAAGGTACAAGAACCTTCACATTTTCGAGCGTTGTGAGCCCATTTTCTGTGGTAGTAATACAATTTCTATGTTACTCATGGGTGAATAAAAAAGTAAATCTGTCTACCTAGATGAGAAAGGAATAGATTCCATTATCGAATGTCAGTCGTATTGAGAGGAAAATCTTCTCGCTCTTAAAAGGGCGAAACAAATTGTAGCTGTGTAGCTGAATAATTTTTGTTTGAATATGTTTAAACGGGATTGCACTCTCTCTTAACTTAAGCTTACACCTGTATTCCGCAAACCTCTGTGATGTGTCGGAAGTCACAACTGCCCCATAAGAACATGGTGGGTCACAAATTGTGAGGTTTTCGTATTCTGAGCAAAACCTCATCCATAGTTTGTGATCATTACAAGAACCATAAAAATGATGATGTTCCTCTGATTACATCGCAAGGACAAAATCATTTTGATTTACATTTTTCTTCTCCCGTATTTAGATGACAATGTGAACGTTATAGTAATGAGCAACACACTACTAAGATTTGAAAGTAAATCACCCCATGCAAGTGCACGTGTACAACCCCAATCTTTATGCGTACAGTTTACGTCACCTTCAACTAAGTAATCATCATTCAAGGAAGAAATTTTACGCATATCATTACTTAAACAAAGCTTATTAGAGTTGTCACAGTTGCACCAGGAAAATATACACATAATATGTAAGAGGAGTGTTGAACCGATCTGCTCACAAAAATTGCAACACTACCAGCATTTCCAACAGTTCTATAAATACGATGGCATTTGAAGTTCGGGGTGGATAAGCCATAAGTTTGATTTAGCCACGTTTCTGTTCCAAAGGCTATGTTACCGTTTTTTTTTATTTAAAAAGTCTAGGAATTCAATGCTTTTGCTTCAGTCTAAACGGAACTTTTGCTTGCGCATGTCATCCATATCTGATCTCTTAATTCCTATTGATTTTAAAGTTCCTAAAAGTGGTAAATCAACAAATACCGAAGACAAGACGGCGGTGCGGTCCAAAACGGCTTTAGGCATTTACACAGTATGCTAGACAGGATCTTGTAGACGATGTTGAGCAGGGCTATACCTCTATAGTGGTTGTAAGAGGTGGGAGCGCCTTTTTTGTGGATGGGGCATATGGATCTGATATTCCAGTCTTCGGGTATGCTTTCGTCTTTCCAAATTCTGCAGATGATGCAGATTGCTCGCTACCAGAACATCGCCACCGGCCTTGATGAGCTCCGATGGTAAGACATCAAAGCCTGCGACTTTGTTTAACTTCAGCCTTTTAATGGCTGTGGCGACTTCTTCAAGGCTGGGTGGGAAGACTACTACAGCGACTGAAGTTGGGATTTCTTGATTCCCTATCACTATCTCCTGGTCAGGCCCTTTAAGCAGCTGTTGGCAGTGCCGCTTAAACACATTCACAATTCTCTGCGGGTCAGTAACCAGGTTACCCTGACATTTTCGAAGAGCCTGGGTGCTTTTCAATCACCCCATGCAAGTGCACGTGTACAACCCCAATCTTTATGCGTACAGTTTACGTCACCTTCAACTAAGTAATCATCATTCAAGGAAGAAATTTTACGCATATCATTACTTAAACAAAGCTTATTAGAGTTGTCACAGTTGCACCAGGAAAATATACACATAATATGTAAGAGGAGTGTTGAACCGATCTGCTCACAAAAATTGCAACACTACCAGCATTTCCAACAGTTCTATAAATACGATGGCATTTGAAGTTCGGGGTGGATAAGCCATAAGTTTGATTTAGCCACGTTTCTGTTCCAAAGGCTATGTTACCTTTTCTTTTATTTAAAAAGTCTAGGAATTCAATGCTTTTGCTTCAGTCTAAACGGAACTTTTGCTTGCGCATGTCATCCATATCTGATCTCTTAATTCCTATTGATTTTAAAGTTCCTAAAAGTGGTAAATCAACAAATACCGAAGACAAGACGGCGGTGCGGTCCAAAACGGCCTTAGGCATTTACACAGTATGCTAGACAGGATCTTGTAGACGATGACGATGTTGAGCAGGGCTATACCTCTATAGTGGTTGTAAGAGGTGGGAGCGCCTTTTTTGTGGATGGGGCATATGGATCTGATATTCCAGTCTTCGGGCATGCTTTCGTCTTTCCAAATTCTACAGATGATGTAGTGATTGCTCGCTACCAGAACATCGCCACCGGCCTTGATGAGCTCCGATGGTAAGACATCAAAGCCTGCGACTTTGTTTAACTTCAGCCTTTTAATGGCTGTGGCGACTTCTTCAAGGCTGGGTGGGAAGACTACTACAGCGACTGAAGTTGGGATTTCTTGATTCCCTATCACTATCTCCTGGTCAGGCCCTTTAAGCAGCTGTTGGCAGTGCCGCTTAAACACATTCACAATTCTCTGCGGGTCAGTAACCAGGTTACCCTGATATTTTCGAAGAGCCTGGGTGCTTTTCCTGAAGCCAGTGGCAATGCTTTTGACTTTTTTGTAGAGTCCGTATTTTCTGCTTGTCCCTAGACTCTTCTATGTCCTGGAGCTAGGATTTTGCGAGAGACCTTTTCCTTAGGAGTACAAGCTTTTTCTCCAGCCCGTTACTCCTCCTGTTCTCCTGTAGTTTTTCCTTGCAGCACCTTTTGTTATACCTCGTCGGTTGCGCATTTCTTTCACTCACACTCCCCATCATACAACGAGTTTCATGAAGGAAGTGGTAGGTAGCTTAAAGTGGTTTCACCTACCTCTTTGATGGCTGAGCGGCAATGCAACCAAATTTCGCAGGCGTTGGTGTTTGACGTATGCAAACAAGAGAGTCTCTCACTAAGTTGCTCATCGCAGGCTGGCCATATCAGTTATTAGCTCAGGCGTCTAATTTCAAAGCTCGTCTTTGTTAGCGATGCAACTTTCTGACATTAAACAGTCGAACTCTGAATCTTACTGCTACGAGGAAATAGTCAAATTCCACGTTTGTTCGCCTGAATGTTCGTACAGAGTCGACGTTTTCTTCCCTTAATGTTCGCACATATAGGATATTGAGTCGATTTTGGAGGTTCGACCGTCCGGAGATCGCCAGGTTGAATTGTGGATTCTTTTCTTCTCTGATTCGGAAGCCGGGATCTGTTGTCGTATCGTGGAGGCTGTAGTTTCCGAACACTCCGCCAAGGATATTTTCTTTACCGATTTTGGCATTAACATCTCGAAGCGCTATTTTTACGTCGTACACCGGACAGGCACTGTACCAAAGCACCGTCCGAGAGGTCGTAATAATCCACGTAAATAGAGTCCTCAGCCTCGTCGGAAGGGGCGTGTGCACATATTAGGCTAAAGCAAAGCACCGTCCGAGAGGTCGTAATAATCCACGTAAATAGAGTCCTCAGCCTCGTCGGAAGGGGCGTGTGCACATATTAGGCGTCCGTTGCATATATTAGTTCACTTCACAACGGGTGGTGTGGTAGCTATATCAAGGGGCCCGTGAGGAGGCTATATGTCATATGCAATGAGAATACCCTGTGTGCATAGACCCTACCCCATTCGATTTCAGAAAAAGTTGGTGTCCCATTGCAACCATTTTCGAGTGTTTTTTTTACAGCCCTTTATGTCTTGATATGCTCCTTCAAAAAATGGCTTTAATTAAAAGCACAATAATACAAATTGGTAATTAAAAACGCCTGATGTAGTTTGAAGGCCAAATATATACCCTTTAAAAATGTAACTTAAGTTTCCAATGTGCCTAATTTTATGAAATATGCCATCATCATTAACTTAAAAAATACGCCAATTTTTGTAAATTTCACAGTCCTAACATTGAGCTAACGGTACTGCCAAGCAGATTATCAAATGCCAACAACATTTTTTTTCTTAAGGACCACTGCGCGACAGAAACACGCCAATAACAAAACGGGTGAAGCTAGTTGGGGTGACTTTATGAAACCTCCGAGCGTGTAGAAAGTTGTAGAAGATGATACTGAGCAATTTCCTAGTCGTTCACAGATGGCATTAACACTACCACTTAAAAAACCAATGAAATTACTCTAGTAAATCAAAACTAACGTCAACAAAAATATTCCCTTCTTCAAGAGTGGCGTATACCAAACATATGTATATAAACGTTACTATACCGCATCCATTTCTACCGATACGAATAAATAAATCTTACTGTATACCATCCCATACGATACGATCGTATTCCACACAAAAAAATTTGAATATGCTCTTCGCATTCAGAAGTTATATATCACACAGTACGAAAGTGTATACCATAAAACCCTATCGATTTGATGTAGCAAATTGTTCGCACTCACAAAGTAATCTGCTTACTACACATCAAAAACAGTATAGAGAAAACGTATGCTAGAGGAGAACAGAGGAGAATCAAATATCCCTAAACGAGGATACTAGATACATTCAAAATACGCTTTTCACAATTCAAGAGATGTATAACATACACACAGGACAGAAAGGGTATAAGGTATACTATCAAACCACATCAATGCGTGATGTGGCACAAGACATCAAAAACAGTAAAGAGACAACGTAAGTTAACACGCCACTTCGCCACTTCGCTATTCCCTTTCCCATACATGTCCCACATATAATTGACCTTCCATAAAACTGCTGACTGCATGAAATGTATTTTATACCAATAAAGCACATAAATTAAATATGGTCTTAGAATTATGTCTGAATTAATAAGCAATGTAATCAAATTGAATGTATTAAAGAAAAGAGCATCGATAAAAAAGTTCAGATGATTTCAAACATCTGTGTAACGAGTGTAACAGTGTAACGAGTTGTTTTTTTCCCTATCCGCGAATCCCGATAACTTTTATACTAGAAGAAATGAGAAGAAAATGAACGCACCGATGTTGCTTGTCGATAGTACATCTGCGCAAAAAATGTAACGATACCTTAATAGTACCGATATACATTGAGAGGTAATGTTTCGTTATTTTTATTGTTATACTCCCAATTGTTGTTGGTACTGCAGCCCAACCGAAATAGAGCATTTTTTCTTCCGTTTTGCCGAAGCACACATAGATAATCAAAAAGCAATTGGTTGATTCAATTTTAACGAACATCATGTAATATTTTATGCACGACGAACAAACTGGGAAGTAGTAGTAAATTTCATACGACTTGTCACGTTTTTTTTTGAAGCTCTTTAGCCACGGTAATTAGCTGGGTGCTTCCCTTTGCAATTAATGCAAGTTGCAAATTCGGATGCGAATTAAAACACAGTTGAGTTCGCTGGGTTGTGAGTAACGGAACACGTCCGCTCTCCTTCAACTTTATTTTCGAACTGCCTACATATAAAATTATTTTCAAACACTTAACCTAAGGATGAAGCGTCGATGCAATACTTGTCATCGATCGTCACTATCTTATGTACTAAGAATGTTGGTGACCACTTCAAAGGGATGGAAAGATATATATAAAAATAAAAT
The DNA here is from genome assembly GCA_964034865.1 of Eristalis intricaria. Taxonomy (NCBI): domain Eukaryota; kingdom Metazoa; phylum Arthropoda; class Insecta; order Diptera; family Syrphidae; genus Eristalis; species Eristalis intricaria. Next base: position 15,974,320 of record OZ035874.1, read on the forward strand.
GACGTAGGTCATAGATGAACATTAAAATTTGTATTCATATTTCGTCTCTACGCAGGATCGAAATATAATACCCAAGGCCATTAAAATTTGGACCATAAAAGAGAGAAGTTAAGTGAAGTAAATGCTCACTTTAACTTGCGTGCTCTCCCGCGCATTTAACACACCGTGGATCTTTTTGTCAGTATTTTCTTGTGATTAAAACCCAGGCATCGCTTTCATTGAGGTGTTAATATTGAGTTCCTGTGTAAGGCTTCAATCTTAACAAAATTTTCGCATTTGGTTTCGTTTTGGACTTGGCTTCTTGCCTTTCCTTATTTTCGTTCTTAGTTGACTAAGCTCTAGTCTTAGTTCTTTGCAGAGAGATTCCATGCTAGTAACCTTAATCCGAAGTTCTGCATTCTCTTTTTCGAGAAGTTTGAGATTCTCATGAAGTGGCGAATGCGGTGTCGTTGGAGATTTCTTTACCTGCGTCTTAGACGCAGTAGTTTTAGCTGGCGCTAATGCGCACATGGTTTCTTTAGAAGATCATGATGTTGGTGATCTTGTAACTCTTGAACCTTTTCCAAAGAGTCCATCAAACGCAATTACTGGCTCTGCCTAGAATCCGTAGAGCCTGATTCTGATTCGGGCTATTACCGCCGTTTGTTTTACTCATTGCATTTAAAAAAAAAATTGTTTGTGTTAACAAACTATGGCTTTAAGTCGCCTTTTACGACAGGCATACCTTACCTCGAATATATTCTAACCCTTATCCGAAGAGAGGAAAATAATGAAGTTTGATACGCTAAGTTTAGACCTAACGGTGAATGCACTAGAAAAAGAAAAGAAAAATAAAAACGTGCAAAACTGGATACATGAGGTCCTCATGGCTTTTATTTTATTTCAGCCGTTGTAATTGTATGATTTCGTTCATCGATACCTCCTTCTTTTATTAAATAAACAAGAAAGCAGTTATAAAAAAAATTCAATTCAATTAAATCCGTCGTAAGGAAATAATATTTTTGGTAAGAAACCACGGAAACTAAAATGATGTATCCAGTTTTGCTCTCCACTTATGTAGTAATATTATCTGTGATATAACTATGTCATAGAACCTTGATAAGCACATACATTTTACGTAGACTCTGTCAAATTTTATGTTTGCGTTACACTTAATTATGGTCGAATTTCAACGACGAGAAAGCATAGTATTGTATTAATATTTGCTCTTATTACTATTTGTAAATCTAAGTATATTACATTTTCCTAATTTTCCCGTAGGTGGCACCAAGACACAACAAAATAAACAACATCAAAGTTTGAAGATACATAAGCTAAAAACATTTTTAAATACGAATCATCTGTGTGAGACGATGTATACATAACTCGCGGTCTCATGTATATACGAATGTATATACAGCTTTATGTTTAAAAGTTACAACTTTCTGCAAAAATGGCTATCATTTGGAGACGTCGTTCTACATCGATTGTGAAGATAATTGCGATTTTAACAGCAATCTGGTTTATGATAGCTTTTCTACTTTACACTGACGACACTAAACGCGTTGCTAAGTGGGATGGCTTATCTCTAGGGCTCAAAAATGTCATTGGTGATGATGAAAACAGTCAACCTGTTGGAAGAAATGCTGCAATTGATATACCTATTGAAATAGGAAATGATGGTGGAAGAATACTTAAAGATGTAGAGAATTTTAAGAATAATGGCAATGATGCCGCTGAATCGGTGATTGAAAATGTGATAACACTTCCATCGGGCAAACATCCAAATTCACATCTTAATCGCTACGAGCAGGGAGCTGGTAAACTAATTCAAAATCTTGGAGCCGATGGTGGTAAGATTTCGTACATGGCATTTTTAAATTCTTTAGAAAATTCGGTTCGATCTCATATTATTATTGCAAGAGACTTATGTATATGAGTGTCTTACACTGCTTATCAAAGAACGAGTATGAATTTGTTTGGTCTGGGTCCAATACAAATAATAACTTATTATTCGGACAGTAATACTCATAAGCAATAAAACATCAATAATCAAAATTTCAACGACTTTTGTAATTTGTATATACTTATATATTAATAGAAGCTGTTATTTTTGTTTCCTCCTTAATAAACTGCTATTACCGATGGCGAGTTAAATAAGAAATAACTCAAATTTTGGAAATTGGTAACCGTACGCCAGTCGTGCATACGATTTCGACTTAAATGCCAGGCACTTGCCCAATAAGTTTTTATCGAATTTACTTCGGTAAACGTCGATTAAACCCGTATTTGTCATATGAATGTCGTGATTCCAAAATTTAGATTTTCCCCTTAAGCAATTACATTATCTTCACGAAATTAGTATATATAAAAGATCCATTCCACTTTCAGCTCGAAAGCAGGAAAACCTTCGACTCGTCATCGTAATATGTAATTAATATCTTTATAATTACGTATCATGCTTAAAAGATTAATTAAGTTTTCTAATATTGAATTTGGCTATGAACTTGAACATTCTTTATAGTGTTGAATCTTATTGCACTTTTAGCAATGAATGTATTAGACGCCCCGGCAACCATTGAAGAAGCACCAGGAGAAATGGGTAGGCCAGTAGTCATTCCCAGCAATGTAACTGGAGACATAAAAAAAATCATTGATGATGGCTGGGCGAAAAATGCATTTAATCAATATGCATCTGATCTGATCTCAGTCCATCGTAACCTTCCTGATCCAAGAGATTCATGGTAAGATCTAAAGAAAGCAATCCTTTTTTATCGTATGGTACCATCATCTTTTTTCACACAATATGTTTTTTGGTGTGTACAAGTATCGGGATGATTCGAATCATGTATTTTTAGTAACTGATAACCAAAAATAAGTTGTGGTTTTTGTTATCTTAACAAAATACTTTTAACTTTCAAAATGTTTTATATATATTTTAAATACAGGTGCAAAGAACCTGGGCGATATCAGGATAGCCTTCCTCCGACTGATGTTATTATATGTTTCCACAATGAAGCGTGGTCTGTTCTTTTGCGTACAGTCCATTCTGTATTGGATCGATCTCCAAGTCATCTTATTGGGCATGTGATCTTGGTTGATGATTTTTCAGATATGCGTGAGTCCGATTAATATTTAAAAAACAAATATGTTATAATTGAATCTTATGTTTAACATAGCTCACACAAAAAAGCAGTTAGAAGAATATTTCTCTCAAAATAGTAAAGTGAAAATTATAAGGGCCCCAAAACGAGAGGGCTTGATTCGAGCCAGACTTCTTGGCGCTAAATATGCTGAATCACCTGTACTTACATATTTAGATTCACACTGTGAATGCACAGAAGGTAAGTCTGTTATAAGAAATATTCAAGGCGACGTGAAATTAAAAACATTAATAGTAAATAATTTATTATTTGGTCTATATGAATGAATTGAAAATCCAGCATATAGGCTAAACTACCATAATTCATGCACGGCGCTCGGGCTTGGTCCAGAAGCTAAGCCACTGCTTTTCAGACAATAACGGTTTTAAGCCGTCCGTAAATAAGACATATCTTTTCTTTGCATCGTTTTCATTTTCAGGTAATTCTTCCTCAGTTGGTAAATATAATTCGAAATGTTCAGTGTTGTTCAGTAGTAAGTGAAAAAAGTGTAATTTTTAAAATTTCTTAAAAAACTAGAAGCTTTAAGTAAGAGGGTAAGATCACTTGCCTTTTTTACTTTTTAGTTACCTAATTAAGGCTTAAGATAATAATAATAATGTATATTTTATTATTTCAAAAGAAAAAGTATTAAACTTTTTACTAATTGCATTCACAATTGCAAGCCTTTAAAAGCGTTTTTATCGAAAATGTGCAAATGACGTATGGAACAAACAAATTCTCGCCGAAAATAGGTTTTAAAGTAGAAATAAGAAAAAAAAATGAAACAAGACATCCAGAAAGACTCATAAAATGAAAAATTAAGAACAAAAAATCAAAAAAAAACAATATAAAAAAATCCACAAAAACAAAAATTTAAGAAAACAAATCCCAAAAAAAAAAAAAAAAATAAAAGTAAAAAAAAAAATTATATATAATTAGCATATGCATAATATACACGTGCTGGTGTACGTGCCCGTATACTCACGGACATAGTCTATATGTATTTTATTGTGGCATGAATTTTACAATCAATTATTTACAAGATTCAATTACAGAGATTTGATTTTTACTTAATCTTACATCTACAAAGTAATAAAATTTGTCAATCAATATACAAATTTTATAGTTTTTATGATGATTTGAAGGAAAAGCCACTAAGAACCATCATTAAAAAAATAGATAAAATAATATAAAATACGGTAGAAATAGTGCAAAATATATAGTTCGTCGGGGAAGAGAGAAATGTTGACATGAATTGATTTTGGTAATCAAAGTTCGTGAAATAGTTGATGATTTATTTTAAGTTTTATGTTTCCTAAGTTAAGATAGTTTAAGGGAGGTTGATTTAGATAGATAAAGCCAAGCTTTATAATACAAGACAATAAACAACTGTACATTAAGACAAAAAAACATAATTTACGCCCAAAGGTACAATTAAACTGTTCACGATTCGATGTATTCTTAAAGGTTGAATTGATTCAGAAAATACCACTAAATCTCAATGAAATTATATGAAGGATTATCAACGAATAGTTATCAAATCGAATGAATTAAAATAAACCAACCAGTACGTTGTAAAGGGCTTATCTTTCCTCTGCTGTGTGCAAAATCGAAATAGACGAGGAATACTCACAGGGGTACCCGCCAACATTTACACTCCACACAATTAGCGTGATCAAAAAATTCTCTCGATGCACCCAAATAGAAAGAGTACATTTTCTATAAAAGTGCGGGTGGCCGACGATATGTGTAAGTGGCCAGTGAGTACCGCTGTAAGAACCTTTCTGGAGACCAACTGCACTCGCACTGTCTAATAAAGTCACCCAATAACGAGACAATAACTAGCAAAACAAAAAAGAGCTACACATGGGTAAGCCGCACTCTCGATGTGTCGATAATAAAATTCTCCTGCAGATACTGGTGCAGATACAACAGGATTTTTACAATGAGTTATAATTCAGTGATAGGGATGCATTACAATTAGTTTAAAAATATATGCATGTTTATAAAAAATAGCTGCCCATAATACTCTGAATTGGGCGAAGGTTTGGCTCCTTCAAAACTACCAGATCGCTGCTCTTTATGTGGTTTGTATACTTTTGCCACTTATTTCGCTCCTGGATATTTGTTAAATATTCGAAGTACCAACGTCGCCAAAAACACTGCACTATGCTGTGCAGATACCAGTAGATCCAGTCGGTTGCTTGGGACGTCAATATAACTCAGCCCTGGTACTGCGGTTAAAGGTTCGCTTGTAATGAAATATGCGGGAGCTAATGGATCTAAGTCGGAATCTGGCATAGCACATAGATGATGAAAGTTTATTATGTCTTCGATTTGATATAATATCGTACACGTATCTTCAAACGTAAGAACAACCGATAAAAATATGCGACGTAATTGAAATTTCACCGATTTAACTCTGTTCATACTCCGCCAAAATTTGCAGCGGTGGGTAGAGAGAAATGCCACATGATTCCATCGCCAGCAAGCTTTGCCAGGCAGCTCCTGCATTTCTGTAAGGCAACCTCGAGCCCCGTAAGGCGGTTTCTCGTGGTCAGATCGCTCACCAGCACCAGGCGGATTGCCTTAGTTCCAATGCAAATAAAAAGGGTGATGTAAGCTTTTGCTGTTTTTACATTCTGCGTCTTAGAAAGCTTAATGGTGAGTGCAAGGAGACAATGGATCCGACACCTTGGCAACTCAACCATAATCTGGTGTCTAGTTTCTCATCGTTGCATAAAACACGTCTTGCACTTAAAGATGATGCTGTGGATGAGGTTACGGCTGCCTAAAATCCAATATTGTTGACGCACTACGGAGAAGGCTTCCGAGACTTCAGGATGTAAGTAGCGGCGATGAATTTTTGTCACGATAAGAGTGGAGATTGTTTGTGTATGACAAAGAATAATTGGCTGTTCAATAGCGGCGGATAAATGAGATAATTTAAGTCGACAACCACCTCGAAGAGTGCCATGCTAATCAATAAACAATAACTGCGGTCAACGAGAGCCACGTGGGTCCAGTGCACTAGAGACGATGAGAAGGGTGAACCGATGCAAAAACTCCTCTCGGCGTACAGTCGGCTGGATTTGACTAGGAGGAAATATATTGCCAGCAATGGCCAGGAACGTTTTCTAGTATGGCCGATACACGATTGGCAACAATGATAATGACGCATCCGACAATCCATGCAGCTACAAGTCAAAATGCGGATTGAAGATATGTTTTGGACCTCGGATTCTTTTGAAATGATGAAGTTCTTCGGGATAGATTCGCTTACGCTGAGTTTAAGGTTTTAAAAACGATAACCGATGGGGCTGGCAATGCAAGAGGGTCAAATATTCGCGATACTTTCAAAAGAAGGATACGCCGAGTTGCAGATACCGTAGAATCCTGCTTCATTACCCGAATCGTTCCAGAACGTGCCAAGGACCTTGATAACTGAGGCAGCTGCTTCGAGATCAAACGCTGAATATTTACAATTCTCCGTTCGAAGCGCAGATAGTAGAGCCAAGCAGTTCGAAATCCACTTTCGATGTTGCAGTTTTGCCCTTGACGGAACTTACTCAGACTTGAGCCCTATCAACTCATTCTGGAATCTGCACCGGTCATCATGTTATCAATGTAGACGTCGTGTAGAAAAACCGTTGATGCGATTGAAAGAAAGGGCGAAGAAGGTAATGTTGGCTATTCTGCATTGGATTTCCACGCCACACTTTGCAATAAAAGTCAGTTTCATCGGGATCGATCCAAATTTGACGGAACATCTTGACGACATCCGCCTAGGGGTGGGCATTCGCATAGCAGATGTTGGATATATTCTATTTCCTCCTCATATCTGCAGCTCCTGCAAATGTTGTTGTGTGGTATATTCAATCGCGATGCATGTGGGCATATAGCACAATGTCCGTTTAGGACTCCAATTAGTTTCAGAACTTTTTTGCGACAAAGGCTTAATAGTGACGTTGGTCTCTTTTTATTCAATGTCGGCCACAGAGCACTTGCTATTGCTCCAAGATCCAGACTGAGGCATCTATATTTCAGTCTATTCAGGGCTTCGTGTTCCAGTTGTCTTCGTACAGAGTTAAGCGGCTTGAAAATATAAGGAATTGCCCGGGATTTCCAAAGCTCAGATTCTTTCTTCGCATTATGGGCTGATACCCAACATAGGGTCACCGTGTTGACGAAGAATATCTCGTTAATGCTCTGTATGTTTAAACTGATAAGTTACGATGTCAGGATGTCCAATGCTATGGCTTTTATTGCCGCTTGGCAGTTGAAGAAAATCGTTTGTTGGTTATTTGCGTTCTCTCAGCGAGATTGCTGTTTCGTGCATTGCCATATAAGTATCTTACAACCATTCTATATTGCAATTCGTGGTTTGAGACTCAAGGTTTTTCCAAAGGTACGTTTGCTATCCTACCATTGCTGTCTAGTTCGTTTACCTTTTCTTCTTGTCCCATGCCTGTTCCTACGTGTAACCGTATGCCATATGCAGCATGGAAATTGGGTACGAAGAAAGTTGTCTAACTTTATTACATGAGAGTTGGTCCAGTTACCTTAAGATGTCTCTATAAAAGATACATAAGTGTGGCGGCGTCGCGTGCTAGTTCTTCCTCTACCTACACGTTTCTTTGATTCACTGAAATTACTCTAAGAAATTTTTTTTTTGCGAAACTGATTTCTTTATTCAGGATTATGATGCTGTCCTTGTATGTGGACCATTCTATAATACCATCAATTTCTATTTGAATCGTGTCTGAGTTCTGCTATTTTTACATTTCACCGTGGTATTATCACTCAGTCTTCGTGTCGGACATAATTTTCGAAAGAATGGTATAGCAAATTAGCGAGTCCTTCTGCATCATCAACGGCTTCGGCATTCTAGATTCGTGTCGCTTGTCGAAATTCTGACAGCTTCATCCAACGATTCTCAGTTTGTCACACAAGTTATGTCGAAGACCACCAACATAACATACGGCATACATTCATCCCATCCATCCACCAAAGGAGACGAGTCAGCAACTATCAACATAAACAGTTCTCGGAAGCAGACCGCCCAGGCGATCATACAGCTGCATTTGCCTAACCAATAATAAACCAAAAGATAAGAATGCAATGATTATGACATATGAAATGTAAAATCAATAAGTTAGTCTTAAGATACACTTTCGTTTCGAAGTTCGTTTCGCTTTTTAAAAAACTGGAATGCTTATCTGATTATATTGAGAGTATTAGAGAAGCATTCCTATATAATAATACTATTGAGAGTATTAGAGAAGCATTGAATATGCTGGAGCAGTTAGGATTATTAAGACAGCGAAAAGAAAATAATAGTTACAAGAGGACATACCAACATAGTGACTTTAGGGGACATAACAGTAGATATACAAGTAACAGGGAGCAATCAAATGTAGATAGACCAAATGCAAATAACAATTATAGTAATAAAATACAAAATAATATATTTAAAAATACAAACAATCATAGATAAATGAACAAAATTATCGAAGCAACAACGATAATAACAGACAAATGTCAGCAAATTTAGAAACAATAATTCAGCCCAATTTAGGAACCAAGGACCATCAAACTGTAACCAAATAAGAAATGTACATCCCAGAAAGCATTCACCGAAAGTAGAACTTAGCATATATAATGAAAAGATTCGTTGTTTGATAGATAGAGGTCCTTCAACAAGGCTACTCAAAAGATATGTTGGAACAAGGTATTTTACAAGAGAGCAACTCACCTTATAACAGTCTCTATTGCAGACAGATCTGGAATACAAAAAAATATCGCATATTCACAGACTTAACGAAAACTTAAAACTTAACGAAATAACCATTGATAAAATTCCCATCACAAATATCGACACAATATTGGAAACGTTAGGAAGGTCACAGTATTTCAATAGTATAGACTAGGCCTGTACCAAATTTTGGTCAAGTAATGCGACAGGAAAAAGACGGCTTTTTCCACACCGTCGGGTCGTGATGAGTTCGTAAGTATGCCTTTCGGAATCAAAAATGCACCTTCAACATTGCAAAGACTAATAAACTCATTCTGCGAGATTTCATAAACAAGATATGCGTCATATATATGGACGACATTCTGATCACTAGCACTACTTTGGAAGAACACATAAGTAATATACAAAAGATATTTCATGTACTTAGAAATTGCAACCGGATAAGTGCACATTTCTTGCCCGAGAAACAGAATTTCTTGGCCACACATTAACAACAACTGGTGTCAAACCAAATATGTCTAATATGGAAGAAATATAAAATCTAAGACTGCCAGAAACCCAGAAGTAGGTAAAATCGTCCCTAGGTTCCGTTCCGGGTTATTATAGGAAATTCAAAAGGGACTATGCAAAAATAGCCCAGCCCTTAACGAAGTATTTGAAAAAGAATACAAAAGTCAATAAAAAAGATCCACATTATATAAACGCTTTTGAGAAACTAAAGTTTATTCTCACGGATGACCACGTACTCAAATATCCAGATTTCGGTTTATTTTACCATTGGAGCAGTCTTAACTCAAGATGCGCACCCCATATGCTATGCAAGTCGTTCCTTAAACAGACACGAAAGAAACTATCCTGCTACAGAAAAAGAATTGTTAACAATAATTGGGACTATTTGGGTTGGGGTTAATTATTTTAGGCCTTATATCTATGGAAGACCTTTCGATCTTATGACAGATCATCAGACACTTAAATGGAGACTAAACATAAAGGAAAAGACATTAATCCATGTTTACTAAGATGGCTACTCAAATTAGGAAAGTACAACATTATGATTCCCATCATCCAACAAATGAAGCGAACGATAACGTAAAACACTATACACTCTCAGATAAAAGAACAAAACGACGATTTCGGAATTTTAGTACAAAAGTAGAGAGATAGAAATAATAAATAACAAAAGAAGAATGTATAAAAGCTCTCAGGATATAAATCTGGACAAACTTGACGACATATTTAAAAGATTCATTAAAGGTAAAGGAAGGATAGGAATTTTTTCAGAACTTTCTAAGCATGAATACAATAAAGTTCAACAGAAGCTTTTTGAACTTTTCAGCAATATTAAAAATATGTAATTTTACAAGAGTGCTTACAAAGCGAGAGATATGAAAGATCAAGCCTTTAAGCAAATAGCGATATGAAACCGGTCAGGCAGTCGTTCCTTCGAAAATTACGAAGGACTTAAAAAAAATACATATTTCAAAAATTTGAAAGAAATTATACAGAAATATATAAACAACTGCGAATTTTGTACAAAAGCAAAGTACGGCAGAAAACCTACTAAGCCAAAGCTTAGGATTACAGAAACTACAAACGACATTAATTATACAATTCACTTAGCCATAAGTACATAAGTAAGAATAATGCCATAACATTTATAGACAAGTTTTCAAAACACGCAACCGTATTCCACTTGGCAAACAAAAATAGTATAACACTAAAAAAGAAGATGTATATTTCTATAGATGGTTATATTTCTCAATCATGGGCAAATTAAAATTGATTATTTTAGATAATGGATGCCGCAATTCAAATATTAACGATTTCCTAAGGCAAGAGAATTTTGAAATGCACTTAACGAAGCCTTATAATCACACCGGAAACTTGGACATTGAACGATTCCACAGCACGATAGGTGAGAAAATGCGAACAATTTCATTACGGAATATGCAATTTACAGGATTCGAAAAAATGTTCTAGACCAATGTCAGGTCAAGAAGGTAAAGTTGCCAAAGAAATAGTTAGAGAAAATATTCATACAAAGGAAGCGAACCCTATTCTAGAGCGAAATAAAAACAGAGAAGAGTATGAGGAAAATAGGGAAACGGATTACGCTAAAAATTATGAAGCACTTACACTTAAGGAACAGCCGAAATATAGGAAATTAGGACTTTTTAACGTACATAAATCTAATATTAAACGTCCCTATAAATTGTCACGTCTTATGGTCAATACTAATCGCCCAGATGACAATAGTGTCAACTCTAGAAACATTGATGGTAGAACACATTAATGCGAAAAACGGATTTACAGAAATAAGACTAGGAAGCGCACTTATAACAAAATCTTATGACATTATTCTACGTACAACTGACCCATCTGAAATTCAAAATATAATCCAAACTCTGGAAGAAACTATATCAAATTTACAATTTGAAAAGGGACTTTCTAATGAACCTATTAAAAGTATTATAACAAAACCTACGTACAATCATCTCCCACAGACACAAAAGAGGTCTCATTAATATGGACGACGATGACAGACAAAGCATCGAAAAAAATTATAAATTACGAGCACAAACAATCATAACATTATAACACAATTCGACACACAAATCATAATAAATGATAATTTTAATACAACATTTTTGATGCCTAAGAAGACAATTGACGAAGACAGAAAACGAATTTTCATAAAATCTAATGAAACATACGACAATTTTAAACGACTTTTAGCTAAACTTACATATATAGAAACTTTAATAAAGATAGGAATCATTAAAGAAAATGTAGAACATATTCTGGCTAATATCGCTTCAATTAAGTTAGGAATAATGACTAGCAGTGTATTTAGTAAGGCAGAAATAAAAACTCTATGTTATACTTAGATTTTGATAAATCAAGATCAACTAAGCTAGGTACGGCAAAATGTAGTGACAATACACATTTTTTTGCTATAAAGGTACCTGAGGAAATAATAGAAACACCGAAATATTTAGTTATTGCTATGACAGATGAAGAATCAAATTAACTTATTATAATACAGACTTTAAAAAGTTTAAAGAACACTAACCTTTAGGGGATGCTCATAAACCTTTCTTGCGATCCATTAAATACGCTGGACAAGGGATAATGACAGTAATAATCAAAAAGTGAGACATACATATATTACAGCATTCACAAAAGGTTGCACATAATTGAATGCAGATTCGTTGTAGGACACACGACTTTAAGCCGATAAGCGATCGCCTGGCTGTGATCCGCATCCAAGACAAAATTCTAAGACATCAGTCTTATAACTGGACGGTGCCGACTCACATACTTTGTGAATGGGCATAATATGGTCAAAAGCAGCACGGGATTCTCTCGCAAAAGAATCCACACAGCAAACCCACGATCTGAGGACGGTTGAACCGCCAACTAAATAGACCATGTGCTCTTTAACGCAAGGCATGCCTCAAATATCCTGGATGTGTTAACGTTCAGGAGGCCAAACCTCGACTTTGACCATTTCCTCGAGGCAGCGCGACTTAGCTCGCGTCAGAAACCTGTCAGAAAACTGCACTAAACTGCACACCGGTGATCGCCAGGCCCTACGACGAGCAACTATCTGAGAGACTCCGGTATACATACATTGAACACAAACGCCAACGAGATGTGGTTGCCTTGCCGTTCGGGCATAAAAGTGGTAGCCGATGCTATCCTAGGCTATCTACTACCTCCAACAAGAAATCCCTGGTATGATGACAAATGTGAGCAGAGCAAACGTGTAACTAACCAGAATGCCAAGAAGCGCTGCAACGGAAAACGGTACTGCAGAAACCATTGCATGCACAATTCGTACATTCTTCCAGCCCGAACGGTTCACACCTTGAAATCCGATACCGTAAATTGTGCTGATTCCTGTGACGTCTGCAACTGGATCATTATGGGTCTATTTTTTCTTTTGTGGCTCCATGATATGAGAAATATCGCAATGATGCAGATGAAAAGACCTCCGAACAAAATATAATTAATGGTCTGATGTAAGTGATGGAAGGTGGTTAGTGCGGGTAATTTCTCTTAGTTCTTGAGAACTATTGTCCATCTATGAATACATTTGAAATTTATCTTATTCACAGTTACTGAATTTTACAACAGTTTTATGAAATACGTAGCTTGCACAAAGATGTGATCTATAATCAATATCTTACAACTGAAAAACATTATTTTATTAATTTCAAGGAGAACCCATGAACAAAAAACCTTCATCTAATATGTTGATTCTTTGTATAAGAGAATTTAAAAAGAGAAAAGAAAAAAATAAAAATGTGTATTTATACGAACAGAAAAGTATTAACATCTACCTCAACATGTTAATGAATAAATAAATAAACAAATCATTAATGTATACAAACAAATTAACAATTAATGCATAAATAAATAAACAAGGAAATAAATAAATATACAAGTATATAAATAAATAAATAAATAAGTCAGTCAACCCGGAGCTTTTGTAAGCGTATGTCGTGTACCAGTTCGGAGACTTTAAACCCCAAAATTATAAAGCGGCCGAGATCCCCCAATACTGAGGACACAAAATGTCCTCGGGAAAAAAACAAAACTCTGCCAAAAATGGTCTTGCAAAGAAAAGAACCAAGGGCAAATTATTGGAGCCCACTCCAATGTCTGCCCGATACCCATAGTGATAGTGAAGAAATGGACGAAATTGTGTCACCGGATAAACCACAAAACCAAAAAATTAAGTTTCCACCACCGATAAAACTCCTGCAAAAGCCTTGTGATTATGTGCATAGTCTAATGAAAAATCTAAAAGCGTCGGATTATTCTATTAAGACGATTTCTATAGGCATAAAAATAATATGCGAATCATTAAATTCCGACAATTCCGTCGTCAGCAAATTAAAAGAAGAAAACTGTCAATTTTTCTCTCATGATCTTAAGGGAGAGAAAGCTTTTAAAGTTCTTCTGTTTGGTTTATGTGAAGTGGATTGTTCTGATCTATAAATGAACTTATTAGCCGTGGACTCAAATGCAAGGAAATTAAGATGATAACAAAAAAATATGATCACTATACGGACACAGTATATATTGTTTCTTTTGAAAGTGGTTCCGTGAAATTGTTTGAACTTAAAAAAAGTGTGCGATCTATTTTTCATACACAAGTGAACTGGAGTTACCAAAGAAAACAGAAGAACAAACGGACTCAATGCAGAAACTGTCAGATGTTCGGGCACGGAGAGAGAAACTGCTATATTAAAACATACTGCTCGAATTGTGCTGGTCCGCATAAAACAGCTGAGTGCAAAAACACTAATGTTCTCAAATGTGCAAATTGCAGTGAGAACCATAAATCCACTGACACGATGTGTATGAGCCGTAACCACTATTTGGAAATGAGAGCGAAGATTGCAACCAAGACAATTCGTTCTCCTTCTCACTCTCACGCAAAGCTAAATGTGCCTGCTAAAATTGACACACATACATCCAACTTCATGTCAATGAATGATTTTCCCGCCTTACCTCCAAAAAATACGACGAGACGAACGGAGAGTTTCATCATCCCACGACCGAATGCATGGGAGAGACCAGTCGACGAGCTATCAAGTAAAAACAACAACAACATGTCAACAGAGAACAACGACTTATTTAATATGGAAGAGCTCAATGCTCTTGCCATGGAAATGATCACCAAGTTAAGTTCTTGCAAATCCAAGGTAGAAAAATTTAATGTTGTCACACAATTAGCTACTAAGTTTTTGTATAGAAATGTTAAGTAATATGTCAGTAAACTGTATAAATATTGTTACGTGGAATGCCAGAGGTATCAAGAAAAAACAAGAAGAATTCATACATTTCTTAGATGATAAAAAAGTCGATGTCGCTTTAATAACTGAAACTTGGTTGAAATCGGATACTAAACTCTCCACTGCAAGTTGCAAATGCTATCGAGTAGACAGAAATGATAGAATCGGTGGAGGTGTTGCTATCTTAATTCGGAGATCAATACAACATTCGCTTTTACCTATAATGCGTACGCGTTGTATAGAAAATATAGGATTAGAATTGCGATTAGATAATGGTAGAACCATCAAAATTTTTTGTGTTTACTTCCCTGGTGGTAACTTAACTCCTGAAAAAAAGACAACATCTGAACACAGATATCAGAAAATTGTTATCTACAAATGGGATCTGCTTGATCGGAGGTGATCTAAACGGTAGACATAGAGATTGGGGGTGCAATAGGGCGAATGAGTGTGGAAAAATGCTTTCAAGTCTGACTAATGTGTTTTCGTTTTCAGTGTTGTTTCCGTCTAGTCCTACGTATATACCCGCCAGTTCGAGAGGTTCATTATCTACACTCGATATATTTATTACAAATTCGCCAAGTCTTTTTTCCCAGCCGATCGCGTTTAATGACCTTAGTTCTGATCATAACCCAGTCTTTTGTAAAATTCTCAAATCTGGGAAAGAGTCTATGCAATACTATCTAGATTTTAAACGCGCAAACTGGGCACGTTATCGTTCGGAATTGAAGTCGAAACTCAGGAACATCTCAATAACATTTAGAAACAATTCAGAGAATATTTCCACTGATCATGTTGACAGCCTAATCGAAGATTTTTGCAAACATGTTCATAGTTCGGTAGACTCAAGTGTGCCAAAAGCTTTGAGGAAAAATTTCTTATTAAGGTTCCATATCGTGTCCTTATATAGATACGTTTCAGGAACTGCTTAAAGAGGCAATGGCAAAGGTATCGTTTGCCTTTTCTTCGTAAGCAAATGAATAAGTTTAATCAACTTATTTCTACTGAAATCACAAAGCACAGGAATAAAGAGTGGAACAGGGATCTAAGTTCGTCAGACAAAAATGCAAAGCCCTTTTGGAACGTAGTTAAGATCGTAAAGAACAAGAACAGAAGAATTCCTTGTTTGCAAAATTCTGGCAATGTTTTTCACACGGACACCGATAAGGCCAACATTCTCAAATCAACATTTGCAAAAAATCACACGATTTCTCAGCACCTCGGTGATATCGTTACAAACATTTTAGTCAAGGAAGCATCTGATCGACTTGTATTGCAGAACAATTTGCTTACTCCAGAAGAGTATGTTACTCAGATTGATATATTGCGAGTGTTGAAAATCCTACAACTAAGGAAATCGGATGGTCTTGATGGTATTAAAAATGTATACCTCAAGCAATTGGCTAAATCTGGCATAAGATTCTTAACCTTCATTGTGAACACCTGCTTAAAACTTCAATACTTTCCCTGGATTCCTGGAAAATAGCAAAAGTAGTGCCTATACTTAAACCTGGAATGCGAGTTCAAAGTCCAGACAGTTATAGACCAGTCTTCTCAGTTGTCTCAGCAAAGTTTTCGAAAAAATTATCAAAATTAAATTTATGCACTTTATTGACGACAAGCATATCTTCCCAGATGAGCAATTTGGGTTTAGGAGTAAGCACAGCACCTCCCATCAAGTGCTCAGAATATGTGAACACGTCAAAATGAACTTTGATCTGGGCAAATCCACTGGATTAGTTCTGTTAGATATCGAGAAGGCATTTGATTCGGTCTGGCATGATGGCGTCGTTTACAAAATGATTGGACTTGGATTCCCCTTGTATCTAGTCAAAATCATACAAAGTTTTCTTGCCAACACGATTCATAGTTTATGTTAACGGTAAAGCATCGGATCTTCAACACTTCCACGCAGGACTACCACAGGGTTCCGTCCTGGCACCTGTACTGTACAACATATTTACCTCTGACTTCCCTAGGCTCCCGGAATGTGAAATAGCAATTTACGCTGATGATACAGGCATATTCTCCTCTCACGAGTTTAGTCTCAATATTGATACAAATCTGGAATGTGGGATACGAATATTTGCCAATTATCTCACTACGTGGAAGATAAAAATTAATTTTGAAAAAGTGCAACCTATCTTTTTCAGCCGAAAAAGAAAGAGTTGCCTACTGCCCAGCAATCCACTTGACGTTTGGAGAAAGAGTTAACTGGAAGTCTAGTGTAAAATACCTGGGTACTCATTTGGATGCCAGGTTCACGTTGAAAGAGTACATAGCAAGCACTGTCTATAAGGTAATTGGTAGAAAGATGCTTTACTCTTTCATATACAGGAAATCAAAGCTTAGCAGGTCCAACAAAATCATAATCCATAAGATGATACTACTTTATGGATGCCAAGTATGGGGAAGATGTGCCAATAGCCATATTAAGAAGCTGCAAGTTACACAAAACAAACTGCTGAAAATGATGCTTAATTTGTCCCGATACCATTCAACTTCGGATCTTCACCTCTAAGCGAATGTTGAATTGATCTCCGACAGAATAATTAAATTAACGGATAAATTTCGACAAAACAAGGTTTTTTCAGATAATCCTCTCATAAACCAACTAAATATCAAATATTTATTTGTTTATTTTCAAATATATGTCAAAATACTAATTTATATTTAACTTATTTATTTATAAATATACATATTTCATTTATTAAATTATTTATTTAGTTTTGTTTTTATTTATTTATTTATATATATTTTGATTATTTATTTATTTATTATTTGATTGTTTAGTTATTCATTTAGTTTATTTATTTATTTGTACATTTATTTATTTATTTATTTATTTTTTATTTATTATCTATTTATTTATTTATGTGTTTATTTATTTACTTATTCTGTTCGATTATTCATTTTTTAAAATGTTCTTATTTTATTATTTTATTTATTAATATAATAGATTCATCAATCTATCCATTCTTCTTTTTTTTTCTCTTTCTTCTTTGTATCGAAGTTTTTCTTTTAATTTTCTTCAAAATCACTTTTCTTTACATTTGTATACCCTTAAATATCGAATCTCTGTATGTAAATTGTGTGACAACCACATTGTATTTTTAATACGAAATAAAGACATATCTATCTTATAAATAAGTAAATAATTAATGAATAAATAGACACAGCAGTATTATCTACACACTAGCAAGATCTTGTATTAATATGTTCATGGAATCAAGAGGTCTTAGTACATATCTTTAGTTGAAAATTTCAATTTTCCTTGCAACTTAAAGTACTCCAGTTAGTTCATGTAAAAGTTGGGTGGAACAAGGCCAAAGTAAATTATTCATCATTTTTTATTTTTATTTTGGGTAATTTATAATTTTTTGATATGTGATTTTGAACAAGTCCCCCATTCTGGACATGGCTTGGAAAATAACATTGACTATTATAATCTTATGAACTTATCTCAGGAGTGATTTGTCTACATAAAGGTGGGTTTAACATTGTGGTAGTAATGCTCATTTTGTTGAGGATATTTTGAATAAGATCCCGAAGAGTTAGTGTCTCGTCTAAATATGCACCGGGATATTTAAATACATATATGGGATATCACAACCATTTATATTCAGTTGGCCCATTGGAAAAAAAACAAGTTTTTCTTGGTGAAAAAGGTGGCTTGTTTTGTTGGCGTTTGGTTTCATTTTCCATGTTTTGAAAAAATGTCAATACATTTGTTTAGAGTATGTTGCAAGTCCTCATCAATAACTTGTCCGGAATCGTTTGTGCTGTAAATAACTCCATATTTCTGAAAAAATTAGCAATATATATTATGTATAACAATGGGGCCAATACGGATCCTTTTGGAATACCCGAAGAAATACTTCTTAAGCATGAATTGAGGTTATTTATATTTACCCGAAATTTTCTGTTTTGAAGAAAACTTTTTATTATCTTTACAAGATGTGGCCTTTGATCGATCCCAAGCGATCGCTTAGCTTAATCAGATTAAGCAGGCCCAACCTCAGATCTCTTATTGGCTTTTTAACAGGGCATTGTGCAATCGGACTAGGCAATAGACTAGGCCTTTCCTATAATGATTTCTGTAGAAGCTGCATGGACGAGGATGAGGATTTAATTGCACTGCTCTCTCATCCCGTAGATTCAGACTTCTGGAGCCCATTTCTTTGTTAATCTGGCTGAACTGAGCAGCATCAGAATCAGCACTCTTCTTCGCTTTATCAAAAGCACCAATTGGTTTGCGGAATAGGTAGCCTAAGATCCGCATGGTAACACAATGGGCCTATGCTTGGCCTAAGTGTGTCTGCTCTCCGTATGCGCGGCAGTCAGCCTCCTCAACATAACCTAACCTAAGATATACAGGACAATCAAATACGTTCAGCGATTTTCTTTAGTTTTTAGTTACCTACATAATTAAGACTTAAAGGAACAATAATAATGTATATTTTATTATTTCAAAATAAAAAGTGAGACAACATTTTTATTTATTAACATATGTTGGGTGCTCGTTACTTGGACGAAAAAATAAGGAAATCCAATAACGATCCGGGTTAGCAAAAAATAAGTTCCAGTAACGGGCCCGGCCGATTTTCAACCAAAAATTTAAATTCTACATTTTATGTGCATAGACTTTTTACTAATTGGATTTTGTTATTATTGTTTTTATGCAATATGTGATGAGTATTTAAGTATATTAATTCCAAGCTTTGCCATAAAATTTGTTACATATAGAAATAATGCCCTTTGAACTGTAAAAGTCTGCTTAGGTATGTATTTACAACCAAGATAATGCAATTCTTTCCGACCGTCCTAGATTGATCGTTTTAGATTCAAGATCAAATTACATATGTTGCTTTTAAATTGCAACCCCAAATTGCGGAATTGTAAGCTTTATTTAATTGCTGAAATATAAAACAATATAAACAAATTATGGAGTAAAAATGTAGTTATAAGTTTCAAATCTTACGTTTAGTATTAAGGTTGTTCAATTATTCATTAGTGTTTTATTTTTTTCAAGGGAAAATTTAACATTTTATGTAAGTCACTTTGTGGCTTCACGACATGCTACTTTTTCTTAAAAAAAAATTAAATAATTGAGCCATCTATTGGTTCAACCCATCTTCGTTGCCGGTGATCGGAGGTGATTCTCAACAACATATTTATAAAAACCCGTCCATTGACATAAACTTCTGATGTTTACTTACTAAAATCTTTATTTTTTCCGAATTTTAATTGTCCTCTTTGAGACTGTTGCGTAGAGAATCATAAACAACAAGGATACTTTATAATTATGTCTTATTTTATACTTTTTAAACGTATAAATGCAAAATTTTTTTACTATTAACATTTCAAATAAACACAAGAAAAGGATGGACGCAAAAAGCAAATACAATGTTATTTAATTTCATTCATTTTTAATGTTTTTTACTGCTCAATATCGTTTTACCGTATCTTAACAGCCACAGGACGGATAACACATAGCCTCCCTGAAGCATTAACTTGTGAGCGTCATTAATTTTCAAAGTTGTAAGTCTGCCGCTATATGGATCTGTGGCAGGAGGCTTTTGCTGATCAAAATATCTGATTCGGATAGCCTTCCAGGGTCTCTTATGATTCTGTCGTGCGAGTGAGACACTGTAATCAGCTTTTCTGTACGACCTCTTTCCAAGATTTCGAGTCTTTGATTTCTGAAGCAAAATTCGTTTGCTGTACGCTTTCTATTAGAAGTTTATTTGCGCTCCATATTTTCTCTCTTGCTAAACATCTCCAATATTTGTTTCGATCTTGGCGTAGCAAGTTTATGATAAATCGATTACAGTATGTCAGTGTACTTACCACACGCAATGTGATATGAATTGCTCCAAGAAATTCTGCCTTCCACTCTCAACTGAAATTACTGACAATCCGCTGAACGTTTTCGCCTTGTTTAATTGAGACATTGTGCGATACACTTAGTGGCCTTGCATTCTTAAAGTACATATATAAGTGGGGTAACACATTTCGATGAAATGGAGAAATATTTAAACAGTGCATTACACAGCCTAAGGTCTTGATACGTTTTACAGCATGTCTAGAGAAATCGTTGACGCTTTCCAAATTTTAATATTCTTGTTCGTTAAGCAGCTCTACATTTTTTAAATAAATCGCCTAAAAATCAATTTTTACAAAACTTCGTTAGAACAGAACTAAAGAGCTCCAAATCGCTCCACTTTAATTCTTATTTCAAAATATTCCTTAGAGTCTTTCTTAAACTGTACAAGTTTCAGCTGCATAAACCTTCCCCTCTTACTGCAAGAGCCTTTTATGATTAAAAATATAATGAACAAAAAAGCACTTCAAATTGACCTAATGAAAATATTATTCAACAAATGCCGATAGCCTCGGATCTCTAGATTACAAATTTAAGGCCTGAACCAAAAACAAAAGATTCACTTCCATTAATCAACGCAGCGCAGGTCTCGTTCGATTATAATAATTTAAAATAAAATATATATTATTGGAAAATACATACAGAATGTATGTAAAATGTTAATTATATTTACGTACTTATACAGTCGAACTTCGATAAATCGAACCACCACTCGCCACAAAAAAAATTCGAGTTATCAAGTAAAATACTATAATTGATATAAATATACATTTTGCATTATAACACATAATTGTTTTTTTTGTAACATGGGTTGGTGAAAATTTTCAATAAAATAATATGTGACCCGTGTCCACATAGTAGTGTCAGTTTTTACTGACTAAAAACCCCCTCCCCTTTTGATTTTTCTGTACTACAACTAAGTTTCCTTATTTAGTAGTTTACTTTTAAAGATGCCTTCGCGTGTTGCAGGTAGACCTTCAGTAAAATCACCTGCCTTCACCATCGTTAGAATGGTTTATTACTATTGTATTCAATATTATAATCAAGCGGTCTCGTACGCTGGAGTCGGCGTACTAAGCGTTTCATGTCCAAAGTTTGGAGGATGGCATTGTTACAATAGCATGAAGTCTGATTCTTAGCTTTCGAGCGGAGTTTGTTATTTCTACGTCGACGGTAGTAATCCCTAGGTCCCTTTGTATATCACAATTCCTAAGATATCATGGAGCTTTCACAATATCCCGTATAATTTTATTTTGAAAGGACTGCATAAATCCTCTGTTATTTGCTTTGTTCCACTTGTGTTTCGCATCATTAGCGTACGGTATTTGTACAGAATTAATGAAAACTGGTAGACTTTCAATATTTCTGTAGGTAAAATTTATGTGCGTTGATTTGGTCTCATTCGGAGCAATGCGCAAGCGTTTTGACCATTCGTTTATTTCGTGACATCCGCAAATGTAGCCACAAGTGTACCCTCAGTTTGAGGTATGTCTCTAGAGTACAACAGGTACAATGTAGGGCCAAGGACACTCCCTCGAGGGATTCCTGTTCGGATCTCTTTAAAATCGGAGTATTCAGTTCCGTGTTTAACTCTAAATATTCTGATATCGAGATAAGATTCTAGTATCTTATACAAGCTTGTCGGTAGAAGCCTGCTTAGTTTGTATTTTAGGCCTTTACGCCTTAGGCCTGGCAGACTTTATCGAAGTTCTGGGAAACGACAAATAGGGCTGTAGGTTATTCTGTATACCTGGTCAATTGTCGAGTGTTCGCTCGAAAACCGAATTGGTGGTCAGGTATTAGTTGCTGCCCTTCATAAATTTATGAATGCGTTTTAATAAAAGTTTTTCAAAAATGTTGGATACTACTGTTAGAAGCGATTTGGGTCTGTGCGACTTTTGGTTACTAAACAGTTTGTCCAGTCTTGGAACCATAATCACTTCCGCAACCTTCCAGGCTGCTTTCTGGATGTTACTAATAAACTTTTTAAGTTCGAGTTCTAACGATAAGCTTGCTTTTTAAGACCCATTTAGACGAATATTTTCCTCACTGTCATGTCTAAGACTTTCCCAGTCAGTTTTGTTATCTGTCAATCTCGACGCACCTTTCACTTTCCTTAATTTATCGCTTATGGTCAAGATTACAGGTGATCGGAAGATAGGTCAAAGTTTTCTTCTACTTTCATTAAGTGTGTAGGCACTCCTTTAATATTAAAAAAGTCTACTAAGTCGGGTACTTTTGCTGTGTATCAGGGGGCCAATATGTCAGTTTTCCTGATAAGTGGAAGTCGACCCCGAGCTCCATACCGACTTTGTACAACAGTCTGATTTTCGACTTTTACGCGAACCCCAAAAAATGTGTTTGACATTAAAATGACCACCAACTATGATACTCGTTCCAAATTTCCCGCACGCAACACGGGGTAAAATATGTAGATGCTATGGTCAGATATGATGTCATGTATTTTTGTTTAACTGACATACATCAAGTTCTGTTATTGTATTCATGTAGTGCTTTATATTGTCTCTAATAAATAAGGAGGATCCTCCTCTTGCTTTTCCGGAGGTAAGATAAGCGTGGTACAAGCAAAAGCCTCTTATTTTAAATTGGAACTCCGTAAAGTGGGCTTCGGATATCAAGCACACTTCAACGTTAGTGTTACGCAACAATATCTCCATTTCTTTCTTTTTATTTTTGATTCCATTTGCGTTCCATGTTTATGTTTTTGGTTTTTTTTTTGGTTTAGGCTCGAGCTTGCTAAGTTTGTCAAATAAGATCACGGACTGCTCGTCAAGTTTAGCAAGAATCGGGGCGAACACTTGCGCAACCAGGTCTGCCGAAACGACAAGTTTGTTGTTTACCGATAATGCTTGGGCATACGTCTGAGTGTTTGAAGTCTCTCAATTTTACGCAGCTTAGATTTACTTTTCCCCACTTCTTAGTTGTGGCCCCGTTTACTATATTATTTTTATTGTCTTCGCGCTTTTGTCTCGACGGTCTTACGTTTTGAGGTAAAGCGGCACGTCTTTTTTGTAGCTCTTTTCCAACAAAAAATACTAGTACTTGCTTTTTCATATTACATATTCATTCAATTCTTCCCGTTGAGTTACCGCTGAAGACACGGCTATGCGTTTCTTACTGGGTTTTTTCCTTGATGCCCAGTTTGTTTTCCCGTTCTAGTTCCTCTTCGTCCATTGTATATTGGCTACAGGACGGGTGACTTCATTATCCTTATTTAATTCCGAGCTCTGAATGGCCCCATTTTCTGCCTTTAGCGTCTCTATCTCTCTTTTAAACTCTTGGTCTTGATAGTGGAGACCGGATTACCTTGAGTTCTTCGCGAAGGGACTTTTTTAGATGCAATAACTGGCTCTCCCTGGAGGGCATGGGCCTGTGCAGGAATCAGAGCACCGTATCAAGAATGGAAGAGCACCGGCTTCTCAAAAAGAAAAGGAAAGAGCATGAGAAGCGCGCGATCGAGGAAATGGAGAGGTGTTACGGCAGAAATGATGTCCGAAAGTTCTACCAACGGGTAAATCAACTATCCAATGGATACAAAATTCGGACAGAAGCCTGTCGTGACGCAGAGGGACAACTCGTAGCAGATTCGAAGTCGATACTGATAATCTGGAAAGATTCTGTAGACTGTTAAGGAGATTGTCTGCGGAACTGTTTAAGGCAGCTGGAGATGAGCTGGTAAGGTACATGCACCAACTCATCTGTAAGATATGGTCGGAGGAAAGCAAGCCCGATGAGTGGAACCTCAGTATCGTTTGCCCGATCTACAAGAAAGGAGACACCTTCAACTGCGCCAACTATAGAGGGATAAGTCTCCTTAACATCGCCTATAAGATCCCCTCTGCAGTTTTGGGTGAGTCAACAACCTGATCGGTCCTTATCAGTGCGGTTTCAGCGACACGCTGTCATGTGACTTTTTCATTATTCTTGAGAAGATCGTTCAGAACTCATACGCTACCACAAGAGGCACAATCTTCCAAAAGCCCGTACAACTCCTAGCATACGCGGATGGCATTGAAGCGTTTGCTGGTATTGAAGCGGAGGCGAGACACACACATTAGGAAAATAATGTGAGTGAACACAGCGAGCCGTCAATGAAGCGTTTGCTGGTATTGAAGCGGAGGCGGCCAAAATGAGTTTAGCGGTGAACGAGGGCAAAAAGAAGTATATGCTGTCATCGAGAAAGGACGCACAACATCGACGACTTGGCCAAAACGTTGGCTCCGCAGTAAACAGTACAAACAACATCAGTACCGAGATCAAACGCAGAGTAACTCTTGCCAACCGCTGTTTCTATGGGCTCAAGAGGCAATTGAGTAGTAGAGCCATCTCTCGAAGGACCAAGCTGACTTTATACAAGACCTTGATCATCCCAGTCCTGCTGTACATGGCATGGACAGTCTCAAAAGCGAATGAGGAAGTCCTTAGTATTTTCGAGAGAAAAGTTCTGCGTGCGATCTTTGGTCCTGTTTGCGTTGACGGTTTCTGGAGCAGAAGATTCAACCACGAACTGTACGGGCTAAACCATCAACACATCAGCATTATGGGCCCGCAACAAGTTACAGAAATTTAATTGACGTTCAGGGCGGATCAGCGAATTCCCATTTACTGCTATTTTAAGGTTGCTGGCTGCCTGCGCAGCCATAGTACCGATGTTGCGCTTGGCTCTCCAAACAGCGTCGAATAGATGAGGTTTATTCGCGCTGCTTGTTCTTGTAACTGGTTCTGGAATTGGGTTTGGAGTTGAGCACTCTGGAATTGGGTTTGGAGTTGAGCAATCTGGATAGAGAGCACGATCGTCTGCACATCCAAATTTGCTTCTGGTTGCCTGGCGACAGAGACCAGGGAAACTTTCGGCACTGTCTGTTGAACCGGTCGCCCAGCCGATGCCACTTGGGCATAGGAGACTGCCGGTGTACAGTGGTAGCTGGAGCACGGGGCACTGGCCTCGCTTTTACCATTTTTTCCCTTACATTTGGCCTGTATATTTTTTTTCCCTTTCCCCCTTTCGGAGTGTACGAAAAAAACTCGGCCTCCGACACCGCTAACCTTTCTTTGACTACGTGATAGTCTGTCATTGATAAGCAATGGACAGAGACCCGTAGTGGACCCTTATACTTAATAAAATATGACTCTTTTGTGGCCAACTTACACAGTATGTCAACGTCCTTCGTCTCCAGTCCGAAGACGTTGATCGGAGGGCATCTCTCCTTTTTGGCTGGCTGCTGCTGTTGTTGTTGCTTCTGCTGTGCCTTCTTTTTTTGATGTGGTTGTTGTTTCTGCTGCTGCTTTGGCCGCTGCTGTTGTTGTTGCTGCTGCTGCTTCGTCTGCTGCTGTTGTTGTTGCTGCTGCTTTAGCTGCTGCTGTTGTTGTTGTTGCTGCTTTTTTGGCTTCTGCTGTTGTTGTTGCTGCTGCTGCTGTTTTTGTAGCTGCTGTTGTTGATGTGCAGCCTTTTGGAGGGCTTGAATGTGGGCGTCCAGCTCCTCCTTCTCTCGCTGGCTTTTTTTCAGCCGCTCCCGGACGATGATCGACGAGAATTCCGTCCCCCCGACTTAGACGAGGTCAAGATAGCAATATCAAGACTGAAGTCTAACAAAGCTGCCGGTGCGGACGGACTGTCCGCTGAAATCTTTAAGGCAGCTGGAGATGATCTGGTTGGGCGTATGCACCAACTCATCTGTAAGATATGGTCGGAGGAGAGCATGCTTGATGAGTGGAATCTCAGTATCGTTTGCCCGATCCATAAGAACGCCAGCGCCAACTATAGAACTCCTGAACATCGCCTACAAGATCTTCTCTGCCGTTTTGTGTAATCGCCTGAAGCCGTTTATAAATAACCTGATAGGTCCTTATCAGTGTGGCTTCAGGCCAGGGAAGTCCACCATCGACCAGATTTTCACACTACGACAGATTCTTGAAAAGACCCAAGAAATGCAAATCGACACCCACCACCTTTTTGTCGATTTCAAGGCTGCATATGACAGCGTGCATAGGGACGAGCTATACAACGCCATGTCTAGTTTCGACATTCCTGCCAAACTCGTCAGGTTGTGCAGGATGACGATGGAGAATTCTCGCTGCTCCATCAAGGTCGGTAACGAACTCACCGAGACCTTCAATGTCAAAAAAGGATTTAGACAAGGGGACGCGCTGTCATGTGATTTCTTTAACATCATCATGGAGGAGAACGTGCAAGACTCACACGCCAACACTAGAGGCACGATTTTCCAGAAGTCCGTACAACTGCTAGTATACGCGGATGACATTGACGTGATTGGCAGAACACAGCGAGCCGTCAATGAGGCGTTTGCTGGCATTGAGGCGGAGGCGGCTAAAATGGGTCTAGCGGTGAATGAGGGCAAAACGAAGTATATGCTGTCATCAAGAAAGGACGCACAACATCGACGACTTGGCCAAAACGTCACCATAGGCAGCTATAACTTCGAGGTAGCAAGGACTTCGTCTACCTTGGCTCCGCAGTAAACAGTACAAACAACACCAGTACCGGGATTAAACGCAAAATTACTCTTGCCAATCGCTGTTTCTTTGGGCTCAAGAGGCAATTGAGTAGTAGAGTCATCTCTCGAAGGACCAAGCTAGCATTATATAACACCTTGATCATCCCTGTCCTGCTTTATGGTGCGGAGGCATGGACAATCACAAAAGCGGATGAAGAAGCACTTGGTCTTTTCGAGAGAAAAGTTCTGTGTTCTATATTTGGTCCTGTCTGCGTTGATGGTTATTGAAGAAGAAGATTCAACCACGAACTGTACGGGCTGTACAGCGGCATGAGCCTAGTCAGGCGTCTACGGATTCAACGTCAAAGATGAATGAGCCATGTAGAGCGCATGGACAATATTGCTCCAGCCCAAAGAGTCTTCGACTCCGAACCAGTGAGACAACGCAATAGAGGACGCCCACGGAACCGATGGCGCACCCAGGTGGGAACCTTAATCAACTTGATGTGCGCAGTCCGAGACAGCTGGCTAAAAATCGTGCCGGCTGGAGAGGCTTACTGGTTGAGGCCCAAGTCCATCCCGGACTGTAGCGCCACCAGAAGAAAAAGAAGAACTGGCTCTCCTCAGAATCCTTACAGCTTGCCTCCGAAGGGAGTGGATTCTCCAGGGCAACTGATCTGCCACCTGGGGTAGTTAATCTATATGCTTAGTCGCCTCTTACGAAAGGCATGCCTACTTCGGTTATATTCTTTCCCCTAACTCGAATGGGTAGGGTAATAAATATTCGTTTCATCGGTTCTGCCAATTCGGTTTGAAATAAATGTTACTCGGTTTGGGTGTAACCCGTGTTAGTTCGGTTTTTTAACCCGGGTTGACACACCAGTAATCCTATCTCAGAATTCTTGTACTTAGAATTATCCTTAGAGTTCTCCTGTCAAGGTCCAACGCAAAGTCAGCTTCTAGAATCAACTCTTCGACTATATCCGCCACTAATCATTCCTGTCCAGCTATCGTACCGCCTACTGTGATGATTCGATTTAGGCGCCCACTGTCCAGCGATTGATGCATTCTTTGTTCTTGTTCTTGGAACAAATTCTGCATCTTCGCTATTATCTGTGCAGGATCAACCGGGGCCGGATTTCTAGGCATTTCCGCAATTTCATACTCCAATTCGCGTGTTTTTACCATCACTTCCACCCTTCTGAAGAGCATCACTTAGACGTTGTTGCAATTCAGTTTTTCCTCCTACTGTCGAAAGGCTCCGCTGCGCCACCTTTAAGCTCACAAATTTCACCATTGCTTCACAATCCCACTTCTGACAACAAATATTACGTTTGACATAAGTGAGCTTACGTAAATTTAATCAAATTTTCTAAAACCAGTAACCGATCACTGGATTGTGATGAATGACATACGAAACTCCACTCATCTAAAATGTACACTAATTTATTTACAAACTTCTTAAAAAACAATTTTACTTAACACAAACTTTATTGTTATTCCTTGCTGCCTTTCAGGCTGAATCGACTTACACTCAAAAATTTGCAATTGCACTGTAATATATCACCAACTGTACTGAACTATTTCTCCAACTGAGCTGTACTGTACTTATCCGTCCGCCTGATATTTATATTTCCTCAAATTATTTTGGATACGGGCGTCAGTTGGCTATGGAATTTGTCCGCTCTTGACTATATACTTGATTCTTCGTATTCTATCCATCTATAGGTGGCTGGGTACAATTAAGACTAGTAATAATTCAATAAATCTGTTAACACGTATGAAGTTCATAGATTAAAATAAATAAATATATAAACGTTCAACTGGTTACTAATTTTATTAAATTGTTATCTTTTTAGGATGGTTGGAACCATTACTAGATCGGATAGCAAAAAATTCAACCACTGTTGTATGCCCGGTTATTGATGTAATCGATGACACTACTATGGAATACCATTACAGAGATTCCGGAGGAGTAAATGTTGGCGGCTTTGATTGGAATTTGCAATTCAATTGGCATGCGGTCCCTGACAGGGAAAAAAAACGTCATAAAGTAAGTAAGATAAATTAAATTACAATACTTATTTAAAAAAAAATTATACACTGTCTTGGATTTACGATGAATGACAGTCTATTAAGGGGAAAGGAAGTGACATATTACCATTGATATTTTTGAAATAGCACAATGGACTACTGTTATTTTGATAGGCTTCTGACTCCATTCTCTCAAATGATATCGTCGATTTGATGTAAGTACATCAAAAATGAACAATAAGTTCGTTAATGTGGTGATCTCGGAGTTCTCATTTTCTGACTGATATATTTCTCACATAATTTCTCTTTGTATTTTGCCCTTGCTGTCCCAGTGAACTTCGTACCATAATATTTTTTAGGTGGTGTTTCTAAAAATGTATCAAAATACAAAAATCATACATATTTGTTTAATCCAACATGTATTAAAGAGTGCAACAAACGTTAATGTCAACGAAATAAATTTTCAGATTTAAAATTAAATAAGTAGCGAATTGATGACATAAAAATCAACATATTCTGTTACTACCCAACGGAATATTTTAATTCACAACTCATTATCTGCCATTGAAAGGACGGGATAGGTAATCATTATGATTGCTGTGAAGAAATTAGTGAAAAACGTTATCAAAACCACAATTTCGAAATGTAATTAAAAAGACGAAGATGCATCCCTATGATTCTGAACTACATACCATTCAACTTTACGCGGTTTCAATCTCCAGTGTGGCTTGCATAAATAAGACAACAACAAACCTCTAAACACATGTTAAAACACGTGCTTTTAATAATTATTACTTCCTTTTGAATAATGATTTTCAATCTTGACAGTATCACGTTCTGTTTCAATTCTGAAATACAAACATACATATCAAAAACAGATGAAACAATCGGAGCCATTTTAAAAATTTGTTTATTCTCGTTTAGACGAAGTATGACGTTTTTTGTTTTTTCTGTACAAAACAAACCTTGTCCTGACAATAACGAGCACAAAGCAAAAGGAATTATCCAATTTGGTGCAGTCGTTCGGAAGTTCTGGAGCTACATACAATTCGGCTATTAATTTTTATATATATCGATTAATATTATACCTGAAGATAATGGGGAAAATAATAGCGAAAGGTACATCGACGCATCATAAGGATCAGCCTTTATGATAAAATAGCCCCCCCGACAATGTGTACTTCATGTATTTGATACCTCACGTTTAAGCTTAATTAATTAAAAAAAAATTAAGCTTAAATGTCAACAGTGTCGACGATTTCCCCTCTCTCCTGTGATCACTACGACAGTCACAGCAGCATCATCATCGCTTGGAAAGGCGGTCTTTTTCCATATGAAGAACTAACTAACTCTAAATGAAGAACTAACTAACTCGCTCACGCTGATATGGTCTCTGAACTTGGAAAATTGCAATACAAAAGCACAACAGCTTACAGTAATTGCTCAGATTGCAAGTAAATACCTGTATAATAAGGGCAAGTTATACACAGTGGTCGCCGTGGCGTAGTGGGTAAGTGCGTCGACTCCTACGCAGAGGGGGCTAGGTTCGATACCCGAATTTACCATCTTTGACAATTCACAGCTCCACATCTTTCGAGTTACTGACAATGCTCAAAGAGTATTCCTGTCTAGAAAAAGCTTCTCAAATTCGCCGTTCGGAGTAGGCATTAAACTGTAGGTCCCTTCCACTCGTGAAAGAACAATAGCACGCACAACACACGTGTTAGCTGAGAAGCTAGGCCCAGGTCCACCTCGGACTGTCGCGCCACCCATATTATATTATATAATACATAATCTAACCTTAAGCTTTTATGTTGGAATCCGAGGGGCATTCGTAACAAGAGCATTGAGTTTTCCAATTTTCTCTCCAATATTCTCAAAAAAAAGCATTATTCAATCAGTGTTACCAATAGCCCATACTCTAGTACTAGTACAAGTAACTCCTGTATACTCTCCTGGAGGATCAGGCAATGCAGATAATACTGAATGCTTGAAAAATGACCTTATGTCTATGACATAATTTACAATATTGCAACCACCTAGCCCAACTTACATCCCTGCATGCAGTAGGTACTCCCCATCGACACTAGACGTATTTCTTACCACCACTCCCAATTTATTTACTACTCCTGTTGTACATAATGCGTTAAGTTCTGATCATCTGCCTGTTAGCTGTGATATTTTGTTTAGTTCTATTACAAATAATGCGCAATAATTCGATTTTATCAATGCGAACTGGGATGTGTTTAGATATAACCTCGCTAATAACATACGTATCTGTCCAAATGCAATTTCACCTGAAAACAACATCCAACAGATTGACGATTTCATTGAAGCCTTTCAAAGTAAAATATATCAAGATAATATCCACCCTGACTTCATTAAAGTATTGCTTCCAATAAAACCTTCATCATTTCACGCACATTATTAAGACAATAATAATGACGTACCGCTACCCTACACTGTGGAAGAAGGCTGAGATAATTCCAGTACACAAGAAAACTAATCCACCTGAACTCCGACTTATTGCAATTCTTCCGTTTCTTTCAAAAGTGTTTGAATCTATTGTTAGCCGGGTTCGCAATAAGTAGCAACAGCTATGAATCGATGCTCTCCGATACAGAAGAAGAAGTGGAGGCAATAATCCGATCAAAGCAATCGAAGGTCTCTAATCTGAGGGAGGAGACCAACAAACTCCTTAAAGAAATCAGAAAGCTTCATAGAAAAACTCTCGAAAGGAGGAAGAACAAATAGTTCTACAACTCGGACAACAACAACAACATTCAACAGACAACAGACAGTTCGAACCGAGTCAGCTGCAAAAGGCGACGCAACAACAGCAAAATCAAGCAGCAACAAAGCAAAAGAGCATCAAGATCCAGCATCTCAGCAACGACACCAGAAGCAGCAACAGAAGGACGCAGCCCAGCAACAACCACAAGGAACAAAACAACCTCCGCACCGCTCGTAGCGGAGGAGATCTTTCAACTGCTCAAAGAGTATGTGTGTGACGGTCTCGAGTTCGTCGGGGTCAAGCCCTTCACCACAGCTAAGGCAAAAAGGGAGGGGCGGAAATTACCATACTTCATTTTACAGCTGTCACACAATAGCAAAGTAGATAAGCTAAACGATATTGTTCGTTTGGCTGACAAAATTCACTCGGTGCAGCAAGATCCTTGCAGTGAATGCAAATTCATTGAAAGGGATCCTACCAAAAAACGAGCTGTATAGATTGTTGGACTATCAAAGCCCAGAGCTGATGCTGATTAGCTAAACCAAGCGAACAAAGCGATCTTTCGTGTCTTAAGTTTTCCCAGAACGACGGACAACGAACAAATACTTACAACAGCAGGTATTGATCCAGATAACGCCGTACTCGACGACAACAATTGCGACAATTGCGAACTGAGAACACTTGCTTTGTCGCGTTCAATGAAGATAACATGGTAGAAAATGCCATCGCCGACGAAGGGATTCATCCCCCGTTCATATCGAAGACAAAACTCCAAGCGGTCTTCGAATCATTAAAGAAGAAAAAGTCTGTGGGAGTTGACAGGATCTCGAACATTGTGTTAAGACACCTTCCCCTGCAAGTGGTTAATATAAACACGATCATATTTAACAATGCTCTGAATAATGCACATTATCCGGAGCATTGGGAAACTGCTATTGTACAACCTATATCCAAGAGAGGACAATATTCTTCGGATACTTGCAACCTCCGTTCAATTAGTCTCCTTCCGAACATCAGCAAGGTATTCCAGAAGGTGATCAATAGAACTCTGATCAACTGGACTAAAGACAAAAATAGAATACCGGATAACCAACTCGGTTTCAAAGGTACCTGCTTGATTGACTTGGAGAAAGCCTTTGACAAGGTATGGTTAGAAGGTCTTTCTTACAAACTCAATCGGCTAGGCATAAGCAAACCACTGCTGTTCCTACTGTGTAACATGCTTACCGGTAGACGGTTCGTTGTCAAAAATGGCAAGTACATGGCCGTCATATGACCAATGCTCATCTATGGTTTCACCGTGTGGTTCAATGTGACAGCTAACTTAACGGAACAGATTCGGTTGTTCGAGAGAGCTTGTCTTAGGGCTCTTGTCTTAGGGCTTGCCTTCGCCTTAATAGAACTCCAAAGTCCCAGTACATAAAATTCTATTCCAATGAGGTCTTATACAACAGGGCAAACCTGATAAGAGTGGCGAATTTCCTGTTGAAGTTGATTCGAGGTCATACTACTTGAGCGATGAACTCGTCCAATAACTTGATCTCCAATCGAGAATACCACGAAAGGGTACGTCACAGTGGCTTAGTCCCTCCCAGAAGCCTTTCTCCATTTAGATGAGTACGGTCCATTACAAGATATGAATTCGGTACCGCTCATTTTTCACATCGCCAGATCAACTTGGGATGGGTGACTCAGCCACGACCGTTCCATCGCACAACGAAGTGTGGAGGGTCTCTCCAATTCAGTACGGCGGTATCAAGGAGAGATGTTCGGGATGTTGCAATGCAACATCGGAAATTCTGGTGGCTGG
Source organism: Eristalis intricaria (assembly GCA_964034865.1). Lineage (NCBI taxonomy): Eukaryota > Metazoa > Arthropoda > Insecta > Diptera > Syrphidae > Eristalis > Eristalis intricaria. The sequence continues at coordinate 16,007,942 of OZ035874.1, forward strand.
GGAGAGAGGGAACTCCCACGCCTTTTGCAGCTGACGGTGTAGAGAGGGTAGTACGTACTCCGAATGGGGGATCAGTCGGTCACTGTCCTGCAGCAAATTAAATGCAAATCTATGAGCGGCATAACCTAAGGTAGTTTTTAAGGTACTGTAAATAGGACAAGATTAAAGGCACCGGCACATAGAATACTTTACATGCGTGAGCGTCAGCAGTACTGTGACAGATATATAAAATACATGTGTTCTTATGGGAGGTGGCACATAGACCAACGCTGCCGCTCACGCGACGGATGTATTTGCTTAACTTTTAACTTTTCTCTCTCCTTCAGCGCTGACAATCCTCACATTGTGACATTTCAAGAGAATGCGAATTGTATGTTAAAGTTTGGGTGTTAGTTCTCGTTGAAGCAACGTTCAAATTATATAAACATATAAATAAATGTTTATGATTGAATATTTATATTAATATATGTACTTTAATGCATAAAAAAGGAAAACAACTTGAATTTTCAATTCAAACTTGAAATTGTCAAATGAAATCAGCTGTGCATTGAAGTATTCATTGCGTCATCCCCTTCCTTCAGGTACTTCACCGTGAACGGATACTTTGACGCTACGCATGTAAAGTATTCTATGTGCCAGAGCCTTAAGTTCAGCTTAGGGTGCCAGAAAGTTAGAAATAGTAAAAATGTTCGTCCGACTCTTTTTAAGCATTTTTGTCTAGTATGTTAGTCTGTCATGAATTCCTGAAATAAAAATGAACTAAAATAACCCAACCATAAACTGTCCACCCAATTCAACTCCTGTAATCCCACTAATAAATTAATTCTCTTGTATCTTACTAACCGAGTCCAAGCTGTTTTTTATAACTCTAAACTGTCATCCTTTTGTGAGGTACTCTATTGTGTTACCATTCTCGTCCGTTATTATTTTCAATGTTAATCAATGACCTTCTACTAGTTTTATCCTATTGTAAATTTCATATGTATGCAGACGATGTCCAAATCTACCTAAGATCCACTTTTGGTATGGTTGAAGACTCCTTATCCAATTTCCCGCTAATAGAACTGAACTGGATCGCAATTGAATATGTTACATGTGTAAAAAAAAACCTTGGAATAATGTGCAATAGTGAACTGACTTAGACTGACCATATTGATAGCGTAGTATCAAAGGTGTATACATCCCTAAGAGGCTTATCAATTAGCAAATATATTCTCCCTGTGTATGCAAAATTAAAACTTGCCAGAGCAGCTATAGTGCCAATCTTGGCATATGGATCTGAGTTGTTCGCTGAGTGAATATTCTTCCTCCCTAAAATTGACAAAAGCAATCAAGGCGGCTGCACGATATTTTTTAACCTTCGCAGATTTGATCATGTCCTGGAACATCCCATTCTCCTAGGATGCGAATTGGACGCATTTTCATGCTACCGGTCGTACATATTACTCTTCAAAATTATTCACAGGAAACAGCCAAAATATTTATATGAAAAGATCACCTTCTGTCGATCAAGTAATAATATTACCTTGAAACCCTCCAATCATACTTGTTTAATGTCACGCAGGCACTTTTTCATTCAGGCTGTTCATTCATGGAATCACCTTCCTTCACAGGTACGGTCTAAGGCCGAGTACAGACAATTTTGTAACGCTTGTTTTTCCTATTTATCCCGATCGAACTGTAATAATTCCTACAAACTTCAGACTTAACTTTTTCTCTACGCATATGTATTCTAATAATATTAAATTTTAAAATCACAAATCTACACACTAATTTTAATCATGTCAAAATAATATATTATGTTATAATGTTCCTGTACTACAAGAACATATGATTTTTGAAGTACAGCGATAGATATTAAAAATAGATACATTAAATGAAAGGAAAATGTCTTAATAACCAGCCGAAAGGCTGTGGAATACGCGAACTTCCGGGTTCATTCCCAGATAATTCGATCGAAGGGGTCTTTAAAATACCTAGGGGTAATGCTCGATAAATCGGTGTCAAGCCCGAAGAAGATTATGAGGAAGAAAATTCATGGATGCATGCATGACACAAAAGCCAAAAAAACGAGGTCGACGGCGACGAGTCGAACGAGCTACACTCTCTTCAGTACCGAGACTACAATTCATACATCTCTCTCGGCTCAACAAAAATGAAACGGAGGATAACATAATCTCTTATGCGGCACGTAAGTTACACCTTCCGGGAAATGTGCTTCGTTGCAAGATGTTGATCCTTCCTCTCTCTACATTTCGTAGATTTGAAGTTGCCCAACTTCCGGCCTATTCATTCGAAAACTTTTGATCCTTCTATTTGGCCATTACGGAAACAAATTAAAAAAAGTGCATATTCACCTAAGTCAAGAAACTACGACAATGGATCCGTGCATGCTCCAATCTGAAAAGTGCTTCTACTTCATCCCTCCACCATGTCAACATTTTCTACCACAACCCGGAGATATCATCCAATGAGATCTTCAATTCGAATCTCTACAATTCATACAGAACTGACCGATGTAAAATAGAGAAATGACGGAGTGGGTGGCGGTATAATAGTTGCAGTTCGTAAATGTTTTCCGTTTAATGATGTTTTATTACCAATCACTCTTATGATTTTAGTTTCTAATTATATACTGCCTAATAGTATACCACAACTTTTTGAAGAACATTCTTCAAACGTACATTATCTCCTGATTCGAATAACTTTCCTTTTATCATTAAGTATCTATTAAACATAATTTAACTATGTTTGCTTCACTTTTATTCTCGAAGCCAAGGGAAGGGGTGAAAATCGCAGTAAGTATATATGAATGGAACCGAAAGTGCCAACAACTTTCTCAGCCACCGTAAGTAGCGCAGGCACAGCAGGATTATATAAAAGCGATGCTTTCTTTTCTACTTTTTCAAATTCTACAGCCATCCTTTTCAGTCAATAGTCAAAGCCCGTTGTCAGAGACCACCTTGACGCCACGTAAGGTTCTGGAATCCTGATGACCGGCTTCTACAACACGATATTGCAGAAAAATGCCGCCCTGAAATATATGAACTTTAAGGACAACCAGATAGATAGATAGATAGATAGTTTATTTTCGTATAAAAAGTTTACATTTGATTAAGTTTATCGCACAATATATATTAGAGAACAACCAGACACTTTAGAAATCTCTTCAAGGCAAAGCAAAGGAGGCCGTCAAATCTCTCTTGATTCACCCGGACAATTTAGGAAGCACTCTGGAATAATTACGCTTTCGTGTTAGTCGTCCGGAACAGCTCATCAACAGCCAGTTGAGTCAATTCCGCGAGATTCAGCTTACTTACGAATCCAATATTGCTTATTTCGTTCCATTCGCAGCAAAGGTGAGGAACTTGGCCTACATCACTGCTTAAAAAGCTAGTTTGTAACCTACCTATGCCCAAGCGAAAGGAATGGGCGAGAAATACAACGAAGATACAGCCATATCCAACAATCGTTAACTTCGACAGTCGTTCACAGACCTCCACCAAGTGCAGACGTGTTTCGGCTAAGTGCGAACATAGACAGTTCAAGTGTGTAAAGTGCTGCAAAAAATTACAAGACCCGATAGCGTCGCGGTAGAGTGATCGCCGGTGACTTCGCGGTGCCGGGTTCGAATCCCGAAGTGAAATTGAAATCCTTTTTTTTTCAAATTAAATAAAAAACAGACACTAAGTGTGAAAAAAAAGTGCGATGGAGCAAGTGCAGCGACCCGAGCTCGAAAAATCGGGTGATGTTGTACCGGTGGCTAGGACATCAGGCCACCAGGCAACACAAGAAGAGGGGAGAAAGAAGAGGAGGAAGAAGCTACAACCACAGCCCAACCTTGTGAAGCGCCGGCTGGGATCTTCTTCTTTATTTGGCGCTACAGTTCGGGGTGGACCTGGGCCTCAACAAACAAGCCTCTCCAGCTAGCACGGTCTCTGGCTAGCTGTCTCCAGTGTCGCACGCCAAGTTGGTTGAGGTCCTTCTCCATCTGGGTGCGCCATCTTAAACGCGGGTGTCCTCTGTTGCGTTGTCCCACGGGTTCGGAGTCGAAGACTCTTCGGGCCGGCGCTGAGTTGTCCATACGCTCTACATGGCGTAGCCATCTTAGGCGTTGGATCCGAAGACGCCTGACTAGACTCATGTCGCTGTACAGCCCGTACAGTTCGTGGTTGAATCTTCTCCTCCAGAAACCGTTAACGCAAACAGGACCAACGATCGCACGCAGAACTTTTCTCTCGAAAATACCAAGGACTTTCTCATTCGCTTTTGAGATTGTCCATGCCATGTACAGCAGGACTGGGATGATCAAGGTCTTGTATAAAGTCAGCTTCGTCCTTCCAGAGATGGCTCTACTACTCAATTGCCTCTTGAGCCCATAGAAACAGCGGTTGGCAAGAGTTACTCTGCGTTTGATGTCGGTACTGATGTTGTTTGTACTGTTTACTGCGGAGCCAAGGTAGACGAAGTCCTTGCTACCTCGAAGTTATAGCTGCCAATTGTGACGCTCTGTCCAAGACGTCGATGTTGTGTGTCCTTTCTTGATGACAGCATATACTTCGTTTTGCCCTCATTCACCGCTAGACCCATTTTAGCCGCCTCCGCCTCAATGCCAGCAAACGCCTCATTGACGGCTGGCTGTGTTCTGCCAATCACGTCAATGTCATCCGCGTATACTAGCAGTTGTACGGACTTCTGGAAGATCGTGCCTCTAGTGTTGGCGTGTGAGTCTTGCACGTTCTTCTCCATGATGATGTTAAAGAAATCACATGACAGCGCGTCGCCTTGTCTAAATCCTTTTTTGACATTGAAGGTCTCGGTGAGTTCGTTACCGACCTTGATGGAGCAGCGAGAATTCTCCATCGTCATCCTGCACAACCTGACGAGTTTGGCAGGAATGTCAAAACTAGACATGGCGTTGTATAGCTCGTCCCTATGCACGCTGTCATATGCAGCCTTGAAATCGACAAAAAGGTGGTGGTTGTCGATTTGCATTTCTTGGGTCTTTTCAAGAATCTGTCGTAGTGTGAAAATCTGGTCGATGGTGGACTTCCCTGGCCTGAAGCCACACTGATAAGGACCTATCAGGTTATTTATAAACGGCTTCAGGCGATTACACAAAACGGCAGAGAAGATCTTGTAGGCGATGTTCAGGAGACTTATCCCTCTATAGTTGGCGCTGGCGTTCTTATGGATCGGGCAAACGATACTGAGATTCCACTCATCGGGCATGCTCTCCTCCGACCATATCTTACATGATGAGCTGGTGCATACGCCCAACCAGATCATCTCCAGCTGCCTTAAAGATTTCAGCGGACAGTCCGTCCGCACCGGCAGCTTTGTTAGACTTCAGTCTTGATATTGCTATCTTGACCTCGTCTAAGTCGGGGGGACGGAATTCTCGTCGATCATCGTCCGGGAGCGGCTGAAAAAAAGCCAGCGAGAGAAGGAGGAGCTGGACGCCCACATTCAAGCCCTCCAAAAGGCTGCACATCAACAACAGCAGCTACAAAAACAGCAGCAGCAGCAACAACAATAGCAGAAGCCAAAAAAGCAGCAACAACAACAACAGCAGCAGCTAAAGCAGCAGCAACAACAACAGCAGCAACAACAACAGCAGCGGCCAAAGCAGCAGCAGAAACAACAACCACATCAAAAAAAGAAGGCACAGCAGAAGCAACAGCAACAGCAGCAGCCAGCCAAAAAGGAGAGATGCCCTCCGATCAACGTCTTCGGACTGGAGACGAAGGACGTTGACATACTGTGTAAGTTGGCCACAAAAGAGTCATATTTTATTAAGTATAAGGGTCCACAACGGGTCTCTGTTCATTGCTTATCAATGACAGACTATCACGTAGTCAAAGAAAGGTTAGCGGTGTCGGAGGCCGAGTTTTTTTCGTACACTCCGAAAGGGGGAAAGGGAAAAAAAATTATACAGGCCAAATGTAAGGGAAAAAATGGTAGAAGCGAGGTCAGTGCCCCGTGCTCCAGCGACCACTGTTACACCGGCAGTCTCCTATGCCCAAGTGGCATCGGCTGGGCGACCGGTTCAACAGACAGTGCCGAAAGTTTCCCTGGTCTCTGTGGCCAGGCAACCAGAAGCAAATTTGGATGTGCAGACGATCCTGCTCTCTATCCAGATTGCTCAACTCCAAACCCAATTCCAGATTGCTCAACTCCAAACCCAATTCCAGAACCAGTTACAAGAACAAGCAGCGCGAATAAACCTCATCTATTCGACGCTGTTTGGAGAGCCAAGCGCAACATCGGTACTATGGCTGCGCAGGCAGCCAGCAACCTTAAAATAGCAGTAAATGGGAATTCACTGATCCGCCCTGAACGTCAATTAAATTTCTGTAACTTGTTGCGGGCCCATAATGCTGATGTGTTGATGGTTTGCGAAACTAAGCTTAGATAGACGCACCCACTCAGGTACAAAAATTACAATATCATTAGAAGAGATCGAAGCTACCTAGCTGGTGGAGTCGTACTCTTAATCAAAAAAGGCCTTTGTCATAAGGTCGTGTATAGTTGTGAAGTGCGGAGATTCCAGACCATAGAAACGGGTATCGCACGCATCCCCCTTCGGGGTGGTAAGCGGCTATATGTGATCGCTATGTATGCGACTGACAAGTCACGCATCAACCAATATTTCATTTCAGAGCTTGATATTCTTTTCACTAGCCTTCGAATGAGCTCGGAAGATAACTACTATATCGTAGCCGGGGACTTGAACTCGAGGCATATAGAGTGGGGCAACGTGGTGCATAATACCAGGGGGACCTCATTGTATAACTGTTTGGTAGAACACAATGTTGAGTTCAAGCTCGATTTGAAGCGGGTCCTATCTGGATCTGATACTGATAGACAAACGACTGACTATACTAGACGTGGAAAGACGCACACGGAACTGTCTAACTGCTGTTGAGTACGAGAATGATCACTGCGGGCTCTTCGCAGTTATTCAACTCCCGAACGAGGTGGAAGGACTGGAGGAGTATGTCCAGAGGCACCCTTATAATTATAATAAAGCCCGCTGGCCACGCTTCTCCAGGACTTTATCCACAGAACTATGTTCGAGTGGGAACAATCCGCCGGCAAACAGAAACCTGACGAACGAAGAGGTTGACAGGTACCTCATACAAATGGACGACGTAGTCAAACCTACGATGGACAAAACAATTCCGAAGGTAGTACAAATCGATAGGAGCGATGTTTATCGAAAAGCTACCATCGATGCACTTCACGTGCACAAAAGTAGGCTGCTGTCAAGACTCAAACTCTTGCATAGGCGGTTTACAGATCAAGAACCTCCAACAGTTAATAAGTATAAACTATAGCTTGGCTATAAGCTTGCACTGGGGCAACAAAATCCGGGCTGTACGATCCAACAACCCGAGTATATTCCCGGAAGTAAATAAAATCTTTCGGAGGAAAGAGCAAAACGACATTCAAATCGTAAGACTTCCCAGGACGACAGACAACGAACACTTACTGACTTCAGTTGGCATCGATCCAGATGAGGCAGTGCTAGACAATGACTTCTTTGCGACCCCAGCAGAAGGTTACAGCTATTGGTGCAGTGTTCCAGAGAGTGTATACGGTCAACGAGGTTAGTAGGCCGAATCACGATCTGGAGGACAGAGCCCTGCTAAACCACTTTTATTTCCGCAATGAGATAAGTCAATGGCGATCAGAGAATCCAGGTTTCACCAGGTTCAATGACGAGAACATCGCACATAGTGCTGTCGCCAATGATGGGAATCACATCTTGATTTCTCAAGAAGATCTCCAGGGTATCTTCCACTCGCTGAAGAAGAAAAAGTCAGTGGGAACCGATGGAATACCGAACATTGTGCTTCGCCATCTTCCCCCCGAAGCGGTCCAAATTTACACAACCTTGTTCAACAATGCGCTGAGAAATGCATATTACCCCACGCACTTGAAAACAGCTGTTGTTCAACCGATCCCTAAACGGGACAGAGATAAGTCCATTCCGACAAATCTTCGGTCGATCAGTCTTCTTCCCTGCATAAGCAAGGTTTTTGAAAAGATAGTCATTCGCGTTCTGAAGCAATGGGCTGATGAAAAGAAAATCATATCGGACAACCAGTTCGGATTCCGAGCGGGGCATGATACCATTAATGCCGCGTCAAAACTGGTGTCCGACATACAATGGAATAAAAACAAAAATCAGTGCACGGGTGCTGTCTGATTGACTTGGAGAAGGCGTTCGACACCGTTTGGTTGGAGGGCCTCTTCCTCAAGCTGTTCAGGCTTGGCATAAGTAAACCATTGCTATACATGGTCTATGACATGATGACAGGTAGAAAGTTCGTTGTGAAAAATGGTGACGTAACTTCTACTACGGTCCTTAACATTAAGAACGGTTTGCAACAGGGGGCCATCGGTTCCCCGATCTTGTTGTCTATATTCACTGCAGATCTTATAGGTTCCATGCCGCACTTAATTGCGTACGCCGACGACTTAGTTGCGTACAGATCAGGTCCGAAGGTCGAGGTAATAAACATCTTGTTGCAGCGTGACTTCGAGAAAATCCAGCGATTTTGCGACGACTGGAAGCTGCTTATCAACTTCCAGAAGTGCGAAACTAGTCTTTTCCGGACCCCGTTGGACAGGGCAACGCGGGATACGCGCCAAAACTGGCGTAAGTTCGGCATAGTTGACCCACATGGTCCGCCATTAGCTGTAAAAAGTGTAGTTAGATATCTAGGCATTTGGCTGGATCAATATCTGTATTTTGACAAACATATAGATATTGCTCTGACGAAAGCCAGAAAAGACTTTGCTGCGGCAAGAAAGTTGTTTTTCAGCAGCCAACTTGATACCAGAGTGAAGGTAATCTGCTACATGGCCCTAGTACGGCCCATTATGGTGTGCGGTTGTCCACTGTGGTTCAACGTGAGTCCTTTCCAGATGGAAAAGATGAGGGTGTTCCAGAGGCAGTGTCTTAGGAGCTGTCTCCGTCTGTATCGCACACCCGAGTCTGAGTACAAGAAGTACTACCCTAACGAGGTCCTCTACAACGAGGCAAATGTGAATAGGGTAGATAATTTTATTATTAAACTAATCAGAAGGCACACTGCACGAGCTATGTCCTCTTCCAACAGTCTGATCTTTGGGGCTTACTACCCCAATAGTATGTACCATGAAAGGATGCGCCTTAACGGCTTTATTCCTTCCGAAGCATTCCTTTATCTAGACACAAGTGGCCTTATACAGGATCCACAAGGATGTCCTATCATCTTCCATGTCGTACGCCGAACAGTGGACAGGCGACTCCAGTACGAACCGGATGTCGTTCGCACCCACAAGGATCTCCTCCGGTTCAGTAGAGCGATCCCCGCTCGAGATAGGAAAGAGTCTGCCAAAGAACGGCAATTTTACTGGTGGTTACACCAAAACCAGCCTCCGCCACCGCTAGCTTTTCAAGAGGATCAGATAGCTGACCATAGTGGCCAGCTTACATAGTTTCTAAGGTAGATATTAAAAAACAAAAAATCAAAAAAAAATTAATAGTTAAGGACATAGTTAAGATAGTATTAAGTTTTATGTTAGGTTAAGTTAGTAAAAAATAGTAATTAAGTTAGAATAAGGTAGTTTAAGTAGTTAAGTTCAGCCAAGTTTTTACAAGTTTTCTTGGCAAATGAAAAATAAAAGATTGTCTTAATGACTAAGAAAAAAAACGTAGATTAAGCCGAAAGGCACATTTATTACATAGATCAGATTAGCTTAGAGTACCCGCGTAGGGTCAGTAGGTTATTATTAAGAACAATTGTAATTCTTAAGTTAGTTAAGCTAGTTTTAAGTAATTTTGTCTAGCAAGTAAGAAATATAAAATTGAATTAAATAAAATTGCGTTAAAAAAAAAAAAAAAAAGTGCGTTGACTCCTACGCAAAGGGTGCCAGGTTCGATACCCGAATTTACCACCTTTGATAATTCACGGGCCCACCTCTTTCGAGTCACTGACAATGCTCAAAGAGTATTTCTGTCTAGAAAAAGCTTCTCAACTTCGCCGTTCGGAGTCGGCATTAAACTGTAGGTCCCTTCCACTCATGAAAGAACAATAGCACGCACAACACGCGTGGTTGCTGAGAAGCTAGGCCCAGGTCCACCTCGGACTCTCGCGCCACCCTTATTATTATTATATTATTAAACTGTCCCACAGTGAACCAGCTTACGTTTGACTTAACGCAGTTTCTAAACTATTGGTTTAAGCTCTAAATGGTGTGACTTGCTTCGTTAGCTTTATATTTCACAAAATGCAGCTTTAGAATGATGATAGAAAATAAAACATTTTTAGGTTTCAAAAGCGCACCTCAATTGATTCGCTTTGTACAAGTGCTGGACACAGTGAACCAATGGGTAGTCCGAAGTGAACCGGTAGTGTTTAATTCTTATTTCATAAGAACAATGAAGAAAAAAAAGGTCAATTGAAAAAAAATCAATTTTTATTTAACATTAACATTAACAAACCTTATAACTTAAGTAATAAAAATAACAAAAGGTAATAGCGGAAAATAAAAAATAGCACAACAAAAAGGATTGTTAAGGACTTCAATAATATCACGAAACTTAATATTACGAAACTCACGTATGAAAAAACTTGTTCACACATTTTATTGACATAATTATTTAAAATAATAATAATAATCAACCGTGTATACTGTATCCCAAAGTTTGTATTACTTTAGTAGTAAAAAGTAAAATTCACTTTACCTTGAGCACAACCCGCACTGGCGCGCGTACTACTTCAATTGCCAGGTAAATTCATAAAGTATCGAAACACGGTTTATTGTCGCTTTACTTCGTTTTTCTCTTATAAATAAAAATTCCGTAAATTCAAAAGATTCACTGTGGGACGTGATCAACTGTGGGACAGTTTACCCTACACGTTTGCAGATGGTTGTAGATTTTATTCAGACTCTTATTTTCAGTTTACACGATCTAATAAACACTAGCCTCGATGAAATGACAATTCCTAAGGAACTAAAAATATCTATAGTCCGACCAATTTATAAAAAAAGGAACAAAGTCCGATGTCAACAACTAGAGGCAATTTTACCGGTCTTCGAAAAAATACTGGGAGACTGAATGTTACTAGGAGACTGAAGCAATTCCTTGTCAAATACAAAATAATTGACTCTAGGCAATATGGATTTCAAAAAGGCAAAAATATCCACCAACTCTTAGGCTATTTCGCGAGCACGTTTAACCGAAGCTTAAGCAAAAAGCATCATACTCTGGCCTTATTTATCGATTTCAGCAAGGTTTTCGATACACTGTCACACGAAAAAATAAAAGAATGCCTGGAGAAAGTTGGTGTTAGAGGACAATGTTCAGAATGGATGAAACATTATTTGAAATGTCGATCATACCACGTAAAAATCGGCGACAATCTTAGTGACGAAGTAGAGACAACGCATGGTTCAACAGAGTTCAAAATCGAGCCGTCGCGACATCCGAATAAAATTTCACAACACTCAATGCCTTCATACTAGCAGATAAAATAGCAAGACACCACATGATAAATGCGAAACCAGAATTGAAGTTGTCAACAGCATCAAGTATCTTGGTATAATAGTTGACCATAATCTCAAATGGCACCAACACATCGAGCAACTTCATCGAAAACTTCGCAGTACAGCATACATGCTGCAACACTTAAGCTACTGCTGTAAATATGATGTATTTAAACAGGCATACCTAGCGTTGAGCGAATCATATATACGACACGGGATAACGGCGTGGGGAACATCAACCTACTGCAGTAAGCTCCACAGAAGTCAAAACTATTTGCTGAAAATTCTCGCCAGAAAGAAAAATATCAACTACCAAAACAACAGTGCAACGATAAGCGACCAACTTGAACTCTTAGACATCGAAGGCATATTCAAATCCACCTTGAAAAACGAATTTTACAATGACAGCAGCTTCGGAATACAAATAGACCACACCCACAACACCCGAAGAAATGCAGAGGGAAGATACAAGATAGCCAAATTCCACAACAACTATGTCAAGAACTCTTTTCCGACATTAAATCCGGCAGTGCTGAATGAACTACCAACCAATCTTTTAAATATCTCCCACTCTATAAAGCGGATGGTGGACCAAGAATCATTCATAACTGCAAATAAAGTGAGTGCTAACCTTGAGAGAAGCAGTCACATCAAAGTCCACCCAGAAACTGTGAGGAGAACAATATTTCAAAAGGGGTTCAAGTCATGCACACCCAGGAAAAAACCATTGGTGAACAAAATCAACTGACAAAAACGGATAGGCATCGCTAAGGAGTACGTGAATAAGTCTCCAGACTTCTGGCGTTCTGTTTGTTATATTCTCAGACAAATCCAAAAATATAACATTTTTGGGTCTGACGGCCGTTTGAGGGTATGGAGACGACAAAACGATAACGACAGTAAAGCATGGAGGTAGAAGTGTAATGTTATGGGGCTGTATGGCGTCATCAGGGGTCGGAAAGTTGGAAATAGTAGAAGGTATATAATATATATAACGACTACTATTTCCAGCAAGATAATGACCCAAAACATACAGCACATAATGCCCGTATGTGGCTGTTATATAACACTCCTCAAAAATGGAGCACGTGTGGGAAGCATTAGAAAGGAAGATCCGCACCCACGATATCAGAAATAAAGACATGTTGAAGGAAACTTTGTTAGTTGATTGGACTAATATAAACAGTTCTTACACAGAAAAATTGGTAGCATCCATGCAAAACCGGTTGACAGAGGTAATAAGGATGAAAGGATATCCTACTAAGTATTAACACCAAAAGTAATAAGATGAAATGATTATTTGTCCATTTGAATTAAAATTCTTTCCATTCAAGTTACAAGTGTACGCAAACTTTTGTGGAGTAAATTTCGGAACTTCTTTTGGTTTTTGTTATGTTTTTTTTTTTTAAATGAATAATAATTTTTAATTTATTTTGTTGAAAACTGAAACCTGAGACGTTGTTTTATTGGAATTTACCTTTCAAAAATATTTTTAGCTTATATTAGGTGAATGACATCCAATTTTTTTTCCAAATATTTAAAAAATTATCTAACAATTGGAAAAAATATTCAACCGCAAATTATGCGGCCTGCCAAGCGTTCTTCTGCAAGGGAACCGTTTGTTTAGCTTAACATATTATGTAAATGATTCAGGATATTCTATTTATACATTAAAAAGCGTATTGCGTAAGCTTTTTTAGAGTGTTTAAAATATCTGCTCGATTATTGCAACAGGTCATATTTTCATTAGTTGCAATAATCGAAAATACACTGCAGCTTAATTTTATCTCTTTTCCACTACTTCTAGATTTTCCACTTCTAGATTTCGGTAATCGTATTAATTATGTTTTGGTAGAAAGACATTGTCGTAGGTATGTGTTTTAAATACTACTTAAAAATTTAAATTATTTGGCTTATGTGGTTCGGTCCAAGGTATTGAATTTTGTTTACCCAAGCCCAGAAACTTCAAGATAAGTTTCTGGTTTACTGCTTTTTGAAATAAAATAATAACTGAACCATGTTTTACTTTTTATAGAAATAAATTAATGTTTTCACCTCTAAACCATAGGGAGAAATTCAATAATGTTTTCTAACCAAGATACAATCACATCTTATACCTTAGACCGTTTGAAGTTAGCATAGAAAAGCTAAGTTTTTTAAGGAATGGTAAGAAATATTCTTTTGGTAGTTTCGCCTTATAATTGATAATACTTCAAATAACTAAAACAAAAATCAGACAGTGAAAAAACAGCACATAAAATACTGACAAAATATATAAACTGAATGTTATGTGTCACTTCACGATGCAGGTTCAATAGAGTCTTGAACCACTTGGTTCCATCCTTCCCAGCCCAGAAATTACCTTAAACTTCACTAGTATCTTCTTCTTCAGGATCATGTGCTTCGATTTTCTCGCCTTCATTTTCACCTCCCAATTTCTGTTCTCCATCAACCCCTGTCATCATTACAGCTTATTTCGGACAAGCTTTTAATGAGAACGGGCATCCTAAGATGCAGCTCATACGAAATATATGAGATTATTTTGTATCTACCCCAACAGATACTGTTCACGTAAGTAAATTAAAAATTTGAAGGTTAAAATTATATATTTACATTACAGCTTTGACTGAAAGTGAGTGTTCCTAACATAACAATAATGTTTCGTCTTTTTTCCCACAATTGTGATAAGTAACGGCTGTGAGAGGAGTTCGACTTCAAACTTGAATCAAACTTGATTGAACAACCCATTTTCAAAGCTATTGATGGTTGGTTATCACAAAAGAGACATGGTATTTTAAATAGAAAATTGGTTGGAGAAGCCTAAGTACTTTAAAATAAAAGTTCAGGAGCAAAATGATTTTAATTTCCAAATATACAACAGAAAATGTCCTGAGCATTCCAAGAGATGTAGGTATGGCTATGCTCCTGCTCATCCAAACGATCTAGAGAGTACCGATGGAAGCATAAAATACAAATTTCTTCCACCAAATAAAAACTTAAGATCAACCAACGTACAAGCATGGCTTTTAAGCTTGCGACAAGCGATCTGCAACTTGTCTCATTCCTGGGCTTAGATTATATCAATCAATCCAAGATGAAATGTTCTTCTATGACAGTGAAAATGACATTGCAAATTTGGCAAACGTTTTTCATCAGACACGTCAGACAGAAAACTTTACAGAAGAATATCTGGAAAACTGGGTTTATATTGATCAAAGTGACCCGAGTCATGTTTTCAATGAGGAGAATATATCAGCGTCATTATTGGTGGAGTAAGTAGTGACATTTTCCTCGTCCAGGTCCTGTACCACTTTGATGGCCCAAACTATCGATCTTGTTTTCGTTTCCGAGAGCAGCTTCGAGGAAATGCCCTTGAAGCGCTCCAGTACTCACGCCGCTTTTGTGCTATTTTGAGAAGATAATTTAGCTTTCGAGAGCTCTGCAACATAGGTTTTGGTTGACGTTAGTGCGTTTCTTGCGGCCTTCAGAAGTGTTTGGTTTACAGTTTTTCCTCTATGATGGACAGAATTGTTAAATACACAATGAAAGTGTACGCCATCTTGGTGTTGAATTGTTGTTTGAATCATTTAAGGAAGTTGTCTTACTTCTTATTATGTACAAAATGTAACAGTATATAAAAAATTGCTTCCTTCTTTGCAAACTATACCGGGAACCAAATATGTCTTCCAATTCTCAATTCTTGCTTGTATAACACCAGTTTGTTGTACATGCTTAGCTTGGAGTGCCTTCCAAGTAACCAGTACATTTCTTTATACCGGTTTCAAGCTCATCCCATTTCTTGACTCTCATACCAAGATATTTTGCTTCATTAGAATTAATGAAAACTGGCCGATTTTCAATATTTCTGTAGGTAAAATTTATGTGCGTTGATTTGGTCTCATTGGGAGCAATGCGCCAGCGTTTTGACCATTGGTTTATTTTGTCCAGAGCTCGCTGCAGTTTTTCAGTTGAGGACTCAACTGAACTTCCCGTTGCCAGGATCGCTGTCTCTAGTGTACAACAGGTACAATGTAGGGCCACACTCCCTTGAGGGACTTCTGCTCGGATCTCTTTAAAATCGGAGTATTCAGTTCCATGTTTAACTCTAAATATCCTGTTATCGAGATAAGATTCTAGTATCTTATACAAGCTTGTCGGTAGAAGCCTGCTTAGTTTATTTTTTGGACATTCGTTATTCTGTATACCTGGTCAATTGTCGAGTGTTTCGCTCGAAACCCGAACGAACGATAAATTTTTTAATGCGTTTTAATAAGAGTTTTTCAAAAATTTTGGATATTATTGGTAAGAACAATCATGATAGAATTAGGATTTGTATGTTTGTATATAATGTCAATAGGAAGGTAGTTATTACATTTTTTTTACACTATGACAACCTTATAACCGAATTAAGGCTTAAGATACTAAACTAGAGCTATCGGTTATACTCGATAGTTTTCACCAGCACGAAGTATTACAGATATTGCCGACTTCACAGCTAATTGCTTCTAGTCCGCCGAATTTGAGGTTATTCACCTTCCTCTGATTGGTTAATTGGTCAATCTGTATTCCGAAATCCCGAATAATTAATTTTAAATACTAAAGATTAACATCAATTTAAGAATTAAAAAGCAAAAGAAATATTGAGATGGAAAATAAGTCAACTTTTCTTTGTGCTGTAAGGAATGTAAGACAAGCTATTTCTGATCATTTAAAACGATTTGATCCGAATTCTTATGAGAATTTAAATAGTATAATTGATCCCGGTTCTGATTCTGCAAATCAAAAAACGTACGTTCCAATACACGTTCAGTTAGTCCCTTTTCTAAAAAGGGCACATTACGTGTCCTGGTCACGAAGAAAAAAAGGAGATAGATACAGCTTTGGCCATAATGAAATCCACTGATATTCAACCATTCAGTGTTGTCAATGATGAGGGATTTCCACACAAAGAAAAATTAGGAGATCCTTAAACCAATTCATATACACACGAATGATCCAAAAAGTGTTTAATTCATCCAGCATCTTCGGTGGAGTCTGGAAGAACTTTCTGTGTAAGTGGTCAAAGAGTAACTGAAAGCTGCCCAAGAATAAAAGCAAAAAATGTGGATAATTTAATGTTCTTAAATAAACAAGTGGCTTTACAAACTAAACATACATTACATTTTTTAATGCAAAAGAAATTATCGAAAACTATAAATAATTATCGTTAGTCTGGCACAAACTATTGATTATAATCGATGACAGGGCCTATCAATAGCTCTCCACCTCTTATGTACAAGGCTCTCATTTGGCTCGGATAAGCCTTGTACACAACAGATGTTCGTTGCACGACTAAGGATTATCTACCGATTTCGCATCTCACTGATTATTTCTATAAATACATATCAATAAATATTAATCTAACAACAAGGAGCGAATGCAATTCTTCAATTCTAAACGAGATACGTTGTGAATTTGAACAGAGGGGGAGCTAGAATCTTATCGCCCATAAACTAAGGCCAAAGGGTGGGGTGGTTATGGCCTAATTGAATGCCAATTATTAGTGTATATATTGTCTTTTTTTTATATATAATGTCAGTTACTAAATCAACAAAATGTATGCCCTTCTTCAAATTTCAGAACTCAGCAGAGCCCGTACATTCACCCACCATGGCAGGTGGACTTTTCTCTATTGATCGAAAATTCTTTGAGCTTCTTGGAACATATGACTCAGGATTTGATATCTGGGGTGGAGAAAATTTAGAATTATCTTTTAAAACTTGGATGTGTGGAGGTACTCTAGAAATTGTACCCTGTTCACACGTGGGTCACATATTCCGGAAACGATCACCGTATAAAGTAAGTAACCATTAAAGTAACCATTTTAATCACTGTACTTATGAAAGTTATTTTTCTCTTCTCAGTGGAGATCAGGAGTGAATGTCTTGAAGAAAAATTCAGTTCGTTTGGCAGAAGTTTGGTTAGACGATTACTCAAAGTACTATTATCAGAGGATAGGCAACGACAAAGGTGACTTTGGTGATGTATCTATGAGAAAGGAATTGAGGTAAACATATTTGGTTCTTAAGAAGTGCAATATTCTTTGAAATCAGTTACCAAATGCATGTACATGTATGTCGCTTTCCAAAATGTAAACTACAACAATTTACTAAGTAGAAAGTGAGGTGGTGATGGTGAATTTGGTACACCAAATTATTTGGTGAGCGTTAGTTTGGTTCACCTGAAGCATGGATTTCGGGCTCTCCATCCATTATTTCCATAGCGGATGCGTTCTCGACCACTATGACTTTCACTTCTTCCTAAAGCTCTAGTGAGGGTCCCTGGCTATTGGGCGATGTCGAAATCAATATCAGAAAGACCAAAACTATCATTATCCTGAGCCCGATTCTCCAGGTTAGGTGAGGACCTCTTGTCGCCGGGTCCCTCTGCACAACCTCCATGGGGACAATAATGGTCGGTGCTACTCATTATTTATGGCTGTCGAGATAGAGGGCTTGGGTTCCTCCGAGGCAGTACATCCCACCTCCATCACAGTCTCTGTAGCCAGGTTGAAGCTGGCCTGTGGAACAGAGGGCAGGGTGTGGGCGGGATGCAACGTCTTCGCGGGGTCCTGCCCATGCTTCTTGTACACCTATAGCGTAACCCAATTGAAGCCGTATTGTATAACAAAGATGTTCTTTGCAATGGGGGCCTCCTTGTTTATATAAATCCTTGTTGATAGTAATGGTGGCAGCTCTAAAATCCCCCTTCGGCTCTTCCAGTTATGCGTCGGAAGATGCGGGTTGCAAGCATGGATGAAGTTCAGAATGGGGGTAACTTCAGAGGATATAGTAGGTAGCCAGGCACAAGTCCTGAGCCTATTGGGGATTGAGTCCCTATGCACACCGTCAATATGTGCATCCTTCTATACCTCCCCAAAACCTAGCACGGAGTTACGTAATAAATTTCACAACGTCAATCCTTGGCGTGAATGACATGCATCTCATTGCAGAACCTATTAAAATGACATCACCCTTAAGTGTGATGGACATCAATTCTAGGTAAACACATTGTTTTCCATTTATTAATGGAATTGAAAGCCATAAGCAGAAAATGTAAACTAAATCCTATGTGATCGTTGACGAGCGACTCGGACGACATCATCGCGATCAACCCATAGATTTATTCACTTGATATTCTATATATATACTTATTGAAAGAATAACTCACAAAGTATAGAAGTATTAATTTCATAAAGAATTTTTGCAACTAAAGTGATTGTTTGACTCAAAGAAAATATTCAGAATAAATGAACATTTCGTAACTGGCGCATTCGGTAGGATTTGTGTTGGACAGTTTAACGTTGAGAAAAAGTATTGTTTTCTTGCAGATACGAAATCCAACGTAAAACAAATCCGGTGATTGGAAATACGCGAATAAAGTGAAGAAGTGAAACTTAAAAAATTAAAATTAATTAGAAATACATGTTTATAACGCAGGGCTTGTCATAAACATTAAAGACAGTAACCACTTAATTCTAAAATTCATAGTATTGTGATTTGTGAAATAGATTATATAAAACAAAAAAAAATGAAAACGACAAGGCAGAATTGATTTCAATTAGAGAAACTAAGGAACTTCTCCGGCGAAGACGATTATACACTTAAAATATTTGTGAGAGGAATTGAAAAAAAACATTTTCCACATTCAAGAACATCTTAAACCACATTGTGCATCAATCATTATAGCTAAACTCAGAGGGAGAGTCAACGATATTTTGGTTATTTCACCAACTTAGAAACACATCAAAGCGGAACTAATCAACGAGTTCATCTGAAAGTAGACTTATATTCAACTTTACCATAAATTTAAGTGCGTTAAACAATAAATGGATATTTGAAGCATGCCCATCGAATTGAATCCAGAAAAATTCCAAGAAAATGTTAGATTATTCATAGATAACTTACATCAAACACAAAAAGGGATAATAAAACAAATCAAATATTTGATTTAGGTGAGTAGAAACTGCACAATTACTTGACTTAAACACGACTAACACAAATACACAAGAAAGACCAAAATCAGTTTTATCAGAATGATAATAGAAATAAACAAGAAATAACAAACAATCTAAGAACAAAATAACAGGGACAACATCTTAACCCGAACATTAGAAGACACCATTTCAACTAAGGAAATAACTCAGGACAGGTTAGACAAAATTCTAATCAAACAAGAAGATTTAATCATAATATGGGCCCATAACAAATAGATACGTTACAAACAGAGGAAAATAGGGAACAAACGAATCGCGAGATAAATTTTCCGTTAAAGCCTTAAGAGAATATTTACCGATAATTAATATAACTATTGACAACGTACAAGTGAATTGTCTTATAGATACTGGTTCGAATATATAAATAATTTAAAAAACTATACACGCCCAACAAATACTATTATAACTACATTATCCACAGCTGTGAAATTAGAAAAAGAAACAGTAACTGAACTGGCACAAGAATTTAATATACCAGATCGGTATTTGGTATGGAAACTAGTGGAACTAAAAGATATAAATTTTGATTGCTTAATTCGTTGAAAAAATTTAAAGCACTAAAAGCAATAATTAATATGAACGAACATTTCATAGAAATAAATACAAAGAAATTATACTTTACTTACTGTCCTTTCAAGTTCGTGTTTCAGTTAGATGAAGACAATAGACAAGTAAAGATTAATGACCTTAATTTAGAAGAACAAGAAGAATTGAAAAAACTAATAAAAATTAATAGGGATATTTTCTTTCATGAAGGATACATTCATTCATGTAATAGCAAAATATCATATGAAATAAATGCAGGACAAAATAGACCAATATCCTCTAAAATTTATCGTTACCCTCAAATTCATGAAGACGAAATTAATAAACAAATTAAAGATATGCTAAAACAAGGCATAATCCGTGATCCAATTCACCATACTACAGTCCTTTGATATCTCAATTGAAAATGGATCATTCAAACGAAAAGAAATAAAGAATTGTAATTGATTACCGTAGACACAATGGCCACACAGTGAATGATTAATATCCTTTTGCAAATATAGAAGTGATACTAAGTAAATTAGGTAGGGCGCAGTACTCCACAACTCTGGCCAAATGCGTTCACCAAATATAAATGTCACCAAAGGATATTGAAAAAACTGCATTTCACACACATGAAAAATGCTCTGACAGAGAGTTTGGGAAAAGATCTGGTAAGAAAACCAGGCAACCTGGAGATCTACACAGATGGCTCAAAAACAGACGAGGGCACCGGACTAGGAGTATTCGCGATATCGCCGAACATATCCTTTTCTCTGCCTTTCCGACTACCCAACCATTTCAGTGTACTCTAGGCAGAAGTTAAATCTTTCCAAGAGGCTGCCCGTTACTGTCGATGAACCCGATAGATGGGCTATCTATCGCCATTAACATAGATAGTCAGGCGGCCATCAAGGCCTTGGATACACCATCAATCAATTCAATTCAATCGAATCAAAGATGGTAAAACTTTGCGATCTATCTCTTAGGGAGATAGCGGTCAGATGCAACCTTACCCTATGCCCTCTCTGGGCATAGTGGTATTCCAGGCAACGAGGGCCGACGAGCTAGCAAGAACAGGAGTGGTTTTGCCATTGGCAAGTAATCAGGGCACCCCATAGGAAGAGTAAAAAGAAACAATACTTCACTACCTCGGCACCTGGCCAGCACTTGCAAGGACAAGGAAAACCACGCTAGGCAGCTATTCATTCAATAGCCTTGAGGAAATGTCAGGCTTTAAAATTCTGGACAAAATTTGCTGTAACCCAGTACAGGAATGCTTCATCCAGGATATGCCACTAGCATACCAGTAGGTATCTTCAGGTGTTTTTTAAATAGTACCCAAAGATTTTTTCCGAAAGGTAGCAGCTAATTGAAGCACAAAGTTTCTTTCTTGTGCACTTTGGAACTCAAGCACGAAGAAGTTTTGCCATGCCTGTGCTTATGCTTAGTTCCGAAAATTTCTTTGAGAACCGGCGATCTTACATCAATACTCAAACAAAAGTGATAGAAAAGAGATTTGAGATTCTCTTCGGGTAATTGCGGTACACCGAAGAAGACAGCATTAGAGGCAGTATTTTTCCGCTCAAGGCACTCAATATGACATTGGAGACCAGTGACCTCTCTGTTTATTTGGTCGATGTTAGAGGATATACTCACAGAGCCAGCTTCCATAACAATAACGCGGTGTTTTCTATCGCTCACCAACCCCAGACGTTCATCACAAATTTCTTCCATTTAATCCATTTTGCGAAGAAAATCGGTCCGGATTTTACTAAATTCTTCTTCGATCCTCTAACAGTCAGCAAATCACTGTTATCTGATGTTTAACAAATTGAAAACTAAATGAGGAAGATGTGGAGAGTTGACTCTTAGTTTTTGATCAAGTTTCTTTGTCCATTGCAAGTAGTTATGATTATTAGATAATGTATGTTCGAGTAAATGTATGTGCGTGAGAATGGTGGTCCAATATTTTTTCGCAAGAAGAATTTATTCATCGAAAATGGGCAATTCAAATGCAATTCAATCCTCAGTAGTTGCAATGCGAGCAAGGTAAAGTATTTATTGATTTAAAACTTGGACACTCTTAGATTATTTGGAAAAGAAAGCCGTCTACACTTTGATGATATGATAACGTACAATATGAATGTTGTTAAGATCCATTTTTATTCGCCCCTGCACTGCCTTGCATTCGTACGGAGGATGACCTGGACGCCCACAGTTGAAGCATTTAAAAATTCTTGAGTGATAGTCCCTTGCGATGTGAGTCGTCTGTCCGCATTTAAAACATTCTCTGCCTTCCTTCCTGCTTCTCTGTCGACTGTCTTCCCGATGGTGTTCAGTGACTGTTCAACTAAGTCTCGACCCTTTTCGTACACCCTCAGCTCCTCTTTCAGTTCCGTTATTGTTTCCGTCTGGTACAACGACATCTTGTTCAGCAACGAATCGGGTATTCCTTTGACGAAGTAGTCTATTATGCTATTATGTATCGTCCACTTTTGCGGTTTTACCAATTTCCATCAAACTGTATAAATATTAGCGTCGATTGTCGATTGCCTCAGTCGATTGTCTTCCGCGGACGTTACGGTATCATCGCTGAATGTGTATTCATCATCTTCTTCGCGCGATAAGCCGAAATGCTGTAGAAGCCATTCCTGTAGCGTTCCTTTTCGTCCCATTGTTGGTAGGTGAAGTTCGGTTAGTTTCTAGTAAGAGCTAACACCGTTTCTAATTCCATCTTACCGTTTTGCGATTTGCTTTTCGTTTATTTTTATGATTAATTCAATGTACATAATGATAACAATAAAAAAATGGAGATACAATATTCAATGGTTAATACTCAAAAATTAAATGAACAGTGGGGATTATAGAATTACAACGTAAATGATTAAATGATGAATCGAATATAAATATTTATTACTGATCAGGCCAACGACCCTTGGATCACCCTCCAAGCCTGAGCTAAAGCTGCCTTCCATTAAGACCAAGTTGCCTTGCATCCGCGATGACTTGGTCTTTATACCGGGGGTTCGTACTTCCTCTCCTTTTCGAACTAGAAGGCTGGCGTTGATGTTCATGCGTTCGATGTAGCCGAGGCAGCGCATCCGACGGACTATTGCCTTCCGGAGGGCATCGACATCCTGGTACAGCTCGTAGAGTTCACGGTTCTGTCTTCTCCTCCATTCATCTTCCTAGTAGACGGGACTTGGCGCAGTCTTTCAAGGTAAACGAGAGTGTTCGCCCGAACCACGACCTGGAGAACGGCGTACTGGCTAACACCACTCTTCTGCGTGAAGATCTGCAACAATGGCGATCTGAGAACACTGGCTTTGTCGTGTTCAATGAAGATAACATGGCAGATAATCCCATCGCCGACGAAGGGGTTCATCCCACTTCGACGGGATCTCGAACATTGTGATAAGACACCTTCCCCTGGAAGTGGTTAACATGTAAACAATCCTGTTTAACAATGCTCTCAATAACGCACATTATCCGGAGCATTGGAAAACTTCAATTTCCTGGTGACGTTGGTCCGGGGTCATTCTGCGATGAATTCATCCAATAACTTGATCTCAGAGGCTTACTACCCCAATCCCTAATACCATGAGAGGGTACGTCATAACGGCTTCCCCCAGAAGCATTGCTCCATTTAAATAAGAACGATCTGATACAAAACATAGATGCAGTACCGCTTCTCTTTCACATCGCCAGTTCAACTGTGGATGGGCGACTGAACCACGACCGTTCCGTCGCACAACGAACTGAGGAGGGTTTCTCCGGTTCAGTACGTAGGTGCGCCTTCAGTTCCGTGGCCTACCTCTATTGCGTTGTCCCACTGGTCCGGAGTCAAAGACTCTTAGGGCTGGAGCAGTGTTGTCTATGCGCTCTACTGGCCCAGCCATCTTAGGCGCTGAATCCTTAGACGCTTGGCTAAGCTCATGTTGCTGTACAGCTTGAACAGTTCGTGGTTGAATCTTCTTCTCCAATAACCATCAACGCAGACAGGAGAAAATATTGAACCCAGAACTTTTTTCTCGAAAAGACCAAGTACTTTTTCATCCGCTTTTGAGATTGTCCTTGCCACCGTATGATCAAGGTGTTATATAATGTTAGCTTGGTCCTTCGAAAGTGGGCTCTATTACTCAATTGCCACTTGAGCCCAAAGAAACAGGGATTGGCAAGAGTAATTCTGCGTTTAATCTCGGTATTAGTGTTGTTCGTACTGTTTACTTGCGGCACGAGGTAAACGAAGTCCTTCAATACCTCGAAGTTATAGCTGCCTATGGTAACGTTTTGGCCAAGTCGTCGATGTTGTGCGTCCTTTCTTGATGACAGCATATACTTCATTTTGCCCTCGTTCACCGCTAAACACATTTTGGCCGCCTCCGCTTCAATTCCATTAAACACTTCGACCAATCAGGTCAATGTCATCCGCGTATGCTAACAGTTGTACGGACTTTTGGAAGATCGTGTCTCTTGTGTTAGCGCGTGAGTTCTGCACGGTCTTCTCAAGAATAATGTTAAAAAAAATCAAATGACGGCGCGTCGCCTTGACTAAAGCCTTTTTTGGCATTGAAGGTCTCGGTGAGTTCGTTACCGACCTTGTTGGAGCAGAATTCTCCATCGTCATCCTGCACAACTTAACGAATTTGGCAGCAATGCCAAAACTAGATATGGCGTGCTGTCATATGCGGCCTTGAAATCGACGAATAGAGGGTGTGTGTCGATCTGCATGGTTGGTCGATGGTGGGCTTCCCGGCTTGAACCCGTACTCATAAAGGCAATACGGAGAGAGGGGGGGGGGGGGCAGGGTTGGACTGAGAGCTTTAGGGAGACTCGATCGGCAAAGTTGCTAGCGGTCAATTGCGATTGTAGCTTTCCGTCGTCAAACTGTTTTGATCAAACTGTAATGATCCGAGTCGATGTTGGCTCCTCGGATTGTTCGGACATCGAGAACACTGGCGGAGTGTCTGACGTCGACCGTTCTTTGAAGTTCTTTGAAGTTGGGGAAGGTTCATCTGCAGATGAAGCTTTCTTGGAGATTCCTTGGAGAAGGCCTCTGTTCATGAATGTGGAAGGTCCAATTCTAGGTCGATTCCCTAAAAGTTTCCCTCTAAAGTTTTATTGGCCCATGCATAAAACTCTTTGTCCCTGTTGTGCCAGTTATCCTTGCCCTTGTTATCAATTCGGCTAAGAACTTGAAAAGCGGAACGTCGAGCTAAATAAGCGGCCTTGCTGGCTCTTATATGCTTCCTAGGAAGCGAAAGTAATGTCGTGCTTGTATTGTATGTTTGGGTGATCGAGCCGTCGGGATGCACGTCTGTATTGATTTGCAACTTCTCCAGTAGTTTTTCTACTCGTTTGTTTGCTTGTTCGTTGGGTCCTTTGGTTTTGTTGTTGTGTTCAGTTCCGTATATTTGTCCGTATTCGTTGTACTTGCCTTATTCTTATGTTCTGTTTGGTTTTCTTTTTGTATTATTGTTTTGTTCATGTGGTCGGTTTTACTACCGATTAGGTTAAAGATCTGCGAATATTGCCAGTAAAATAGGTCTACCGCTCGCTACTGGGCTTTTGTTAAGGTGGTTCGGTTGGCAACCTGATCCAGCCCACCGGAAAAGGTGACGGGGAAAGAAGTAGGCGATGGGATCTGTGCGTGGATGGGAAGGTTACTCTTCTCGTCACTTCTCCTCATATGAAATAAATTCCCAAGAGTCATTGACGTTTAAAAATCTTTCGCACCGCGTCAAGGTGTGAAACCATGCGAACATTTTTAAAAGTTAAACAAAACTCAAATATCCAGGCAACTTTACATTACGATAGAAAATAATATTATAATTTGAATTGTGTCAGATCATTATGTAGAATGTCAGCTCCTTACGCGTCATCCACTACGGAAATACGGAACTACATCCTAGTAGAGATGCGACATAAAATCGCTAATGCTCAGGTTCACCCCATGGGTTTGCTTGTCTGAGAAGAAACTAAATACGTTTAGAACGGAAAGTGCATACATCCTTATAATGCATGGAAGCAAAAAATGCTAAAAAACACATACCTCAAAAGCACGAATTTAAGATAATATGTACCTACTTTTTCTTTTGTTTTTCAGAAACCGATTAGGTTGCAAAAGTTTTAAATGGTACTTAAATAACGTGTACCCAGAATTATTTATACCTGGTGAATCTGTAGCATATGGCGAGGTAAGTCAATATTTCATTCATATGTAATAAATCAAAGTTTAACTCGTACATACAGATAAGGAATTTAGGATATGGCGGTCGCACATGTCTTGATTCTCCAGCTAGAAAGAAGGATCTGAAGAAAGCGGTTGGGCTGTATCCATGTCACAACCAAGGCGGAAATCAGGTTTGTTTTTTTTTTTTTTTCAGATAATGCGACCGCCACAAACTCCAATATATAAACATATTTGTATTTCTTCGATTAACTTCTGTTGCTTATTTAAAAGTAAGTCCAATGATAAAAATTAATTTCAGATTGGAAATAATTTAACTGCGTTATGTCTTGATTCACCGGCCAAACCGGAAGACATGCATTCGCCCATTGGTCTGTGGGAGTGTCATGGTCAAGGTGGAAACCAGGTATACTGCAAAATACATAAGCGCTTCATTAGTTGAACAACATTCGGTGATTCGTCAACAACAGATGATTGTAAATTTATAAAAGAAAATTTGGCAGTAGCTAACCGGGATTTTGTCCGATGAAATCATTCGCACAGTCACCACCTTATTTTGCAATAATATTTCCTTCTGCTTCTAGCAATTGCTTTTATATAGGCACATTCTAAAGCTATTGATAAATGCCTCAATTTACAAAATCTAAGAGTTGATATTTGTTTGTAAACACAATAATAATATGTGCTACGAACATATGTGAATTAACGTTACAAGTAATTTTCGTTGTAAATATGCTTCAATGTATATGAATCATATGAATAATCTTTTCAATTAAATGTCAAATTACACCAGTGCACTATGGTATCAACGGAAACACATTTATTTAATAAGAAGTATTATAAAATCATTCATACAATATTTACAAAAATGTACACATTACATACTGTATATGATCTATTTATTTTCATATAAAGATTTATCATTGACCTGGGTTCAGTTTAATTGTCCACATTTTTTAATACTGGGCATATATTCCAATTTGAATAAATGTACACAAACAACTGTTGGCAATACATGTAACTATAAAAACCGCGCATAACAAACAAATTGCAAAGAAATTTTCCTAACTAATTTGGAGTTTGTGGCAACCGAAGGAGGAAATAAAATATTATTATAAATGCATTATTAACTAAACTTAATTTATTTAATAGTATAGAATAATAAAAGTAACACATAAGCATCCTTTTTCACTGCTCTAGAAAAGTAATATAAAAATACACTTTGACACTGGAATGAATTATACGTTTTGTAAAAATAAGGATTCGATTTTTTATCTTTTTCCATGTTTATTTATTTATACATACTGAGAAGTATGAATTCATAATAATAACACTGATAGATGTATAGTTCTTTAATAACATTCATATTTTTGTATAAAATATGTAAAGCTAGTTTTAAGCAAACATTCAGTCTTAAATCAAAGTCCTATCAAAGTGCCATTCATATGAGCCACAAACTGCGAACACGAACTTTCAGAAACACAAAGTTTTCACCAATAAAAGTTTTATTTATGTAGATTAAATTATCGAGTATCTTTACCGACAAAAATCTCAAGAATAATTAGTTTAACTATCCTTATTAACGATATAAGATTGTTTCTCCGCGAATCAATGAGATTATAAAAATTAAATCGAGCACATCGGTATATTGAGGTCTGTTATATCAAGGTTGTACTCTATATTATACAAAAAAGGCATACTCAATCTACAAGTGCAAGACCAGGAATATTAGTTTTCTGTACAATGCAATTGCAATTCACAACGAAATATTAGTTTTCTCAAATCCTGGGAGAGTTGGAATTAATACTGAGTTGAAAACCGCTTACTTGCCTCTGGGCTTCCCGATTACAGATCTTTCAGCTACTTCAAAATTGAGGCAGTTTGGTCAATGCTACAAGAAAGAGTACCATTACTCCTCCCATCACCAGTGAATACGAACCCGAGGTACTTGATCTACTACTACTCCTTCATCAACCCATCATCAGAATATAAATCTTCAAACCTATTGACTGCGCATATATCGGAGTCATTTGCAAAAAGTAGATGACTTACCCTCAAATCTTCAAATGTGAAACATTCCTCACCTGGGCTGCACAGTTCACATATACAATAAAAAGGAGATGTGACAAATGGTACATCTGGGGAAGGCTCACCGTGAAAAGAAAGATTGCACAATATTTTCAGTATCCTTATTAACGATTTTATTAAACAAAGTCCTTCTTCATCAATCCAAAGCAGTTTTTCATACTTTTTAATTTCACTGAATATACACTGCAGGTAAATAGATTGAGTCTATTTTTTGTTAGAAACTTTGTTCAATAATATGTATGAACCGCTTTGTCGACATCAAAATAAGAAGTACCGGTAAGAATAGCACAAAGGCAATACAATTCTGCATATTTTGATTTCGTCAAAGCGATTTGGACAGTAATGTGTTGTGTAATGTGTTTCCTCGAAATGAACAGGGACTATCGCAGAACGTCTTTCAACTGATACGTCACGGAATTGTTTTCCCATTTTTAAAGAGCTGTTTACTTAAATTTTGATGACCATCAAATAACTCTCTTTTTGACTATTATACAAAATCAGTGTATTTAGGCTAGCAAATTTATTTTTCTTCATAACAAACTTTTTTTGCAAGAGGCGCAAAAAACAAAAATCTGCGGTGGGAAGCAATCAAACTGTACAAATGCCGGAAACCCAAACACCCCTTAATCAACCAAAAAGGTGTTTTTTAAGTGTAATTTTTAAATAAATGCTGAACGAAGAAATAAACGATTAGACATTAAATTCTGGTAGTCAGCTTAAGATGCATCCATATATAATATACATTTTTTGTATAAACATTGTCCACAAAGGCTCTAAAACACTGAATTCATTCACAAGCTGCAGAAAATTAAGTCATCTGCATATATCCCAACAGGATTTAACACGAAAATTATTATATCGCTATGTTTATCTGACCATTTTGTTCCGCGTATTTCTATACACATACAACAAACTGCAAGAAGTTCCTAGATAGACATGTGGCGATGGCCACCTGAAGGTGTTCATTATTTTACTATCCATGAAAACATTTAAGCATTGTTTTTTTGCACCATTTGTACCTCGATTCACTGAAAATACTCAAAATACAGACATAATGAGTATTGGAATTCTTGCAATCTTTGTTATGGAATTAAATAACACACTACCACATCAATCAACAATTCTTATACTATCCCCATGTTGAGTGTATTCTTAGATGAATGTGGAATTATTTAAGCCCCTACACTTTAATAAAGAAACGCATATGTTGCAACAATAACAAACGCATACTTAAACCAACTTATTTTATTACAACCAGGCATACATTTTTTAAGTAAGCATAAGTCTATACAAGCCCATCATATTGCATGATACTTATATAAAGTGTTTGGTCACGGTTAATGTTAATTCATTATTATTTTATTTAAATCTAAACATGGGTGGAAGTGAGGTAAAAAAATGTAGACTTCTTATACACAATATATAAATAATAGCATACCTATATATATATATATATAATATACGTGTATACATTAATTGTTAGAAAAAGCTTATAATATTTCTTTTTACAAAAACAGTACTTCATGCTGAGTAAAGCTGGAGAAATACGGCGAGACGAAGCATGTCTTGATTACGCTGGACATGAAGTAATGCTATATCCTTGCCATGGGTCAAAAGGAAATCAGGTAAGCGAAAGTGAAAGTTTTTATTTTTTTCATTATTCTTCATATTTTAAATTCGTGTAAAATAATACTTCTAACCTCCAAAATATATCCGTTTGTTCAATATATAAGTACATAGAATGAATAAAGGAATCGATATTGTAGTAATACCAAATTCTTACTAGTATGTCTGATTATTATTAAAGGTCTGCTTTACTTGTGTCCACAAACTCTCATAGCATTAGAACAGTCCGACCATCATCTCCTTTGTTCAATCAACATGAAGGCATTGGACTAATTGCTATACGAGAATAAATCAGCTGACCAGAAATTAGATTTAGAATAAAGTATGATCAGCTTGGTAGTTAATACAGAAAGAATTTTACTAAACAACAAATTCTGACTTTTCCGTCCTCTTCTCCTATGACCTGTTTCAATTTCGTCCCAATTAGGCCTGCAAAAGTAGCGACCAATTGAGGACTCGTATTCATTACTTTTATCTCAATGCTCGTTATTAGTTACATTCTGTAATTACATCAAAATTGATATTTTTATCTTAAAATTGACAATTCTGATTTTAGAACCTCGAATAGGAACGTTGTATTGAACTGATTAAAGTCATGTACACCAAACTTAATTACATTCGCTTAAACTTTACCTGTGGTCGCCGTGGCGTAGTGGGTAAGTGCGTCGACTCCTACGCAGAGGGTACCAGGTTCGATACCCGAATTTACCACCTTTCATATTTCACGGCTCCACCTCTTTCGAGTCACTGACAATGATCAGAGAGTATTTCCTGTCTAGAAAAAGCTTCTCAAATTCGGCCTTCGGAGTCGGCATTAAACTGTAGGTCCCTTCCACTCGGGAAACAACAATAGCACGCACAACACGAGTGGTTGCTGAGAAGTTAGGCCAGGTCCACCTTGGACTGTCGCGCCACCCATATTATATTATTATTATTGTAAAATTTAACCAAAACATGTGAATATTTTGCATCTCGGACTCTAGTACTCAACAGTCAAAGAGTGGCAAAGTAGAAACAAATACTCATAATGCAATATAATCATATGAAATATAACAAAATCGTACAAAAATTCACCGTGAAACTGCAATAAATATTGCAACCATTGTTTTTGTTAATAGAATATTTCTCATTTTAATTCTTAAGAACACTACTAAATCAAAGCAAACGTCAACACAATATATTTGCATTTTCAAAAGTGACATATACCAAACATATAGTTTAGAAATGTTACTATACCGCATCGGTATCTACTGACATACATACCAATAAATAAATCCTACACTGTACCATACAAGACTGTGAAAATGCAAGTATAAGTACAATTGCTTAGTTTCAATCACGTACCAGTACTTGGACCTGACAAGTACTTATAATTCCTGTATAAGTAATTTTCATTCCTCAAGTACTGTTAATCCTTCAAGTACTTTTAATTCCGCGAGTACTTTTCATTACTTCCCTAATAAATACTTAGTGTGTTTTAGATTAAATTTAATTAAATTAAATTTTTAATTTAATTAAATTAAAATTGTAAAAATTACAATGCCACTATTTAACTATTAACTCTTTGTTCACCGCGTCCTTTTGCTTTGCATAGACTATCTCGTAATACATCTGAATTGTGAATAGTAACGGTATTCAGGAAGGGAGCTGGTGAATAGTGGTAGATTGATATGACACTCTTAATCAATTTACAAGTGTTTCATGTTGTCATCCTAGCTCTGGTTAAACTTTTGAAAAGTTCGTCCTTAATTCTATGTACATGACGTGACTAGTATGATTGTTCTTCTGAGCAGTACACACATAGTTTGGTTCATTCAGAGTAGATTTTTATTTGCCACAATTTAACCCAAATTAAATTTAAAGACATAAGCTTTGTCTGCAGAATAATTTCGAATTTCATGAACCGTATCCGTACATTGTCCTTGAAGATTGTTAGTCAATGATAAAGGATAAAAAAACTGATGTAAATCAGTATATTTACATGAAAAGACATAATGCAAGAATGTCTGGCGGGGGGTTCAGCTTAATCAATGCTATTTCGTGAAATTAATGCTTATCGTGAAAGGGTTTAGACCGCATTTTTCCACATTTTCTTGAACTGAAAATGAAATTAGAGTTTCGTCACTATTTGAAATGTCATTCGTGCGCAATAGCTTCATAAATGTGTGTCAAAATGAATGCATTAAAAATGCTACCCATCAATCCCAGTAGTCGACGCCTCAGCTACTCGAGTAGACGATCAGGTTCTCCTCCTTCTCTCTAGTATTTTCCAACAGTTTTGTGGGTACATAAGTTGTACACCATGTCTGCCAGAGCGTTGTGTAATTGAGCACTAGTTCTCAGACAGCCTTGGTTTGAATGTAATTGGGAGAGATTTCTGTAAGAGATGGTGTGTATCACTTCTCCAGCGTCGGATTTCAAGCATCTCCCGAAATTCACACTTCTATTCAGTAGTCCTCATCACAGAAGGACACACCGTGATACTCGATCTCCTTATTTGAGGATAACCTGAGGTAACAGTCGCAATGAATGGGATTATGGGAATATGAACATGTGTGGATTTGTTGATTGTGCAAGAGTTCTCTTAAATTCCATATGTATGTAACAAATGTATACACATCGCATAATCCTTGAACGCTAAAATGAAATTGCCTAGCCGCGCCGCTTTGATGATGATGTTGTGCAGTGCTTCTGTATTTCGATTGAAGCTTTTCATTTCTCCCCTCTCTCACTTTTACGATAACAATAGCAAAAAACTCAAGCGATATTGAATAACAGACGTTGAGTAATACGGAACTCTTTTTTTTTCATGACTCATCATTCGGGGTTCTCTAGGAAAACATGCGTGGAGTTGAGACCTCAGACGAGCTGTGGAGCTTAGCCATTTTAATTGAATATTTTCTTTGTGAAAAAAATGTATAATGAATATTTTGCATGAAGCAAAAGTGACAGTTTCTCTCGAGTCAAAGGCTATGCAGCAGATTTAGAGGCAAACGAGAAGAAAACAAACAGTTTTTTTTTTCATTTTGATACCGGAAACTAAATTACACTTCGCTTCCTGTGTGCACTGAAATTCTCCAGCATCGAAATCAAGTGCCAGGTGGTTGTTGCCAGAGCGTAAGCGATTAAACAACCCGGAAAGTGAAGGTGAATTAGAAATAATGAGCGAACGAAGAAAAGATGACTGGCGGAAGTACGTTCTGTGATAAATTCTAGTTCTCACTCGTTAGAGCTCTCTGATTCCATACAAAAAAGTCTACAACGCAAGAATTTCACAAGGTAACAGCATTGTGCTCAAGCCTTGAACGCTGTTAGGGACACACTTTTTAAAAAATAAGGCTTACAATTTTCTTCATTTTGAATACAAGAGCTAGGCTTGTGCATTTTAGTTCAGTTCAGAGAGCTCTCAGTTTAGTTAAAATCTGTTATTGAACTAGTTTGTTTTTCTAGGTCATTTCTAGTTTCATCTCCTCAATAATTCATCCATTCATCATCCAATGCTTGTCAGCAGCCACTCGTGTCGTACGTGCTATTGTTCTTTCACTAGTAGAAGCGCATACATGCGCATACATTTTTGAAATTCCCTCCACATACCGCGACTGCAGAAGTTAAACAAAAACAACCCCGATGTGCACAATGGCCATACATACAGACAAGGTAAAGCACTTATTTTAGTTCAGTTTAGTTAGTTATTCTTACTAATCGATGAACTTATTAGTTCAGTAACTTCCTGCCTTAACTCTGCATTCAACACATGATTCCAGAAAACCCCTTACAAAGTTACGAACCCTAGAAAACCAGAAATTTAAGATTTGTTTTACGCTCCAGTCCACACCAGGATGTCCAACATCTTCATGGCAAAGTTATACGACTAGCCGACGCAAACCACAAGGGATCACCAACAGAGCTTTCTTCAAAATACAGGCCCCAACATCTTCAGGCTTTATGGGTGCTTCTACTGGAACACGACTCAATGTATCAACATGCTTCATCGATTCTCCAAGACGGTGTATTATTTCAAATTCATATTCGAGTAATCTCAATAGCCAGCTCTTCGTGGAATAAGTGGTTTTATTGACTTAAAGCTAGGTATCGCAGAACAATCGGTAAGTGTTTTGAAGTGTTTTGCCCAGGACGTACACACGGAAACGTTCACAATCTTCTACGACAGCCATCACCTCAAGCTCGTAGCTGTGGTAATGGTTCTCGGTTTCACTACATGCATGTCTGAAATATGCTACTGGTTCGAGTTCTCCCTGCATACTCTTCTAACGAAGTATTGCTACAAGACCAACGCTGATAACATACGTATGGATTTGATGTTCTTTGTAGACGTCGTAAATTTCCAAGACTGGTTCCTCTATTAAGACTTCAATTAGCGTCACATTCGGCTGACCAATGAAACTCAACGTCCTTCCTCGTCAGATGAGTCAAAGAGGCAGTAGGTTAGGTTAGGTTAAGGAAGGGGAGCGTGATGGTAGAACATAACTTCCACTTCCACGAGGACAGGACGGACGTGAGTCACGGTTTTGCTTGTATTGATATTCCCAGAAACCAGCGTGACCAGTCAAGAACTGTGTCGGTACGTCCATCGTTTTGGATGTCGCTCCATTTTTGTTGCCACGCTTCAATACGACGGCTTTTCTCGAGTTCCTTCGCATAATTTGTGTTTGGCCCACTTTACCCGCGATTGTCATGGAGTCGTCTTGCTTCTAAAGCTACGTAATCGATTGGTATCATAGAGGAAGTACCAATATCGCGTAGTGGGATACCGTTCGAAATACACTGCTAA
The DNA here is from genome assembly GCA_964034865.1 of Eristalis intricaria. Lineage (NCBI taxonomy): Eukaryota > Metazoa > Arthropoda > Insecta > Diptera > Syrphidae > Eristalis > Eristalis intricaria. The sequence goes on from OZ035874.1 coordinate 16,042,745, forward strand.
CTCGCAGTGCACAGAGTCTGGGCACAGATTTGATTTCCTACATGTGTGTCTTTTTATTCGTGGCGTCAGACCATATTTGTGCCCCATACATATATATATTCGACATGAGTCTTGAAAGAGCCTATTGCTTTTGACGATTTCTCCCAAGCGTATGGTAGGTGATGCTTGAAATTTAGCCGAGCATCAATCACTACCTCCAGGTATTTTACAAATGGACTGGAAATAATGGTGTGCTCTCCGACTTTTATTGTTATGGTCTCTAGCACTTTTCTACTCGTAATGAGAACGGACTCCGTTTTGTGATCTGCGAGGTCTAAATTCATATCGCGTAGCCAGTTCTTTATCATTGCTATTGCTTCGTTGCTATACAATTCGATTTCTTCAAGCCGTTTCGCCACGACTACAACAGTAATATCGTCTGCAAAACCTACTATGGATACTTCCCTGGGGACTGGGAGTCGTAAAATGTTGTCACACATCTTGTTCCACAGTAAAGGACCTAACACCGATCCTTGGGGCACGCTCCCTGTAATTTTATACAATTTCTTCCCGTCGTAGGAGTCGTAAAGGAGCAACCTATCAGTAAAGTAGCTCCTGATTAATCTTAATATGTACTTTGGTACATTTAATCTTTCGAGGCACTATAAATTACGCTACCAGTTCGCCGAGTTTAAAGCATTTTTAACATCAAGTGTAACCACGGCGCAGTACTTTTTCCATCTATAGACTCCTTCTATAGACGATAGACATCTTTTCTATAGACAATTGGGCTTTATCTATTAAGACCTTAATCGCGTCGATTGTCGATCGGCCCTTTCTAAAGCCATACTGATATTCCGCGAGTCCATCATTGGCTTCAATGATAGGCTGTAGTTTGTTACATATAATTTGCTATAATATTTTGCCCATGGTGTCGAGCATACAGAGCGGTCGATAAGTTATTGGTGGTTTATTTCCTTTCGGTAATAAAACCAACCTTGGTATTTCCATTGTTCCGGAAATATTCTCTCGCTTAAGCATGCAGTATACATGCCAACGAAAACGTCCGGGCGGACCTTCTTTGATATTTTTAAAGCCCGATTCGGTATGCCGTCTGGACCAGGGGCTTTTCGATCATCTACCCTCTTGATCGGGAACAGAGTTCCTATGATTCTGCTGAGTAAAAGCGGGCTCTGAGGCCTCTTGAGCTTCGCGGTTATCATTCTGTACGTTTTACCCCATACAATGCTTCGTGCTCCTTTTTACGCTGTCCTCAATATTAAATGTCTATCCGTATCGCGTCCAGACCGTTGATATTTTCTTCGTGCCTTTAGACAGGTTGATCGAAGTTCCTTGATGTCGTCGCTCCACCAATACGTCCGACGCCGGCGGTTTTGTGTCCCAAACGTTACATCCACAATCGAGACCGCTGCTCTGCTATACGTGTTCAGATTTCCCACGTTAGCTCTGACGCCGTCTACACTAAAGAGTTAATCTTTTATTCGTTAGCACGCTTTCCCATTATACTGCCCATCCGTTAAAACCACCGCTTATTATAGTTGGCATCAATAACTATCCGGCGACTCGTTCTTATTGCTCAATATTAAGGCTTGGAGGGATGTAACAGTATATGTATACATCGTTAAACTTCCCCTTACGAAGTAGTTTTCCTCGCCGAAAGGTGGTATCTGAAACGTGATAGTGGCGCTTTTTTCGTTGCATCATGTGCCCAGTTTCCCGAATTAATGTTGCAATACTGCTTCGAGAGTATTGTGATGTCCACATTATGCTCGTGGACCGTTTGCTGCAATAGATCCTGAGCTACCTCACAATGATTTAAGTTTATTTGCAAAATGTTCATGTTTTCGCGTGTAAGCTCCCAAGAGCTTTTTTATACTCTGGGCACCTAACACTACCGATTATATGTCCAAAGTCTACTCCGTTTGCACTGCAGTGCAGACATTTTGATTATGCATTCCAGTCTTTCTCCGCATCCGAGGCATGTATTGGATCGATCGGTAGGGGTTTTGCACGTTCTTGGTATTTGGCCAAGCCCGAGGCATCTAAAGCATTTCCTTGGCGTAATTTTTTCTCGGATCCTACAATAGATCAAACCAACGCGTACTTTTCCGGCGGTAAGTAGTCGATTACCGATGTCTGCAGGCAACCGTAGTGTGTCCGCCTGAGTCCCGCCAAAAGTTCTCCACATTGTTTTTGTTACCGGCATTTGACTTCGTAATCTTGAAGAAGCTCTGTAATGGCAGCGCAAATTTCTTCTTTCGACATTACTTCGTCTATGTTACGTCCTTGCATTCAAGGAGTATCTTCTGCGTCATAGAACGAACGCTAACATTTTCGCCTTACGATTTTTCCTTTCGGCTCGACGTGTGTACCTCAGGAGATTTTTTTAACGCTAAAAGGAGGTCTCCTCCTGCTGTTTTCCGAATTCGGCTTGCATTTTCTCCGGCTTCTTTTAAGCTCTTGTCTGATTGCAATTTTCTCAACACATAGTCGGCATATGTCAGTTCGCCCGTTCTTTTTATTATTAATGCATTGGGACGCTTCGAAATTTGGTGTATGTTTTTTCCGAGCACCTCTTTCTACCTTCGACCACTCGTTGGCCTTCGTAGAGGGAGTCTACTGTGGGTTAATGCGGTCACTTTTCTTTACGCGTTTTTCAGCACGTGTTTCTAGTGATGCTATTCCTCGCTTTTTCTTCGGGGACAGAGTCTTAGCACGCTGCTCCGCAGCATTTTCCCCTTCCCTTAGCCTCTTTACAGGACGGTCCCGTTTAGTTTTTGGGCTTAGCGATTTCTTAACTGTATGCGCTAAGTTGTTCTTTAGCCATTATGCCACTGTTACTCGGCGTTCCTCAAGACGAAGATTAATAAGTTGCACTTCCCGTTCGAGTCGAAAGGCGGACTTGATTAAACTTCCGATTTTTTTGTTTCGCCGTGTACATTGACCATATCTTTATTAAAAGCCAATCAGCTCATCGATCTTTGCACCCAGCTGTAGCATTTTATTTCCCGTTTGAGACGGAGTCTCAGTGGTTGGCGTTACCACTTGGCTTCGATCTACCGCTTCTGGACTGATTAGCGGGCCATTACGTGTTCCTTCGGGACAGACGATTTTGATCATCATTTGAATTTGTTTTCAGCGTGATGAGGAGTAGTGCACTGATCGGTGGCTCTAGTGATGTGTCCGCTTCGCTGATGTCCATTTCAGACCTTTGTCTGGCCAATTCGTCCCCTCTCTCGTTACCTGCTACTGAGCTGTTGCACGGGACCCAGCAGAGTTTGACCTTGTGATGACTTATGGACTTTAGCAATCGTGGTAGTTCATAACAGCCCTTGATCTAATCGTGCAGGATTATATCTATTACAGTGCAGAGTGGCTGTCAACAAAGATGGTGATATCGTGGTCAATCTCGTAGTCATTGATAATGGCGTTGGAAAGCCATTTGTCGCTGTCGGGAAACAAAATTGGTACTTTGAGGGAGAAGTTGTTGTTGGGAGATTCATAGTCGGTTGGAGCCGCAAGGCTTATGGAACCATGTCTCTTCCCCAAGTCATCTATTATTCTGATAATGGCCGCATGTCCATAGTTGGCTTGCTTCCATAGAGAGCAATCCCTTAGTCTGAGAGCGCTTTTTGCGGCTCAGCCTTTTATGAATAGGACCAGAGGAAGGAGATGAAGTATAATGTCCAACTCAGCCTGCGGCGTACCTTACAGCTCCCGTTGTACAAATAGCGGCTAACCTTTATATTTTGTTGAGCGTGTTCATATAGCTTCTGGTGTTGCTTGCAGCCCACCAGACAAGGACCCCATACGTACATCCAATGAATTATGTACGGGTTTGCGGAAGGTCTTTTTGGGGTTGCATCGGTTTAAGTGCGCTTAGTGAGGTCCCCGGTATCCCAGTGAGAGCACAGTTAACACGCTTTTATATTGATTTTAAATCTGGTCCATTCAATGATCATTCAGTGGCAGTAATCTGACTGGGTATCACAATGGACCAATATGGTCTAAGTGTACTGGTGACTTCACTAGCCCATTAAATTAACCACTTTTTGCGAAACACCAGTCTGAGATTTGGGAGGAAAGGTAAGAGATGTCTGTTTGTATATATATAATATATATTTATATATCCCACGATAGACAAAATCATTTGTGTTGTGTATGTATTCAAAGGTGCCCCACGTTCAAAGATGCCCATCTCTCCCCTGCAGATATAAAGTTGAATTTCTATAACTCGAACCTCCGTTACTCTTAGTCGAACGTCTACCGTGAACACTGATTTGTCGATGCTTTTTTCATATATTTTTTGTTCCTTAACTCGAATTTCTGAGTTTCCATAACTCCAACTATTATATATTTTAACCATAACTGGATTTTTTCGAGGAATTCACTCATTGAAACACGTTTTAATATAATAATAATATGGGTGGTGCTACAGTCCGAGCCAGACCTGGGCCTAGCTTGTCAGCAACCACTCGTGTTGTGCGTGCTATTGTTGTTTCCCGAGTGGAAGAGACCTACAGTTTAATTCCGAGAAGCTTTTTCTAGACAGGAATACTCTTTGAGCATTGTCAGTAACTCGAAAGAGGTGGAGCTTTGAATTGTCAAAGATGGTAAATTCGGGTATCGAACCTGGCACCCTCTGCGTAGGCGTACGGCGACCACCTCACTACCGGAATCTAGATTACAAATTACATTTTGCTTACGAAAAGTAATCAGATTACAGATTACATTTTGCCCAACAATATTATGTGCCGTATTTCATGATTAAAATAACCAGAAAAGCGGGTATTCCAGCTAGCTATTCTTATTTGCACAAAGTGTTCACTATCGAAATGTAAAGCATCAGAAAAATTGCAATAACATAGCTTTTCTTATTTCATTTTAGTTAATTTTCAGGACAACTTATAATAGACAAAAATGATATAAAAATCTATCTTAATATCTAACAATTCAAGTCCTTAATTCTATCTTACTAACCCTTCGCGAGTAATCTCAAATAATCTAATCTAACTTACTAGTTGCCTTACGGTTTTCTATTATTTTCTATTCATTTTTTGACTGATGGACTTCCCTGGCCGTAAGCCACACTGATAAGGACCTACCAGACCTACCTACTATAAACGGCTTCAGGCGAGTACACAAAACGGCAGAGAAGATCTTGTAGGCGATGTTCAGGAGACTTATCCCTCTATAGTTGGCGCACTCAAAGGGGTCTCCTTTCTTATGGATCGGGCAAACGATACTGAGATTCCATTCATCGGGCATGCTCTCCTCCGACCATATCTTACAGATGAGCTGGTGCATACGCCCACCAGTCCATCCGCACCGGCAGCTTTGTTAGACTTCAGTCTTGATATTGCTATCTTGACCTCGTCTAAGTCGGGGGGACGGAATTCTCGTCGATCATCGTCCATATTGAGTGGAACATTCTGCCTGACGGCGGTATTGGTGTCATCATCGCCGTTTAGCAGTCTGCAGAAGTGGTTCTTCCAAATTCGCAGTATCGATTGCGACTCTACTACTAGTTGTCCATTCTCGTCCCGGCAGGCTTCTGTCCGAACCTTATATCCACTGGATAACTGTTTCACCCTCTGGTAAAACTTTCGGACATCGTTCCTACCGTAGCACCTCTCCATCTCCTCGATCTCGCGCTCCTCGTGCTCTTTCTTCTTTCTCCTGAAAAGCCGGGTCTCATCTCTTCGTCTCTGTTCGTAGAGCTCACAAACAGCTCTCGTCGTTCGTTGCAGCGTTGCTTTGTAGGCTTCCAGCTTCGCTGCATGTGCCAGCCTACACTCGTTGTCAAACCATGGGTTTTTCCTAGGTGGTGCCGTAAAACCCAGCACATCAGTGGCAGCATCTTTGATGGCTTCTTGACAACGCCTCCAATCTTCTTCGATTGCTTGCGCAGGTGGCGACGAACTTAGAGAGAGATTCCGGGAGACTCGATCGGCAAAGATCCTAGCAGTCCGTTGCGATTGTAGCTTTCCGATGTCAAACCGTGGTGTCCTTTCTCGACTCCGTTGATCTCTTAATATCCGAGTTCTTACCTTGGCTACAAGAAGAAAATGGTCCGAGTCGATGTTGGCTCCTCGGAACGTTCGGACATCAAGAATGCTGGAGGAGTGTCTGACGTCGATCGCAACATGATCAATCTGGTTGACGGTTGATTGATCGGGGGACCGCCAGGTCCCTTTATGGATGTTGAGGTGTGTGAACCGCGTGCTAGCTACAGAGAGATTACGTCCCGTGACAAAGTCCACCAGCCTGAGTCCGTTATCGGATGTAGTGTCGTGCAGGCTGTGTTTCCCGACGACTTTGGCAAAGATGTCTTCCTTACCCAGCTTTGCATTGAAATCTCCTAAAACGATCTTGGTGTAGAAGCTGGGGCACTGATCGTAGGTCCTTTCTAGGAGATCATAGAAGTCATCCTTGCTGTTGTCATCTTTGTCCTCTGTCGGGGCGTGGGCGCAAATCAGGCTGATGTTCCCGAATTTAGCCTTGATGCGGATTGCCCATTCCACCGCACTTCCTGGATTGCGGTGATGTCTGCTTTGTAGCAGTCCAGGGCCTCCGCGAGTTCTTCGGCTGCACGTGGTCTGTTAAGGGACCTAACATTCCACGTGCAGAACCGAAAATCGTTGTCCTTGTAACGTTTGCTGGGGTCGTCAACATTAATTCCGTCCGTATCCGAGGCAGTTGGTTGTCTCTGAACCATAATATTTTTACGTGGTGAGGGAGTTAACCCCACGCATTACCCCCAACTGGGAGGCCAGGCCCTATTCTTTAACCCTCGGGTGGAGGGTCCGGGTTTATCCGGAGTCGGTAACCTCGCTGAGGCTGTGAGCGCCGCCATTGTCCCTCAAACTATAGGGATCTTCCGCCGCCATCTCAATTCCAAGGCCCCGACCTGGCCTTGAAAGAAACCTTCTAGACCTGTGCTCCGAAAATGTCGAGGTAGCTCTAGAAGGACTGCGCACCAGGTAACTCCGTCTGACTGGAGTTTCGCATGCCGCCGTTGGCCAGACAGTTTCCAGCTCCTCCGCCGCCATCCATAAAGAGAGATGAGCCCTGGTACCAGCATGAAACGCCATATCAACGCTTTGAAATCCATCATTTTGGCTTACGGCCAGAAAAAGATCCATGGTCTTCGTTCTGTACTCCCTTGCGTTATGGTAGTAAACATATTGGCGATGATGATTACAGCCTCATATACAGCACCACAACTATCATTAACAGTGCTTAGTTTTTTGAGATTCGATAAAATGCACGGGTCTGCACCCCTCTCGACCAAAAATTCCCATTGAAGACGGAATCTGAATATTGAATAGAGATTCCAATTTTGAAGTTCACAAATTAATCGGCTGAGTACTCTCGTGACCTCAATTAACTTAAAGCAAGAAAATATTTAGATCTGAATATAAATCTGAAAAATTGATTTTGAAATTGTTATCTGAAGATACGAGATTATAACATCTATGGTATCAGGTTGGAAACTCGATGTATGATACCAATTCAATTTACGCACATCATTAGTAGTACAATACATTGTTGAAATGGGCTACCCGAAGGCCGAAGGGGAAGAGGGAGTGAGATCTGTATAGCACTCACAACAGCAGCACCATCCCCATTTATTAGCCGGAACGATAGCGGCAGAAGTAGCAGGAATAACAACATGAGCATCAAAGACAGCAGCGTGATCGACAACGATAACTGATGAAATGCTCAGAGAGTTCGATGCACTGCCAACAACACTCTTATTTCAGATGATAGTTGCAGCACTAGCTAACACACCTTCAAACACAGTAGCAGCAGCGATGGTAGTACAATGCTTCGCTTAGATTGTATAACCCAGATCTTTTAGTAGCAGTATTTTCACTCATTCGAGAAACAGAAATAGAGCAAACACTAGATTTGCGTTTTGATTATAAGAGGCAAAGAAGTTCGTTCTATTTGTGTTACTCCCGAGCGAATAACGATAAAAGATGCGGTTCAGCTCTAGAATCACTAAGTGTTCTTGGTTTCTCAATTGATTTTCTTCATCATGAGCATTTTTAAAGCTTTTAAACTCAGATTTTAGATCGTTAAGGGACGTGGTGTGAGTTAACTGATTTTTTGAGAGCACGGCGACACTCGGTTTTGTGAGCGAAAGTCACACTTCCAGCATAAATTCGAATTTGCTTTAATTAATTCTAAATCATTTTCACTTAGATTGGAACACTTTTCATGAACTATAGCACAACAAATGACGCACGAAATGAAAGATACATTTTTTAAATCAACTTTGCACTTGGCGCAGGCATAAGCAATACGTCAACTTAAAACGTCATTTGCTATACATATTCTTTGTTTTCCAAGTTATTCCGTGAGACAGCATATTGTAAACAACTTAAACAAAATTACAAGAAACCCATGAGGATTGAGTCCCTTCTTCGTGGAAAGTTAGAGATAAAGGACATCGAAGCGGTGGTAAGGGGAATGAATTTCAAAAATGACATGGAAAATCTCAGGGCAAAAAGGTGCTTAAATCGTCCAGCTGCATGTTGTCATTGAATCCATTCATTGACGCTAGTGTAATACACCGAGCCGGAGGTCGGCTGTATCATGCACACTTGTCAATTAACCAAAGGTAGCCTATGATTTTGTCACCCTCCAGTAATAAAACTCACCTTGATAGTCTTCTAGGAGAAGTATAACTGACCATAAATCAAATTTTGAGAAAATATTGGATCATTTCTGGAACAAACACTGTAAAGGCCATACTAATTCAATGTATACAATCTTTCCGATTCAAGGTGAAAGAGTCAAACCTACATATTTGACATCTTCCAGAAACACGAATTATTATCTCACGGCCATTCACGTATAGCGGTATAGATTTTGCAGGTCTAATCAACATCCGTTGCTCGCAGACTCCAGGAGTGATATCACACAAAGCGTACATCGCGCTTGTCGTCTGCTTGGCTCAAAAGCAGTGCGTATTGAACTGACATCGGATTTAACATAATAATACCCATAACTACTACTAACTTTAGAAAATTAAGGATGTCCTTTATGTTTATGTTCACTATTTCTTCGAGACTGTTGCGGAAATAGCTGCCAGGCAGATTCTAAGATAATGTAACACAGTTTTTGCTGCCTCCTCATCCCTGCAGCTTCTGCAGAAGTTATTTTAGGGTGCACCAAGACTCCTGGCCAGATGGCTATGAGTAATAGCCGGTAATTTCGCCTACTGCTTTAATAGTAGTCTTTCTGTCAAATCCTAGGAGAGCTTTGGTTCTTGATGGATTTAATGCAGGCCTCATTGCTTTCGATGACAGGTGTCCAGTACCGCCCATATACTGTTGGTTTTTTTTATGGCGACTGGCTTGAGCATTGATTTTAACGCTTTCAAAAATGTTAGACTTGACTCCTTCTAATTCATCGGCTCTTTCGTTTCACGGGATACCTTTGTGCCAAGGGACCCAGCACAGGGTAAGGTTACATCTGTCCACAATTTCCCTTAGAGATAATCGGCATAATTTTACCATCTTTGAATTAATCAATGGCGTTACCAGAACTTTTATGACCGCCTGATTATCTACGTAAATAATAATAGATCTTCCGTCTATCGAGGTCATTGGTAGCCGAAGGGCTCATGAATAGCTACTACTTCCGCCTGGAAAAACACTGCGGTGGCTTGGGAGCCGTATGGCTATTGCTAGCTTGATGTATGCTTCTCCTCATTGCTTACGGATGCATGCCGATGTTTGTACTCCACTTATTTTGGTGAGATTTTGCTTTGTTTATAGTGCGTTCCACCACACTATTACTACGTAAGTCAATACTGGTCTTACTATTGCCGTGTAGAACCAGTGTTTTATCCTTCGTCCAATTCCGCATTTGGGTCCGACGATTTTCCTGCAGCTGTAAGATGCAATCGATGTTTTCTTGGATGTTATATCTCCAGCTTAGGCGACAACAACTCCCAAGTACTTTGCTTGATCAGTAAACGTTAGTTCTTTCCCCTTCAGTTTTAGTGGAATGATGGCTGGAATTCTGTAACTCCTTGTGAGCAGGACCTCTTGGGTTTACATCTCGTCCGATACTGTCCGTCTATTTGGCTAAAGTTTTCAGGGCTGATTCCATTTAGTCCTGACAGCAAGTACAGTATAGTATAGTATGTTAGTTGTTATAGTCAAAGAGGAGATATATGAGGTAAACTCCTATATTTCTAAAATTATAGTATACACCTACAAATTAAAGACTTGTGTAAGTAGTGTAAGTAGGCTGGATATAACCCACTTTTATCTGAAAAATGAATACTAAGACATTCATTTTTATTCTCTGTGTAATTGAAATAATGCAATTCAACTCTCTTAACATATATCTACCATGTTTTGTTCTAACATATTTCAAAATACATCTCTTAGCCTTATTTTATAAAACTTGTAGCTTATCAAATTTACAGAAATTATACGGATACGAAATAAATGAGATGATTTTTTTCTTCTTATTCTACATACAATTTTTTTGTGCTGTTTTTGCACTAATAATATCGGCATATATTTAATCCACTCAACGCATTCAATAGTATTGAATGCCAATTCGAGTATGTCAGTTCTAATATTTATAATATTACTCCAATCGACACACATTTTGTTTTGTGAACATTCAGTTTCAGTCTATTTTTACACATCTACACAGCAAAAATTCATACAATTTTTCAACATTTCAATTTAACTTATTTTCAAAAACATTTAGATTATTAAGCGTAACATCCGCAAATAGAAAAACTTTTGAGGTTTGTAGACTATCTTTCAGATCATTTACGTATAACAAAATTTTGGGCTTGAAAAACGTCGCCTTACTTTACCTTTTGGTTCCTTGTCTCTTTTTCCATATAGTTATAATTTATCTCTTACTATTAATATGTCCACTGTTTCAAAAGCTCTTTTGAAATCCAGAAAAAGTGTCAAGACAAAATTTCCCGCATCCAACTCCCTTTTCCGTCGTATGTCCTTTGTGAAAATCGAATTGTCACAAAGTATTCCATTTTGTATAAGAAAAATTTCCAATTGGATGCAGGCCACTTTTTACAAAACTTGTTGGTAAACATTTTTTATTGGTCGAAATTGTTTAGATTTTTAATTATTTGCTCTATTTCGTTCATATTTTTAGCTTTAAATTTAAAGATGATTTCTAATTTTTATTACTATATTATAACCTGCCAGGTATAGTCATATTTTAGTTCATTACTCTTTATTTATTAAATATTTAGTTGATTTGCTATTTCTATAATATTATTTATTCTTTCAATTCAATTCAATTTTCAATTTCACAAATTTCATGATACACATCGGACAGAATATTTTTTTTGATAGTTCGCCACAAATTTTTCTATTTAATTAGTTTTTCTTCAACTTTTCCTCTGTATTAAGGTTTCTTATTTCGGCACCTTTAATATTATATTTTATCAGTGGACATCAGTGGCAACATGGAATTTGCATTGTATAAACTTATTTGTTGTTGTTCAAGTTTCTTACCTCTTCAATGATCCACTCAGCATAACCAGTTTTTGAACGGAAAGATCTCTTCAAACTGCACACACATATTTCTCTTAACATATTTTCTTCTTAAATTGTATTGTCATATCCATAATATTACTTGTATCAACAACACTTGCCAAACTCCGGCACCATAAATCCTCTCTGAACTCAAATGGAACAAAAGCTGGAAACAATGTACGGATGTCAGCTTTATTGACTGGGGAGAAGGTCTTTGACACCGTATGGTTAGAAGAACTTTTCGACAAGCTCAATCGACTAGGCATTAGCAAACCACTGTTGTGGTAGACAGTTCGTCGTCAAAAATGGCAATATGACCTCCACAGGAATTTTTGATGTAAAAAATTATCTCCACTATTCCCAACGTAACTGCGTACGTCGACGACTTGATACTGCACAGATCGGGTTCAAATATCGAGGAAATCCCTAATCTCAGGGGTGACTTCGATTCATTCATGAAAAATTGAGATGAAAGTCGAAAAAACCGTTATGTTCAGGACGCCGTTGTATAAGGCCTCGGCGGATACGAAAAACAATTGGCGATTGTTCCTAATTGTTGGACGGTACGGAAAACCAGACAAATACCTGGTGATCCAGCTAGATACGTTTTTATTATAATTATTAAGGGTATGTTGTACTTACATATTATCTTATACTGCATTCCCTTCGTGCAGTGTTCGCATTTTACATAAGGCTTGTGTAGTTCACGAACTAACTGGTTCAAGCAAATTTAAATTAAGCGCATTGCCTTGTGTATGTAGGGGCAATTATTACACCAGAGTTGTTTGTATTTAATTATGAAATCATCGGAAATTTTTGTGCATAAATGTGCGTATATGTTATACCGGTTTTATGACAAGATGATGTGGTAAATTTTGAGGGCGATTACTTTCTGGTTACGGATTGCTTGTTATTTTTGTATTTTATTCAATACATGCATATTCAGAATTGGAATGGTATCGGTAGGAGTATCGCTGTTATTTATAATATCAATATGATGGTCGTCCTGCAAAAATCACCCAAAACTCAATTTCCTAACTATTCAACTAAATGAACTAGGAGAACGAACTAATTCAAGAAAAAGATTTGAACTAAACTGAACTCTCTTTGGAAATGCACAAGCCTCTCTTTCTAAAATGCACAAGCCTATTCCACATGTTTTTAAAACAACACGGATACCAAAATAAACCAAAATTTAATTAATTCTAATACATATATTGATACATTTACTACCTTTACTAATCCCTAATTTTTTCGTTTCAGTTCTGGACGTATAATGCCGACACGAGTCAAATAAGACATGGATCCTCAGACAAATGTTTGGCGATAAATGAAAAGAAGGATAAAGTCATAATGGAGGAATGTGATTCTCATCGAGATTGGCAAAAATGGCAATTGGAAAACTACGATCCTTCGAAGTTGTGAGGGCTTATGTATGCCAATAGTTCTGAAATAATGCCAACGGACATAAAATAATTATATATATAATTATATTTTCTTAAGTATATAATGAGAAAATGTACTTACATATGTTATTGACAGTGCACAAACTATAGCAAAATTAAAGCCGATGATTATGGTTTATATGAAAATAAATATATAGTCTAGAAATAGTATGAAGTTGACCATGGTTTATCATATCATTATCATAGGAAAATTAGCGATTTGATAACTATTGAACTTAATATATGTTTACGATTTTCTTCTTATTTTGAATGGTTTTTTTAATGAACTATTACATTTTTTAAAATGTATCATTAGAAAAATTTAAAACCAAAAACCTAGATATTTTTCGCATTCTGTAAATATATATTATAAAAATTGTACTTAATATCCTAAAGCAGATTTTTAAGACAGCTATACTGCGTACAAAAGAATACAGTTTAGTGCCAAACACGAAATAAAATAAGCACAAATAATTAAACTACATCAAATACATAGCAAACGAGCAGCATATGAATTTGTGTGTATATATTTTACATGAAAATGATTCAATTATTTGTTTAACTTTTCCAAGTCGGGTCAAACAATTTATTCATATTTTGAATGCCTTACAGTTACAAATGTATTTCATAATAACCGCACTTGCCTTTCGTTCATTCACATTTTTATACATGAAATGTTACGTTTATATGTGTGTTCATTTGAAATGATTAAAATGAAACAAATTCGCATTTACAATATGAGACTTAACAATTCTCTTGTGTGTAATTAAAAAAATATATAATACAGTATCTTTCTAATAAAATTATGCTGTTGAAGTCCCTTTATCAGTTTTTTTTTATTTCATCCATACACTGAAACTGCAGTAACAGCCAAATAAAGATATTAATCAATTTCTATGTAAAAAATATAGGTCGCTATTCTATGTAAAATTTGCCGCACAGTGATCAATGGATCATAATTACTATTGTTTTATTGCTATGGGATACATTTTATCTTCCGTGATAACTAAATAAATTGTTGCGGTGTAAAACACTTTACTTGAACATGTGATTGTCAACATAAACTCAAAACAGAAACCTAAAATAAACTTTTAAAAACATTTCATTATATCCGGATTGATCGCTTATGTAACCGTGATATTCGTAGTCTTCGGAAAATTAAAAATGACGAAAAGAACATTAATGTACTGAATAAAGTATTTAATGTTAAAATTACTACTAAGGATACATAAGTTAGTATTCATAATATATAAACAAAAAACAATGTATATAATTGCATAAAACATGATAAACATCAATTTAATATACATGTATGTGTATAGGAAAGATAAATAATTTTTGAGACAAATGTGCCTTTTTATATATAAACTAATCTAGGAAGCAACTTTTTTGTACAGTTAATTTGTATATATATATATATGTCACCCAAGCATATCTTGAATTATATTTATTTAAATAGTAATACCAATGCATTGTGATTTGTTTTACGAAAAATAATTTCCAAAAACATTCAAAAAGTATTTCTTCCAGCTGCAACCGGCTGCGGTTATGTTAGCTTCAGAAATAAAGTACTATGATATTTGCAATAATAATATGGGTTCCGCGACAGTCCGAGGTAGACCAGGAATTTTAATTTTCTATTAGCTAATTTCAGATAGTTAGTGACGGGGATTGAACTCACATCGGACAGGAGCCCCCTCACCAATCCACAATACTACGACTTTTATGATTAAACACTTATGCCCAATTTCACAGTGCGATCTTATTTGCTGATTTAGCTAAGTGTAGGATCGAATTTAAACTCCACTCAAGAATATTTCGTTTTTACATTCAATATTTAGGGGTGGTTTAAGAAAGTCATGGATTGAATGGCTTTCTTGACTATTTAATACACCAACCATGTGAACGAAACGAAAAAAGGAAAATAGAACACACCAACTTAACAAGCGAACGTTCGTGTATGTAAGTGTATCTATTAATTTGTGTGTTCCCTTCAGGAGCATTGCCAAACAAAATAATTGGTTGCTCATGCGGGTTTTCTCTTTGTATTTTGGTGTTGAAATTATTTTAATACACTTATAGCAATTATGTACTCTATGGATTGACACTTTAGCCATGGCAATCAGGGGCTTAAGTAAAAATCTCTCACTTAACTTCCACTGTGAAAACTAAATTTCTATTCATTCTGAGTTTAGTGATAGAACACAGCTCACACTGTGAAATGGCATCACAATAACTTTTTTATTCTCTTTATTAGTTTCGTTTTTCTTCATTACATTACCATTCTTATATTATTTTAATATTTTTAAGAACAGGACAGAAATGTAAGCACGCAGAGAGAAGCAGAGAAAGAACCGATCAACAGCTCAAATGAAAAAACACAAGACGCAATCGAGCACTCACAACAATACACACTCACAACCTCTCCCTACATCTCACATCAGGTTACTAGGTGACATGGTATCTTCACTCATTTTTGGCAGCGTCGCATTCTTAAAATAATGTTGGCTCTTATTAGCAATGCTCGTTTGTACAGTCACCACGAACTAGGGTTGCTTTTTCTTGCAAAAACTTGTTTTCTCAAAATAATACCGCTGAGTACAAACTTGAGTAAACAGTACAAACATGAGTAAACAGTACTTGCCAACCGCTGTTTCTATGGGCTCAAGAGGCAATAGAGTAGTAGAGCCATCTCTCGAAGGACCAAGCTGACCTTATACAAGACCTTGATCATCCCAGTCCTGCTGTACCGCGCGGAGGCATGGACAATCTCAAAAGCAGAAGAGGAAGTCCTTGGTATTTTCGAGAGAAAAGCTCTGCGTGCGATCTTTGGTCCTGTTTGCGTTGACGGTTTCTGGAGGAGAAGATTCAACTACGAACTGTACGGGCTGTACAGCGACATGAGTCTAGTCAGGCGTCTTCGGATCCAACGCCTAAGATGGCTAGGCCATGTAGAGCGTATGGACAACTCAGCTCCGGCCCGG
This sequence comes from Eristalis intricaria, assembly GCA_964034865.1. Taxonomy (NCBI): domain Eukaryota; kingdom Metazoa; phylum Arthropoda; class Insecta; order Diptera; family Syrphidae; genus Eristalis; species Eristalis intricaria. The sequence goes on from OZ035874.1 coordinate 16,058,720, forward strand.
AGAGTCTTCGACTCCGAACCCGTGGGACAACGCAACAGAGGACGCCCGCGTTTAAGGTGGCGCACCCAGGTGGAGAAGGACCTCAACCAACTTGGCGTGCGACACTGGAGACAGCTAGCCAGAGACCGTGCTAGCTGGAGAGGCTTGTTGGTTGAGGCCCAGGTCCACCCCGGACTGTAGCGTCAAATGAAGAAGAAGAAGAAGAAGAAGAATACCGCTGATGAATTTCGTCATCAACTCTCGTCTGGTACAGTCACCACTATTCTTGGAGATTGCGAATTTATTGTTGTTTATCATACAAGTGTTGCATGTATGGCACTCCTCTGGCCGAAGTTTAAGCAATTAACAAGGTAAGATATTGGTTGATCAAATACATACTTCTTAACAAAAGTTAATTTCATCTTACATTGTTCGCATGTTTTTTGTTCTCTTATTCTTATGCTTTAGTATCCATTTTAGTATCTATACAAATTCATGCTTGTAGATGTTATTTTTGTTTTGTTTTTGATTAATTGACTACATTATTTATGGAAAACGAAAAATAGTAAATATTTACTGAGTACCGTAAATCGGGGTTACTTTGCTCCGTTTTTGCAATATTTTTAAGATCTTTTAAAAATGCCTAAAAACGAGAGATTTCATAGCTGTTGATCAGCAGATTATTTTAATGAAAAAAGAGAAGAAAAACTCAAACTTTTATTATACAACTAGAAAAATAATGCAATTTTTATTTCAATAAGCTTTAATAATGCTTAAATTTAAAATTAAAAGACATCCATATTGAACTTTTTACGAAATTCAAATTGGAGTGCTGTGAACGTTGACGACCTATAAAAATAACAAAATACCAAACATTAATTTGTTGAGTTCATTGTACTTAGTGCAATGGAGTGTAGGTACGATTTTTTTAGTGAGTCCATCTTTAGCCAACACAAACAAATTGGATGAATTACCCACGCGAGAATATGCCACGTATAATTGTCCATATGAAAAACACAGTTTGCGCAAATCTAAGCCACAAACAGACATCGTTTGGCCTTAAGAATTATTGATTGTCATTGCGAATACCAATCTAATTGGAAATTGAACCCGATTGAATTCAATTGGCACATAGGTAGGAATAGTATGGATTCGTGTCAGCAATACATCTTCTCCTCGGAACTTGCCATTCAAAATGCTGGCTTCGACAACGGTTTTTATCAATTTTTAATTCGTGATGGGTTCAAATTACGAAGCAAAATATACGGAGATTCAACCTTCAGTTGTAAATGGTGCGGTGGCATGCATGGCAAATAGAATGAGTTCAAAAACTTTGCTGGATAATTTACAGCCTCGTTGGTATCACAAATAAATTATATTATATATAGTATTTTCAAGTACAGCTATTTTTCCTTCGCCGATAACTCACAGTTGTTTCGAGAATGTTTCAGCGAATGGGTATTGATTTATTTAATTATTATTTTCTGCTGTGCGCAACATTACGCCACAGAGACGATGACTTCAAGCAACGTTGATCTCATCCGAAGTGTTTGCTTGAAATCGCCAAATAGTTTGCGAGGTTCTTTGAATTCAATGTCCAGTTCTATTCCAAAATAGAATGTTCGAATGTCGAATCGAATGTATGACATGGACGAGTCTGGATTATTTTGAATACTTGAAAATGTACGTATATATATATTTTTTAATGCCGAATGATAAAAAAATTAAAACAAAAATGTTGGTTGGGGCTAAGGATGGTTCACTCATAATTTCGGGGTATACAAAATAGTTATGTCCTATTCTGAGACCTTCCGAGTATACACACAAAATGTCAGAAAAATCGGTAAGGCAGTTTCGGTGGAATTTTGTTACGAACACTGTGAAACGAGAATTCTATGTTACAGTAATCCCCGGTTAGTTGCATTTGCTAAAATTCATGTTTTTAGATGCATTTAACGGAGG